>OX465277.1:108556425-109806425 GCA_949987645.1 Tachina grossa | reverse complement strand
TAACGAGCTGATTGAATCACATTTTTTCAGTTTGAGATTCTGGAATTCGATATCAAACCACATTATAACATTTTTTGATAACACATGCCATACAAAAAAAAAAAAAAAAACGTGACCGAATCAGCTCGTTATCGAAAGCGGTGATTAGACCCCAGGTATGGGAACTTTAATTTGATGCGAAATGTTATAAGCAGAGCAACCAGAAATATGCTTTAAAAAAGTGTTTTATGCGCATTAAAAATTCACTAAAACTAAAAGATATGCACTAAAAACTCCAAAAATATGCTCTTAAAAATAAGACAAATTTTTTTATTTGTAAATGATAATATATTTTTAATTCAAATACGTTGGCATATTGAAATAAAAGAAAAATCTATAAACTATCAAAATATGACCTAAAAGCGAAAATATGCGTGTAAGACTGATATAAGCGAAAACATGCTTTAAAAGGTAAAATATCCAAAAATATGCACTAATGAATCGATGCCAAAATTCATAAAAAGTTTTGAAACGGACAAATATCTTATATCCACACTAATACGTTACACAAGAAAAAAAAATTCAATTGCATATGTATATGTGACCTTCTCCGAGAAAAGGGACCTAGTGTAGGAAAATGAAGTTTTGAGAAAAACGCATTTAAAATTTCATAATGCATTATCACTTTGAACTAGGGATGCCAATCGGTATCGAATTTTAGGAATCCCGGGATTCGGGATTTTGTAATCCCGATCCCGGAAATCCCGGGATTTTCGGGATCCCGGGATTTTTCGGGATCACGGGATTTTCGAGATTTCGGGATCTAAATATTTTTCGCAAAATAAATTATTTTTTTAAATAAATATTACTTTAATAACAATTTAGTGCATTTTAAAAGGTTTTAAGTTCATAATATATCACTGCACAATTGTCTTTAAAGTGAACAATTTTCTAATACGAGTATGATATGAAAATCAAAAGAATTTTTCTCATCTATTTTTAAGTTGATTAATCACATTTGATGTTAGAGAATTTATAGTGAAAAAAAATAACTAAATATGAAAACTTGTTTTTGTTTTCAATATAAATGTTTTTCTATTATCTAAACCAAACCGAATATACATATCGCTTGACTTTTAGCACTACCGCTTAAGTTGACTTACGAAAATATTTAGATTCACTTTCATACAAATAAGTTGGAAAAACAATATTGTTTTGTTAAAAATATATCTACTAACGTTTTTTTTTAATTGCGATTGACCAGCAACAAGTATAACGGTTGTTACATGTGTATGTATACCAAGCATTATCTAATTTTTTATCGATTTCGTTACGACTATGATAACGATAACAAGGCTGAACATGTCGAAAAATTAAAAGAAATGTATACACTATTCTAATCAAATCCGATTAATTACGTCTAAAGATCACATTTTTATAGGCACATACATTAAAAGTTTGCCTGAGCACTTGAACAGTATTTTTGCTCTACTGAAAAATTTTTAATTAATACATAAGTTTTTTTCTACAAGTTCAACAGATACATATGTATGTAATCATACGTTCGCTAAGAGGAGTATGGTTTATTAGTGTCCTGGCCTTCTACTCTGCAACTCGAATACAACTATAATTGAGTCGAACTCATTCAGTCGGTCGTTTTTGACTAAAACTATTTATCAAATCCATGTAATTGATGGAGTTTATGAAAATTTCCAAAAGACAATAACAATTCATCACACCAGGGTTGTATATTTTCGTAGATCGCACGACTTTCTATGATAGTCGGCCTTAAATATTTCTCGCTCTTACGTCAACCCGACAACAAAAAGTTTTCACTTGCTTTGTATTGTATTCTATTCCAATTGTAAGGAGGTGTCAATAGTACCCAATTGTTAGCGAAAAGTAGATAAGTGCTAATTTTTTTATCGTTGAGGAGTCGACAGTTATACACTGCAATTGTGAATAAATTTCCGCAAGAAATTTCTCCCTTTTCCAATTAGATTTTTTTGTTCTCCGTATTATTTGCTACTGTTTGAAATTATTCCCCGGGAAAAATTTCTCGTGGAATTTAAATTAAAATTGCCCTCCTAATATAGAATAAGACGGAATAAATTTGTCAAACTTATGAATTTTTCAAATGTTATTTCCGTTCCAAAGGTAATATGTTTCTTTTGTTTTCAAAATAATTCTAAAGTGTACATATATTGTAGCACCTTTGATGAAAATAACCGTAAGAAAGTAGTTTATTTATTTGCTCTTGTTGTTAATTTATAAGAAATATGTCACGAATAGTTATTAAATTGTTAAAACTGTACATATAAAATTGTATATGACTTTTAAATATTATAAAAAATACCTTAAAATCAACGAAAATTTGAATTTATAAAGTGTTTATATAAAAATTGCTAAGAAATCCCGAAAATGAAATCCCGGGATTGAATTTTACGGGATTTCCGGGTTCGGGATTTCCCGTTTGGCATCCCTACTTTGAACACACACACCTTCAGTTGGGAGATGCGATTTGGTATGGTTATTTGTGATTGATTGCCGGCTTTGGTGGCGTCATGCCTATGTGCTGACGTATTTTTTTTAGCTTTTATTGTGAAAATACCTTTGCTATTGTTGCTGCTCTGTACATATTGTAAAAATAACTATAAAGTCTGGTACTCCGTTCAAAGTTGTGAAATATTTTCAGCACCATTGGTTATTTCGCGTGAAAAATTTGACATGTACTAAATGTAGCCAGCTCGCGTTTTTTTATATAAATTTCTCGCTTTTATTGCTTGAAGGTATGCAACATTGTTAAAATTCCGTGCGAAACAAGCATTGCTCATGTTGTTTCGCAGCTAAACTAAAATGATACCAGACTAATTTTACATGGAAAGACATGATTTTTACGTGTTTTTCATAACAAGAACAGAGTACTACTTTTGCGAATTTATTTTGCAAATATTTCATACCAAATACTTGTATATGTACACTGAGAGCATTTCGCACGAAATTGTGAACAGAGTACCAGGCTTAAGAAAGGAAAAGAATAAAGTTATCAATATCTCAAAAGTTGTTTCGCAATTTTGGTTCGTTTGTAATTTTGTTACTAAGCTAATGTTAATTTGAAGTAATTTTTATAAAGATGGATATTTCTGACAGTTTTGATGATGTTTTAAAAAGACAAGACTCGGTTTATGGCGATGATGAGATTGATATGACGTTATCTGAAAGTGTCGGTGCTAATACTTCGGGACTAACTGAAAATCAAAGTTTTTTGCATGATGTTTCCGAATCCAATATTATATCCGTATTGGAGGAAGCCGCTGAAGATATACAAGAGTCGATAAACATCGATTTGATGTACGGAGAATTAAAAAAATCAAAAAAAAAAAAAAAAAAAAATTTAAAAATGTAAAAAAAAAATTAATTTAAAGGCCTCACTCAGAAAAAAATAGTTTAGGTTTAAAAATCAAAATAAGTTTTTCTGAATACGGCAGTTAATGTTTTTCTAATTTTTTTTATCGATTTTCCCAAGTTCGTTTTGTACGTTTTTATGTGGTTTAATAAATTTTTATCAGAAATCTAACTAATTTCATCTTATTCTACACCCTTTTAGGTATCAGAGTCCACTCTTAAGTCCAAAACCGTTTTTTGATACACTAGGTCCCTTTTCTCGAAGAAGGTCACATATTTTAAAATATTTTTTGAAAATTGAATTGAAATGAATTCAATACATATTTATGCTTAAGATGAGTTTGTTTTCTGGTGCTAGTTATTACATAGTTAAGACATTTTTACAAATTAATCTAACACATAGAGTATTGCTAGACCTGGCTTCAAAACAACTATTTGAAAAATATATAAAACTCAAGCTTATTTATAATTAGAACACTTTTTTGTATGAAAAATTATTAATAAGGAAAATATAATATTGTTTAATTAGATGATTAGACCACGCATACGACGTTACTGCGAGCTTGAAAAAGTCTACAAATAAGAAAATAGTGAAGCAAAAAGAAAAAACAATTGTAAATAAAATACATTCAGTAAAGTGCGACTCTGACTCGCGCACGAAGGGTTCCGTACGAACACTAGATATGTAATTTAATACAAACTTCAACCTATATAATATATAGTTTTGGCATTTTTTTCGTTTTTTGGGTCTTTTCGGTTTTTTTGTTTTGGCGGTTTTTGCGTTTTTTCGGTTTTGGCGATTTTTTTAAGTTTTGGCTCTTTTTTTAGTTTTGACACTTTATTTTCTTATTTTGGCGATTTATTTCGGTTTTTGGCGTTTTTTCATTTTGGCGATTTTTTTTTATTTAAATTTTTTTTTTAGTTTTGGCGACATTTTCACGTTTTGTGAATTTTTTTTCGATTTTTTGCGTTTTTTCATTTTGGCGTTTTTTTCGTTTCGAATTTGGCGATTTATTTTAGTGTTAGAATTTTTTTTTAATTTTGGCGATTTTTTTCGTTTTGGCGATTTTTTTTTAATTTTTGGCGATTTTTTTTTTGGTTTGGCGATTTTATAATTTTCGGTTTTTTTAGTTTTACCTTTTTTGAAAATTTCAAGTGTTTGCCTCTTACGGTTTCCAAGATATAGCAAATTGTCAAAATTACATAGTCAAAATTGCATTAACTGATGGACCACCCTTTAATTTAAATTTTTTTAAATTTTAGTGTTAATTGTTGTAGTCTGTATAAAAATATCCTAACTTTGAAAATTTCAAGTGTATATATGTACATACAATTGTATGTATATTACATGGGATTTTAACATTTTTCGTTGCTCGTTTTGGAACACCCTTTGATTTTTAATTCTCATGTATTTGTTGTTGTAGCGGCCAAGGTTCTACATACTGTGCCCAAATTTCAAGTCCGTAGCTCTTACTGTTCCTGAGAAAATATCGTGTGACGGACAGACGGACAGCGTAGCGAAAACAATAGGGTTCATTTTCACCTTTGGTGTACGGAACCCTAAAAATGCAATGTGAGTCCGATCGCCGGGGAGATGTGTAAACATCTAGTAATGAAATTTTTTTTTAAGCTGGAAGTACTTATGCTTTTAGTATATTTCTTTAAATTAACCAATTAAAAGTATCAAAACTTTCGATATTGTAAGTACATAAGTAGGAATTTGCTGGTTTTTGTTTGTTTTATTTGACTTATTTAGTTAGTAAATGGGCACACTGCAGTATATGTATATGTACTGCATTAAAAATTGCAGTAAGCAGTAAATTTACTGATTACTGAAAAAATTCAGTAAATTTTTACTGATAATGAAATTTAATTTGCATTACCAGTAAAATCGTAGGGCCGTATTCATAATAAAATTGTAGCAAGTGGCAAAGTTTTTTTCATTCAAATTTTGAAACTTTTGTATGAAAATCATTTAGCCACTTGGTAGAATTTCATTATGAATACAAGCATTGCTGATTACTGAAAATTCAATGCACCTCATCATATAATGAACCATTTAGGCACTTTATAAAAATTGCATAAAAAAATTTTAGTAATCAGTAAAAATTTACTGTTTAAAAAATTATTTTTACTGAAATTTTAGTAGTACTGCAAAGTGCCCATCTATTGTAAATTCCTTAAGTACAAATAGTTAATATTGGCTTATGGTAACTAAAATAAGATATATAAATGTTTGACTCTACTGCATTTAAAAATCTATGGAAAACTGCATCTATAGTAGTGGAATTATTAGTTGTGGGGGTTTGTGGAGAATTGCTCATATGCAAGTGCAAAACGTCAAGTAAAAATTTGTATAAAGCTTGCGACTGTGGGTTTGAAAAATTTGTATTAAAATCTCCACTCATAGCAATTGGCATGAGATGGAGATTGTTACCCAATTGTCTTGCACCAGCTTCAGTGTAAGGCAACAGTACGTAATGCAGATATGTTATAATATAATATTATAAATTCTTTATAAAGACTGGTATATATCTTTTAAACAAATATTTGACATTTAAAACGCTCTTTTTTGTAAAAGTTTATATATATTTTATTTATTTCATATTTTTCAAATTTTTAAAAAAATTATCCCCACTGGCAACACTATTACACTTCACAAGCAATTTCTATTAAAATTAACTCCTGAAGTCATGCTTTAAAATTCGGATGAATGCATTTTTATGCAGCTGTTAAGTTTCTTTGTACTTCTTGTTCGTATGATTACACTAATACAATCATACATAGCTCACACCGATTTAATCTTACTCAAAATTTGTGATTGTATTCGGAGATTTTTACCCCCTAGCGTATAGATGTTTACACATCAAAAAAATAAACAATAAAGACCTTATTTATAAAAGATTTATAAAACAGATTACTGTAAAAAAACTTTTTTAAAGCAAAAGCAATTTTTATGAATAAGACAGTAATTTGTTTAAATTCTTATTCATTTTGCAACGCGTTATTTTAAAATAGATTAAAATAAAATAATATTTTAAATTAAATTATACATTTGGAAAAACTAAGAGTAAAGGAAAACAAGGGGAAAAGTTAGATTAATTGCTAAATGCTTTAAAAAAATTATTTTAATTTTTTAAAAAGGTTTTACCTGTCCTAAGCATCAAAGTTATTCTTCATAACTACAACGAGTATGAAAAGAAAATAATACCTTTATAAACCGTAAAATATATTTGGTGCTGTAAAAAATATTTAAGCCACAATAAACATAAAAATCAAGGCGCATTAATAAGGTTACCTCACTAAGACAGCTGGCTTTTGTTTGTTGTGTTATATATATGTAAGCCAAATGTCAAATTTGTTTTGGTATGATTACAAGCCTAAAAATATGTTTTTATTTGTCAGACTGGGGCCAAGTAAAGATAAGTAAAAGATCATACACACAATGTGTGTGCGTATGTATATGCATGACGTTTTTATACGCGCCCATGCGTATGAAGAAGCAAGCATCACAAATTTTTCCGTTACGAAGCATTTTATTCTTACTCCTATGCCTGCAATAA
Organism: Tachina grossa; assembly: GCA_949987645.1. Classification (NCBI taxonomy): domain Eukaryota; kingdom Metazoa; phylum Arthropoda; class Insecta; order Diptera; family Tachinidae; genus Tachina; species Tachina grossa. The sequence continues at coordinate 109,799,478 of OX465277.1, read as the reverse complement.
CTGAAAAAATGTCTTGCCAACAGTGTTGTTTAGTGTTTGTTTTAGAAACTTGCCCTGTAGTTAAGCATTTGAAAAATCCCTTTTGTCTTAGAAGCTCTTGTAAGTGGTCTTGTGCAGGGGTATAATCGGTACCTTCTTGACAAAAACAGTCCGCTGCAAAAATTTCATTAATATATGTACTTAGTGGAATCTTTGTTTGTTTAGTGTTTCTTTTCTTTCTCCTTCTCCCTCTCTCTTCCCAACAGTATCAAGTCAAGTTAGATATGATGGTCAAACGTGGCGATTTTGCAACGTTTTTTTTATAGCGATTTTTGTCTTAAAAGTTCTTGTAAGTGGTCTTGTGCAGGGGTCTAAGGGGTACCTTTTTGATGTGCCTTGATAAAAATAGTCCGCTGCGAAAATTGTATTTATATATTAAGTGAAATCTTTCTTTGTTTAGTCTTCATTTTTGCTCTCTCACTCTCTCCCTCTCTCTTCCCAACAGTACCAAGTCAAGTCGATTTTTTAACTTTCTTAGCGATTTTCTCAGCGATAAATAAACTTTTTGGCGATTTTTATAGCTATTTTGTTTCAACAAAATTAAACTTGAAATTTTTTTTTTTATTCAGGAAAATTAGTTTGTTGAAAAATAAAATCTACCAAAAACTCCTCTGCAAGTAATTAAGTCAATTTGATGTTGATGAGTTTTCTTTTATTAATCATAAAAATTAAGGCGTTTTAAATTTGAATGAGAAAAATTTACAAGAAATTTTTTTTGGCAATTTGATTTCTACTTTTAGCGATTTTCTGCTAAATTTTTATACAATTATTTTATAAAAATTTATCTTCAGGGCAATCCTGAATAAAATTCCGCTAGAAATTTCTCCCTTTTCCAATAAGATTTTTTCCGTTTTCCCAATTATTTGCTATTGTTTGAAATTTTTCCGCGCGAAAAAATTTCTCACGGAATTTTATTCATGATTGCTCTCATTAAAAGAAGTGTTAGAAAAAAAAAAACAAATATATATTAAGAAAAAACTGCTAACATTGATTTTGGCGATTTTTAAAATCAATTTGGCGAAATAGTTTGGAAAAAATCTGACAACCCTGCTACCAAGACAAATCCTATTGGGGCAGCAATGGTTTAAAATCTTTATCTTTATGCTTTATTATATTTTTTTAAGCATTTCATATTTACTAATATAATAATAAAAGCAAATAAGTACTAAAATTTGGAAACAGTTTTTTTATAACCGAAAAAGGCAAACACACAATTTAAAGAACAAATTTATTTTTGTGAAGGCAATACAAACACCACTACATATTTCTTTCATATTCTTGACATATGATAGATAGCTTGAACACTAAAAAAATAAATATGGACCTTAATTTATAAGATTTTAAATCAGACTTCAGTCTTAAATTCATAACTTTTATTACATCCTATTATTATAATGTAGTTGCTACGGACTCGTAGCGAAAACCTTTTATAAAGCAAAAACTCTTAAGCATAAACAAAAATATTGCAGGCATTTCCAACGAAATAGAAAACATAAAATTTAATGCATCTCTTGTGAAATTTTTAATGGCAAACATAATTTGAAAAGAGAATGAAAGAGTGAACAATAGAAGCAGAGCATAAATGTTGAAATGATGAAACATATTTTAAAGATATGAAGATATATATTTTAAATACTCTATTCAAGATTTATGTATATGAATGTAATGATAAACTTTTGCAATTCCGGGATATATTTTAAGGTATTATAAACTTTTTTTCCTCCCAGCATAATAAAACAAAAATGTTGTCGTATTATTACAAAGAAGGAAAAATGCGTATTTCATTGGCTGCCATAAATATTGTACGAGTATATGTACTTGGCTTAAGTTTTTACTCGTATAAAAAGAAAGACAAATGAAACTATAGAATGCAAACAAAAGAGAGCTACGACTATGTACTATGTTTCTGGTTTTAGTTCTTAAAATAAATTCTTTGTATAAACTTTTTACTATATACTTTATAATATGCAAATGAAATAATTTTGCAATAGAAAAAGCGAGAAATACTGCTTAAGTAGAAACTATGCTACTGGTGTATCCAGTTTTTTGTTTAATTTTACATATCGTTAGATTAAATGCAAAAAGGCGTAAATAACAAAAAAAAAATATAATTTTACTAAAAACAGCCAGCGTTGGCTGTTGGGTGTTTTTTTTAGAGGTATAAAACTTTGAATTGAAATATAACACAAGAAAATCGTTTTAATGTCCATCAATTTGGCTTTATTGGAAGGATAATTTTATACCATTAATGTTTAAATATGATTTCGGGCATGTGGCCGCCGCGGCTGGCTCGAATAAAGCCAATTCTACAGGTCCAATTTTCAACCACTTTTTCGAGCATATGGGGCCGTATGTTGGCAATAACGCCACGAATGTTGGCTTCCAAGTCCCCTAACGTTTCTGGTTTGTTGGCGTAGACGAGCGACTTCACATATCCCCAAACAAAATAATCCAATGGTGTCAAATTACACGATCTTGGTGGCCAATTGACAGGTCCGAAATTATGCGCTCATCGAATGTTTCCTTCAATAAATCGATTGTGACGTGCGCTGTGTGGCATGTAGCGGCGTCTTGTTGGAACCACAACTCATCCACATTCATGCCATCCAATTCGGGAACAAAATAGTCGGTTATCATGGCTCTATAAAGGTCTCCATTAACGGTAACTGACTCTCCAGCATTATTTCGGAAGAAGTATGGCCCAATGACTCCACCAGCCCATAGAGCACACCAAACAGTCAGTTTTTGTGGATGTAATGGCGTCTCAAGGGTCTCATGTGGATTCTCTTCACTCCAAATGCGGCAATTTTGCTTGCTGACGTAGCCATTCAACCAAAAATGAGCCTCATCACTGAACAAAATTTTGCGATGAAAATCAGCATCGAGATCAATCTCATTTTCGGCCCATACACCAAAATCACGACGCATTGCATGGTCTCGCGGCTTTAATTCTTGCACAAGCTGGATCTTGTAAGGTCGCAAGCCAAGATCTTTGCGCAAAATCTTCCATAAAGTTGATGGACAAAGTTCCAATTGCTGTGCACGGTGGCGAATCGATTCATTCGGGTCCTCTTCAACACTTTGCTCTACAGGGGCAATTGTTTCTTCGGTGCGCACTGTTCGACGTCTCTGCGGATGCGTATTATCACATAGAGTAAACGTAGTGCGAAAACGATCCATGGTTAACCGAATTAATTGCTCTGATGGACGATTATGTCGACCATAAAATGGACGGAGCTTGCGGTAAACTTCGCGAACTGAACCATTATTTTCGAAATAAATTTGCACGATTTGCAAGCGTTGTTCTTTTGTCAACCTGTTCATGACGAAATGGCAAACCAAACTAAATATTAATCACTTGACAGCTGACAAAATGGCCGCCAGTTAAAAAAGTGATGCCAACTTAAAGTTCTATACCTCAATAAAAAACACCCTTTAGTTAGCACGTTGACTATATAAAACCGAAGGTTTGGTTTTGAGTCTGTACTTGGATTCTGTAACTTTTATTACGATAATCGTATCGCTTTAATAAATATAACGAAAATTTATCGACTTTGCTATTCAGTAACACATTTTAACGATATTTGCTGTCGGTTTAAGAAAAAAAAAATTAAGACACAAGATCAAATTCATTGTGTTTTTCTTTATTATTCTTTGTGCCTTACACTTATTTTCACATATTGAATTAAATGGTGAGTAAGATAAAGCTGGAGACTATTGTAAAAATAATATATAGAATTTATTTATTTATTTATTTATTTATAGTACATATTCTACAAAGTAAATTTGAAGAATATGGTTGCACAAAAATGGACGGTTGACTAAGACCATATGTCCATGATGTTATTAACAGTATTCTTAGAAATGTTTTTGTGACTGACTGTACACTACCTATGCCTTCACATAGGAAATAGCAACGGGGTTGTTAAGGAAATTCCACAAAAGAACCTCAAGATTATACGGTAGTCCGTGGCAGATCAGTCAACCAGTGCGAGTGAGACGCAAAACTCTCGAAGGCCAATAAAGAACAGTGGCCTGGTTGCATTTAAGAAATAATTGCCAACGACGCGTGATGTTGACTCGCCCAGAGCTGCTTTACGACTTTATAGAATTACATTATCGTTACCGCAAGCGAATAAATATGTCGATAAATATTACTATTTTCGGTTAGCAAAAAGTTACAGAATCCAGGTACTGGTCTCCCACAGTCAGTAAATAACAACACCACAGAGAGAAAAACCTGCCTCATAGAATCAATAAGATTTTCTCTATGAAACGTTTTTAGGCTAAGGGGTATCCCAGCAGAAAGAAGCGAAGATTTTTTCATAGAGATTCCTTATTGTTTTTATGTGGTAAATCTTATTAATTTTATCAAGAAGAAAACCACATAAAACAAGAAGAAATCTTATTATTCCCAACTTTTTTTTTACTCAATTTCCGTTATTTTTGGCACCAAAAAAACAATCCATAGAGAAAAACTTCTTGATTCTATTAGGTTTTCTTAAGATGTAAACTATAGGGATTTCTTATTGGTTTTATTAGGTTGCCTTATTGATTTTTTTAAAAAGGGTTTCTTTTTTATTTTATTAGGTTGCCTTATTGATTTTTTCAATAAGGGTTTCTTCTTGATCTTATTAGGTTCCTATATGATTATGTGTAAAGCATTTTATTGATTTTTTTAATAAGGAAATCTTCTTGATTTTATGAGGTGTCTTGTTATTTCATATCTATAAATAGACACAGACAATTTTTTTCATGATCTTTTTCGTTTTTGTATAAGAATGTTTGCAAAATTATTTCAATGGTTATTCAGACTGCTTGTTAGCATATTGGTTAGAGTGTTTGTCTATCAGTCAGAAGTTTGGTGGTTCAATACGTGTCTCCTTTCAAGTAATAATATGTATGTATGGTGAGTTAATTAATTAAGAATACAATATAATATGTATGTATCTGTGTAAGTATGTATAGTATCCCTGCAGGAGAATAGGCGATAATTGTCTAAAAGCTTCTAGTATAATTACTAGAATAGCAAGAACTAGTGCAAAATAGGGTAAAGTTGTTGTGTAAAATTACTAGTGCTGATGAGTACTAGTAAATATATGAAGTAGTACCAAGGCACCACATTGCAAAATAAATTTTAACTGTCTAACAGAGCTCTTGCACTGTATGAAAATTGGTATCACATGATTACTAAAATTTTTGCTTGATCTAAAAGTAATCATAATTAAATAATAATAATTACCCTTTTGTATTTCTGAATTTTGATAAATAATTGCAAACTTTAACTAGCTTTGTCACTGAGTAACAAAAGGAATAAAACCACCAATTTTATAGAATTTTTCTTTACAAAAGAACTGGTAATAAACTAGTCCTAAACTAGTACCAATGGTACTAGTAGTTTTCTAAACACACTCAATGCTAATTTGAGCATTAGGATAGTATAAGAAGGTTTACAGTTGGTAACTAGTGGTGGTGATTTCTGTACTACTAAAATACTAGTTGGACACCAGTTCGTTCTCCTGCAGGGATGTATAGTATAAATAAATAACATCTACATATACTACATACATACATAAGTATATGGTATTGAATTTAAATGAAAATACATAAGCAAAGCACAAAGAATAAAGAAAGATATATTTTTTTATTTTATGAGGTCGCCTCATAAAATCAAGAAGAAAACCTTATTAAAAAAATCAATAAGATAACCTCATAAAAACTACAAGATTTCTTCTTGATTTTTTCAAAAAGGTTTTCTCTATGAAATTAATAAGATTTCCTTATTGAAAAAAAATCATAGAGATTTCTTATTAATTTTGTTCTATTTTATGAGGTAATTATTAGGTACTGTTTTCTCTGTGCATGCAATTTTCTATTGTGCATTAGTGTCCCTTTGTATCAGTTGTTGTAGGAAAGTTCAAGTGATTAAGGCATTGACACTGGTCACTGAACTTTACCGGCTTCAGCGAATACTAAACCTAATGTAACATCAGAAAGCCCTCCTTCGTCAGTTTTGTGTAGCAGAATCATCAGCGAGGTAAAATAAGCAATAGAATGACTACTAAACACAGTTTCGAAAAATTAATAAGCCTCATTGCCACCAGAGGCGCTGCAATACTGCATTATTAATAACGTGCAAAAAAAAAACAGAGTTGTAAGAGAATGAAGCTTTCCTCTATCTCTTTCTTCACCACTTGCCTTCTCTATCAGTATCCCTTTCCTAAAGAAGGTAACACCTAGTAATAGTAGTAGGCATTCATGGCCTGAGTGTTATTTCTCTTTATAAGAAAAACTTATAGTTAAATCAACTTGTTTTTTTTGTTAATAAAAGCGCCATTTTTGATCGCAGAAGCTTAAACATTTTTCCAGACATAGCTTTTTGCATTTTAACTAACGATATCTATGTTAGTTAGTGTTTTAGTTATTTTTGCTCCAACTTAATTTTTTTTCTACATTTATTATTTTATATTATACTCAGCTTCTCAATGCAAATGGAATATGTGAATTGTTTTGATTCATCGTAGTGCAATTTTTGAAGGCCACTAAATCTTCATCATCAGCATTCATTGTGTTTGTTTCAGTACTGCTTTATATACTCAGCCTTTATTGCAAATGGAATACGTGAATTGTTTTGATAGTCTTCTGAAAGCTTTTTTGCATTAAAAGCTCAATATTGTCATCTCTAAATTTGCAACAGTCTTGCCATTGCTGTTTGTTCTTTACTAATTATGCACATGTTAGTTAATTTTCTTATTTTTGTTCTACTTAAGACAAACTTTTTTGGTTTGTTACTATTAAGTATAATTTGTTTTAAATTTTTGCCACAGGGCCATGGCTATTAATTTTGGTTAATTTTCATTTGTTTCTATATTTATAATTTGATCAGGTTAAAGTTCGTATCGCTTTGTAAGCCAAATTACATGTGATAATTATTAATGAACAAATAACACCAAAGCTAGTTGTAAACATGCTGACAAACACTTAGTAAAACGGAACAACTAGCTGTTTTCGAAGGCCGCCACACCTTCATCATAATCGTTCTTTGTGTTTGGTCTACTGTGCGTGGTGTCAGTTGATGTAGATTTCTGCATTATATACTCAGCCGTTATTGCAAATGGAATATGTGAATTGTTTTGATTCATCATATTAAATTTTGTTTTTACTCATTTTGCATAAGTAACAAGGAGTAAGAAACTTTTTTTCAGTCATAAAATATTTTGCTTTGAGGATAAGATACTTCCCCCTTCCCATAAAAGCTCAAAAGTTTAATTTTTGTGATATTAAGGCATAAGTAGTACATTTTTTTACATATTTACATTATTTTTGTAAATAATATTTTTGTCACCGGCCATAAAAGGAAGCGGGGACAAAAATTTCATCTTACGGTCTCCTGGGTCCAATTTTATGGTTTTCAACTTTCGTAGATGTTAAAAGTTGCATTTGCTAAACAAAAGTATGGGAACAGTAAAGAACAAATTAAATTTTTCCGAGGTAGGATTAGCTCCTCTGACATCCCATAAGGCTTGACCATTTTATTAAAATTTTCTAAACGATAATAATTTTAGTTAATTGAATTATTATTTTTCGAACTTCATTTGTTTCTATATTTATGATTTGAACAGGCTAAAGTTCGTATCGCTTTTTAAGCCAAATTACATGTGATAATTATTAATGAACAAATAACACCAAAGTTAGTTGTAAATATTCTGACAACACATAGTTGAATGGAGCAGTTAGCCGTTTTCGAAAGCCACTAAACCTTCATCATCAGCGTTCTTCTGTGTTTGGTCCACTGTGAGTGGTGTCAGTTGATGTAGATTTGTGCTTTATATACGAAACTTTTTTGCAAATGGAATATGTGAATTGTTTTGATTCATCATATTTCAATTCAATAATTTTGATCTGATCAGAGTTGCATTATTACCAAATCAAGCAATAAACAAACTAACAAGTCACATGTTTTGGCGCCGATGCCGTGCCGTCGTTTATGGCACAGATATGTCTTCGTCTTAAACTGGTTATAAATATTGAATATGCTTATCGTATTGAATAATTTTTAGAGTAAGCCATGTCTCATTTATTGCTGTATTTCTATAAAAAAAAGTTTAGCTTTTTACTTTAATAGACTTAAGATATTTTCACAACTAAACCCAATAAGCAATTTTGCTGGAAATCAAGTGTAAAACAACTGTTATGCAAGCCACATATTCAATTGTCAAGTGTTGAATTATGCTTGATTCACTCTTTATTTCAATAGCATTCTCCAGTGAAAAGGGAACTTGAACTCAATGCGAACAATTCAGTTGTAGTACAGTTTAATTCAAGCCTTGAATTATACTGTAATTCAACCTTGTATTACAATTGAATTCAAGTGTATTTCAAGCTGCAAAAACAAGGCTTTTAAAAGGGAAAGCAAAATGCAATTCCTTTGTTTTCTAATAATTATTTTCTGCACATCTGCCTTCGCTTTTGTTTTCACGTTTTACTCACCTTTTTTTCCAAATTCGCTTTTATTTATTTGTTCTTAATATATTCACCACAATTTCAGTTTTAATAATAAAAAAAATTATGTATTTGGCAAGGTTTGAGCATGTATGTATGTTGTTTGATTTTTTATTTAAAAATATTTTCAAACTTGAAAATTACTTGAAAAAAATGCTTGAATTCAACTTTGTTTCCAGTTCAATTTTAAGTGCTTGAATTTTAATTTTTTGTGTGCTTATTGGGAAGGCTCTTCTATAATATTAAACATATGTATAATATGGTTTTATGACACATCAGTTTATTTTTAAATTTAATCTCATGTGATTGGCAGTATGTTAATTTGGTTTGGGTACAAAATCGTTTAATAAAATTAATTTCAATGATAACATATTTACACTACGAAAAGGCACTTATGATGGCGAAATGGTATATGTAAATATTTGCTAAATAATTTGTGTGTAATTGATTATGTAGGCTTTCAATATTTTGAATCGAGTAAAGAGCTGATTTGTTTATTGGTAAATATTTATATATTTATAGATTGAAAATCAATTTTGTTAATCATAGTGTTGGGAGTTTGAATTGTAAAAAAGGCATTGGATAGTGGGTAAAGTAAAATTTTATTCTAATAATACGAATAGTTTCAGAAGATAATTTAATTTATGTCCATCGCTTATTTGCATTTGCACAAACATCATCATAACAAAAAAAAGGGAGTTTGACAAAAAAAAAAAATATATATATATTTTTTATCTCAAGAGTTGAGTATGAGTCTGAACACAATGCAACGAAAATTTATTGCGGTGCGGTCTGAGCCCTGTTAATGAAATTGGTTTTATTCGAAAAATACTTAGGGACTAATTTTGCAAAACGCAACGCCAAGCGTTGACAAATTTTGTATGAACAAAATTTAAATTACAAAAACAAAATACATATACAATTCGTCAATGCTAAGCGTTTCGTTTTACAAAATTAGGCCTTTAATTCTATGTAATTTTTACAAAAATTCCATATGTGATATACGAATCACTCGGCTGACTCTGTGGAAGCTTAAAAGGTAAATTTAACTTGCGATCACTTTTTGAGGTCGTGTAGGTCGTATGTCAACGACAACGTGGTGAATATTTTCTTACGAGCTGTCAATTGTTTGTGTTTGTCAATTGTTTGTGGCGGTAGAGACCAGAGACTTCTCAGGGCTTAGTCCACTGTTAAATTTTTTTTTTAGCAAAGTGCGCCTTTGACTCGCATACCATGTGTTCCGTACGGTCACTAGATATGTAATAATTAGTGTTTTTCATACGGGATTTCCCGGGAAAAATTTCCCGGGATTTTTTTGATTTTATTATGGCAACTTTAGTAGTTTGCATATTAAAATTCATTAATTAGTGTCGTTATTAACTTTATGAATGCGATGGTGTAATAATAAGGTGATGGCACTAGCACAATAGCGGCCGAGCTTACATCTGGCACACATGTGCTGTGAGTCTTGAAGGCCTTTATTTACCAAAAGCCGAACGCGACGTTCAAAATTTAATTCTACAACAATTCATAAAAGTAAAAACAGAAACGCACAATGCAATAAAAGGAAAATTACAAAATAATTACAGATTCTCTTTGGTAAAATGAACGATTCTATTAATGCTCTACTAAAGTCCTATTCCCAAACAAATATTTCGCAATATTTTTTTAATAACATAATTTGTTACTTTTTGTATTTGGCCTTGGATTTACATATATTATTGATATTTATGCATTACTATTATTTTAAAGAACTGAAATAATATTATTTTTTGACTAAAGGCAGAATTAGTTATTACTTTCTGTTCTGTTTCGAATCAGTTGAATCTTTTTTTTTTTATAGAAATCTAATACAAGTCGTTAGTTTTTCTGTTTTGTTCTGTTCTGTTTTTAACCCCCGACTAAAAAAAGGGGTGTTATAAGTTTGTAGAGTGTGCCTGTGTGCCTGTGTGTCTGTGTATCTGTGTGTCTGTCTGTGTCCACGTACAGGCCAAACGGCTGGACCGATTTTTATTTAGTTTTTTCTGTTTGAAAGATGACTTGATCGAGAGGGTTCTTAGCTATGTTTGAAGAAAATCGGTCCAGCCGTTTAGAAGATATAACATCTTTTCTGAAAAAAGTCGAGGGTTTTTAAAATTTTTAATTTTTGTTATTAGGTAATTGTAAGTGACAGCATAAATTAAATAAACATATTTTGAAATAAATTGTGATTGTGCCTTTAGAATTTTGAAAATTTAATTTAAAAGAAAAACATAAATTATATTTAAACTTAACAATGGACGATGCAAAACTCATGGTTTTAGTGGAAAACTGCGACCCGTTTGGTCAAAAACTGCTGATAAGTTACTACAGAAAAAGGAAGTAGTCAAATTGGAAGCAGAACGTCAAAGCATAGAACAGCAACAGAAAGTAAAGGCTAATGAAGCCTTAATTTGTTTATAAAACGTTATTATTTAACCGATCTCATGAATTACAATTTGTTTTTTGTTAAAATAAATTAAATTAAAGAATATTTTGTATTGTTTTGCACTGCGCGGGAATTCCCGGAATTTCCCGGGAAACCGAAAAGTCGTTCCCGCTTTCCCGGGAAATGAAAAAATCCGGGAAAAGAAAAACTCTAGTAATAATATACGAACTTTAGCCTATATAATATATCGGGATTTTTTTGGTTTTTGTCGTTTTTGTTTTAGTTTTAAAGATTTTTTTGGCGCTTTTTCCGTTTTAGCGATTTTTTTTTATTGATTTTAGCGATTTTTCTCATTTTAACGGTTTTTTTTGGTTTTTGGCGATTTATTTTACTTTTTTCGTTTTTCGCTTTTTTCAGTTTTGGCGATTTATTTTAGTATTAGAGATTTTTTTAGTTTCAGAGATTTTTTCGGTTTTTGAATTTTTTTTCATTTTTAGAGATTTTTTCATCTTGGCGTTTTTTCATTTTGGCGAAAATTTTCCGGTTTTCGGCGATTTATTTTACTTTTACAGATTTTTTAATTTCTGCGATTTTTTTCGGTTTTTGGCGAATTTTTCAGTTTTGTCGTTTTATTTTAGTTTTAGAGATTTTTTGATGCTTATTTCCGCTTTAGCGATTTATTTTGGCTTTTGCCGTTTTTTTTAAATTAATTTTGGCGATTTTTTTCATTTTGGCGATTTATTTTACTTAAGAGATTTATTTTTTGTTTTGGCGTTTTTTTAGTTTTTCGCGTTTTTTTCCAGTTTTGGCAATTTATTTTAGTTTTATAGTTTTTTTTAGTTTCGGCGATTTTTTTCGGTTTTTGGCATTTTTTTTAATTTTTAGAGATTTTTACATTTTGGCGTTTTTTTCATATTGGCGTTTTTTCATATTGGCGTTTTTTTTTCATTTTGGCGAAAATTTTTCGGCTTTTTGGCGTTTTATTCTAGTTTTAGAGATTTTTTTAATTTTTGTGATTTTTTTCGGTTTTTGGCGTTTTTTTTCATTTTTAGAAATTTTCTCATTTTGGCGTTTTTTTCATTTTGGGGATTTTTTTGGTTTTTGGCAATTTTTTTCGGTTTGGTGATTTTATAATTTTGGATTTTTTTTTTGTTTTAGCGTTTTTGAAAATTTCAAGAGTTTGCCTCTTACGGTACATTAAGTTGTCAAAATTACATAGACAAAATTACATTAACTGATAGGACACTCTTTATTGTTGTAGTCTGTCGATTATTACGATTCGATTATTTACGATCGCAAATAATGGATTTTGGTAAAAAAAAATATATAAATAGAAAATTATGTCACTTAGAGCCATTATTACAACCTAAAGATAAAGTTCCTGATAGTTAACCTTAACATTAGCTAACGTGAATGATAAAGTGACCATTAATTTTTTTTATTATTACAACTGTCCGATAAAATAAATAATACAAATGATGTATTGTGGCAACACTGGTGTAGATACCGGCTACTTTGACTGCTAAAATGCTTAAAGTTCACTTTAAAAGTTACCATGAGGATAAACCTGCTGTTAGCTTATCAGTCACTTTTACATTAATGTTTACTTGACATAATCAAAATATATTTACATGTCAGGCAACATCCTAAAATTAACTATTTGTAAGTTGTAATAATGGCCCTAAGGGCCCTTAAAGACAGTTAAAAGTAGGATTTTATCGGACGTATAAAAAGCTTTCCATTACATATTGCAAATTAGATTTAACTTACCAGGTAGGATAAAATTGCCCGTTATTTATCGTTCACTTTGGGTTAAAGTAAAATTTTGCAAATGATAAAGTTTTTATACATCCGATAAAATCCTACTTTTAACTAACTTTGAGTTGTAATAATGGCCCTTAAGGTATTTTTGGCGGTTATAACGTGAAATCTAAAAATTAGTATTTTTGTGCTTACTGTGGCATAGCATTCACTGCTCCATTGAAAACATATACAAAAATCAAATGGTACTGGATGTTAGCAAACTTGTAGAAAAAGCAGGGTCTTAGCTGTCAAGGCTTACAACATAAATAGTAATGTGATGTGTTTTAAGTCCATTAGGCCACAAATATATAAAATAAACTTTTCAAATACAAATTTCAATTAAACGTAAATTTTAATAAAAATGGATATTTCATTAAAAAAACAATTGTTTGCTTTTACCTTCCATCCCTAAAGTATACTTTGAACAATGTAAACAACGCAACACCTTAACTTGTGCTCTTTTATTCATTTATCTTTTAACATAAATGTCACGAAATGAAATTATTGTAATTGTTTATAATTTGTTTTTTACTTTGTTATAAATACGACTATTTGTTATCTTACGCATAGTGTTTATTTTAATTGACAGTGTTTATTTTGGAAATAGAAGTTTTTGTTAAATATTTGCATGTTGCGTAGAAAAACTACACACCTAATTTTATCGCTTTTTTTGCTGGCAATTATAATATTTATCAGTTAAACGACAATTTGTATTCATTTTGTATGATAAGAAGAAGGAAGTAAAGAAAAAAAAAATTCAAACGCATTTAGCGGCAATACACTGCGAAAAAAAAATAGTTAAGAAAAGTTTTATTTCTGCAATAATTATTAAATCTTAAAAGCTAGAATTACAACTAAAAAAAATTATATTAGTTCACAACGAACAAAATCGCTAGAGTACATCAATTGAAGGGAAATATTTTGCAATTTATATACATTCCTACAAGCAAATCTGTAGATAGAGACTAAAATACATACATCATACATACATCTATATATAAAGGGTGTCCCAACAAGAACGCAAGATTCAAATTTTAAATAAAACACATATACTAAAAAAAAAAAAAAATCGTGAAACTTTATTATATCGTAAAGTAGACAAAATGAGGTTATGTGTGGAACAACAAATCGGGCAGATGGCCGCCGCGGCTTTGCTGACACACACGCGATCTTTTAATGAAATTTTCAATGGCCGTTTTGCATAAATGCTGCGGTATTTTATTAATGCAGCGTCCAATTTCCTCTTTTAAGGCCAGAATCATCGTCGGCTTATTCGCGTAAAACATTGACTTCAAAAAACCCCAAAGAAAAAAGTCTAATGGTGTTAAATCGCACGATCTAGACGGCCAATTCTGGTCTCCAAAACGCGAAATAACACGACCGGGAAATGACTGATTTAGCAATTGGATTGTTTCTCTGGCTGTATGACATGTGGCGCCGTCTTGTTGAAACCACATGCCCTCCACATTCATTTCTTCAATTCTAGGCACGAAAAAACTGGTTATCATTGCACGATACCGAACACCATTGACTGTTTGCGCTTGACCTTCGTTTGAGCGACATCATCACGTACAGCTGCGACATTTTCGGTCGATCGACCTGGTCGAAGGCGCGTTGTTGTCTTTACATCACTAACAGACCCAGTTTCGGCAAATTTATCCATTAATCTCCTTACAGTTGACTCTTTTGGAGCATTATTGTGACCCCAAATTGATCGCAAATTTGCGAAATGTAGCCGCAAAACTTTCACCATTTCGGTAAAACAATTTCACAATGAGAATGCGTTGTTCATTCGTGTAGCGCTCCATTTTTACTAACCTCGTACCTTCTACTAGCAAACAATAACAATTGTTCAAATGTCAAACAATGACACTTCGAATGGCGCCAAATTTAAATCTTGCGTTCTTGTTGGGACACCCTTTATTTCGTAAGCAGTTTCTTAAAATTTTTATCAACCCAATCCAATCCAATTAATTTTTTTGTTAAATTTTCCCAATGTATTCGCAAAATAACACGAGTTCACTTGTCTTTGTTTTGTTTAATATTCAATTTACATCAGCTGTCAATTGTGTATTTATATTTTCTATTTGTTTTACTTTTGCAATAAATATTATTTTTTACTACCAGCTAACTTAATATTTTGTAATTAACGCTTTTATTTTGGTTTTTTCCCTTCTCTTTTTTTATATAATTGAACGACACTTAATGCTTGACATTTAATTAAGATTGCTTTTATTTGTTTTGACAGGAAGTAAAATTGAATTTTTGTGTAAATTCCTATTTAAGCAAATTACTCGTAAATTTCAGTGCTATTTTATATATTTTTGTTGCTTTTAGAATAATCCATGGGCAGGGGGCAACTCTCGTTGCCCTTATATGTAAGCTGAGTGCTGTAAGTTCTTATGAGTGCTACACAAAAGAAAGTATCCATTTAGTGTTTTTTTTATATGTACAAATATTTGTACACTTATCTGTGGCAATAATAATACTTAAGTCATATTTTAGTGTTTTGCAGTAGAGCGTTTAAAAGCTTTCAAGTCGATTTCTATACCTGGTTTACATTAAGCATTTTTTTTTTTCATGAAATAAAGCATTACCCTACAAGAACAATGACGGTAATTTGATGCATCATCTGATGGAAATTGCTGATGGGTTTATACATCAAAAGTTTTTATAATTTTGTTAAGGGCAATATGAAAAAACTGATGTAAGCATTCGTGTACGCGTGATTTTATTTCTCTCTCATACTTGTGAACTTCATTAACTACCCTGTAGTAAATAAAATAATCAGTTGACAAAAAACACTAGTTTATAAATTAATTATTTTGCAAGTGACTACAAATTGGTTTAAATCTCATGCAGATATCAACCAAACATATTGAATAAGAGCACACGTAACACCTAATTCACACGAAGACTTTTATGAAGTCTATTTTTCGACGTCACTTTTTGTTTGTTAGCGAACGGGGTAGAGAAGAAAGAGGGGTAGAAAAAATGACTCGATTTCTGTTTTCCATGGTTTTTTTCATATTTCTCTTTACATTGCTCTTGTTGTTATTGTTGTTACGTTTCAATGTTACTCTTCTATCTTATTGTTATTTTTTATTGTTACTCTTCTAGCTTATTGGCTATATGAATGGAGAGAAGTAAAATTAGACGTCCAAAAAAAAAACATCGTATGAATGCAAGGAATTTTTGGTAGCAACTTCAAAAGAGAATTAAGAAAAATAGACGTCATAAATTTCACCGTGTGAATTAGCACTAAGAAATAAATAAAAGCAAAATAAGTAAATGAAAAGGAAACAAAAAAACAAAAGAAGCATGTCATGAAATCAAATGTCAAATGTTAAAAAAAAACTAATGTTTTTCAATACTTAATATGTATAATATTTTCTATGAGCGGTTCGTATGTATGGATGTATGTATGTACGTATTTTTTATTTTTAGTGAATCCCTGCAGGAGATCGAACTAGTGTCTAACTGGTATTTTACTAGTACAGAAATCACCACCACTAGTTCCCAACTGTAAACTTTCCTATACCATTTTAATGTTCAAATTAGCATTGAGTGTGTTTAGAAAACTACTAGTACCATTGGCACTAGTTTAGGACTAGTTTATTACCAGTTCTTTTGTAAAGAAAAATTCTATAAAATTGGTGGTTTTCTTCCTTTGTTACTCAGTGACAACTGCTAGTTAAAATTTGTCATTATTTATCAAAATTCAAAACTACAAAAGGGTAATTAGAATTATTTTTAGATGAACCTAAAATTTTAATAATTGTATGATACCAATTTTCATACAGTGTACAGTGCTCTGTTAGACAGTCAAAATTTATTTTCCAATGTGGTGCCTTGGGACTACTTCCTATACTAATACTTATCAGCACTAGTAATATTACACAACTTTAACCCTTTTTGCACTAGTTCTTCCTATTCTAGTAATTATACTAGTAGCTTTTAGACAATTATCGCCTACTCTCCTGCAGGGAATATAATAAAAATAAATATTTATATATATATATGTGTGTACATTGTACATATATTTACATAGATATATATGAATATATACATACATATATCTGTACAGTATATAATATATGTATATCATATAAATACACATATGTATATTTTTTTTTGCTATAATATTAATTGACTACAAATTGGTTGGAAAATAAGTAGTTAATAGTCAACTAAAAAGTCATGCAGAGATGGCCAATTGACTACCACCTATGACATGCCTATGTTAAAATAGTGAGTCGGTTACAAGGAAAAAAGTCACTGAATCAACCAGATGTGCTTATTAAAAAACCAGTTTGAAGTTACTTACAAATGGGTTTTAGTTCCTATAGGGTAGTAAAACATGTATCTGAACTGCTCACTCCATAGTATTTTACTAATCAGTAGTGATGTAAAAATCGTCAGATCTGAAGAAACGAATACATACATATGTATGCATATCTTAAATTAAACTTTATAAAATTGCTTTTGTAAATTATTGTTTTTATCTTACTTTTTCACAAACACCATAACTTTTTTTACCACTTTTATACATTTTAGTTTTACAAACCGAACGAACTAAATTATTTTCAATAAAATTTAATATTTTTGAATTTTTGACCTACATATGTATATAAGATGTTCCACGTCAGCATATATGTTAGAGTAGAGCAACTATAATCGCTTTTGAATTGAATGTAAAATTGTTGCAAATGTGTTATTAAAAAAAATGCTATCTGTGTTAGCTTAAGTCATTAATTTCTTGTTGGGTTAAACACATAGACCACAGCAGGCTACACGGCTACATGGCTACACAGTTGCAAGTGCCGCTGGCAACAAATGTTGCATGGTAGCCAGCTACTTAATCATTTTGAAGACTGCAGCGAGACTACAAATATATATTTCAGTGCAGCCGCTTTCAAATATTTCACATTTATAAAAATAAAATAGTTTATTCAAAAATATAAAAACAATTCAGTTTATTTCTTTATTTTTTTTTTGTTGGAATTTTACTATTTATAGGCTTATAATGCATTTACATTATCTCGAAATCTAGTACTTACGAGATTTCGAGCTAAATCTTACTGCTTTTTACTTGATTGCCCATACAAAGCAAAATCTAGTTTGTGAGTAGATTTGTAAACAATCTACTCAAAATCTAATATTTTTATTTTATTTGTACTGCCTTGTACAACATATTTGTATAAAAAATTATTGAATTAGCTTCGGTCTGCTTAAAAAGTTGCATGAATTGGCTGAATTGCAATTGTTTGGTTGCAGTTTTGGAAATTTTTCGGCCATTTACACCAGCAAAAAATCTAGCAGATTTTAACTAAAATTTTTATGAAAATCTATAAGATTTTTTATCCAAAACAAAACCCATTCACTAAAAAATTTCCAAAACTACAACCAAATAACTGCAATGTAGCTAAGTCACACACCTTTTTAAGCAGACCGTAGCTAATTCACTCATCTTTTTCATAAATATGTTTTACAGGGTGGTAAAAAATAAATGAAAATATTAGATTTTTAGTAGATTTCCTACAAATCTACTGAAAAAATAGATTTTGTTTTGTATGGGAAATCTAGTAAAAAGCAGCAAGATTTAGCTCGAAAGTTCGTAAGTAAATGATTTCGAGGTGTGTAAATGCGCTATTAGCGGAATTTGTTTTGGATAAAAAAAATCTTATTAAATGTAAAAAACATGGTGTAAACGGTATAGATTTTCATACAGATTTTAATTAAGATATCTTAGGTTTTGTGAAGGTGCACGCAAAGAAAAGATATGGTTGCAGAATGGTTGAGAAAACAATATTATGTTCTCTGAAACAAATGTGCGGTCGTCGAAAACTAGTTATTGTTATTTTAAACATATATTTCGTTACGATAAACAGAGAAGTGTTTGAATTTAATAATTACATTATCACATTCATAAAAGAGTGTGATATGGTTAGAGTTTAACAATACAGTTTTGTTAAAAATTTATGACTATAACATAATTTGTATTATTATTGTTTAAAAATAATATGATGTAAATAACAATATAATGTTATCCAAAACCATACTATGTTAAGTTTTTAAAAAAACCTTTTTCAGAAACATCTGTCAGTTCTGCATTTCGTTTGTAATAAATTAATAAAGTATAAACAAAAGGGTAGATCAATAAAAATATATAAACATTTGTTTATCTCTTTATACAGACATGTCTGTATGTCGTGTAAGTATACATTTCTATACATACATTTTATGTCAATAATATTAATTTATTTTTATTTCGAATTTAACGCACAGCTGTTTCTACAATAAAAATATAATTAAAAAACAAAATAGTATTACTACATTAGATAATACTGTGATCATATTTAACAATATTAATATAATATTAGATCATTGTATGGTGAGTCTCATCTCTCTCTAGTCACATCTTACAATAGTGTTGTCATATTAACAATAATAAGATTAGTATGTTGCTGTTTGATTATGGTTGCCTCAACCATATTTTTTTCTTTGCGTGTGTAAATGCCCTATTAGTAATTTCTTTAATACATTCAGCAATTTTTCACTAACTTGAGATTTTTTTCGCATTTTCATCGCAACTTTTTATATTTTAATGGCTTACATGATTTCTCAACAATTTTAGCGCTTGCTTCCGATTTTGCAAATTTTCGCCATTTTTGAAAAAGGTCGCAATAAAATCGACCTTTCTCATGCCTTTAGTTTCCTAAAAGTTTTGCCGATCTTTAAACAATATTAGACTTTGTTGTCATCCCGCTGTTAATTAGTTTTTGCAAATTTCTGCCGTTTTTGCGATTTTTAGCATTTTTTTGCATTCCTTACCGTTTAAGCGATTCTTAATTAGTATTATGGTTTTTTTAAAATTTTGCAATTTTTCGCGAATTGTCGTTTTTCGCTTTGCAAAAGTATAATTACTTTTGTAATTAATATTAAAACTTTGTAATAAAATATATTTCTTGGCAATAATTTTTTTAACATATTTTGTTATACTATCAAGATTGTTTTTGGTTTGTAGCCATAAAAAAATAGAAATTAGTTTGATTTGACAACAACGACAAAGCACCGACAACAACCTGTAGCCTGTTGGCTTGTTGCCTTAAAAATAATCATTCTCATATAAACATGTGTATTCTATCTTTGACATTTTGCAGCCTGTAGCTTGCTGTGGTGAATGTGTTTAACGCATAAGTTGCATGAAAATTTCCCATTTGTCAGTAGAACGTATGGAGAAGCAACCATATCATAAAAGTTGCCAACGTCAATTTTATATAAAATTGTCTTTTATAGCGCTGCAATTAGCAAATACAAAAGGTTGCCTGCAACAAAATTCATGAAACTTCGTAAAAAAATTTATTAGAAATTTATTTCTTTTACAGTTAAATTGGGAAATTCTCTGTTAACCTTTATTTTTTTTTAAGCAAACATCGTTCTACACACTATAAGTAATAAATTTAAGTTGAAATATACCGAAGTATAACCAAAATTAATTTACGAGCATTATTCCAAATGAGATTAGAAGTCTAAAAAAGATAAGTCTCAAGTAATAGTGCTATAACTTTCTAAAAAATCACACAAATTAAATGAGATTTTAACCGAAGATGCTTTCGAATATACAGATTACGGAGGTACTATTAAATCAAAATCAGTCTATCTCGACTTAAGCACTTTTTCCTTTCTGATACAGATTTATTGGGCTATAACATCCTGAAAACTTGGGACCAGGGCTACTTTTGAACATGAAAGCTACAGGGGTGCCATTAACTCAAAATTAGCTTATCTCACTTTTTGAAGTAGATTTATAAATGAAGCATTTAAAATGGAATTATACTTTAAAATTTTTTTGTGTGCTTTCGCGTCTCCGGCACAATTGTAGTTATATACTGGATGAAAAAAGTGCAAAACAAGGCACGTTCATTTTCAGGTAATATCACGATTACAAACACATATGTAGCTTTTAGTTTATCCAAAATGACAAAATTATAATATGTTTCACATATCGATGGCTTAATATAAAAAAGGCCTAACTCGAATTTTCGATATTTTACAGGAGAAGCAAAAAACTGAAGAAAAAATAAAGCATTTACATGCAGAAATAGTTTTTTAAGTTGCCATAAGTCCTTGATTTTGAACTGTAACGTACTAAAATCTTCAAGGAGGATGCAATTATACGTTGTCGCCCAGAAAACATTAAAAACGCGATTTCGAAAAAAATTGAGTTTAGCCCTTTTTATATTAAGCTATCGATATGTAATAATAATAAAAATTATTTATATAAATTTGAAAAAAATTTCTCCACGACAGCTATCACTAAATTTGCAACGTTTAGCACTTTTCACAGTTTTTTTTTAATAGTTCTTTCATATTAGGAGTCACAGAACAAAACGTGCTTTTTTTCATATTTTTTTTCAGAAAATGGTTTTTTTTTAAGTATTTGCATTAATTTGGTCAAGTTCTATTGGAAAAACTTTATTTGCATAATATTTCTTTCCTTCTCAAAAAAATTTGGTATTTAAAAAATTTATGAAGAACAAAACGTGTTTTTTCTTCTTTTATTTTAACAAAACGTAGTTTTTTATAACAACTTATTTACGTTTGTTTCATTATAATTATAGATGGGAAAATGTCGTGACTTTCTCGAGTCACGCATGATTGTCGCTTGAGCGAGCGTGTGTGATCATGAGGCAAAAAAAAAAAAAAAGAATCACGCGCCCATCTCTAATTATAACAGTAATTTTCGAGGAATATCTCATTTCATATAAATAATAATAATCAATAATTGGATTATTATCTGCTATTTGAAAGTTATTAAATACAACATATAGCTTAAAAAATATAGTTTAAAGATGGAAGATACGTACTGGAACACGAAGGAAACATAAATCAAAAAAATCCCAACAGCGGTAAATACATACATATTTATGTAAAGGGTGTTTTTTATTGAGGTATAGAACTTTAAGTTGGCATCACTTTTTTAACTGGCGGCCATTTTGTCAGCTGTCAAGTGATTAATATTTAGTTTGGTTTGCCATTTCGTCATGAACAGGTTGACAAAAGAACAACGCTTGCAAATCGTGCAAATTTATTTCGAAAATAATGGTTCAGTTCGCGAAGTTTACCGCAAGCTCCGTCCATTTTATGGTCGACATAATCGTCCATCAGAGCAATTAATTCGGTTAACCATGGATCGTTTTCGCACTACGTTTACTCTATGTGATAATACGCATCCGCAGAGACGTCGAACAGTGCGCACCGAAGAAACAATTGCCGCTGTAGAGCAAAGTGTTGAAGAGGACCCGAATGAATCGATTCGCCACCGTGCACAGCAATTGGAGCCGACTAACCGACTATTTTGTTCCCGAATTGGATGGCATGAATGTGGATGAGTTGTGGTTACAACAAGACGGCGCTACATGCCACACAGCGCACGTCACAATCGATTTATTGAAGGAAACATTCGATGAGCGCATAATTTCGCGGAATGGACCTGTCAATTGGCCACCAAGATCGTGTGATTTGACACCATTGGATTATTTTCTTTGGGGATATGTGAAGTCGCTCGTCTACGCCAACAAACCAGAAACGTTAGGGGACTTGGAAGCCAACATTCGTGGCGTTATTGCCAATATACGGCCCCATATGCTCGAAAAAGTGGTTGAAAATTGGACCTGTAGAATTGGCTTTATTCGAGCCAGCCGCGGCGGCCACATGCCCGAAATCATATTTAAGCATAAATGGCATAAAATTATCCTTCCAATAAAGCCAAATTGATGGACATTAAAACGATTTTCTTGTGTTTTATTTCAATTTGAAGTTCTATACCTCTAAAAAAAACACCCGATATGTATATCGAGTTATTATTAAAGATTTTGTTTTAAAAGTGTAAACATAGTATTTCGCATAAACGATATTTCCATATCGAAAATACGCATATCAACACGTTCTTTTGAAATTTTATTTAAAAAAAAAACGTACTTTTTCTGTTTTACTTTAACAAAACGTGCTATTTGCATATTAAAAGTCCTTTAATTTCGGACATTGTTAACATTTATTGTTGCGACTTATTGAGGTATGATCCCTTTTATAATAAGAAAGGAACTTGTTATATATTCTGGGTTTATGCTATAAAATAATAGAGTGAAAAAGATAATCTTTGATTTTCCAACATTTTGAAATAATCAAAAAGGCACGTTTTGCTCTGCGATTTCTTGTACATATATTTAAATTCTGTGAATTTTTCAATAAAATATTTTTCAAATGGAAATTTTTTTAAGATTTTGTTTTAAATTTCTCTTTCCTAAACAATTTTTGAAGTTTCAGATAAACTTTAATTTGAAAAAAAAGCTCAGCTACGTTTTCGCTACTACCTGGTGAATATGCCTTGTTACAAGGCAAACTAGACCGTAAAAAGTATATCTACTGCCTTAAGATTGCTAAAATATCGAAAATTAGTTTTTTTCACTATTTCTGGTTCAAAGCTGCCAAACTCAGTAACGCAATCTTTATAATAAAAATATTCCTTATAATATAATTTATATATAAAATCGTAGTGTGTGTTTGTTCCTAACGCCTGATCTCTGGAACTATAAGTGCTGTGGAGATGAAATTTTCAACACAGTTTCGAGTCAATACCGGGGTAGGTTTTCGGTTTGTTTTTAATACAACAAGTGACCGCAGGGTGGAGTAATTTGGAGTTATAAAAATAAATTATTGAGGATACGACAACGCTTACCGGGCTCAGCTAGTAATTTATAATTTTTTAGAACATTTTGTTAGAGAAAAATGATTTTTTCTCAAATATCCCCTTCACAAATATTGCACTCTGTAATTTAACATAATGGCTATTTTTATAACTGCAGTAAATGAATTTTAAGAGCAAAGATATTTGAAATGTCAATTGTACTTTTGTACAAGACATTAGCTAAACTCAGCTGCTAAAAGTTTCTATAAATACTGCAGCAAACTGATTGTTTTCCAAGAATTCAATATGTTGTAGAAAAAAGAAAATTTTCTTTTACACCCTCTTCATTAGATTTCAATTAACAACGCACCAGTAACTTAGTGGTAGAGTGAGTGCTGAAATCAAAAGGCAATAGCCTGTGGGGCTGGTAGGTCAAACATTTATCTTATCTTTAAATGAAAAAATGTGTTTGACTACTTTTTTTTTACAAAAAAAAAAAAAAAAAAAAAAAAAACGAGATAATATTACAATATAACCTACTGCTACTGACATCAATTAAAATTATTGGGTTGGTGTATTTCAAAAAAAAAAAAAATTCTCGAACCATTTTGGGCTGTTGCTTATTGAAAGAATTGATTGTCCCATTAAAACGAATACAATAAAACCTTGGCTTTTCTTTTCAAATAACTTAAGGCATGGCAAATATTTTGATTTATCCTTTTTTATATACTTTTTTTTAAATCTACTTTGCTGAAGGATACTTCTGAAACCCTAAAAATTAAACACATAATGCTAGGAACACAATTGGGACGAACGACGAATTTTTCGGTGCGAACTTTCGTCATAAAAAATAAAACACATTTGTTCATATGAAAATAAACACAACACCGCCGTAGAACGAAATTCGTCGTGCGTGACGAACTCTGAGCAGTGTGCACACTTCTACCGATATTCGGTAGATTATACCGAACATGTTTGTGAATTTAACAATCTACCAATTCTACCTAACAAGGCCTGAAATCTACCGAATATTGTTATTTAGTAATTTAAGTCGATATACATATGTATAAATTGCCTATTTTGCCACATAGCAGTGCGGCCACAGAGCGGTCATTTTCTGTCATGAAAATCATTAAAACAGAACAAAGAAATCGGTTAAAAACTGAAACTATAAGGGCCATTATTACAGCTTAAAGATAGTTAAAAGTAGGATTTTATCGGACGTATAAAAAGCTTTCCATTATTGCAAATTGGATTTAACTTACCAGGTAGGATAAACTTGCCTGTAATTTATCGCTCACTTTAGGTTAAAGTAAAATTTTGCAAATGGTAAAGTTTTTATACGTCCGATAAAATCCTACTTTTAACTATCTTTAAGTTGTAGTAATGGCCCTAAGTAACCTAATATTTGCCAAAGAATTGTGCCTTGGGGATTAAATATTTATTCCTACCAATGATTTAATAATTTTTGCACAAAAGTTTAAATTCATAAATGGATCTTACATATAATCTTTGTAGTTACAAATGTTTGACAAATAAAAGTTATTTTAGTAGCTTTATAAAACCTATGTAAAAAAATTTTTATTCCTGTTATTTATGTATATTATTTTATATATCCATAGCATATCTATATAAAGGGTAAGGGCAAATAACTGGGGATGACACTTTTTGTTATTGGAAATGCTTCAATGTTTATGCCAATTTGCTCTCTCTCTTGCCCTTTACATACACAATAACAAGTGTGACCAGATTTTAAAATAAAATTAAGCTAAAACACGTATGTCTTTAATACATTTTTAGAGGATACGCAATTTGGATTAAAAAAGGCTAAAAAAGCTAAATCAGGTTTTAAAAAAGCTAAAAAATAAGCTAAGAGCTTAATAAAAATTTTAGAGCTAAATCCAGAAGAAATGAGCTAAATTTAGCCCAAAATTAGCTAATATGGTCACACTGACAATAACCAACTTTGTCAATTATAAGAGCTGAATTCGCTGAGCAAATTCATCATTATTGTGCTTCACACGACGAATTTACGCAGCGAATTCTTATCGACGAATTCGTCGATGTGGACGAAATTCGTCGTTCGTCCCAATTGTGTTCCTAGCATAACATCAGTCGGCCTGTAGTAACTAAGGGATTGATCAGACGAGTCCACGATTTGCTTAAATTTTATTTCCACATACTGAATGCAAAGAAAAATAGTTGCCTCATCTGAAGGCTCCTTAAGGGTTCAAAAGGCTTCTTAAATGTATCGGCGTTTAAAAAGTTTTTACATCTGAGAATTTGAAGTTCCCTCCTTAACATACATATGTACATGTAGAATGTCAACATATATGTCGAACTCCACTTTTTTAAACTTTATTGTAGAGAGAAAAAAGCAAACAAAATTATTTAAGTGACTTAAGTGAAAATTTCTTTATTTTTTAGTTTTTAATTCGGCTAATTGTTACGATATAATTAATTAAAAAAGTTTTGTTTTTTTTTTTTGATATATTGTTAGTTACGTTTTTTTTGCATTTCAGCTGACGATATACACTGTTTTTTTAAATAACAAAAATGTACACATGTATATTGAAAATTGATTATAATTTTTTTGTGCATACACATGTACATATAAGCATTTCCATGATGTCGAATGTGACCATGGAACACAATTAAAGTGAAAAAAGTTAAAATAACTCAAATTTTTATTTTAACAACAACCGTAACTTATAGCTCTAAATTATTAGCCCTATCATTTAGGCTAAGTTTGATTTTGAGGAATTTTTCGTTTTCAAGATAATTGTAAAAAAAACCAAGGCATTCGCATTTGAAAAAAAGAATCTCTTTTTGAGGCCAATTGGTTAAAATTCTGATTTAAGTTAAGCTTTAAGCAATATTTAAATGTGACTAATTTTAAAATGTTTTTCACTGATGTCTCTTTAAAATGATTTTAGTTTTGCACAGAAATAATTTTTTTTTAAATTATATTATATTCCGAGACGCACGTGACATGTAGAACGTAAGATGTCGCACGTGACAATTCACCAGTAACATGTTGCACGTAAAATGACGAACTTGGCGTGTTGCACGTGACACGTTGCACGTGACATGACGAACTTAACGTCGCATGTGACATTTTTCCTACCATGATATTTATATAAAGAGTGTTATTGAGAACAGTACAAATTGTTTCTTGAAGCTCGTCTTAAACTTTTGCTCAAGTGGTTAACTTATCACTTGTAAGACTTAACAGCAAATTTCTTAACACGTCCTTTAACCAAAAATGCAAGTGTTTCAAAATAAGAAATTTACATTTTGCAACTTTCGACTATTTAGATTTAATTTCGAGATTTTTAATGTATT
Source organism: Tachina grossa (assembly GCA_949987645.1). Lineage (NCBI taxonomy): Eukaryota > Metazoa > Arthropoda > Insecta > Diptera > Tachinidae > Tachina > Tachina grossa. The sequence continues at coordinate 109,772,692 of OX465277.1, read as the reverse complement.
CAAAGACAGCCAGTAAATTTGTATGACTAATTTTTTGCATAACGTAAGATGTTACATAAAAGTTTTAAGCACTTGGTTTATCTAAAATGAAAGTCCCATTTACCATAAAATGGAACTTAAGGTTCAGACATAAAACTACGCTAAATTTACGTCCAAACACATGCGCTTTGACATTTGTTTTGAAAGATCTTAGTTCTTATTTCTTTGTAACGTAGGCAGGGTTGTCAGATTTTTTTCGACCTATTTCGCCAAATTGATTTTAAAAATCGCCAAAAGTCGCCAAAAATCAGTTTTATGTAGTTTTTCTTAGTAAATATTTGATAATTTATTTGATTTCATATAACACTTTTTTATATTAATTTTTATAAAATAATCGTATCAAAATTTATCAGAAAATCGCCAAAATTAGAAATAAAATCGCCAACAACTATTTATTGTAAATTTTTCTCATTCAAACTAAATGACTTTATTTAATGTAAGAAAAATCATCAAAATCAAATTGTTTTAACTTCTTGCAGACGAGTTTTGGTAGGATTTATATTTGAAACTACTCCTTCAACAAACTAATTTTCCTGAATTCGAATAATTTTTAAGTTCAATTTTGTTTAAAAAATAGCCATAATAATCGCCAAAAAATTTATTTATCGCCAGAAAAATCGCCATATCTCCAAACCAAAAATTTGGATGCCAAACAAGTTGAAAAATCGCCACGTTTGGCGAGACAGCCCTGAACGTAAGCAGCAAACATTGTTGTCGCCGAGATCTGATTGGCTGTTGTGCTCTCGTCGGTGTGAAAGGACAAAGCTCTTTTGTAAAAGCTCGCACATTGTGCATTGTGGCTTGGGAGTTAACATTTTAAACGTATACGCAGAAGAACAAACTTTTGACAAAACAGTTCATAGAATTTTGTTGTTTTGAGGAAAGTTTGATTGTATTGCATAGTGTTATCAAATTAGACCAAAAAATATTCTTCTATATTTTTGTTTTATAAAAAAAATACGTATTTGGGCTGGCATTTTAAAGGTATAAAAAACGAATTTCATAAAAAGTCTAATAAAATATATTTCAATAGCACCGCACACATACACCCACACACGCAACCTTGAACCTAAACATGCTACACAATAGAGGGCTGCGTAAGCAGTCTTGAAATGTAAATACGTTTCGTTTTTGCATGCGACGAGAATACCCATAATAAATGCTGTCGTTAAATAAGCGAACCACGATAGATGTATTGATGTACATGTGTATGAGTGTTAACAAGTGATGTTGCGAAGTCTTCTCGTTCGTAACAAACACTCAAAAGAAGTAGTGTGTGCTGACCGCTGCCAGATTTGACGATTTATCGTCATTTTGACGATTTTTGGTGCCAAAAATAGCAAAGTGACGATTCGACGATTTTTTCCTTAAAATTGACGATTTTTTAAACGTTAAAATTTGGCAGTTTTTTTCTGAAAAATCTACTATTACAATTGATGTATTACTTACCTACTAAAAGATTTCGGTGTAATTTTTCCCACTCTTTATTTTATATTGGCATCTGTGTAAATTGAAATTCTCAAAACACATAAATGTGAAAAAAGCCAAGTTCCTATCAAAAATTTTGGCCATCAAAAGTACTGAGACCAAAACTTGGCAATATTTTTCATAATTTCACCACTAAGGGAAACAAAGTTAAAAGGGGTTTCAATTTCCAAAAAACGTTAAAAAAAATCATTTTGATTTGACCGATTTTTCTGACACACAACGTGTGTGTGTATGTACATGCACATGTACATGCTTCTTCCTACGCCAATGCGTAGCAAGCATCACACATTTTTTCGTCATGAAGTATTTTCTTCTTCACTACTATACCTGCAATAACTGAAACAAATTTCTTGCAAACAGTGTTGTTTAGCTTTTGTTTTTGAAAACTTCGCTAAACTAAAGGATTTGAAAAATCCCTCGTGTGTCAAAAGTTCTTGTAAGTGGTATTTTGCAGGGGTCTACTACACAATAGTGTTGTTTATGTTAAAGCAAATGTTTTTCTCTTTCGTTCAAATTTATAATTAAAGGAAGGCGTTATGTACATCGGTATAACTGAATTAATATACAAATTGGTTTATATAAATAATCTTTTATATTTGTTGTTTTATTAAACTCCCACATAAATAAAGACACGTGTTTAGACATACAAAAAATTATTTAGGCAAACAGCCCCAGGGCGGTCATATGGAAAACTCTTATTGAATGTTAAATGAGGAAAATAAAAGTTAGTCTAATCCCATGAAATGTGTGAATAATTTAATTAATATTTAAATACACCCTTAATAATTTGTAAATCAGTTGCTTTCATTAATAACTGCACAAGTTGAAATGAGTGATTTGTTTTTGGAAAATCTACAAAATAATTCCCAATTACCTAATTTTGGGATAATAGCATATCAGAACTAAGATAGCCAAAAAACTAGTGTGAAATATTTACAGTAGTGGGCGGGGCGGGGCGACTTTATGTTCATAAAAAAATTCTCATATTTGATCTGAAATAAGTTATAATTCCTCGAAAACTATTATCGATAACGGGCTGCGGTTATTTTTGTTATGTTGAGTAAACCATTGTTTTTAATAAATAATATGTGCATACATACCCTGTATAATTTGTGGTTAGGGGTCTATATTATCAATTTTAAACCCCCACATTTTCGTAAAATTTGAAGTAGTGTATAACTTTTGAAAATCAAAAGGGTTAAAAAAAACTAAAATCATCCAAAGAAAGGTGAAACTAACTTCTTTAAGCCTATATATTATTTTGCACCCGCCGCTACCCGCCTGTAGAATACTTTTGTATTTTAATAAAAATATTCAAAAATTATGCTGGTACGTTTCCTTTATTTTTCCGTTTTAATGTGTGTATACGCATAACTCTGTCGTTTTTGAATCGATTTTCAAAACTCTATTTTCTTGTAAGAGTTTGCCTGCAGTTTGGACCCATATTTTTTCGAAATCCGAAATGAGAAACTTCCTCCCCTTATGCATAACTCTCTAAAAGGGTTTGCTGTAGTTTCGTCCCTTAATTTTTTCCAAAACCGGAGGGGAAAGTTGGCTCCTTCATGCATGACTCTGTCATATGTAAAACGATTTGCAAAGTTGTTTGTTTAGGGTTCCGTACACCAAAGGTGAAAAGGAATTCTATTGTTTTCGCTACGCTGTCCGTCTGTCCGTCACACGCTATTTTCTCAGGAACCGTAAGAGCTACGGACCTGAAATTCGGACAGAGTATGTAGAACCTTGGCCGCTACAATAAGTTAAATTAAGGGGTGTTCCAAAACAAGCAACGTTAAATTTTAAAATCCCATGTAATATACATACAATTGTATGTACATGTGTATATTGACACTTGAAATTTGTAAAATTAGTGTGTTTTTATACAGACTACAACAATAAACACTAAAATTTAAAAAAATTTAGGGTGTTTTATCAGTTAATGCAATTTCGACTATAACTTTTTTTATTTGCTAATTGCAGCGCTATAAAAGATATTTTTATATAAAAAAGGGCGTATAATGAATCTTTGATGCATATCTTACAACTTTTTTGATATAAGTTGCTCCTCCAGTACTCCTATTGACAAATAAAAAATTTTCATGCAACTAGTTTCATGAAAAAAATGCTTAATGTAAATTAGGTATATATGTAATTTTGACAATTTGTTGTATCTTGGAAACCGTTAGAGGCAAACTCTTGAAATTTTCAAAAACGGTAAAATTAAAAAATCCCAAAATTATAAAATCGCCAAACCAAAAAAGAAAAAAAAATCGTCAAAAACCAAAAAAAAAATCGCTTAAACGAAAAAAAGCACCAAATTAAAAAAAAAATTCTAACACTAAAATAAATCGGCAAAACCGAAAAAATCTACAAAATGAAAAAATCGCCCAAATGAAAAAAAACGCCAAAAACCAAAAAAAAAAAAAAATCGCCAAAACGCGAAAAAGGCTCCAAAAACTAAAATAATCGCCTAAATTAAAAAAAATCGCCAAAAAGAAAAAACGCCAAAAACTGAAAAAAATCGCCAAGACGCGAAAAAGGCACCAAAACTAAAAAAAATCACCCAAATGAAAAAAAATCGCAAAAATTTTTCAAAATCGCCAAATTGAAAAACGCCAAAACCCGAAAAAACCGCAAAAACGCGAAAAAGTCTCCAAAACTAAAAAAATCGCTTAAATGAAAAAAAATCGAAAAAATTAAAAAAAAACCAAAAAAAAAAACGCCAAAATGAAAAAACCCAAAAAAATCGACAAAACGGAAAAAAATGCCAAAACTAAAAAGGCGCCAAAAACCAAAAAAAAAAAAACGCGAAAAACTCCAAAACTAAAAAAAGCTCAAAACTGAAAAAAAACCCAAAAACGAAAAAAAAAAACCAAAACCATTAATAGATAGGCTAAAGTTCGTATTGAATTACATATTCATTGTCCGTACGGAACCCTTCCTGCACGGGCCAAAGTCGAACTTCACTGCATTTATTTTGTATTATATACCACTTTTTTTTCTCTTATTAACTTTTATTGATGTTATTATATTCATAACATTTGTTTGCTATATTCCTCCACTTGCCCACATACGCAGTCGTTAATAAAAATACAGCCCAGTATGAGCTAATTTACGCAATTATGTTTACATTAATATTAACAAAATCCTCATAAAATGAATGCCAAGCAGTATTAAAAAGAGGAATAGAGCAAATAATTAATTTAATAATTACATATTAATTATCAATAACAAAGACAGACACAGTGTGTTCATTTAAGGTTTTTTTTAGTATATTTACCCTAGTTGACATTAAATTTTTAAATAAATAAGCCCAATTCTAAATGTTTCCCGGGAAATAATACTCAGGGAGTTATTTTCTTCCGAAAATAAATTCTCTTATTTGAAACAGTTTGCTATCAAGAATTTAGAATTATCGAAGTTAGCTTTTTTATTTACGATTTTATTTTATCTGAAAATTAGGAAGAGGGGAAAAATCCCAGGGAATTGTGATACATAATAGGGGTAAAAATAACACTGAATCGGCTCATAACAAGGTAACGAATATGAATGGTCGAAAAAAATCAATGTTTTAAAACCATTCAATGTATTGTGTAGAAACATCGATATGCGGTTAATCACGAAAGTTCTTATGCCGCTACGCACTCCATCAGCCCTCAGGCGTATTTTTTTGGCCAGAGATTGGTTGCTAACATCAGCTAAGTATTTAACATGAACTTTTATTGAAATGGAATATGAGAAATGATTGTATTATATCTACACTTATTCATTTATTAGCGGTAAATGAATTCATAAATAAAACTATTTATTCATTTTCTGTTTTTCCTTTTTTCAAAGCATGAAATTATATCACTCCAACTAAGTATGTTCAACTACGAGTTATTGTTTATTTTTTTATTTTTGTTCGAACTTCATTTGTTTCAATATTTATGATGTTATTAGGCTAAAGTTCGTATCGGTCTATAAGCCAAATTAATAATAACACCAAACTTAATTGTAAATATTCTGACAAACACTTAGTAGAACGGAACAACTAGCTGTTTTCGAAGGCCACTATAACTTCAGCATCAGCTTTCTTTGTGTTTGGTCCACTGTGTGTGGTGCCAGTTGATGTAGATTTCTACTTTATAAACCCAACTTTTTTGCAAATGGAATATGTGAATTGTTTTGATTCATCGTATTTCAAGTTGCTGAAAGCTTTTTGGTAATGAAAGCTCAACTTTATCATTTCTTAGTTTAAAACAGTCTTACCATTGTCGTTTGTTATTTACTTATTATGCACATGTTAGTTAATTTCCTTATTTGTGTTCTACTTAAAACAACCTTTTTTGGTTTGTTACTATTAAGTATATTTATTAAATTTTTACCACAGACCCATGACTATTAATTTTAGTTAATTTAATTATTATTGTTCGAACTTCAATTTCTGCTATACTTATGATTTGATTAGGCTAAAGTTCGTATCATTTTTTCAGCCAAATTATTTTTGTTTATCTTTTTACTATCAATACATTAATAATTTCCATTTATTCGATGTACCATCGGTACAGACATGTAGATATGCAAGTATTTTTGTAATCGATATTATGTTATATTGTTGTTGCTTTCCACAATTGGTCTTACTTCCAATCTCTGACCAAGGACATACATGGGTGCTGATGAAGTGTGTGTTGGCACAGAAAGATGTTGGCATTTCCCCCAGCTAACAAAGTCTAGTTTAATTTTTCTTGTCTTGTTTAGTAAAATCACATTAATTAACAAAAATATTTCATTTTATAAGAAATGAAAATACAGAACTTCAGTCCCAGTAAGAATTTATTCCTGAATAAAAATATTTAATCCAAGATATTTTATTCGATTTTCGACATTTCACAAAAAAAATCAATATAGGGCTTGCCAATTTAAAAAGCGATTTTAGAATTGAGTTCTCAAATTGCCAGAAAAATTAAATAAAAAAAAATATATATATATATATATTTTTTTTTCTTCATAGACAATATTACGAACTGAATACATGAAATCATCAAATGTTGAAAACAAAAAAAATTATTCACTTTTCCTTTAACATAATTTGTTGTTGTTCAATTTCACTTGTCACATCATCTACAGACCATATTTTTAATTTATTTTCATTCACGTGGAGAAATTTTTCTCCTATATTTTGCTTCTACATTTAAAACATTGTATATTTACATATGTATGTATATATGAGCTTTAATATTTACTTTTCCTTTTGAAATTTCCCTTAAAACTTATTTGAAATATATTGACAAAGGCATCGACATTAAAACGTTAATATAATTTACCATCTTAATTTTTCTATTGTGTTGAAAAATACTGAATTTACTTTAAAAGCAAAAGCATTAAAGGACATTCATAGACTTGGGAAAATAAAACATTGAAAGATTTTTTTTTAATTTCTTTTGAAACAACAACAATTTAATTAGCGCGTTTCGCGCTAGATTTAGCGCGTTTTAACTATGTCAAACGCGCTTTTTTCCGTCTTAGCGCGTTTTTAAAAAAAACGCTTAATTAGCGCGTTTTGAATAGAGTCAATAATATCATTTCAGTTCAATATTTTTTGTATAAATTTTACAATTTTCTAATATCCAAAACTCCGATAAAATTTTTTAAATTAGTTAATGATTCAGCTGTCGCAAACAAAATTCGCTTGACTGTGGTTAGAATAAAAAACGAATTTTAATACTGCAATGACAAATATTTTGAAATTTCACAAATAAAAATATGTACTGCATACATACAATGACCCAAAAAATGTACATGACTTACAAAGCATCTATTATAGCTGAAGTACAAAAAGCATTAGAATAGCAAAACTATTCGACAATTTATATGTTGTTACAAAGTTTTAGAAATACATAAATTAAAAGTAAAAACTAAGCATTTCGATTATTTGGAAGGCGATTCTGATTCTGTATTAAATGATTTTAGTTAATTAAAACATGATTTCAAGGAAGCAATATTGAAAAATCTGAAAAATTAATTGTATATACGAGTACTAATACATACATACATCGACTTTATTGAAATTTAATTTAGCGCGCAGAAAATAGCGCGTTTTTGCTATAAATATTTGACAATTCTGTAATTTAGTGCGTTCTAGCGCGTTTTGAGAAGGGTAGTTGCGCGTTTGGGTTATAAATAGTTGGCATCGCTGCAAAGAAACGCCCTTGTCTGTTTTAAGCAGGGACCGCAACTGTTATGACTTTTATCGAAAAAGTCAAGAAAAAAAAATTTAATTTTTAACTTTTATTTTGTAAGGCAGAAATAAAAGTTATTTCTTAACATTTATTTTTTAAGGCAAAAATTAAAAGTTATTTTTGACTTTTATTATTTTACTCAAAAAATAAAAGTTGTTTTTTTAACTTTTAATATTTTAAGGCAAAAATAAAAGTCTTGAATTAAATATTGCATAGTAATACTCTAGTTTTATTGCCTCCAATTTATAGGTAATAATAATTGATATATATTACACAAGTCTATAAAAATTATTGTTATTATTATTATTGTAATAACGGATGTTTTATCATTTATAGCATTGAAAGCAATAAAACTTGCGTATTACTATGCAATACTTAATTCAAGGCTTTTATTTTTGCCTTAAAATATTAAAAGTTAAAAAACAACTTTTATTTTTTGAGTAAAATAATAAAAGTCAAAAATAACTTTTAATTTTTGCCTTAAAAAATAAAAATCAAAATGAAAAGTTATTTTTTGACTTTTATCAAAAAAGGCACAAATTTAAAAGTCATACAAAAATTTGCATCTACGTCACCTGTGCATCATATTGATAAGAACCAAAATTTTCTACGATCATTTGTTATGTGTGCTTTTTTGATGTAAATTTTTAAAAATAACAGTTATTTTCTGTCCCTGGTTTTAAGCTTAAATTAGACCTAAGACATAGCCATAACGCCATAACCATAACCAAACCAAAATTCAATTGGTTTTCATAGTGAGAGTTATGGCGTTATGGCGAGTCACGTATAATCGAATACAGTGTTGCCCATTAGTTTGTATCGAACGGCTGCCCTCTATGGCTATGGTTATGTCACGTCTGATTGAGCCTTTGGCTTTGTATCTGTGTGTGTGAGGGAGAGGGAGAGAGAGAGAGGGAGCGAGTGTTGCCATTAAGAGTTTTTTTGACTTTTTAAATTTCCGCAAATTTTTTATTCCTCATTTCTTACAAAAAAAAAAATGATTTGGGACCATTGAGCGGTGTTTGTTTTTTTAAAAGAACTTATTTATCGGCATCATTTAATAAATTATAATCTAGAAAACTCAAGCGTTATTTATTTGACCTCCAAAATGGGTTTTTTTTTTGGTATTCCCTACCAGACTCAGTCATCAAAAAGTTTTACTTTGTAGCACAGTGTAATTTTATTTATAATACTTACAAAGTTCTATTAATTAGTACTCGTAATTATGTAACCGAAATTTTTGTTTGTTAATATTTCTTTTTTAATGTTTAATATTATTATTCTTAGTTGTTATAACAAGTAATAACATTGGTTTTATTTTCGTTTGATGTGTATCATAATGTACTTAAGGCTGATCTTATTTTGTGAAAATTCAAAGTCCTACAATTGAAAATATGTTTTAATGTTTAATTTAATTAATATTCAATCCTATTAAGCAATTTATTGCTGCCAACAGCGTGCAGTTAATAAGCATGAATTCAGTAGTAAATGTAATTATTTCTTTTAATGGGATTTGAGAATATATTTATTGTATTGTTATTATTTTTAATCGAATTTTTTTTTCAAATTGTTTTCTAAACAAGCAACAGCCGGCAAGCTTTTTTTATCGTTTCGTTTGTAGTGTTAGAATTAATTTTTAATATCTTTAAGTTTATGTGTTTAACAATAATATAAATTTTCCTAACAAAAATTTATGTATGAGTTACTGAAAAAGAAAATCTTTAAAAGAGCATTTGTGTGTACAAATTTTTACAATTTATACTTATTTCTATTAAAGTATATATTTTTTTTGGCTTAAGTACAGGTTTTGCTTAAGAATTTCAATACATATAATAATAAGCTGCTATGAAAATTAATAAAATTTTTTTTCGTATTTTTTCAGAAAAAAAAACAGTGTTATTGATTCCATAAGTAACTAATTAAATGTATAGTTTAAAAAAATTACCTCCCTTTTACAGATAATGAAGCAGCTGGCATTAAAAATTATTGGTCTTATGCAAAAAAACTTAATAAAGCTTTGCCAAGCAATGTTAAGTAAAGTTGTATTCTAAAAAAATTATTGTATAAAAATTCTAAAGTAGGCACCCACGTTTGTTAAGACTACTTTAAGTTGATATTTCCAAAATGTGTATTTTGTACCTCAAATATTTTTACTAATATAGCACATACTGATTTATGTTACATCTGAAAATGAAGCTAGAAGTGCCTGCTCTTATCTTAAATTTATTATTTCTGTCATGTAATGGGAAACATCACCAAATTATCCAACTGCTTCGAAATACATAGCAAAATCCATAAAAAAATATTAAAATAAATACAATTATAGAAAAATGTTTTAGTGATGTAGATACAATCAAAACAAATCGAAAAAAGCTGGATATTCAAATACTCGTTTCATTCGAATAAAATAAATTGTGATAATTTTTCACATTTTTTTACTTTTACTTCATGGTTGTGTTTATCTGTTTTCCTATTAAGTCAGAAGCTCATTTTTTTTTAAATTAGGTTGCTTTACTTCAAGATAATAAAAATTTATTTAATAAAATAAAAAAAAAATATTTGAATACCCGAATGAAATTATATTCAATTTTGTACATCATAAGCTGTGAAGTGGTTGTTGAACATGGTGGTGTTACCAGTATTTATTATTAAATCACAAAATATTTAAAGTTGTCTTTTGCATATGATTTTTTAATAAAGCTATGTTAGCCTTAAAGTGCTTATCAACTACTATGAACTTTAAAGCTAAAGTAAAATATTTTTTTGCATAAGGGGGTATATCTATAATTACTGATTATTTTTTTTTACTTTATGCCTCAGCAATTCTCGTATTCTATTTCAATTGAAAATCTTATATATAAGGCTGGAATTGATAGACACTATACCAAAGATAAGCAAACACAGATATATATATATATATATATATATATATATATATATATAATATAAAAAAGAGTAAAATGCATGCTTATACGAATGTACGTGTAAAAAAGAGCATAACAAAGTGCTCACGGGCGGACTTTTGCTTATCATTGCACTATACTAAATGGAACAGTTGATGATGTCCTTGAACGTGAGAAATTATGATGACGAAAAGCTTTTCTTTGGCTTTATTTTTATTTTGAGTATCTGCATCACTTAAAAAGTAAAATTTAGTACACATCTTTTTTAAGTAATAATTTGCGCTTAACTAGTTAACATCAGATTAATTTTTTTTTAGCAATATCTTTGTCTTGTTTTTCTAAATCACTGAAAAAGTAAAACTTTTTTTAAGAACTTTTAAAAAAAAAATTTTTTTTGCAATACTGTCGTAAACCCAGGGTGAAAGGTACATTAATTTTTTTCCAATCAAATGTTTCTATTTACGTTTTAATCATTTATTTTGTTTTTCCAAACAAACTTGTAGGGAAAAATGTTTGCGCTAAATGGTCTGGATAGTGCAATGTTATTAGTGGGAAGAAAATAAATAAAATAAAACAAAACAACAAAATATATTTTTAATGTTTTCAAAATCTTTTTCTAATGAAAATTAATTGGGCAATAATTCAAATTAATATTTAACAACTTTGTATACGCAGCGATACAATGAGATGGCGTAAAAAAATTATATGATGAGCGAAAAATACAATATGGCTTCAACTAAATAGAGAAATAAATCTGTACGCTGCTAAGCTTCTTGGCGCCGCGGCATTAATCTGCAGCTGTGGTAATGTTTGCTTTAGTTTGAAAAGTTTTTTGCTTTGTAATTTCATAAATGAATTTCAAAAAGCTCCCATAAAGCTTGAATAATAATGCCTTGCAATATTGTTTAGCTTTTGATAATGACAAATTTAACAAACCAGTGTTGCCAGTTAAACCATTTTTGGGTAATTTTTGTGGTCTCGGGAGTTTGTGTTTTCGTGTTGTGTTTTTCTTTTAGTCTTTCCATTTTCACTTGCATAGCTTCGGAAGGCTATACATTTCAGAGAGAAACAAATTTTTTATTTTAAGTACTCATTGGGTATCGGCCGTCACACAACTATAAATGCGTACAGCTCATATGCAATCACACGCATTCATTTTAAACCGAATACGCATAACTACAAATATGTTTATACAGACTTTTTAAATTACATAGCACAAACGACAGCAACTACACTTTGTAGACTGTGTGAGCTCAATCACACATACGCACAAAAATATTCTGACTATTAAACCGACTACACGTGCGTATACAAAGGGCTGTTTAATTTACACAGACACACACATAAAGCATTTTTTCAAATAGCCACACATACACCCACACATTTTGCATTCCATTTTATGAACACAAACGATTGTATACGGTGGCGAATGATGAATAAATATCCCGAGTATAGCTGTATTTTTGCTTATGTCCGATTAAATATCCATAGCCTGTGTATAAATATATTCAGACTGAAAGTATGAGAGGAAGCCAATTAGTTTAATACGCATATGCTTTTTTATTTTTACTTGCAGCGTATTTTAGTTTGTTTTTAAATAAACGAAGTATAGATGCTCTTGTATGTTGAAATCGGTTTCAGTCATAGTTGCTTTTGGGAAAATATTTAAGCGTACAAATATTTTTTTTGAGTACTTTATTGACATTCTCTGATACATATGTCTCCTTGGTTCCCTTATTGGTCCTCCTTTATAAAAATTATATAGCCTCTGTACTTTTATTGACATAAAGTTTTTAATTTTATTAAAATGCAGTAGCGATTTAGCTGATAAAGCGTAACAAAAAAAAAAAATTACTGTTTCATTCGGTCAGGGGACGGACGAGCCGCCATACACACTGGTGGTCGGATAGACTGGATGAGGTACAGACGGACTGGTGCACGACTTGATTGGTGGAAAGATAGACGATTTGGAGGGCGAACAGAATACTCAGGTTATAAGGCTTTGCTTTATCTTTCCAGTACGGAACTCCTAACAGCTCTTGCCTTAATAGATCTCTGCTAAAACTATGATAAATATTTTCTTTTGTAAAAGAAGCTTACCGACTCCTTAAACAGAATCTGCAATTGTGAACGCTGCTTCCAAATATTCATAAACTTGTAAAATAAATTCACGATAATACTGTAAAAAGCAAGTAGTAATTAAAAAAAAACAACATTTTTTATGATATTGAAATTATCATCAGATCCATCTTTGTCATAAGAATATTGCGTTGTCATCCGATTTTTACATTTATGCAAAATTTCAGCTCAATCGGAAACCGGAAAGTGGATCAAATTTAATTTGCAAGATTTGATAACAGACAGACAACGGGACAGGTGAAATTAAATAAAAGCTTGTAATAAAACTTCAGTAGTAGGTACATTAAATATCTTTTGGCTCTGAAGAGTCCTTTTGTAAACAAACAAACATGCAAACATACCAACTTTATCTCCTTAAAATATGAGGTATAGAAGTCTAGGTATCGAAATCATTAACTTAATCTTTAGTATTAATGTTTACCTTAATATTCTGTTCACAAATATGCAAAAATTTCTTTAAATCGCTTTGCGCCAGACATGTCAACGACATGCAAAGTTTAGCAACGGAAGCATAACAGTAAATGCTTATTTAACTCCTACTTCAACACAAGCTTTCACGCAAACACACACACACACACACACACACACACACACACACACACACACAACACACACACACACACACACACAACACACACACACACACACAAACAATTACATTCACAAACAAAAATTATTTCTTAACCAACATTTTTAAATGTCCACAGTCATTATAATTGAAACTCTTATCAGATGCTCGTACGAGTATGTGTGGGAGACAACTACACGTACTTAAGCACCATAAGTAATATATCGTTGCATGAAATGCAAACTGCTATAATAAATATTTCAAAAGTCTGTTCAGTTTAAATTTTTTAAAATCTTTTTTGACTATTTCAAATAAAGTGATTACAGACCACAATATTTTTTAATTTTAGGCCCAGAAATAATATTTTCTTAAAACTGCTTCTATAAATTTAAAATTAAGGATGTAATTTATCGTATTAACTTTTTTTTACATTTTAGGTCCAAAAACAAAAATATTTTTAAATTAATATTTTCAATTAAAAATTTAATTCATTTAATATTGCTGCTCTTAATTTAAATTTAATAATTTAATTAATAATATTTACTTGTTGGGAAATACATATTAATTTAAATTTTAAATTCGTTTAAGAAAATTTAAATTGATGTTAAAAAAATATGAAGCTCAGCCGCGAATAACGTTGTAAGTGACAAAATAATAATTTTTTAGTAGAGCCAAAAAACCTATTTTAAAGCTAGATTCTTTTTTTTTGTCAATTTTTTTTTAGCTTATCAAAAATAACAATAATTAGCAATAACTTTGCGTTTTGTATATTTGTTAAATTTATCAATTATCAATTAAGTTCTCCCACTGACTGACTATTTGTAATTATATTTTGACGGTGATAAGATGAATAATTTTGGATGGTTTAATATTGGTACAACACAAGAGAGATTCATTTACCTAGAGAGAGATTGAGATACCTAGATTCAGTAAATTTTACTACGATAGTCGTATCGCTATAAATATAACGAAAATTTATCGACTTTGCCATTCAGTAACATAATTTAACGATGTGAGGTTTTGGCTGAAATAGTTAACACGTTGAGTAGAAAACAGATGGTATTGGGTTCGAGTCCCGTCTCCGACATTCATTAAACTAACAACACCACACATTTTTCGGTTGTGCATTAGTGTCTCTCTGTATTAGTTGTTGTAGGAAAGTTCGAGTGCTGAAGGCCTAGACATTGATCACTGAACTACGCCGGATTCAGAGTATACTAGTTCTAATGTTACATGAAAGCTCCCGCCTTCGTCGGTATTGTGTAACAGAATCATCCGCGAAGTAAAATAGTAAATAAAATGGCTACTACACATCGCTGAGAAAATTTAATACGCCTCATTAACACCAGAGGCGGTGCAACACTTGATTAGGAGGGCTGCGTAAGCAGTCTTGAAATGTAAATACGTCTTGCTTTTTAAATGTATTATCGTAGCCAATAATAAATTTGGTCGTTTAATAAGCGAAGCATGATGAATGTATTAATGTACGTGTATATGAGTGTTTTTAAGCGATGTCGCGAAGACTTCTTGTTCGTAATAAACACTCAAAAGAAGTAGTGTTAATGCGTGTATGCTTGTTATTTTGCATATTGTACGTTTGAGTGTGTGAAAGATTTAGATGGTAAGCTATTATGTTTGTGTTTAAGCGTGGTTTTGTAAAGCAAGCGCATGTGTGCGTTTGTATGTGCGCAGAAAAATAAAAGATCACACACAGCGTGTGTGTATGTTCATGCATGACGCTCATGCGTATGAAGAAGCAGGCATCACAAATTCCTCTGTCACGAAGTATTTTCTTCTTTACTTCTATACCTTTAATAACTGAAACAAATGTCTTGCAAACCGTGTTGTTCAGCGTTTCTTTTTTAAAAACTTCTCTAAACTTACGCATTTTGAAAGATCTCACATCTTAAAAGTTTTTGTAAGTGGTGTTTTCCATATGTCTAAAGTATTAAACGTGTTAAAAGCAGAATTGTAAAAAAATGAATCTTTGTTCTGTCTCTTCCTTCACCGCCTGTCTTCGTTATCAATATCCCTTTCCTAAAGAAGGTAACATTTAGTAATGATAGTAGGGTCATGCCCAGTAAAATTTACGCTGTATTTTACATGTTTCTTCCAGTCGCCTTTTACCAAATTGCATACACACTGGCGACCCGTTGTAATGACACAATAGTGCATTTTTAAGGCCAACAATTCAACACCCATCACACTCTTAACCATTATTTTATGTAACTCTGCCATTTTCAACTGGCGCAGCGATCATGACTAGAAAAAAAAATACACTAGAAATTTTAAGTTTAAAAAGTGTTATTGTAGAAATCTTTTCAAAAAGTAATCAGATCCTCACAAAAACATAAATGTGAGAAACGGCCAAGTTCCTATCCAAAATTTCGGCCATTAAAAGTTGTGAGATATAAATTTTGACCAAGTTCTTGTTTGGTACAATACCTAACACAGAAATATGTTATATATGATATAAATTTGTAATCGTAAGGGTGTCATATAATTTCTAGATAATCTGCTAACTTGGCAATATTTTTTCGTTTCTAAAAAAGGAGAGAATAATGTATAAATGCTTATTTCTTTATATTGATAAAAATGTTGTCAAGATGGCATATTATCAAAATTTATATCTCATAACTTTTAATGGCCGAAATTTTGGATAGGAACTTGGCCGTTTTTCACATTTATGTTTTTTTGAGGATCGTTACTTACAGCATTTACCCTCACAAAGTGTACCATGTAAATTTATTAGTTAAGCTTATGCGGGTATCATTATGTTCTTCTATACTTGTAGCATTTTTTAATTTTTTGTTTTTTGATTTATGTAAGACATAAAGTACTGTCACACTTGGCAAATATTTGCCTAAAAAGACGTAACCACTGCATGCCAATAAAAAACTTTTGGATTGGGATATGTTAAATACTTTCCAATAATGTTGGATATTTTGACATTGTCAATCACTTATGAATGAAAGTGTTTAACTGAAAAAAAACACGTTAGAATCAAAAGTTTTATCTTTTTATTAGCATTTAGTGTTTACACGCTTTTTTGGCAAATGTTTGCCAAGTGTGACCGTACCCTTATTCTCCGCCTCTATGCTTTCGTACATATTGAAGTTAAAACAAAACACGTAAATAAATATGTACACATTTTCTGATGGTAAAAACATTTTTGACAAAATCATTTTAAAAATTTGTCTTCAGAGTTTCAATTAAGATTTATATTTGTGTTAATTCAAAGTAACAGTTGTAATGTACGCAGGAACATGCTAAAAATTCTATACATCAGTCAACAAGGATTGCAAAGTATTAATAGCCCGCCGTAAATACTTTTCCTTAATTAAAGGTTAGCCACGAATAACGTTGTAAGTGACAAAATAATAGTAGAGCCAAGAAATGTATTTTAAAACAAGATTGTTTTTTAATTTTAACTTTTTACAGTTCATCAAGAATAACAATAATTAACATTAACTTTTCTTTTTGTATCATTGTTACATTTATCAATTATTTGCGACAATTTCGTTTGCATGATTTTGTTAGTTACTTACAAAGTTCTTCCACTGACTGACTGCCTGTTTATAATTATATTTTGACGGTGATAAGATTAATAGTTTTGAATGGTTTGATATTTGTACAACACAAGGGAGTAATGTGAATGGCAATCTGAGAAAAAACTGCTTTTGTAAAAAATTTTCTTTTACAACGTTGTCTATTCGCGATTATGTTTAAATTCTGTGGCAACCAGGAAAAAGTTCTTAAGTCGAGATAACCTGATTTTGAGTTAATGGTACCACCATAATCTGCATATTCAAAAGTACTCTTGGGCAAAATCTCAATTAATTTGTGCGATTTTTCTGAAAATTTTAGCACTATGACTTGCGACTTATCTTTTTTAGACTTCTAATCTTATTTGGAATAATTGCTTAGTTTGGTTTATACTTTAGTATATATCAAGTAAAATGTATTACTTCTAGTATATATAGCTTAAAAGTGCTCTCCTGCAAAACAGTAAAATATGACTTAAGCAATTTTTCCTTATTGCCACAGAATTGTTTCGTTTGTTAGGTCAGTTTGTTAGAATCAGTTTATACTTTTTTTTATTATTTGAATCTTCTTGGGTTACCCCAAAATAATATTTATTTTGTCAATAAAACCTAACATGAGTAGATTATTTATACATATATATGTGTTGTAGTGCACTGGAATGTGGACAAGAACCACCCCCGTCTGACGAGCTTTAGCCGCACAACAAGCCAGCACAACCAGTATAATAACAACATGTCATCTGCAGCACCACGGGCACATTATAAAACGTGCCTCCGACTCGCGCACGAATTTTTTCGGTTTTTAGCGGTTTTTTAGTTTTGACGTTTAGCGATTTTGCAGCTCTGGCTTTTTTATTTCTGCGATTTTTTTTTTGGGTTTTTGTGGCGATTTATTTCGGTTTTAGCGATTTTTTAGTTCTAGCGTTTTTTTTTCTAATATCTGCGATTTTTGTGTTTTTGGCGATTTTTTCATTTTGGCGATTTTTTTTTAATTTTAGATTTTTTAGTTTTAGAGTTTTTGAAAATTTAAAGAGATTGCCTCTTACGGCTTCCGAGATATAGCAAGTTGCCAAATTTATATAGTAAAAATTACATTACACGATAGAATACCCTTTAATTTTGGTTTTCTTTAAATTTCAATCTTAATTGGTGTAACTAGTCTACATAAAAATACACTAACTTTGAAAATTTCAAGTGTCTGTATATAATCAATCGTCTGTCTGTATATGTATTACAATAGGATTTCAAAATTTTCGTCGCTGACTTAAGAACACCCTTTAATTTTTCACTGTTGCTATAGCTGCTAAAGTTTTTTATATCCAATGGAAATTTCAGGTCCGTAGCTCTTACAGTTTTCGCGAAAAAACACGGTGACAGACAGAAATAGAGTGGTGGCTTTTCACCTTTGATGTACGAAACCCAGATAACATAATAATAGGTATATTTTTTGATTCAAATAGTATTCGAGAATATTTCTCAATTAATTTTTGTGAATGTTAATTAATAATGAGTTTTTGCACTTGCTAAAAGTGAATACGTAATAGAGAATTTGATAATAATTTGTTTGTTACACAGAATTAAAAATTTAATTGAGCCAATTAAAGTATTCAGCGAACATTGCTTAAGGTAGGTGGTCGGTCAGTCGGCTTCGAGACATTCCACAAGTCAGGGGAATATTAAAATTTTAATTGATTCAAAACTTTAATCAAAACAATGAAATGATTAATTGAATTTCGTTTTTTTTTTAAATTAATGCCTACTGCTATTGCTAGGTGTTATCTTCTTTAGGAAAGGGATAGTACATAGAAGACAGGTGGTGAAGGTAGAGATTGAGGAAAGTTTCATTCATTTAAATTTTGTTTGTTCAAGTTTTTAATAATGCAATTGGTGTCAATGAGACGTATTAAATTTTCTAAGCTATATTTAGCAGCCATTTTAATGGTGATGTTAAATTAGGATTAGTATCCTCTGAATCTGGTGTAGTTCAGTGACCAGTGTCTATGCCTTCAGTACTTGAACTTTTCTACAACAACTAATACAGAGGAACACTAATGCACAACAGTAAAATGTATGGTGTTGTTGCATAATGACTGTCGGAGACCCGGCTCGAACCTTCGGTTTTGTAGTCAAAGTGCTTTGTAGTATTAATTTCAATTCAAAAAAACCATGCCCCAATTGGTAAAACATTGCAAGGGGCTTGTAAATTTAGCTTTTTTGACTAAAAATTAATGCATGTCAGAGGCCATGAAATGAACAACAGCATTAGTAAATTTGTATCTGCTAATAAGTCTAATATTAAGGCCAAAATGCTTCTGGCTGTGCAAATTCTATTTAATTCAATAGAGAATTAAAAAACATCTAAAAAGGCAGTGGGTATGGATGGCACAGTTGATACTCGCACATAATGAGGTTTTTATTTTCCATCAACAATTTATTCCCGCATTAAATACGTATTAATAACATACATAAAATTACATGTCTATATATATATATTTTGCGTGTGCGATTTAATTATACGAAAAGTCATATAAAATTATAACAAAAATTTGATTTCCCTGCGGAAAACTTGAATTCGATATCAAGCGGCAAAATCAATTTGAAGTAAACAACAATATTCGTAGCTGAACTTATCGTGTTTCATTTTTCACATAAATTATACTATAAATATAAAATTTGTTTATATTGCGATATTTTGTGTAAAGATTAGGCCACGAGTTACATAACAACCTTTTAGATTGGTGTTGGGTTAGTACTTTGGCATTGTCTTCTGTATTAAACTTCTCATTAAATTTAATGAGTTGCTGACATTCAATTTCTCAAAAATTGTTCTAGAGATTTGTTGATGACAAGATAAGAATGGCAGGCGAAATGTCTTCCTAAACAACTTTTATTTATACTTTCTAAAACATTATTTCTTATTTTTATCACATTATTAAATATTAAGTGCAAAGAAAGTAGTTTGTCCGCAAAAACTATATTTTAATAAAGCAATCAAATAAGTACGAGTAAAGCAAGCAAGTGGGCTACATAAATTCGGCTGTGTCGAACCTTGTACACCCTTCACAAGTCATTAAATGTGTAGACATATGTACATACATGCATACAAATCGTTACCTCAATATTGAAAGGATCTAACTCATTATTTTTTTTAAATCGATTTTTTTTTGTATATTTCGATAGTAGAACATCTAATGTATCGAAAAATGCCAAAAACTCAATAAAAAAATGATTTCCAAAATGATTTTCTATAACTAAATATCCATTATGAATTAAAATGAAGTGCTTAGTGCTCAAATGCATTTTGAATGTAGACAAAAATGTCTCACATACAAAAAATCTCAGCTTACGCTTCCATTGTTATTGTAATTGGTGTGTTCAGCAGCGAAATTTTAAACTTTAAAATTTATTAAATAAATCAAGTGAAACTGAAATCTCTTCTGAAGGCTCGGTAAATAGAATCTGTTTGCTGCCATTTAGTGGCAAAGTTTTGTATTAAAAGCTCCATAAAGTCGGTCGTATTTTATATTTGAAATAGCCTTCTTTGGGATGATGTCCTTTGGGATTGTCAGTACTGCATGCAAATCTGGAGATCTGGGGGCAAATTACGGAATTCGATTCGGTTCGAAATTTTAAAATCTTTCCATATAAACTCTATTGAAATATTTCGTAATTTTATTCGATAACGAGTTCCGTAATTAGCCCCTGTTTCCAGGGCAGTGAAGCCCTTGTTTATTAATTTAATTTAATTACAGCTTTGTGTAAACTGCGGTGTAATGAAGGTCCATGCATATTTAAAGATTTTGCGCGCTTCCTCATTGAAAGGTTAGATTCATTACTCTTATTATACTATTATTCTATTATACTCTTATACTATTATACTCTTATACTGTTATACCCTTATACTCTTAAACTCTTAAACTCTTATAATCTTATACCCTTATACTCCTATACTCTTATACTTTTATACTCTTATACTCTTATACCCTTATACTCTTATATTCTTATACTCTTATATGCTTATACACTTATACACTTATACTCTTATATTCTTATGCTCCTATAATCTTATACTCTCATACTCTAATACTCTCACATTCTTATACTTTTGTACTTTTATACTCTTATACTCATGTATTCATATACTCTTACAATCCCATGCTCTTGTACTCTTGTACTCTTATATTCTTATTCTCTTATACTCTCAAACTCTTATATTCTTATACTCTTATAATAATTAAAACTTTTATTTTCTTATAATTCTATACTCTTATACTCTTATCCTCTTATAACCTTATATTCTTATGCTCTTTTTTGTTTTCTTATGCTCTTATACTCTCAAAATCTTATAATCTTACACTCTTATAGTATTATAATCTTATACCGTTATACTCTTGTACTCCTAAACTCTTATACTCATATGCATTTATACTCTTATACTCTTATACTTTCATACAATAAATCTTTTATGCTCTCATACTAGTATACTCTTATATTCTTATACTTTCTGATAATATTTGTTGCACTAAATTTAGTATCCTAAATATAGTAACGGTGCCTTCTAATTTTTTAAGCCCTTATTTGATCTTCGACTGTAGTCAAAAGTACTGATCGAACGATTTTTCATTTGGTATTATGACGAGCATTCGACAAACAATTTTCCTATTGTGAATGTCACTTACAGTGGTTCTTCATATTTGCAACAAATTTACCTTAAAATAAAAACTAATCGTTTTTACTAAGTTTTTTTTTTATTGATATGCTTCATCGGAAGCTGAATTCTGTTCGAAAGAAAATTCGTTGTTCAAAGAAATTTTCGATGCTCATAATGTAAACAGAACATTCGATTTTCGTTGTTAAATTAATTATATACATACATATATAATTGATCTAAAGAATGAAGCTAGCGTTGTACAGTGGGCGATTTTCTCAAAAAACTTTAAATAATTCTGCAGTTTCTAAACTCGACGAGGTTCGTCCTATTGTTATAAATATTCATATATCATTTGAGGTGGCATTACAGATATTAAGTTTGGAATTTGGACTTTATACACATATTTGTGGCTCTCTCAAATTAGGCTAACTCGGGTAAAAGAAAATTTTAAATCTATGACAAGCTGAATTTTTTACTCTGGTAATAAAGATTTTTTCCAAGTAGATTTTCCTATCAAAGAGCTAAATAAAAGTCTGCTACATTTATGGGGTTTCGCTTACAGTTATGTAAATACATATTCATACACATTTAAAAAAATTCTGGTATATTAAGCACAACTTAAATTAAAATTTTAGAAAAAAAGGAAATTTTTGCAGAAAAAAGTGTGTTATAAATACATAAATAAAATAATAAACTCGATCAGGATTCATCATAAAAATAGTTCTGTTTTTGTTTGTCATACAAATTCTAGAAAATTATGAAAGGCCAAACAAAACCTGCCATTTCTTGGGTAAAGAATTCGTGTGAAAAGCAAAACCAAAATTTTTAGTAATTTTTAAGACTAGTTCTTGTTTCTATATAAATATCACTTTGATAATGAGATTTAGATAATTAAAACTTTACAGCCGTTAAAAAAAATATTTGAGATTGAGGTGTACCTTAAAACAAGACTTCCTTAAAAATTTTGACAAAAAAACAATACTTAAAGTTCAAATTAATTTTTTTTTGATACGGCTGTTAATGTGTATTCTAAATTTTTGTAAGAAAATTTAAAATAAAAAAATATATATATTGATATTTTTAAGCTCATAAGCAGTGACATGGTCTTCATGTACTTAAAAAAGGTATTTTAGGCGCCTATAATAAAATATGCACATACACACAAAAATGTAATAAGAATCATTTTGTAATATTAATTAAAATATTTGTAATATCAATTAAAAAATTAATTAAATTTTCACCTATAAACAATTTGATAATATCAATTAAGTTTTTTCACTCAAATTGATTAATACAATTAAAAATATAATTGAACGAATTATATTTTTAATTGAAAATATTAATTGGTGAATACTTTTTTCTGTGTATTTAAAAAAAAAAATTTATTCAAAAGAAAAGTTTTCAATTTACATACCACTTAAAATATTTTTTTTCTCAAGAGATATGCTTACATTAAATTTTTACGCAATATCAAATATGATATAAAGATTTTTTCTGCATTATTAACTCCAAACACAAATTTTTCGAGAAATGTTTATAAAAAGAGGAAAAAGTCTTGTTATATATTTATTTTCATTTAAAAATTTTATATATCGAATGTGAAGTTCAATCAATTTGTTCTTAGAAATCTCTTGTACATTGAAAAAGGCGGTGTAACGTCTGTGAATATAATCGGTCCAAATTGAAGGGATTCTTTTTATATACTGTTATATAATTCTTTTTAACTCAACCATAACAATGAATTGAATACTAGCTATTAGATTTGTTTTTTTAAATCTGTTTTCATTTGTAAAAACAATATCAAGTTTCCGCAGAATTGTTTCACTACTCTCGGCTTTAATAGCAGACAATTTCCTCTTGAAATCATCAAAATGACAAATTCCATTAAATTTGTACAATCGTTCTACAATTCTGCAATTCTGCAACAATTCAAGCGAATAAATTTGCAAAAAAAAAAAAAAACAGTTTTGTATTAATAATTTGTTGTTACCAGTAATATTTTTTGAAATTTGAATTTTTGACAAAATATGACACAAAACCATGGATTTATACCAAAATATGAGACAAAAATATGCATTTAAGACCAAATTATGCAAAAATATGCATTTTCAGCAAAATATGCCAAAATATGCACTTACAAATCGATGCCATTTTTACGCAAATTCATTGTTTCATAAAGATATTTCATTCTTGCCATTATCAGGCTTAAGGTAAAAAACATGCATTTGCATGAAACCCCTGTCCTTGTTCACAAGATATTAACATTATAAAAAATGGTTGGTAAAATTTTATTATTTTATGTTTGACCTTAACTATAACTAAATCACTTTATCTCAAAGTATATGTCTAATAAAAATGTCATTTATTGCATTTCAGATACACACGTTATACTTATAACATACCCCCCCACCATTTTAGCCCGAAAACAATAAAAAAAAACAAAAAAAAAACCTATCAGCATTTTTATTTTTCTCTTTCAATTCATATAAAAAAAAAACACAACAAATGCTTTTTATTTCATTTAAAAGAGACGTTCTCTGGGGAATGCAGGTGACTTTCGCTTTCAGTCTGTTTGCTGTGAAAAGCTTGTGGCAATTCTTACTTTAATACTTTCTATGTTATTTTTTTTTTCATAAAATTCACTTATCCCGGTTATAAGCCATAAAGTGGCTTTTATTCTTGACAAACTTATGATGTTTTCTTTTCATATTATGTACTATTGTGATTTTTCTCACTTTCTTGGTTTATGTTCTCTAGTTCTTGTTGTTACTCATTCTTTTATTAGAAAATTGTTTTACGTTGTGATATTCGTGTAAAGAAAAAAGAAAAGGTTAATTCATAAAACTCTTTAGTTAGATATTAAAGCAAACGAAAGGAGTCTTCCTTGCCATGCCCATAAAAGGTATAAAGGTCAAGGGTTAATTTTACTTGATGTCGGTTAAAGTTTGCGACACAAGCAGAGGGCGGCTAAATGAATCAATTCCAAAGTTAAATTTTTTTTATTTGAAAAGTGTGCTGTGGTGACACAGTCAACTTTTATATAGGAAGAGTGTGTTAGTGGCACAGGCAACATTTCTATAGAAAAATTGTGCTGTGATGACACAGTCGCATATGTGCCAGGGAAAGCCAAAAAGTTACTTTTTGACTGCTCAATACATATCGATACTCCAACGACAATGAGTATGATAGTACATCCGCATCAACAAGCATGCTTGCGTAAAGGCATGCATACATATCTATAGCTATCAAGAGAAATAAGTGCGCATATCGATAGGTGCGGGTTCGATCAAACCAATGTGCTATAGATATTCGTATCAATACATGTGCGCACAAGCATGTAATGACGAGTATGACTATAACAATGTTACCAAATATGTAAGTACATAAAAAAAATTGTTATGCATGGATTTAACAAATGCCTTATTTATAGATATTATGCATTTTTTTTCATGAAATCTATTTCACGAAACTTTTTCTATTTGCTAATAGAAAAGACACGTAAAATGAATTTTTGACAACTTTTTTGATCTAATTTGGTTCTCCAGGAGCCTGTTTACAAATGAAAAAATTTTCATACAACCATATGAAGGTTTAAAGGATTAGAACAATAAAAAAAATCCCCTAAAGCTATTATATAAACCTCAAAAAAGCAATAAGTCGAAAATTTGTTACGCATATTAATCGCGAAAACTTGCAAAAATGCGAATGTTATTTAAAAAATGTCCGAAACCTAAAAACTCAGTCGATTTTAAAAATCAAAAACGAAAATTCGTGAATAATTTTTTAATTGAAAAAAAAAGCCTTAAAATGTATTTAAAAAAAACACCAAAATTGTAACGAATGTCAAAAACTTGGAAAATTTTGTGACCATGTCGAAAATTAGCAAAAACTTGGTAACATGAAAAGAGATAAAAGATATCATAGTTCGATACTGGTTGAAAATCTTTGAAACTGCCAAAAAAAAAAACAAATAATTGGGAACAATCACTTTTATTGCGAAAAAAAAAGAAAACGTTTGCGATAAATATCCCTAAAATAACTTACAAATACTTAAAGATCTAAGGAATGCCGAAATGGCGAAAATTTGCTAACATCAAATAGATATGCAGATGGATTAAAAATCGGTAAAATGGTAAAAAAAAGCCAAGAAGTCAGTTTCATCCCGGAAATTGGCGACAAGCAAGTGCTAAAATTGCTAAAATTGTAAGGAATGCCATGGTTCAACCTTTCTTCCACCAATTCGGCTTTTAGCTCAGATCAAAAATGGAGGGTGTTTCTATACCCGCGGTCAAATTACTCCTGTAAATATTTAATAGGGCTTTTAGATGTAGGGACTGCGAAGAGTGTGTGTGTGGGTAAAACATTTTATTGAATTTTTTGTTAAAATAGTTTGAAAAAAGTGTTATTTCCTCAACAACTACAAACTAGTATTTCTGGCAACACTTATCAAAAAATATTTAAAAAACCGAATGTGTTGCAAGTCATGGGTATGTCGATATATATGCGTAGATATGCCGGATGTAACGAAGAAGATACATACAAGTATGAAATAAAGTGCGCAGGGGTATACGCAAGTATGAGAATGAATAGATATCAACACGCACTAGCATAAAAAATGTTCGATATGTGCGGGAGTATCCAAAATTTTTGATGTGTTAACATCTATACGCGCGCCTCAAGGGCAGTAAACTATCAGTTTCAATACATACGCAAGTGTTAGGTATGTAAGAGTAAGTCATCGTTTGTTTGTTCGTTGCTTGGCAGTCAGTATTGAAAGTGATTATTGGGCGATTTTCATATAATTTTCCCACGCAATTTTCTCCGGAAACTCATAGCCGATTTTATTAATTTTTGGATTAAAAAGCTAGTGCGGGTTTCGACGAAGACTTTAGGCCAAAAATTAAGGCGATCCGATATCGGTGAGCCGAGATTTAAGTGTTTTAATTTGGAGTATTAATTTGGAGTAATATTAAAAAAGTGTTTTATGTTGATCTTCGGTTTTATCTTATGCATAGCAAAGAGAATAATGACGTGGTTATACGTACATATATAAAAATGAGATAGCAAGACAGCAACGTATGTAGCTTATGTACAAACATAACAATGTATGTATGTACATTTGTCTGTTGCTTTGCATTCTCTTTGTTTTTTGTGGGTTTAATATAAAATAAATAAAAAGTATTAAGCAAGAAAATAATGAAATCATTAGCACTTCTGTTTAATTTTTTTCATTTTGAGTAATTCAATAAACTATTCTTTTTCATTAAATACTTTATATTAACTCTACCTCCGGGTTTGTGGGTCTGTGTTCATAGAAATCGAACAGGTACCGTGTAACAAAAAGGTGTTAAAACATCGCCCGTGAGTTCGAACACTCATTGTTTTTTTGTATCGATTGGCTTTCCCTGATATGTGCCCTTAATTATGAAAGTGCTCTGAGTCATATATTTCATGCGTCGAGATCTTTAGTAGATTACATTTGAAAAAACCAAAACATATTTTTTTTATTTTAATTTAGATTAATACACATTAATTTATTTAATAATTATTAACTATTTTTTAACATTTTTTTTTTTTTGAAGATTTATTTAATATTTCAAAGCAAAAATGCATATGACTTAGGCTACTTTCACAACTAAGGACACATATACATATATCGTTTGTTTATTCCTTCACATACGCTAAGTCCTTTATATAATTTTTCAGGAAAGACAAAAAACTGTCCAAATTTATTGAAACGAAATGTATGTGAGAGGACAAGGACACTATTAATTTCGTTGTTTTAAATTAACACAAAAAGTTATTTGTCAAGTAAATGCCAGTATGTACACTAGACGCATATTGTTTTCCGCTCCATTTAACAGGTGTTTTTTTATTTATTTTTTTCTGGACTTAACATATTTGCTTGCCACTGCATAGCAGCAAACAAAAAACATTATAAGGTCATTTTAATTTTTGGAAATGATGTGTTTCCAGTTACACTAGAACTCTACATTATAATTTAACTTTGTATAGAAAATGGACTTAGCATACTTGCCGACTAAGGGCTAAAAAATCAGTCAAGGATTATATGCATTTTATTTTTAAATCATATTTAAACGAAAAATTTTGTTTCTCACCGCACAATTAAATCAAACTTAAACAGCATTTAAGTGTTGTTTAAGTTTTACCAACACACCATATGTTTTGTGCATGTGTGTGTTTTTTGAAGGCATGCACATGAACATCATGTGGTCGTATTAAAAATAATTTCGTTTAATTCTCACAAATATACAACAAATGTAACATAAATTTTCATATCATGAAATATATAAATAGAAAAATGCATTCTGATACTCTTTTTATATCATAAAAAGTGTTTTTTTTTGCTATTTCATTTTTTTTTTTTGCAAATTGAAACATCAACTTTCTTATTTATATTGAACAGCTGTTCTTTGGAAAGCTTTCCATATTATTTGGAAATATTTTAGTGCTACCATATACTTTCAACGGAATTTGATAATAACCTTAATTAGCCACTGAAAAAATTAAAGTGTATTTGAATACATTTTAATTTTATATGAGAATTAACTTAAAATATGTTTAAATATTCAATGATTTATTAGCTATAAGCCAACGATATGTATATAAATAAGTGGTTCTTTGTTTGTCATTTTCTAACTCGAGAACCAATCAACTGATTTGCAAACCATTTTGCATGAGTTGGAAAGATTAAATAAATTCAGTAAAATGCGACTTCGACTGGCACGGTCACAAGTAGAAAGACCCTAACTCAAATAACTGTAACTTTACAGGAGAAGGTAAAAACATAATAATGAACAGTATAACTGCTTGTACAGGGTGGGCCAAAAGAAACCAAGGGGTGTAAAAGTTTAATAACTTTTTTGTTTATTAACTTTTTTTTATTTTTTCTTTCAGATTATATAATATACAAAATGGAAATTTTTTTGCACTAAGTATGAAAAATGATGTCTCTTAAATGACCACCGTTTTCAGCTTCGCACTGATGGGCTCGTTTTAGAGCATTTTCCATAACATCTTTCAAAACTTGTGGCTGTAGCGTTCGAATTTCTGCAACAATGTTTGCCTTGAGTTCAAGGATTGTCTCTGGCTTGTTCACATACACTCGCTCCTTCAAAAAACCCCAAAGAAAATAGTCGGGTGCTGTCAAATCTGGCGATCGCGCTGGCCAAATAATTTCCGAATTTCGAGAAATTATTCGCTCTCCAAAAATTTGACTTAAGTGCCATTGTGTCTCGGGCAGTATGTGCAGTGGCTCCGTCCTGCTGAAACCACATACCAGGTCTGTTTTCAAGAGCAGGACGTAAAAAATTTTCTATCATAAACCGATACCGCTCTCCATTTACGGTTACAGCACTTCCATCTTCATTCTCGAAGAAGTAGGGCCCAATGACATTTTCAGATGTGATCCCACACCATACTGTACACCTGATGGGGTGCAATTGGCGTTGATGAATGGCTCTTGGATTTTGAGAACCCCAGAACCTACAGTTCTGCTTATTAACAAAGCCATTCAAATGAAAATGAGCTTCATCACTCATAATCAAATTTTCAATAAAGTTGATTTCATTTCTGGCCAACTCTTGAAATTTAACTGCAAAATTTAGACGTTGCCGATGATCTGCAGGTTTTAATTCTTGGACCAATTGCACCTTATATGGGTATAACTGTAAATCTTTTTTTAAAATGCGCGGTAGTGACGTACGAGACATTTCTAGCTGAGCAGAACGCCTTCTGCCAGATGTTTCTGGTGCTTCGTTAACACTTTGCTGTACTCGTTCAATATTTTCCGCAGTGCGACTTAAACGTGGTCTACCGGTTCGAGGCAAATCTCTTACGCTGCCATGTTGGTGATAACGATTAACTAAGCAACGAATCATCGCTTCAGAGGGCGAAATTCTGACGTTAAAATGTCGACGATATGCTCTTTGCGTTAAAATAATTGATCTCTGGTTTAAATAATAAAATTCTATTGTTCTGGTTCTCTGTTCAGTTGTGAACCTCTCCATTATAAATTCTCCAAGTGTTGTCTATATAATCTGAAAGAAAAAATAAAAAAAATTAATAAACAAAGAAGTTATTAAACTTTTACACCCCTTGGTTTCTTTTGGCCCACCCTGTACAACTGCTTTGCACAATTGCTTGTAAAAGTGTTATTTTTTACACTATTGCAATAAAATTTTGTGAAATGTACTGGAATCACTGAAAAACTCAATTTCGTAAAAATACGAGTTAGGATCTCTCTACTTGTGACCATCGATATGTATTACTATACGAACCTTAGCATATAGTTATAATCAAATATATTACCTAAAATAAAAAAATAAAAAATAGGTAGCGGGTAAGCTATTCTTCGATTTTTATCGATTTTTTTAGTTATGGCGTTTTTTCTCTCTTAAATATGGCGCTGGTTTCCTGTTGGGGATTTTTTCGCTTTTGACTACTGACATATCTTTAGTGAGACTCCCAAGATTCGATAGATGTAAAGCTTGGATTACACGATTGGCACAATGTACAAATTTTCGTCGAATCACCACACACCACACTACATTGGTAATAAAGCCCATAACTGAATTCCGTAGCACCATATAGGCTTCAAAATCGACTTATATAGAAAAAATTTGCAGTCTAGGCTGACTGTTGAATTTCTGCCAATCAACCAATATATTTGAGTTAACTTAAGTTTCATCTGAGTTAATTTAGAGTCGATATGATGTTTCTATGTAAGCCTTCGATCAAGGTGTATACCAAGGTATTTCACTTGGGAATGTTGACGAATATTTTGATTGTTGATTCGAATGGGGGAGCAAGTATCTCTTCTTTGGGTAAACGTCATATGGACACACTTTTCTCCATAAGTTCAACCATATTTCCAGCTGAGTGATATGTTCCTGGAGATTGCGGGATGCCTCATAAGGGTTTTCGTGCATAATCATACAGGCTGTATCATCGGCAAATGTAGAGGTGTGGATATTATTGCTCACAGGCATATCACAAGTATATATTAAATACAAGACAGGACCCAGAATACTACCCTGGGGCACACCAGAAGATATAGATTAGGGCACACTCGTGAACTCTCCTTCCACAACAGTGAACTTCCTATCAATAATATAACTTTCCAAAAGCTTTTGAATGTTTATTGGCAGATATGTCTTCAATTTTAAAACTAGGCCTTCGTGCCATACTTTATCAAACGCCTGAGAAACATCAATAAAGAGAGCAGAACAATACTTCTTTTCATATTTGTGATTTGAACGGGCTAAGGTTCGTATTGCTTTTTAAGCAAAGCCTGTGGCAAAAATTAAAAAATAAAAAATATATTTAATAGTAACAAACCAAAAAAGTTTGTCTTAAGTAGAACAAAAATAAGCAAATTAACTAACATGTGCATAATTAGTAAAGAACAAACGACAATGATAAGACTGTTGTAAATATAGAGATATTAAAATTGAGCTTTCATTACAAAAAAGCTTTCAGCAAATTGAAATAAGATGAATCAAACCAATTCACATATTCCATTTGCAATAAAATGCTAAGTATATAAAGCAGAAATCTACATCTACTGACACCACACACAGTGGACCAAACACAAAAGAACGCTGATGATGAAGGTTTAGTGGCCTCCAAAAACGGCTGGCTGTTCCGTTCAACTATGTGTTGTTAGTCAGAATATTTACAACAGACTTTGGTGTTATTTGTTCATTAATACTTATCACATGTAATTTGGCTTAAAAAGCGATACGAACTTTAGCCTATTCAAATCATAAATATAGAAACAAATGGAGTTCGAATAATAATTAAAATTAACCAATACTTCTTTTCTTCAAATGTTCTTCTTACAACTTGTACCAGTCTATGCGTTTGTTCAATCGTGCTGTGCTGACTTCTAAAGCCAAATTGATGGTCCAGGATGCACCCATTATTAGTTAAAATTTTGGACAATTTAGTCATGAGCAGCTTTTCGAAAAGCTTTGAGATTGCAGATAGTAAGCTTATAGGCCTATATGACTCAGTCTTGGTAAGATCTTTGCCCGCCTTTGGAATCATTTTGATCTTGGCCAGTTTCCAGTTATGTGGAAAATACTGCATTCTTAAAATAGCATTAAAAGTAAATAGCAGGATTCTTATTGCAATATGAGGCAAGTTCATGAGCATTTTGTTACTAATGCCATCAATACCTGGAGCTTTCTTCGGGTTGAGTTCAGCAATTACTTTTTGTACTTCACGCATCTTAAACCATAAGGGACGAGTGGGTAGAGAAACTACACTCGGTAAATCAGCAGCACCCGTACATAAATTGGGAGTGAATACAGATTTTAAATGCTCGGAAAATAAGTTACCTTTCTCACTATCGCTTCTTACCCAGCCTCCGCTCGCAGTACGCAGTAGTGATTTAAGATCAACGGGTCTTTTAAGATTTATAGTAGCGCGCCATAAAGAGTAATTAGATACGGACGTTACATCAAGCCCTTCTTAAACTTTTCCAGTAATGCATTTTTTCCGACGATAGCAGCTCGTTGAGTCGTTCATTACATTCTTTAAGTCTGATTTTATTTAGGGGTGATCTGTGTTGTTGCCATTCTGTTCTAGCTCTCCTTTTTTCACATACAAGACGTTCAATTTCCGTAGAATAAATTCTGTTAAAGCCCGTCTGCGGATAGGAGCTAGTGGCATGTTCAGCATCCTGTTTAATATTTTCGTTAAGATTGGCAATGTTAAATTGAATATAATCGGATGATCTAAGCTGAATGTTTTCTACCCAGTGACTACTAAGATATTTTTTGAATGCCCAGCCAGTTGATTCCATTAATCATCTTCACATATGAGTTAGTTAAATCACTCCTTAGTGGGTTGAAAATTGTAACTTTTGCTGGAGAGTGATCGGAGAACAGATCTGAAGAGGCCTCTACGTGAATTAAGTCCCTATGAATATTTTTCGTGACGGCAAAATCTATAACATCTGGAATTTTTCTTACGTCAGTAGGCCAGTAAGTAGGCTCCCCACTCGAAATGACATCTAAGCCCATTTTTGAAATTGTATTGAACAAGGCTCGACCTCTAGGTGTAACAAGACGCGATCCCCAGTACGTATGTTTTGCATTGTAGTCACCAGCTGCCACGAAACAAGATCCAAGCGATTTGTAGAACTTCTCATACTGATCTTCGGTGACTGAAAATCTGGGAGGTGAGTAAATTGATGATATCACGAAATTCGCACAAAAATTTTCTGCGAAACTATTCGTTGCTTGCAAATATTCTTCACTAACGTCAAGGACATAGTGCTTGAGTCTTGACTTAACCAGAATTGCTGATCCACCACATGCTCTCTCTCTCGGGTCCTTTGTATCATATAAAGTGTAACCATTTATTTTAAATAAGCTTCTTGAGGTCAAATGAGTCTCAGAAACCCACATTATATCAATATATTTTTCCATGAGGAAGTGCTCATGATGAATGCCGTTTGCGTTCGTTTGCCCTCTATAGTTAGCTGTGTGATTACCTCCACAATTACTATATTTTTTTTCTGCGTGATCTTTTGGCTTAGTGCAGCTAGCAGCACCATGCAATTCACCGCAGATAACACACACTGTAGGTAACTTGCATTAAGTATAAAAATAATTGAATTTTATTTTTTATTCACAATTTGGTAATGAGCGATGAAGCCCATTTCTTATTAACTGGCCTCCACGTTCAACAGATTTAACAGCTCCTGACAGTTTTCTTTGGAGATATTTGAAATAAAGAGTGTACGTTAAAAAATCAAGAACCAAACTCCAACTAAAAACCTACATTCAAAATGAAATCATGGACATTACAAAGGAAAGTTTGCGAAAAGTTATGCAAAACATGCTAAAAAGAGCACGTATGCGAGAAGCAGAAAATGGACATTACTAACAGGTTATCATTTTTCAAAGCGAATTGAAAAAAAAAAATTATAATAATCGCATAAATAATAAAGAAGTTATAAACCATTTAAACCATAAAGCTCATTCTGCTGCACCCTGTACATACATACATACCTTTCTTTGCGTCGCACTGTGGGGTGAAAGCCTTCACAAGTGGCGATTAATTCAAAAGATGAACTTTTACTTTCACAACCATATTTGGTACCACTAGAAAGTAGATAAAATTATACATCACTAACTGCAAAAATAAAAGTTCTTGCTAGTTTACTTTATTTGCAGTGTGTGTTCAAAGTTCAATAATTTTAGTTATTTTTGCGCGCATTGATTAAAAGAGAAAATTTCGATATTTCAAGTGATTATAGTTTTTGTTAAGACTTCTATAAGTAAAAGTTTTATAATGGAACCGTCAACTTCAGGTATATGAGCATTTGAAAAATTATTTTTTGTTTATGTATATATGTTTTAGAAATATATATAAAAAAAAATTAAATTGCTTTAAAAATTTGGTATTTTTTAAATAT
Organism: Tachina grossa; assembly: GCA_949987645.1. NCBI lineage: Eukaryota > Metazoa > Arthropoda > Insecta > Diptera > Tachinidae > Tachina > Tachina grossa. The sequence continues at coordinate 109,738,690 of OX465277.1, read as the reverse complement.
ACATTGAGTTTCAACAACTTTGCGAATGAGTGCAGGGAAAAATGCTTTTATGCTCTTAAAATATAAGATTTTAGCTTATTAATCCCAGAATACCTATTTGCGCATTTGTGCGATTTTTTGAGTTATGAAGGTTTTTGTGAGAGAATTCCAGTTTCTAAAAATAACTGTGAAAAATACATATTAAATATTTTTTTTTATTTAAACAAAAAAAAAAAACATTTTTTTAAAGGCACATAAGTTATGTTTTAATTTACAATTTAATTTACTAATATGTTTTTTCATTCCAAAGTTACAGCAAAAATAGTCAAATAAGACCATTTTCTCCAAAATACAAAAAAGCCCATAAAAGGTTAAAAAATTTTGTTTTTCAAAAAAAATTTTTTTTAAATGCTGGTTTTTTATGTATTTATAAATATTTATCAATAAAAAATAACAACACTTTAATATTACGACTTCTATGAATTAATCGCCACTTTCTCTACCATTCACCCCACTGTGCGCCGCGCACTCGGGCAAAACCCCGAACTTCTTGCAATGACAAACGTGTGTAAAAATTATTGGAAATTACCCAGATTCGCACTACTCCCAGATCTTGGGCTTGGAATTCTACTGACTTCCTTGGAAACTATTTTTTTGAGGTGAAATGATAGAAAATCGTTCCATAAGAAACCTTATCCTTTACAACAAAAAAAAGCAATGTGAGTCCGATCACAGGGGAGATGTGTAAACATCTAGTAATGAAAAATGTTCTTAAGTTGGAAGTACTATGCTTTTAGTAATATTTTAGTAATATTTTCATTTTGGCGATTTTTTTGTGTAAGGGTTTTTTTAATTTTTGCAATTTTTTTTTATTTTGGCGATTTTTTTTTCATTTTGGCGATTATATTTTTGTTTTTGGATTTTTTTTTCACTTTGGCGATTTTTTTCATTTTGACGATTTTTCCGGTTTTTCGCGATTTATTTTAGTCCTAGAATTTTTTTTGATTTGGTGCTTTTTTCGGTTTTGGCGATTTTTTTTAGATTTGGCGATTTTATAATTTTTTGAGTTTTTAGTTTTACCGTTTTTGAAAATTTTAAGAGTTTTGCTCTTACGGTTTCCAAGATACATACAGCAAGTTGCCAAAGTTACAAAGTCAAAATTGCATTAACTGATGGAACACCCTTTAATTTAAATTTTTTAAATTTACTGTTAATTGTTGTAGTCTGCGTAAAAATACACTAACTTTACAAAATTCAAGTGTATGTATATTACATGGGATTTTAACATTTTTCGTTGCTCGTTTTGGAACACTCTTTAATTTTTAACTCTCACACATTTGCTGTTGTAGCGGCCAAATGTCTACACACTGTGTCCGAATTTCAGTTCCGTATCTCTTACGGTTCTCGAGGAAATATCCTGTAACAAAGGAGCGGACAGCGTAGCGAAAACAATAGGTTTCATTTTCACCTTTGGTGTACGGAACCCTAATAAAGCAAAAAACCTAACGACCCTAACAAACAAAAACCAGAAAATTCCTATGTATTTACAATATTTTAAATAAGTTTGTATTGCTTCTTTCAAACACTAATACACTCATACATAGCTCACACCGATTTGACAACGCTGTGTGCATCTCAGCAAAGAAATCTCAGTCAAAATTTGTGATTGTATTGTGAAAATGATTTTTATCCCCTAGCGTATAGATGTTTACACATCAAAAAAGTTAATGGCAAAAATTTAAAACTAAATGAAATTTAATCAGAAATAATTTCTTAATCGGCTCTAAGGTCAGTATTTTAAAGTCTTATTAGTTCAATTAAATTTAAAATGCATTTATTTAAAAAATAAAACTATGTGTAGTGTGACATTAATACAAAAAGAAAAATATCACATGTGACTGTAAAACTCTCAGGGGCAGCGAGTGGTACTTGACACTTTGATATTCTTGTGACACTTCAAGAACATTCAAGGCCATGCTTATTACTGAACATTTATGCTGTTGTTCTTGTTGTTGTTCCATATGAAATATACTGTGCACTCTTGTTTACGGTTTTCTTCACTTTCCTTTGCGCCTCATATTTTGCCAGAGTATAATTATATTGCAGTCTTAAATTACTAATAGAAATTTAAGACAAAGCTCAAATAAGCAAACATAAGGGTTTATTAAAGCTTGCAGCATCATTATTAATTTTAAGTATAAAAGGCCGAAAAGTTTTCCTCCAAAATTTATGCAATTTAAATTTTACTTTGTAACGATATAAAGATTACTATTGAAATAAGTTTATACGACATACGAATATGCTAGAAAATTAATTAACCTTATTTCTATGCAAACAATTACAAGGGAGGAAGTAGTTCTAAATTACTGAGGCAAGAAATTAAGGGAGTGGTTACAACTTTTCCCATTTCTGGCAAATATTTCATTTCAAAAATGTTTAGATTAAAAAGACGTAGAGGCATTCGAAAAAGCCCTAACAAATTACAATTTATTTTTTCAGCCATCAAATTCGCTATCATCTCGTATGCTTAAAAAAGGAACTTTAACAAACTTTTTCAAACTTTTTATTTTTCGTAATTTTATCATAAATAATTCATGAAAAGCGATGATTGTCTTCAATTTGCATACAAACAACATAATTTCAAAGCAAATATTTGCCAAAGCCAATTATAGCTTTTCTTTAAGTGCAGCCAGATGGCAGATTGGTCTGACCTGCTTGGCTTATTTTTTTTATTTTTTTTTTTGCATATTTCCCTTACTCAAATGAAAAACTTCGTGGCCTGTTTCTTATAATATTTTATTACAGTTGATTAACACATGACTTTGATTTGCTATTTTCCATTCCTCTTGCAGCGCCCATTTGGCTTCTTTTAAAGGAATTTGTTGAAGGAAAATAAGCAAACACGATAAACCCTCGTTAACCCAAAAGTTTAAGCATATTTTTAACATTCCAGACAATTTAAATAAAACCTCAACAATTTTCAAAAAAAAAAAAAAAAAAAAATACAGAATTATATGAAAGCAAAATAAAAAAGAAATAACTAAAGGGAAAGGAAATTTGTTTATTTTTTTTGTGTGCGGAAAATAGTAGAAGAAAAACTTATCTACAAATGGAATATTTAAAATATAAAATATTCATTAAACTTTTATTCAAATTAACATTTTAAATTCGCAGATAGACAGGAAATTACAATAGTTGGCAAAAGGTTTGTTTTTTCTCCCAGTTTTTGTATTTTGAAATATCAGACTTGAGAACGCTTCAAAAAAATAACAAACGAAAAAGTGAATTAACATATTTAAGTTTAAATTTTAAGAATAAGTAGCGAGGCAAACACAATAAGTTTTTTTTTTTTTTGTAAAAAAGTAAAAAAAAGAAACTCGTATCTTCAGTGTTAGGAACAAACTTCTCTACTATTCTCATTTTGCTTTATGTTTGGGTATTTTTTTTTAAATTTTTTTAAGTTCACTACAAGTTTGGGAAGCACGGAAACTTGATTTAAGGATATCTTTTATGCGTTTTGAATATGCAGGAAAGAGAAACTTTGTTTTCACATACTCTAAAGTAAAAGTGGTATGTTGATGCCGATCAGTTAAAGCGTTCTTCAGTTATGACATGCTTATACACTTACAAATGTAGGAAAATCATCGTAAAAACAGCCAGTATGAGATCCCATTTCCTCAAAACGTCAAGATCTGATGCACGCAGAAAAAGACCAATGTTAAATCAACATGCAAAAATTTTCATTGAAAATGATATCGAAATTATTAAAAATAATGCGTTTTTAAGTGAGTTCGCACAAAAAAAAAATTCACATTAAAATCACCGTAAACAACTTTAATTTATTAATTTTTTTTATTTTGCTTTATATGGGCTTCAATGTTAATTCAACATGATTTACAGTAATTTAAGAAGCAAATTTTTCACATGGTAACAAATTTATTTCATGTTTATTTAACACAATTAAAAATAATGAATCATGTTGAATCCGAGTTATTTTAATTTAAAACAAATTAACAACACCGCCACCTTATCAAAGCCAGAAATTCCGGTGAGTGCTTTTCATGGTTACATACGAATTATATTTTAACTTCAATGATTAGAATAAACCTTAGATCATTAATCTTAATAGCTTCACAATTTGGGGATGTGAACTACCTTTCCTCTGGGAGAAACAAAGAAATAGCACGAAAGATCATGTTTAAAGTTGAAACAACATGAATTTATTTTAATGAACATAACAAGAACAAGTCACAAAACTGAACACAACAGTGGCTTGCAGCTAGCAACAAAATAAATGAACATAAGCACACAGAAAAAATATCAATGTTAAAGCATCATTTTGTTTTAACTTAAAGCAACTTTGATTCAACATGATTTTTGCATTTTGATTTATCAGTAGTGGATTGTTAAATTAACATGAAATAAGGTTATTTCAAAAGTAAAAATATTATTGGAAGATTACAATTAAATCCATTAAAAACATTAAAAAATACCACTGAAAAAAAAGCATCTCGTTGTTTCAACTTCAATTAACCTTGATTCAACACGATTTCTGCATTTTTTTTTTAATTTACAGGAATGTTAAATCAACATAAAATAAGGTTATTTAAAAAAGAAAGATATTATTGGAAGATAACAATTAAATCCATTTAAAACATTACCAAAAATAACACTGAAAAAAAGCATCTCGTTGTTTCAACTTCAAACAACTTTAATTCAACATGATTTCTGCATTTTGTTTTAAAGATACTGGAATGTTAAATTAACATGAAATAAGGTTATTTCAAAATGAAAGATATTATTGCAATATAGCATTAAATCATGTTGAATTAACGTGAAACATATATGAAATGAAACCATTATAAAAAAATTTAAAATTAACTATCCCTTGATATAAATATGAAAATTTTTCTATGTATTGAAATTAGATCTATGAAGACCAAGGCGAAATTGGTAACCTTTTATTTTTGAAAAATGCTCATGTATGGAAACTAACTATAATTAATAAAATTTAAACTTTCTCTGATTCTATAATTATTTTAAAATCAAATATTAAAAAGTATGTCTCTTTTGTAACCTTAGAGCAATAAGGAGTGTATAACTGTGTGCCTGTATGTTCCCTCGGATTGTTAAAGATTTTTTGAGCGAGAATATTTTTAACTATCAGTTCAGTCACTTAGAAGTATATTCTTGAATATGTTTATCTACTTTATAGCTTGCAAAAATTTACATTTTTAGTTTGTATAAAAAGTGATTTAATTTAAAATCGTCTAAGCTGTGTTAGAAAAAAATCTGTCAAGTCATCTTGAGGTAATCATAAATTGTCTAGTGAATAAATGTATAATACCATTTCTAAGGCAAGTTTGAAGAAACTCGATTTAGCCATTAAAAGTTATAAATTTTATTCTGTGTTCGTCTATGTTGTCACAGCTCCTAACTGCAGACAATTATGCAAAATATCGGGTGTTGGGTGTTTTTAAAAATTACATTTTAATTTTATATTCCCTAAATTACAATATTACAAATAAAATTTGATTACAATTTATAACCAACCATGAGATTTACAACTTGTGTTCTATGATCTTATTTGTTTATGCCCGTAAAATCTTAAAACAATTGAATTTTTCCGGGCCATCATTCATATTAAAAACAAGATTTTATTAACAAATAAATAAAGAAGACTTAAAAGTCATAAAACTTTACTGCATGTTTTACGAGTATGTTAAACATTTTCTATTTTTTTGTTTGTTTGTTAGTCTATATTTATTTCATAATTTAAATGCGTGAGTATTTTGGTTGAGTTGTCAAATTTAAGAATCTTTTGTAGTAAAACAAAAATAAAATTGTTGAAAACTTTATGTTTTCTTTTATACTCCACTCTACTCTACTCTACTCTACTCTACTCCACTCTAACCTACTCTACCCTTTTGTATTTGCAGGCAACAATAGAAATAAATTTACCAGGCAGTGTCTGGTTTTATGAACTTCCTTTTTAAAACCAACCAGCAAATAAATTATACAAATAAAAGAATGCAGACTTCATAAAAGTGTGCTTCTTAACAAAAATATCAACGTAAAGTAGCAGAGCAAACGAAGTATCACCAGCAACATTTATCATTATTTTGCTTCTATTGTGGCGCATACATATATTTTCCATTTCATTTCGGGTAAGTGTTTAAAATTTTATTTCCTCACTTGCTTTTTTTTTTTTTGTTTTTTGAAAATCCACACACCAGCCATATTTTTATTACAAAAACAAGTGTGATATTAAACAAAGGTTGGGGGTACAAAAAAAAAACATATTTTTTATATTTTATATTTAATGCAATATTTTATGCTTGGTTGAAAGAATTTTATTTACGACTTTATTCTAAGTATGTAAGTAAATTTGGTCAGGCTTAAATTCGCTAGTGTAATAAAGAATTTAATGATTTTAAAGCAGACCCATAAACCAGACGTGTACAAATAAACACTTCCAGCTGATATTAACGACGTTCAACACTTTACGTTGTCTAACCAAATAACATCTTTTTTTTTATCAAAAAGAGAAAAATATTAAAATTAAAAATTTTAAAAACTCCCGACTTTTTTCAGAAAAGATGTTATATCTTTTAAACGGCTGGACCGATTTTCTTCAAACATAGCTAAGAACCCTTTCGATCAAGTCAACCCCAGAAAAAACTGACACACATATACACAGATACACAGACACACACTACAAACTTATAACACCCCTTTTTGTAGTCGGGGGTTAAAAATAATAATTTTTTATAATCATCAAATTGCTGGTGGCAATAAAAAAATTATTTATTTTGCAAATGCTCGTGTAACCAAAATGATAATGAATTTTTTTTTCGAGTTAATGAAATTTTCTATTTTCAATTCAAAAAATTATAAAACAAAATTTACTTTGAATCACCGTTTTCGATTTAACGAATCAAAAAAGAATTAAACAAAAATATTCATAATCAATTAATTCAATGCACTATGTATCTAATTTCAATTTTAGAGCCTAAACACAATGTTTGCGGTGCGGTGCGATGCGATTTCTCGTTGCGGGATAGAAAAATAAACATAATACAACGTAAGACAGCGACGGCAATACTTGTCATTGTTTGTTTAAATTTTTATTAATTGTTTCTGTGCATACATTTTTATAAAAAATTTGCTTATTTACTTTAAGCCCTTATGACTCAACATCGTGCAACTTATTTTATTTAAAATCATTTCTTGTACGATTTTTTTGAAATTTAATAGGAAAAAAAGGAAGTGTAAAGAACGTCAAATAAGTTGGCGGTAAGAGCTTAAAACTAAAAATAATCTCACCCACAATATTTTAGAAATAACAACAATAATTGACTTGGACATTAATAAAATTTAGTAAAGTAAAATGCCGAAAATATAACTTTTAAAAAACTGCATAACGGCAACATTGATTTAGTAAAAGTGTAGGATTACTTTAAATCTGTTCTGCTGTAGCAGATAAAATTTTTTAGAATGAATTTAACAGTTTGAAACAAAATATTGTACCGAAGTTAATGAGTTGAAATAAAATTAATAATTACATTTAATTAATAGTTTTTATAGAGATATAATGGTTTGCAACACATCTGTAACAAGGGGCTATAAAGGGTTAAATATTTTGTAATGGCAGCAACTCAAAATAAAAAATGATTAACATTTTATACATTCGTACACTCAGGTAAAAGTTGCAACTTAAAAATAAGAACGCGTCACATTAATTCAATTATTTTCAATATAGTAGAATATGTATGTTGAAATACTTAAAAACAAATAAAACTAATAAGGGTTTTCATGAGAACTCTTAAAATTCCCATTTGTGCAATTGGGCAAATATGCGAGACTTGTTTCTTGAAGCTCCTTTTCAGCTTATGTGCAAACAGTTAAGTAAATTTGAATGAAATGTCAAAAAAATTAATATAATAAAAATAAAAAATAAAATTTCAAACAGTTTTTGCATTAAAGACGTATTTACATATTTTTCTAAAAATAAAAAGTGTGTGTGTGTATATATAAAAATGCTTCAAGGAAGCAAACAAAACCAAAGAGTTGTTGTTTACTAAATGCACAATTGCACAGCTTAAGTTTACGGGTGAAAATTGTTGCGCAAAGTTAACAGGTTTGTGTAAATAAATTTCCATAAAATTTTTGACATTTTATTTACGAGAGTGTAAAAATGCACAATTGCACAGTTTGCGAGACTTTTGAACATTCTCATGAAAACCCTTAATAAATTAATACTGTAAATTAATATTTTTCCATATTGAAATAAGAAATTTCAACATGACTAGACTTACGTTAATGTTTCTTATTAATTCAATATGGTTTTTATTAATTTTAAGCTGTTTTTTCTCTGGGTGCAGATATATTTGATAAATTTTTAAACTTTTATATTTCATGACAAAAATGTTTAAACTTCATAATCATGTTTTTTTGGTGTACAATAATGTTGTGAACACCGCCAATTATTCAAAAACTATGGCAACATCAGAAAGAGTGTCAAAAATTGAGAGAATGAGAAAGTCCGCAATGAAAATAAAATAGATTTTAATTTTATGCCGTTCCGCACTGCGGTTTTTTTACTTCAAAATCGTATAAAAAACCGCACCGTAATAAATAATCGTTACATTGTGTTCAGACTTTTAGCGGAAAAAATTAAAATTTTCAACTTTCGCTTTTTGACGTCATAAATGCCAAAAATTTATGCTAATTGCCAATGCTGTTTAAATGTAAACAGCTGTGAATGCTTAAATTTTTTTTTAAATTAATCCTCTAATTTGTTGAGCTGCAAAAATTGCAATAAGTGATTTAAAAAAATAGTTTTATAAAAAAAATTTCCAAATGGATTACAATAGTGTACTAGAGCGCTGCGTTAATAGCCTTGAGATTTAAATATGTCTTGTTTTTTAAATGTGTTGTCGTAGCATATATTATACCAATCATAAACCAATTTTATTTATTTGTTTCTAATTCGTTTAATAAGCGAAGCACGGTGGATATATTGATGTTCGTGTAAATTAGTGTTTACAAGCGATTTCGCGAAGACTTCTTCTTGTTCTTAAAAAACACTCAAAAGAAGTAGTGTTGATACGTGTGTGCTTATTAGTTTGCATATTGCACGTTTGAGTGTGTGTGTAAGATGTAGTTGGTAAGCTATTATGTTTGTATTTAAGGGTGGTTTTTTGAAGCAAGCGCACACAACTAATGTCATTGCATGTGTTCGTTTGTTTGTGCGCAGAAAAATAAAAGATCATACGTGCATCGTGTGTGCATATGTACATGCATGACGTTTGTATACGCGCCCATGCGTATGCAGAAGCAAGCATCACAAATTCTTCCGTGATGAAGTATTTTCTTTTTTACTCCTATACCTGCAATAATTGAAACAAATTTCTGGCAAACAGTGTTATTTAGCGTTTGTTTTGAGAAGATTTCGCTAAAGTAAAGATCTGAAAAATCCCTCATGTCTTAAAAGCTAGGCAACACGACGAATACCACTTAGAGATGTCACCCGTAATGTAATCGAATAGAAACCGCGAGAGAAATTTTGTTGATGTCCTTTTGATCCTTATACGTACTATAGAAATCATAATGATAATAATGTCAAGCAAAGGTGGCAATTGAAAAAAAAAATTAGGAACATTTTTTATGTGTAATAACAAAAATTAAAAATTTTAAGAACTCGCGACATACAGACCAAACGACTGCAAAAATCAATCAAGTCAACATTCAAACAGAAAAAAATTAAATTAAAATCGGTCTAGCCGTTTGGGAGCACCATTTGGTCTGTACGTGGACTCAGACAGACACACAGATACACCGATACACAGATACACAGACACACACTACAAACTTATAAAACCCTTTTTCTTTTGGTCGGTGGTTAAAAAATGAAGATTCACAAAACATTAGACCTTGTGTTTCTTGCATCCGATTATATATTCACAATTTTAATATGAAACTAAATATTAAAAAAAATTCTTTCTGTGTTTTGCTGCATTATAATTTTCCTATACATTTGTTCATACCAATACGTACATAATAAAATCCACATATCGTTAGCTGAAATGCAAGACAAAAAAATTATATATCGCATTTTCGAAACACATATTTTTACTGGTTTTCAAACCTTTATCATAACAATAAATTTTATCAAAAATTAAAATTAAAACTTTTTTCTGCAGTTACTTAAATATTTTTGTTCAGCTTTTTCTCTCTCCTAAAAAAATTTAAAAAAAAATGTATTTAAGTGATTTTGCATTTCAGTTAACGACATGTATGTATATGCTAAAATGTTTATATATAAAAATAAACATAATATATGTATGTTGAATATAAATTATCACCGTGACATACATAAATTTTTATAAACGGTTCGCTTGCAAGAAAAAGACAAAAAAAAACAGAAAAAAAAAATAAATAAATAAATAAATAAATAAAAGGGAACAAGTTATTCATAATAAATTTTGCTGTCGTGCCATGTTCTAATGAAAACATTTAGCATTTTATATTAAAAGCACGTATTTCAAACAAAACAAAAAAAAAAAAAAAATTAATCGCATTATAAATATGCAGTAGTTAGAGGCATTATATATCACAAAAATATAAAGTGAGAAAAATGAAGAAAACAAACGGAAAGTTAAAGTTGAATAGTTAAATCTTTGTTTCCGGTTTTTGCTGTTTATCAATGTTAATTTATTTGTTGTGGTGTTATATTGAATTAAATATCATTTTTAGTATGTTATTTAAGAAACAGATACGTTTATATGTGTGGTAAAAGCTTGTTAAGACAGTTACCATTTACATAATTTTATTTATCTAAGGCTTATAAGAACTTAAGCAGTAATTGAATTTTATATGAGGGAGATGTAAAAAATAGTGAGGCTTCTAAACGTTTGTGAATTTAATACAACTTCTCATAAGCACTTGACAGCAGCATAACTTTATCGTTCGTAAATAAGTGCAATATTGTCAGGTGTTCATTGCAAAAAAAAGTCATATTCAAATCTACGAAAACATGGTTAATTTAAAATTTTTTGTTAATCATTTTGTTTCATATGTGTTTCATGTTAATTCGACATGTTTTACAGCAATGTAAAAGGAACACTTTTACTTTTGAAGTAATAGCCCATTCAAGCTGACACGAAATTAAGTAATTTCAAGCTCAACTTACAAACGAAATTAAAATTGTTCATGCATGTACTGAATGACATTTGACTTGATTTCGCAAACGTCTTATTCATTGAGGCAGACCTTGAAGTACTTTTTCCAGTTCAATAAATTTTTTTTCACATTTATACAAATTTTTCTTGCAAAAATCATCACAAATATAATAATTTTCAAGTTTTTTCAATATCATATTGAATTTAAAAATTTTCATTTCTTTTATTTGTTGTTTCTCATAGTTGTAAATTTATTCATGTTTGAAATAAAGTAGTTTTATTACAAAAAACATCGTTTAATTTCTTGTTAATTTCATCGAAATTAAGTAAAATAACTTAATTTGGAAAATGTCAAAATACAAGGGAAATTACTTAATTTCAACTTGATTTCGACCAAAATCACAAAAATTACTTAATTTGGCGTCAGCCTGAATGAGCTATAACTTAATTTCATATTGATATTGGTATTCCAGTACTGTTAACTGCAAATGAAGAATCATGTTAAATGAAGTTGAAATAACGCGAATTTCATACTGAAATAACATTTAGAACCATATTGAACCAAAGTTATTTCAAGTTGAAAAAACATGATTTTAATTTTTATTTATTTATTTATTTATTTATTTATTTATTACCAATAACCTAGCCAATGCAGGCCATAAACGGTTACAAATTTCTACTATAATTTTATGTACATAACAAGAAGAAAACATACAACTGAGCAAATAAACATCAACATAATTAAACAACATATTAAGGGATTAAAACGCTAGATATATATATATATATATATATATATATATATATATATATATATATATATATATATATATATATATATATATGTGTGTCCTTTTGTAATAATACCTTAAATTATTTTAATATAATTGGTTTTGCTTTTAAAACGTGATGTTTGAGCAACTTTCTTTTTGGCAGCACTGTTTTTGGCAACTCAGCTGTTATTGTGTATAATGTTACTGTTAAACATGTTCAGTTTGGTCTATAATTTAACCATGAATCGACTTACAAATGAACAATGCTTGCATATTATTAAATTATTATTATCAAAATTCATGTTCGGTTAAGAAAGTGCATCATTGCTCTTCTTCCATTTTGTGGTCAGTTTTTGGGCGACCTACTGAGGAGGCTATTCGGAATCTTGTGACTAAATTTCCCATCAAATTTACATTATTGAACATTAAACGAACAACACACATACGCAGAGTGTGGACAGAGGAAAATATTGCAGCTGTATCCGCCAGTGTTGTTGATTGTTGTTGTTGGTTTACCGATTGCGCACCATTCGCAGCAATGGGGTCTCTGTTACTTTTTTTCTTTTTGCCCAAAATTAAAAATATGGACTTGGCGGACGTGTGGTTTCAGCAAGACGGTGCCACATGCCATACACCAAGCGAAACAATGGCCTCATTGGGAGGTGAGTTCGGTGAACAGTTTATTTTACGTTTGGCTGCCTAAATCGTGTGATTTAACGCCTTTAGACTATTTATTGTGGGGCTATGTTAAGACTCATGTCTATAGAAACAAACTCGCAACGATTGACGCACTAGAACACATTATTCAATAATTTATTCATGAGATAACTGCCAATATGTTGGCGAGAGTTTGCCAAAATTGGACCCAGCGCATGAACCATTTCAGGCGTAGCCGCGGTAAAAATTTTACATGAAATCATCCTTAAACATGGAATTATATAGATCGTTCTACCGTCTCAAATAAAGATTTCATACATTTCTCTAAATTTTATGTGTATTTTTTATAAGTCAAATAAGAAATCACTTAAAAAAATCAACCTTTATTCGTACTTTCAAACAAAAATTTTAAAAGGTTTAAGAAATTTATTATTTGATATATTGTCACAAGTCCATTCGAATTGAAATTTATTTGCTGGTGGTTAAGAATTGTCTATATACACGTACATATTTCATTGATGAAATATATAGACAATGCTTAACCACCAGCAAATAAATTAAAATTTTATAACATTATGACACTTGTAACTAACGTTTGAATTTTCCAATTATTTTTAATAAATTTAATACGATTTGCAATTAAAATTTTTTTGTTGTATGTGCAAGAACTTTTCTTTTTAGTTTTTTTTTTGCTAGTTTTATGGCTTTTCATTTAAGCTAACAATATCGCAGTATAATCACACCACGAAAACTAAAGTCTCAAAAAATATATAGCACTTTGTCATGATTCAACAAAAATTCTTCATTAAATTCATTGTTTACTTTTGGTTTTTGGTCTTTTGACAGACAGTCTGTGTTGACATGTATATACACTTGCTTGTTTGTATATAAATTGCTTAAAATGTTACAATTCATGACCTTGAATTAGACTTTGTTTTCGTTTTCATACTTTTAAATTTGCCAACTCAAAGAGAGTAAAAAGTTTGCGATATTTGATTACTTGTGTCAATTAATTGCTTTATACACATTTCTTTCGCGCAAGTTTTCAATATACATACGTGCTGAAAGTTTTGAGTAACTGTTTCTTTTTTCATCCTTATATGTGCGCTTCAAACACGTGCAAGAGTACACAACAGTTTCTTGAAGAAACGGATAAACATACTAGCGGAATACTTACTCGTTTTACTATTTGTAGAAATCATAGAATAAGCGAGTAAAACATATGTAGATAATATGTTGCAATTATTAAATAAATAAATTTTGCTTAATATATTACATATCGTTTGCATTACTACGAAGTAGTCAAGCAATGTCATACCTGTAATCTAATATTTGTAACTATTTATAACTAGTTGTTTTTGAAAAACAGCGATACTCTAATGGTGGCTGTAGGTATTTTATTTGACATAATAATTTTTATTGATATTTTACTAACAAAATTCAAAACTCCTATTTTTTTTTAAAGAGATTTAACACTCAGGCAATAATAATCAGTAGTCTTTTAATACATAAAAAAGAAATGTTATCTTCTTTAGAAAAAGGCTCCCAGCAAAAAATTTCAAAAAAGGTAATCTAGTTTGGAATTAAGCATTTTTGGTGGAAGCACTTCCCTAATGGATTACCAACTTAATGATTTTAACAAGGCGTGAGACTAAAATAATCGATTCTTGTGAAGTACCTACATTTTTTATTTGTCAAAATATTCACGTAATCTATTAAATATAAAATAATCATTCTCCTCATTTATTAACTTGTACAGCATTTTTTTAATTTTTTGTAAGCGAGTAATGAAATTTCGTAATCGGAAAAGTAAGTCATTATATGGCAACTAGTTCTGATGGTAATGTGTATTTTTTTGCTGGGCTTGTAATAGAGTAGATAATATAATAAATAAGAAATTATTTCTGATAAGAATTCACTACAGTTCAACTAAGTCTAAAAATGTCACGTTTGTATTTATTCTAAATTTTACACCCTTAAAAATCTGAATAATGGAATAATGTTTCAAAGCACATCTTCCATTTCATTTCATATACGCATATGCCTACGGGGGCGCATGATGAATAAATACTCTGAGTATCATGCGTATATGTATTTTCTCCAAATAAATGTCCATACATTGACAGCCTTATTTATTAAATTTAATTTTACATGGAAATCTGTTTTAAAAACTCTTTATTAATGTCTTAGTGGATCAGCCTTTGGTTAAATTTCACTTTACTTTTGTCACTCTTACGAATAAAAAAACGAACATAACTTATGTCAAACATGAATAAATAAATTCACCGTGATGAAATTAACCCAGCTCTGCTAAACTCAATTAACTAATGTTGCAGAGATTTTGTCAATAAATAACTTTCAATAATTACATATTTACACATTTTATTTGTTTTTGGCTCTTGAACAAAATATCTGCCTCTTCATTTTATTTTTGTTTGAATAAAATATTAGTGTCTTCCGCTTCGCTTAAATGTAAATAATATTTACTCAAATCAACGAAATAATTATTCAAATGAAAACCATTAAACTCTATATATTATGTACATATATATTTGAATAATTTTTTGCATAAAAATATTAGGTGCCCTTTTTGCATTTATGGATACATTTTACACAATGTTTGCTTTTAAAGGGTGTCCCAACAAGAACGCCAGGTTTAAATTTGGCGCCATTCGAAGTGTCATTGTTTAACATTTGAACAATTGTTATTGTTTGCTAGTAGAATGTACGAGGTTAGTAAAAATGGAGCGCTAGACGAATGAACAACGCATTCTCATTGTGAAATTGTTTTACCAAAATGGTGAAAGTTTTGCGGCTACAGTTCGCAAATTTGCAATCAATTTGGGGTCACAATAATGCTCCAAAAGAGTCAACTGTAAAGACAGACATTAATGGATAAATTTGCCGAAACTGGGTCTGTTAGTGATGTAAAGACAACAACGCGTCTTCGACCAGGTCGATCGACAGAAAATGTCGCAGCTGTACGTGATGATGTCGCTCAAACGCAGGTCAAGCGCAAACAGTCAATGGTGTTCGGTATCGTGAAATGATAACCAGTTTTTTCGTGCCTAGAATTGAAGAAATGAATGTGGAGGGCATGTGGTTTCAACAAGACGGCGCCACATGTCATACAGCCAGAGAAACAATTCAAGTGCTACATCAGTCATTTCCCGGTCGTGTTGTTTCACGTTTTGGAGACCAGAATTGGCCGCCTAGATCGTGCGATTTAACACTATTAGACTTTTTTCTTTGGGGTTTTTTGAAGTCGATGGTTTACGCGACTCAAGCCTTAAAAGACGAAATTGGACGCTGCATTAATGAAATACCGCAGCATTTATGCAAAACGGCCATTGAAAATTTCATTAAAAGATCGCGTGTATGCCAGCAAAGCCGCGGCGGCCATCTGCCCAATTTGTTGTTCCACACATAACCTCATTTTGTCTACTTTACGATATAATAAAGTTTCACGATTTTTTTTTTTTTTAAATATATGTGTTTTATTTAAAATTTAAATCTTGCGTTCTTGTTGGGACACCCTTTAGTAAAGGGGAGATGTTAGACCAAAATATGGCTGCTGCTTAAAAAATTGTATGTAAATTTGAAGGTTTATGTTGGCTAGAATAAAATTCATGCTGTGTTAATTCACATCGTTTTATTCAATATTAACGACAAGATATTTAGTGCACACAGCTTTACTATTGCAAAATAATGTAAATATGAGTTTGTTTATCAAGTTTTTCTAAGGTACGACTACTTTTTCTTTATGTAAATTGAAGCTTTTTCATATGATTACTTATGTATGCATGAAGTACGTTCGCATATAAATTACACATGTATGTATGTATGTGTATTTAGAAAGTGTCTCTAAATAATTCTCATAACAATAATTACCTTGAAGATTATTAGCCTGGAATGTATATTTCTGATAACAAGACAAATCTAGCGATTACCTTTTACTATTCATTAAAATGTCGCAACAGTTTAATGTCAAGCACACACAGAAGGAATTATTCTTTTACTTATATTTCATTAATCATATTAACGAATATTACTGTGCGTAACAAACACAAGTTTTTTCGATAAAAACTTTTGTAAACAAAAACAGTGACCTAGTTATTATTAGCTTAAGAACAAAATACAGAAGTACACAAAGATTCAAAACATAACAAATATTATTTTGTTATACCTTCTGCTTACCAAGAAATATACAACCATACAAACACATAAGCCAATGCAGATGTCAGACACAAACAATTTTAAAAAATGCTTGTTCAATGATGTTAACAGACGCTTTGGCAACTGACTTTCTAGAAAATATGATATTCATAAGAATGATTCTTAACACCGTTTAGGTAGTGCTTAGGTAGCCCAAAAGTGAACAATTTCCCGACAATTTTTTATTTTCATTTGTTTGGAAATTTTTCAGATTTGCGGTTACCTAAGGGCTACCTAAACGGAGTTAAGAATCATTTCTAGGAAGTTTATATATTCTAAAAAGTTGTTTATTGAGATCTAAGGCACATTTTTGTAGTTGATTGTTTCTTTGAATTTTGAAACGTTTGCTACCTATGGACCTAAACAGTGGGAAAAAAGGTAAAAAAAATCTATTTTTTTTTTAAATTTTTTGCGATTTTGATGTTGAAGATTAAGTGTTTTTGGTTTTATATGTTGACAATTCTTTTTCTTTATGACAAGAGCTACAATTTTGCCTCAGAGAGTAAATTAAAATTCCGAACGGTTTGCAAGATATGAGCCTGAGAAATTGCAAAAAAAAATAAAAAAGTACATGACTTGGGGAAAAACTGGGAGACACGGGTCTTTTTTTTGGATTTTTATCACGTGGTGGTGTCAGTATAGGGTCAACATTTTTATAACCGACAAACGGATTTTTCCGACCACATTTGAATCTTATGAAACTTAGTTGTCTTTTTGCACGTTACTTAACTAAGATAAATATAAAACTTTGGACCTCCAGCTTCTGTTTTTCGTGAGATATGGCGCGTCAAAAAATTAAAAAATCATTAAAAACACATATAAGTAGTCCGCCATTATTGCTCATATCTTCAAAAGTTTCTAAGATACAGGGTCGATATTGGTCCCATTTAATAGGTATTTAGAATAGCTTTAAAACTGCGTATAGTTTAACTTTTTTTCTGAAAGGTCAAAGATCACTGTCACATGGTTTAAAGTTTGGGGAAAAAATTAAATTTTTAAAATTCTAAAAACATATACATATGTTAATCCTGACAGTCTCTTCTGCATTTTGTGTCAACAAATTTGAGTGAGCTCTTACTAGTTCCTGAGATATAGACAATAACTTGAAATTATTTGCGAAATTTGTATACTATTTTTTTATATTTTTTTTTATCCTAGTGCACGTAGGAAAAATATTCAAAATTTGTTTAATGTTTGTTTAACGAATAAAGTTTTCTATTAAATCGAAAGCAGCAATTTCACATCGTTATCAATATCTCAGGAACTATTAAGAGCTCACTCAAATTTTGTGACACAAAATGCAGAAGAGACTGTCAGGATTAATATATATTTTTTTTAGAATTTTAAAAATTTAATTTTTTGAGATACAGTTCCCCAAACTTTAAATAATGTGACAGTGATCTTTGACCTTTCAGAAAAAAAGTTAAACTAAATGCAGTTTTAAAGCCATTCCAAATACCTATTAAATGGGACCAATATCGACCCTGTATCTTAGAAACTTTTGAAGATATGAGCAATAATTGCAGACTACTTATACATATGTGTTTTTAATGAATTCTCTACTTTTCGAAGCGCCATATTTCGGGAACCACAAAAGTTAGATACCCAAAATTTTTGAATTTATATTATTTTAGTGCTATAGACCATTCGTGCAAATTTTGTACAATTCTAAGAGGGTTAGATAAAAAATTGCATTTCTTTTTCGTTGATTTGTGTTTATATTTTTTCGTGTTGCACTGTGTATTTTTCGGTTTTTGACTTTTTTTTATTTCAGGTGTTTTTTTTAATTTTGGCGATTTTTTCGGTTTTTGCCATTTTTAGGGTTCCGTACACCAAAGGTGAAAAGGAACCCTATTGTTTTCGCTACGCTGTCCGTCTGTCCGTCTGTCCGTCACACGGTATTTTCTCAGGAACCGTAAGAGCTACGGACCTGAAATTTGGACACAGTATGTAGAACCTTGGCCGCTACAACAACAAACATATGAGAATTAAAAATTAAAGGGTGTTCCAAAACGAGCAACGAAAAATGTTAAAATCCCATGTAATATACATACAATTGTATGAACATATGTATATTGAAACTTGAAATTTGTAAAATTAGTATATTTTTATACAGACTACAAGAATTAACACTAAAATTTAAAAAAATTAAAATTAAAGGGTGGTCCATCAGTTAATGCAATTTTGACTATGTAATTTTGACAATTTGCTATATCTTGGAAACCGTAAGAGGCACACTTGAAATTTTCAAAAACAATAAAACTAAAAAAACCGAAAATTATAGAATCGCCAAACCAAAAAAAAAAAAAAAAAAAATCGCCAAAACGAAAAAAATCGCGAAAATTAAAAAAAAATTCTGACACTAAAATAAATCGCCAAATTCGAAAAAATCGCCAAAATAAAAAAAACGACAAAATGAAAAAAAACGCCAAAAATCGAAAAAAATCGCCAAAACGCGAAAATGTTGCTAAAAATAAAAAATATTTTAAATAAAAAAATCGCAAAAATGAAAAAAATCGCCAAAAATAAAAAAATCGCCAAAATGAAAAAACGTCAAAAACCGGAAAAAATCGCCAAAACGCTAAAATGTCGCCAAAAATAAAAAAAAAATTTAAATAAAAAAATTCGCAGAAATGAAAAAAATCGCCAAAAATAAAAAAATCGCCAAATGAAAAAACGCCAAAAATCGAAAAAAATCGCCAAAACAAGCAAATAAAGTGTCAAAAGTAAAAAAAGAGCCAAAACTTAAAAAAATCGCAAAAACCCTAAAAAACGCAAAAACCGCCAAAAACGAAAAAAAAGAATTAAAAGACCCCAAAAACGAAGAAAAATGCTAAAACTATGTATTATATAGGATGAAGTTTGTATTAAATTACATATCTAGTGTTCGTACGGAACCCTTCGTGCACGAGTCAGAGTCGCACTTTACTGAATTTATTTTTAGTTTTAGCGAATTTTTAATATGGGCGATTTTTTAGTTTTTTGACGAGCTTTTTTATATTTGGTTATGTTTTTTTTTGATGGTACTTTTCATTCAAAAGCTTTTTTATCTTGGCGATTTTTTTAACGTTTTGCGCGTTTTCTTAGTCAAGCGTGTTTTTTTGTTTTGGGGATTCCGTCAGTTTTTGGCGTTTTTTTTCGTTTGGGAGTTTTTTTGGTTATAGCGATTTTTTTTTGTTTCTGGCGATTTAGTTTAGTTAAAGTGACTTTTTCGTTTTGGCGATTTTTTGAGTTACTTTTGACTAGCTTTTTACTTTCGGTGATTTTAGGGATTTATTTTATTTTTTCTTATATTTTTCATTTAAACGCTTTTTTCATTTTTGCGTTTTTTTTAGTTAAACGTTTTTACTGTTTTTGGGATTTTTTCGGTTTTTGGCTTTTTTTTTCCTCTTTGGCGTTTTTTCTTTTTTGGCGTTTTTATCGTTTCTGGCGATTTATTTTAGCTTAAGCGATTTTCTAGCTAATGCAGTTTTTAAGCTTCGGCGCTTTTTTCGTTTTGGGGATTTTTTCGGGTTTTGGTGATCTTTTCGGTTGTTTTTTAGTTTCAGTGCTCTTTTTCGTTTTGGCGTTTTCGTTTAATATTTGGATTCTAGAGTTTTTCTGTTACGGTTTCCAGGATAAAGTAATTTTTGAAACTGATATCTTTTTATATGTTTATATTTATTTTAAATCAGTGTTTATTGTTATTGCCTGCATAAGAATACAATAACTTTGAAAATGTCAAGCGTCTACATATAATTGTCTGTAATTTATATTAGGATTTTTAAGCTTTTCGTTGCTCGCTTTAGAACACCCTTTAGTTTTTAACTGTTATATATTTGTTGTCGTAGTGGGCAAATTTTTATATATTCTGTGGAAATTGCAGGTCAGTAGCTCTTACGTTTGGTTCTCGAGAAAACATACTGTGATAGACAGACGGACTGACAGACGGACAGACATCGTAGCGAAAATAATAGGGTACTTTTCACATTTTGTGTACGGAGAAAATAAATTGAAATATTTTTTGCAAACACTCAACTATGTGATAGATGAGTTTATTTGATCGTCTGCTGGGTACCTTACAAGCGCAGTAATTTGCATTAAATATCACTTCAAACCTGTTAGGACCATTCAATCTCCGGTTCACTATAACCGAACTCCACTGTGTACGAGTTCTGTTCTAAAACCTAATGGCTTAGGAAACTATAATTTGATTATTCCAATTGTGTTCATTGTTTTTGTTATTATCAATCTTCATCTAATTGTAAATTTTTTTAAGAAGACAAAAACACCATTTTGCGTACACTTAATATTTATTTTGATTTTGTTTACCAAAGGCCAACAAACTGTCACTTAATGTGTGACAGCAAGCCACCATTATTTTGGTTTTGTACTCGTATAATGTCTATGTAAATTGGAAAAAAATAAGAAAACTAATGGCGCATCATACTGCCATTTCTGGCGTCTTCATTTGTAAAAATTATCTTATCATTTTACGCAAATTTGGGTGGATCCCTTTCATTTCTCAGAAGTATTTGAAAAACTAATCAAGCGAAGCAAATGTTTCTACTGAAAGAAAACAAGACAAGACAAGACAATACGCTGATGGCAGGCAAGCAACAACCAAAAAAAAAAAATATATATAAAAAACGCATACGCCAAAACAACTAAACACAGATTGGCGGCCCATGAAGGGCTGACATTTAATTTATTTGTTAACTGTAAATGTTGTCACCCTTGCAGCTGACAAACATGTAATTCATATTAATGATAAGCATTTGACAATCATCTGCTTATGCTGAGGGTAAACATTCTCTACATTTTACCCTTATAAATGTCATTTATAATTGATTTCATATCATCATATATATATGTATATGTATGTGGGCTTAAATGATAAGGTAATAATCATTCTAAATTTTGTGTTTCTTTTTTTTAACGCTGTTTAGGCAACAACAATAACAATTTAGGCAATAAACACAATAAGAATACAAAATATTCATTTTTTATCTATTCTTTCAACATGTTTTATGCAACATCATTTAATAACCACAACTTACAAACAGCAATTTTATTTTTACTTTTTTATTATTAATTAATTACACAGAAAAAAATATCATCGAAATGCAACCAACAAAACAAATTGTTAACATTTAATTTTAAAATTAACAATCATCATTGTTTATATAACAAATTTACATTTTTATAGTCAATTAAATTACTCAACAAAATTATTTGTTAAATTATATCATAATGGAATGAGCACATGTAGAAGAAACAAGAAATCATATTTTGTGTGTATTCATCATTTTCGTATTCACTAAACTGTTGCTCTTTAGCTGAGAGGTAAGTGAGTCAGTTTATTAGTGTTGATGTTGCCGGTTCAACTCCGCCCAAAGACGTTTAGTAATTTTCGCAGACAAGCAATAAATGATTTCGAGGATTGTGATTTTGTATAAATAAAAAGCTTGTTAACATAACAATTATGATACAGAAATTCAACAATTCACATTGTTAATATAACAATAACTTTAATTGAAATAACTTTGAAATTTAACAAAAATAAATATTGAAAAAAAATCAATTTCAACAAATTATTTGTTGATATATTTAATTGAATATATTTTTAAGATTTTCCTTTAACTTACAATTTCGTTAATTGTATTTACAAAAATCGTTGTATGTTCAAAATCAATTAATTATTTAATTGATATAACAAAAAAATTAATTGTATTTACAAATAATTTTTTTCTGTGTAACTATAAATCATGCTGCCTTAAGGCGGTTTCAGACTATAATACAAGTATTAATACTTTTGTGGAAAATGCAACTCTGACATGTTGAATTGTTATTATTTTTTGAAATTTTTTAAACAGAAATTAGATCAGGGAAGCATTTTCGTCAAAAGTATTAATACTTGTATTATAGTCTGAAACCGCTTTTAACAGTACGTCTCCACGCGCAATATTTATTTCCGAACATAAGCAATAACGTCGGCAGCATGACGTCACAAATATGTTCATGTACAAGCTTATGTTCTAAGCTATAGAACACGCATTGTGGTATTGGACATAAAATTAAAAAATTCACTGTGTATAGATCGATGTTTTTTATGTTTATTTTATTTTATTTAAAGCTAATTGGTTTATATTCGTTTTATTATACATTAAAAAATTCTGTATTTTTACCCCAGTCACAAGTTTATTTTATTTAATTCTCACAAACAACAAATGTCTATGAAGTTTGACAGCTTATGTTCAACATTATTTCTTCGAAATAAGTTTGAACAACTATTTTGCAATTTATTTGCAAATAAATTTCTATTCGGTCCACACGGGGACATATTTGGAAATAGGATTTGACAGTTGAGAACATAATTATTTCCAAGTTTATTGCGCGTGGAGACCCCCAGTAATGTGAACCAAAATCATAATAATAATATTAATAGTGAGCAAATTAAAGCGTGATAAATCATGATTAGGTTTTTCTTTCAATAATTATTGTTTTTAGCAAAAATTTGGGCGTGCGTCGAACTCGTCCACTAGTTAATGATGAAAGCCACTTAAATTCCACGGCTTTCAGCATCGGCTTATGTCAAAAATAAACTAGTTAACGAGTACGAACCAAGCCTATTGGGTGTGTATGGCAAACTATAAAATATAAGCCATACCTCCAGAAATGTTTTTTCTGGAAGACCTTAGCTACACAGAAAAAATTATTCCCAAAACATTTTCAAACAAACGTGCGTTTTGAAATAAAATTTAGTTTCAGTAAATATATTTTACTGTTCCCGTAAATTATTTGTTCCAATTTTATTTTCTGTAAAAAAAAACTGTATAGAATGAAAATTATCTATATAAAGTAAAATTTGTAACAAAAATTTTTAACCCTTAGGGAGTGTAGATCTTTTATTTTACCATAGAAGAATACGAACTCTAGATATTAATAACACTGTATATAACATTTCCCAATAGTTTAATTGTATATAATTCTTTCTTTTTGTTAATAATGAATTAAATTTTATTTCATTGCATTTTTTAGTCATAGTCTTTAGTTTGTAGTTAGTTTTTAAGTTATTTTGTAAGTTTATTTCTAATTGTCTCCCTTTTTTTGTTTCCTCTTTTTTTGGGACTTTATTCATAATTTCTTATATACATAAATATAAATATGTCTAATTGTTGTATACTAAAACTATACTTAATTTTAGTTATAATGGAGCAATCCTTGAACTGTTTTAGAACGTAAGGAATTTCTATTAATGTTTGAAGTTTAAGCTATCTCTGGATTATAATGTTTTAGGGAAAAAATGAAAAAAAAAATTTAGATTTATTTTTTTAACCCCCGACTAAAAAAAGGGGTGTTATAAGTTTGTAGTGTGTGTCTGTGTGTCTGTCCGTGTCCACGTACAGACCAAACGGTTGAACCGATTTTAACCGATTAGTTTTTTCTGTTTGAAAGGTAGCTTGATCGAAAGGGTTCTTAGCCATGTTTTAAGAAAATCGGTTCAGCCGTTTAGAAGATATCGCATCTTCTCTAGATATATTCGGGGGTTTTAAAAATTTTTAATTTTTGTTATTTATATTTAAATTTGTTATTTTTCAGTTAAATTTATTTTTATATACTTTAAAAAAATTTGTCTGATTTTTTTTTTAATTTTTTCTACAAAAGGTGGTGGAAAATAAAAAAGATGCACAGTTGAATAAAAATGCTTGATTTGTAAAGATTTTTGTTTGCGGTTTTCTAACTTATTATGTTTGTTTATTGTGATTCTCAATATAGTATTAAGAGTCTTACTATAAACATACGGAGTTTGTTAGCTAAATTCAAAAATTTTTTGGGTTGAAGTGTACTGACGAGTTCCACAAGCGGGAACGAAATGCTTAACCATAAAAACAAGCCAATTTTTGAAATTAAAAAAAATAGTTGAATCTTTTATTTGATTCAGATATTTTTTTCAAATAAAACTTACTATTTTTTTTTAGATAAGTTGGTAAGAACTGTTATTGATTCAGTTAATTTATTTTCTGATAATACGAAAAATTTTAGTGAATTTGATTGTAAATTATAAAAAAAAAATTTGCTGAATAATACAAAAAAATATGAAAAAATGTTTTTCTGGGCCTATTAATAATTTTGACTGAAAATATTTTGAGTTTCAGTTAACTTTTTTCTCTCATGCCATAATAAGTTAACTAGAAATAAAATTTTTTTTCCAGTTAAATTTTTACAAAATTGTTATCAGAATATACGAATTTCTTTGTAGGTCCGGATTCATACAAAATATTTACTGATTCAATGAATTTAGTTACTGAAAACGAAATTAAGTTTTTTCTGTGTAGATAAATTCACATGTAGTACAATTCTTTCAATCGAATTCAAAATAAAAACTTGCACTACTATTAAAATTTTTCTTCTATTTAGCAATTTATTGCAGCACCAATTTTGAAAATATAGAATCCAAATTTAGGATTAAGCTTTTTCTAAAGCCATATCATGTTTTCCTTCAAATATTACGTATTGTTTAGAAACTGCAGATCTATTTTGAATTTTATTCATTTATAGCCCACTGTGCGTGTGAAGTTTCTTTAATTTTAAACTCACAGCAACTTGTTGCCATCAACAACATGTTCCGCAATTCACAAGGGGAACGTAGACACAATCTTTAATTGAATGACTACATAACCCTCCGTTGCAACATGCAAGTGCAAGTGAAAAAAACTCAATACACTCACATTTTTTTACTAACACAGTCACACTTTTGCCACTTGCGAGTCAGCTTGCAATGAAATTTTGAAGCAAGTAAATTTTCACACTTGTCGCAAGTAAACTGAAAAAACGAAAAACAGTGTTGCCGAGTAGAGAGTTATTTCATTAATTTGGTTAGTATTATAGCTAATTTTTTTTTATATAAAAAGGATATTGAGAAATGGCATAGACTCATTTTAGAGCTAAGTTTGAACATAAATTTTATGTTTTATTAAATGAAATATATTAACAATGCAATTAAAGTTCAATATTGACTTCTTGGCAACACTGCACTAAAAGTTGAAGCAAAGCTGTTATCTAGAACTTTACTTGTTGACGACATTTTAACTTGCACTGTGCTGTGTAGCCACTCAAAATATTGTTGTGGTTTTTATATTTCTCCTGATTTTCGTCAGTAATACGTATACACTACTTGCAAGTAACTACTGGCATGTGACAACGGGGGGTAAAGCAAAAGGATTTTAATTCTTTATATCTTTCATTTGGTCTCATTGTTAAAAAAAAAAGTAGGGGAGGCCACACTTATAAAATTTTTTCTTTCATTCTATGTATTTTCATTTAACGGATTGCTACGAAACTTGGCGCACATCTTGAGTTTTCGTTTAAAAATTGGGCGGAATTACGCCCAATAAAATTTAATATTATTTTTCACATGCTTCTATTTAGTCGATGCGATGCTTGCGAAACTTGGCACATTTGCTGACATCTGAAAGTGTCACGACCCTGCATTTAAAAAAGTAGGCTGGACCATGCTCACTAAAGTTTAGTATTCTCTTGTATGTACTTTTGTTTATGCAATTCCCATAAAACTTGGCAAATTGTTTCAGCATTAGAACGAAAAAATCTGGGGATTAAAAAAAAGTGGGTAGGGTCATGTTCACTAAAACTGAATATTATATTTCACTTGCTTCTATTTGACCGATTGTTATGAAATTTAGAACACACCTTGAGCTCTGAAAGTTACAAAACGTTTATGCAAAAAAAAAAAGAAACTCGTTAGTAGAGTTTAACTTAAAAACAGAAGAGAGAAGAGCAAAAAAAAATAAGTATTTTTGTAGAAGAACTCTAAAAATATCATTGAAAATAACGTACACAAACATAATGAGTTTAAAACAATTAAAAAAAATCGAAACAGTTTTCATTTCCACACAATTTTTACAATTAGTTGCCACATTTAACAACAATAAGAATATTTTAAAGGCAAAACAGATTCAGTATAATAATTATCAAAATTAGCTTATCCCGATTTAACACTTTTTCCTTTTTGCCACAGATATTTTTAGCAATTTTTTTTCAATAGTGTTAAATATCTTTGGTTGTACTGAATACTTGATCATCTTTCTGCTTATAATTACGACGCCGTGATGACAAATGTTGCTTTTTAATGTCGCACGTGACATCGAAATATGTTTCTCTCATAAGTTTTTATGCAATTCTTTTTTGACTCGCTGCACATTCAGAAAAAAAATTAGGCAGCAAAAGCCAATGGACAACGCATGTCTTAAGGAACGTTTATCAAAATAAAACGACTGAAAGGAATATTCAAATTAAAAATGCATTTGAATATCTCGAAATCAGTTGTGTATAAAATTACATGACTTTTTTTGAGTTGGTTAAATTTATATCTAATTTACATTAAGCATTTTTTTCATGCAATTAGTTGCATGAACATTTTTTATTTGCCAATACGAGGACAGGAGGAGCAACTTATATCAAAAAAGTTGTCAAAAATGCATCACAGATTCATTCTAAGCCGTTTTTATATAAAATTCTCTTTTATAGCACTGCAATTAGCAAATAGAAAAAGTTGCATGCAACAAAATTCATGATATTTCATGAACAAATGCTTAATGTAAATCAGGTATTACTTGAAATTTTGAAAATATGATAAAACAATCTGTTTTTAATCACTTTTAAGCTTTTGGTGTCGCAAAAATTTTTGGTGGATATGTCCATTGAAATATAAAAAATTTTTAAAATATTTTTTATCTAATCAAAAACAATGATAACTATTTTGTCTTTATGTTTTCCATGAGTACAGATAGTGGATTTTTTACCAAAAAAAGGAGAATGAAAAATGCGAATTTTCAATATTAAGTTTTTTTTAAAGTAAAACATTTCCTATATTTTTCTCACTTCACTTTTTACCAAAAAAAAAGAAGAGAGGTGTTTTAGGGCACCCAGTTTATAATTGTTATAGTGTCGATTATTTTTGTTACGATAATCACGTCCCGACTCCTGTAGAAGAGAGATGTCTTAGGACACCCGGTTATAGCTACGAATATGCTGCTTAGCTAATTACATGTAACAAACTTAGGGCCATTATTACAACTTAAAGTTAGTTACAAGTAGGATATTATCGGATGTACAAAAAATTTATTATTAGCAAAATTTTACTTTAACCTAAAGTGGGCGATAAGTTACAGACAAGTTTATCCTACCTGGTAAGTTAAATCCAATTTGCAATAATGAAAAGCTTTCTATACGTCCGATAAAATCCTACTTTTAACTAACTTTAATGTGTAAAATAATAATGCAATAAAATGTTATTATATGATGATGTCGAATTCGCTGCAAATATTTCAAAACGTTTCCATTTTCCATTACTTTCTTTTCTAGCGGCGCAAGACTAAATTAATGTATTAGTTGTGTCAAAGAATATAAATCATATAGAATGCGCATCTCAGACAAGCTAAAATTTTCTACGACGGATATTACCAGTACTACCCGTCCAGCGTACACACTCTTATTTCTTTCTGCAGTGTATGCTACGCTCGCATTGTTGAGAGCAGCGTTGCCGTTGTGACACTAAAGTATCACTTTTGACTCGTTTTCGTGCCAATGACACTTTTTATTACCCTTTTATCATTTTAACAGAATGTATCCCGTAGGGCAATCATATACACAGTTTAGCATATCAGGTATTAGAAAAGGAGCTGTTCGTCCAGTTGGCGATATTCGGCTCGATGATGTCGATCATTTTATTGTTTTGGTCGATAGAAAAGTCAATAAATGGTGAAAATATTGCAAAAAATCTGACACCCAAATTCTTGATTCCAAATGTAAATTATTTCTCAGAGTATCACAATTAAAAAATCATGTATTTTAACTTACTTTCATCCTTAATTTTAATAAAACTTTTTATAAGTTAGTAAGTAAGTTTTTATAAAATGTTTATAACTTAAAATAGGTTCAAATGAAGTAAATTTGGAAGCCAAAATTTGGGCCTTAAAGTATACATGTATGTATATACCTGTATGTATATAAGCTACTAAATATAAAAAAATCATGAAATCTAAAAAAAGAGTGGTCAAGTTGCAGCATTTCATATCGAATGAAATTCCAATCGAAATTAAATGCATATTTCGTTCGATATCGATTGCCGTAATTTACCCAATTACTTAAGATTTATAAAAAATATTAGAGACTGTAAAAACATAAATATATTATACATGGTTCACCTCACTTATTTACTTAAAAACTAGCATAAAAAAAATAACTTTGAAGAAAAAAATCATTTAAAGTTTTGTAGAAAATTTTAATATTAGATTCTGAAGAGGATAATATAGTTATACTATTCTTTCAAGGCATTATGCAGAGTTCTTAACTGAACATCCTGTATTTTTTAATAAGTTCTTCACTTGGAATCTAATCTTTGACAAGTGTCTACTTTAAGTCTATTTGATAATTGTTTAGTAACGCTTATTTATGTTTGTACTTTATGTTTTGTTTTTGTAAATTATATTTTATAAAGATGAAGAAATAAGGTGTAATTCACTGACTTTACAACAGCAGAATTTGGAAACTTGTCATCCTTAAAACAAGCTTTATTTCAGCAATAGCAACTTTCATCCGAAAATCGGTAATTTTGTGGTAAAACTCGGATATTTTTACATAGTTTTTATTTTGCAGTTCGCCGCATTTTTTGCTGTTGAAAAAGTAGCAAAATGCGACTTAAGTCGCACAACGGCAACGCATCTAAAGCGTAATCAAAAAAAAGTTTATTTTTTTTAGCTCAGATGCGCATTCTATACAATTTATATGCTTTGGTTGTGGCCAGTGGCCAGTGATGCCAACTTTTTTGGATCTAAAAGCACATCAGAATTTAAAAAAAGCGCTAAAAAGCGTAATTTTGAGATCTAAAAAGCGTAAAAAGCACTAACGTGAAACATTTAACAATGTTTTCTAAGCTATTCTCTATTTCGGCAATATTATCAACATCTTTAATGAAATATATCAGACGAAAAAGGTATGATTTACACAGAAAAAATAAATACACAAAGTTTTTTATTAAAGTAATTTTAAAAATACACAAATTTCTTAAAAGCACTACTTAGTGCTTTTTGCTAGTTTGGCACTAACGCTCAAAAATTGGCGTTTTTAGTCTTCAAAAAGTACTAAAAATAGTGCCAAAAGCACCAAGTTGGCATCGCTGCCAGTGGCTGCTGTTAGCTGGCTTACATCCGATTGGCTGTGTTCTCTGGTTTGTCTTTATATGCAAAAGCAATACAAAAACAAATTGAGCAATAGTTTTTATTGTTTTTGTTTTGTTTTTGTTTCACTCACTTCAAAGAACGAAACAAAACAATTTTGAGCAATTTGGTTCGTTTATTTTCGTACTCTGCTTTTAAGTACAAAGAAATCAAAACAAAAATAAATTTATAACTATAATAGTGTCGATTAGTTTTGTTACGAAAATCACATCCTAACTCCTGTATAGCACAATAAATAGCATAGCTATTAAAAAAAATAAAAAACATTGTTTATTCCCCTTTTTAATATAAGAGTATATGAACTAAATTAAATTAAATTAATTTTGAGTTGACTCTCTTTAGTAATTTTACCTCAATTCATATCAGAAAGCTCCCCGATGTTTATGTAATAAGTTCTGTTCCAGGATCCCAGTGGGGATTCTAGACAAAGTCATTTGCTTTATAGCCAACCTCCTTATCAAAACCTATGAATATACACTTTTTCGTCTTGACAAACATTGATAATGTAGGACAACTTTTTATTTAAAGCAATGATTATTTCCCATCTAAAATATTTATAGTATTTATAAGCAATGTATATCTAACAGTTATTGATTTTATATTCCCTTTCAATTTTTTTAAACCCTCAATTTAATTTTACTTTTCGGTTATAAGCCTTAATATATATATATTTCCCTTTCACAACAACTCAATTTATATATGAGTATGTACATACAAATGTATTTATGTGTATGTGTATTTTTTTGCACCTGAGTTTAATTTTACAACTGACTTCACCAGCAATTTCGTGCTCAACTGTCAAGCGTAAAACCATTTTGCATGTTTTCCCCCATTTCCACTATTCAGAATACTTTCTGTGGTTATTGCAGCTTGCCTTTGGTTTTATTCATTCATGTTGGTGTGGATAATTTTACATCTTGTTTCCAGTAGGCTGGTTGAACCGTAATTGAATTTCTTACACATTTTTTTTTCTTTTTTAATTTGTTTATTTACAAAGTATTTAGAATTTAATTGAGGCTGTTGGTTAAGGTGGGGGTTGTGGCGGGAAGTTGATTTTTAACCAAGGTAAAATATAAATAAATTGCGAAGTGGTGGAAGATAATAAGTACAATAATGGCTGTCGCAATAATAACAAATCGTTCAAGTGAATAATAAGTAAATACTCAGATAAAAAATAACAATGTAAAATCAACATGCAAAAATTTTAATAACAAACCATATTAAATTTATAATTAGAATTTTTTTTAATAATATTGTTGAAGTGTTTTGGTGCACTAAGAGAAAAAATTACAATCTAAATTTAAGAAAAAAAAAACAATCTTGAATTTAGTTTCAAGAAATCTTTATATTTCAATCTTCAAATTTGTTCAGTAAGATTGACGTTCTCAAATTTAGGCATAATCAAGAACGTGTTCTTAAAATCAAGGACGTAATCCTAATTTTAAGATTATATTCTTAAATTTTTA
Organism: Tachina grossa; assembly: GCA_949987645.1. Lineage (NCBI taxonomy): Eukaryota > Metazoa > Arthropoda > Insecta > Diptera > Tachinidae > Tachina > Tachina grossa. The sequence goes on along the minus strand of OX465277.1, from coordinate 109,707,179 downwards.
AGAATATTCTTGCGACTTGTTGTTTGTAATGATGTTTGTGTTGTGTAGATAGCCGACAAACTTTGCTTTATCAACGAAAACGACCAGCAGTTTGCTAGTAAGCCGTTTTGTAGTCTTTTAGTCGGGAGATTGCAGGTACGAATCCTGCAGACCAGCCCAAGTAGCAGCTTGTTTTCTTTTTTATATAACTTTAATTTGAAATAAATTTTCTGTTAAATGATTAACTAAATCATGTTGAATAAAAATTTAACTTCATAGTATGAATCTAAAGATTATTTAAAATCGTTGTGGCTGCAGCGGTAAGCGCGTTGACTACGACGCGATGAGTTTGAGTTCAAATTTTGGCCAAGAAATTTAATTATGCATACAAACATTTTTCTGATATCTGTGCCTATATCAGAGCTGTAAATGAATCATTCATTCATTTTTGAATTAATTTAATCACTGAATTAACAAATTTCGAACTAATTCTTTTCACAAAAAAAAAAAAAAATTAATTGAATGAAATTTGAGTCAATTCAAATAAATTTGGTAAACATTTATTGCCATTCATTTCCAATTCAAATAAATTGCAATTAATTTCTAATTCAAATGTATTTGTCAAACTGAATTGCAATTGATTTCCAATTCATCTGAACTCAATTGCTTTTGAATTAATTTAAATGAATTGCAAAAAATAATAAGCAATTCATTACCAGCTCATTTGAATTGAATTGATTCATTGTTCTTATATATTTGAATAAATTCAAAATCAAATAAATTCAAACGAATTGGAAATGAATTGCAATTCACTTTAACAAATTCATTTAATTCAAAAATGAATTGCAACTCATTCTACAAATTCATTTGAATTAGAGAATAATTGAAATTCAATTCTGCCTAATTCATTTGAGTTGATTCAAATTTCATTCAATTAATTTTTTTTTTTTTGTATGAAAAGAATTAATTCAAAATTTAGCTAATTCGTGACCAATTAAAATCAAAAAATAATATAAACAACTACGTAAGTTAAATAATTAATAAAATAATTATGAGTACGTTTAATGAAATTAATGTTGTTTCAACCTGAAAAAACTTTGATTTAACATGTTTTTTAGTGTTTTTTCAGCATGAAATTCACCTTTTTTCAACTTTAAATAATTATGCTTCAACGCGCTTCTCTGTTTTATTTTAACAGTATTTGAATGTTTAATTATTATGAATTAAAGTGATTACAAAAGGAAAAATTGTCTTTGAAAATTACTGCAAATCATGTTGAATTAAAATTAAATATATATAAAGCAAAATCATCGCTGAAAATTTTTAAATTAAGCTTGTTTTCATAGATTTTAACTTGAATTTTTTCCTTGTAAACAATATTTTAAAATTTTAGCAAATTAATTTTACTTGGCGTGCAATAGTTTTTAGAAATTCGGGCATCCTTTCTGCTTTGGGCAGAAGTTTGATATGGGCACCTTGTGGCTTTTAAAAGACAGTAGAGCTGTGTCGTTCATGAACGAATCAGTAAAATGAACGAAATGAGCCGGTCACTTTACTGAGCTGTTTTGGCTCAGAAGTACTGATAAAAAGTAGATTGAACGCAATGAACGAACGAACGCACTTGGATGTTTTTGTTTTGTTTTTTGCTTTTTCTTTATTCATGTGAGATTTTTTGTCACATTCTGGTTTTTATTTGCCTTTTTGTCTGCTTTTAGTAACAGTATGACATTATGAAATTAATAAAATTGCCATTAATTTTTTTTTTTGTTAATTTTTTTTAACAAATTTGATATATCTACATACGTGGATATTATAAAAGGTTTATTTTTATGGAACAAATCTAGTTTAGGGGCACCTCCCCAAAATTAAAAAAAAAGTATCCCATCCTATAGTAAATTAAAAAATAAGAGAACAAAATTAAATAAAAATATTGGCGGCGAGGCTTGGTTTCCGAGTTATGGGCCTAATAAGTTTTTCTGCATTGCCGGCCTTCGGCCGGGCTTGAGGATTTTCTCCACCATGGTGTTTCCAGAGACGGCGCAGCCTAATAAAGATTTTCTTCCTTGCAAAGTTTTCTTGCCTAATAACGTTTTCTTGCATTGCCGGCCTTCGGCCGGGCTTAAGGATTTTCACCACCATGGTGTTTCCGGAGACGGCGCAGCCTAGTAAAGATTTTCTGTCTTGCAAAGTTTTCTTGCGTAATAATGTTTTTTTTTTGCATTGCCGGCCTTCGGGCGGGCTTAAGTATTTTCTCCACCATGGTGTTTCTAGAGACGGCGCAGCCTAATAAAGATTTTCTGCCTTGCAAGGTTTTCCTGCTTAATAGCGTTTTCCTGCATGACCGATAAAGAGTGTATTTTTACCATTTCATGAAACGTATTCTCAAAACCTTTAAGATGATTCCAATATTGGTCATATTCCTTGGAAAACACTAGAATTTCAGAGGCCAATAACTCGGAAACTAAGCCTCGCCGCCAATATTTTTATTTAATTTTTTTTTCTTATTTTTCAATTTAATATAGGATAGGATAGTCTTTTTTAATTTTTGGGAGATGCCCCTAAACTAGATTTAAGCCCTGTAATATTTTAAAAGTGTTTGCGTCCTAATTTTTTTGTTTCTTATATTTTCTATTGTTTGTTTTGCTAAACAATTCATAACAAATTCACTGCATTTGTCCCTTTTTATTTGACGAATCAACTGTTTGTTTGTTTTTTTTATTTCGTTCTATTACTTGAAAAGAGTGGATGAACGAAATGAACGAACTCGTTCTTTTTTAGAAAATTAACGAAAATGAGCGGTCACTTGAATGAACGATTTGGCACAGCTCTAAAAGACAGTGTGACATATCGTGTCATAAGCGCTTAAGCGAAAAATTTTCGAGGTTTATTTTTTAAAGAAAATCAATTACTCACTGCCGCAGGTAATCGATTTTCTTCAAAAAATTAAGTCGCTTAAGGATTTTTTGGCGGTTATGGCTAGCTATCATAGTTTTCGGAAAATTTAATTAGAGTTTTAGCAAATTTAAATACTTTGCATACAGTTAATTGCTGTTAGAGTTGTTTGCTAATAATGCTAAAAAAAACTAAGGCTATAATATACATATGTGGCAAAAGGGGACAAATGCTTACGACGAGATAATTTAATTTCAAGTTAATGGTCCTTCAGTAATCCACATATTTAAAAGTATCCCTTGGCAATATCTCAGTTAGTTTGTTTAATTTTTCAGGAAGTTATTTTCCTTAAAGCGACTTGTCGTAATCAAGTATTATTTCTGTTTTTAAATTTTACATAATTTTTCTGTTAAAAAAAACAATATTTTTTGTACTTTCCAAGAAAAATAAATAATTTTCTTGTGCATTAAGAAATTAGAATTAATTATAATGAATTATTAAAGAGTTTTTAAAAAGTAAAGCAATTTCGCAGAAAAACATATGCTTTTGGTTACTCTAGGACTTTTTATTAAATTAAAGCCATGTTATGAAATTTTGAACCCTACAAATAATGTTTGCTCTCTCTCTCTCTCTTCCAATGAAATAACTCATGCGGCTTGGAAATACAAATTTCTATAAAATAATGGAATGGAAAATATTTACATCATATTTTTATTCTTTCTTAAACTGAAATAACCCGTGCGCTTTATTTCAAAGAAATAAAATTTGCATAAAATAATAAAAAAAAGCATTTACACCATAAGAAAATCATTTCCTTTCAATCAATTTCATCTTCTTGTTGCTCCTCTCATACACTCCCTCTAGCAACAACATTCGCTTAAATTCATGATTTATCTTCAGGTTCCCCAAGGCTTTTGCCATAATAATTTGCAAATTTCTCGCAAAGACAGTTGTAATAAATATTCTTTAGCATTAGATTAAAAGTTTATTAAGTTATTAAATAAAATTATAAAATATTATTTAATTTGTACTTTTTTGTTGCAAAGAAAGTAAATGAGCAAAAAGTTCTCGACTGTAGCAAAAGATATAAATTTGCTTCTAAAGTATAAAATTTATGATTATTTTTTATTAAAATTCTTAGAAAATTTTCATGTTCGTATTCAATTTTATGACACCAATAAAGTTGAATAGAATTTTTGATAAAAAAATAAATAAATATAAAATTATATATATGCCAGCACCATCAGCATCCATCACTTTGTATTTTTTTTTTCTTTAATAGGGTTTAAGAAATATTGGATAAAAAATTAAAAAAAAAGTATGAAAATTTATTGAGCTTGCAGGCGATAATCTCTGGTACTTTTCGTCAAGCTCAACCCCAAAGCGTTCCAAAATCCATAAATTATTTAACACTCCAATCTTTGCAAGTTTAAAGTAAAATTAAATAAACCAAGAAAATTTAATTGATAAGAACTTCTGACTTTGTTAAAGAAAAAAAAAAAAACGATATCCTTTGAATCACTAAAAGTACCAACAGACGACATGTTTTTTACATGTGTCTTTTAAGTTTTCGACTCGTATGTTTTTCTTTATGCTTGTCAATATTGGTTAATTTACATAAGGTTTATAATTTTTTGGTCACAAACGTACATGTAGTATCACTTCTTCTTTTTCAGTACATAAATATCCACGTAGTTTGTTTTATAAATGGCTTGCAGCCGTCGAAATATTTTTGGTTCCGTCGCTGTAGTACTGGCGACGCAAATTTGCTTTTTTAATTTTTTCTTTTTTTAAACAAGACGTTGAGGTTGTATCTAAAAATCTATACATTTTCGGACTTATTTTAATAAAACGACAACGTTAAATTAAAAAAAAATATATAATTAATTTGTCTTGCAAAATACTTCATTCAGACGGCTAATGATAGTGCACATAATCAACCGCCGACGAATTTCTTCGCATGACATAGACATTTGGAGCTGTATGTTTAACATAAGAAAATAGAGCACGCTCTATTTCAAATAATGTCTTATGTTTTTTGGCATGTTTTTTACACAAGCAATGCCTTAAAGGTAACACACGACATGTTTTCGTTTACATATGTAAATTCTGGCACATACAATGTGAAAAACATGTCGTCTGTTGGTACCTTAAGACAAATGTGATCAAATTTGCCCCCATCGATTAAATTTTTTAAATACAAAGATATTACTAAAGTGGGAAAATAAGTTTAACAAGGACCTTTGCAGCTATTAAAAAAAGGAAATTTAAGCAATAATTTTCGTACAGATTTATTATTATTAGGGGACATCAGGGACTTCATGATGGGAATTCAGTGACTTATCGACGGATAATATATGGTCACTTCTGGGTACAAATAAGTAGTAAATATTACTTTTAATGGGCAATAGAATGGAACCCAATTGGGTCTCCGCGTGGAGGTTCGCTTTTAGCACCACCCTTACTAAACTAACCTAACCTTCCTACAAATCAATACATTAGTAGCAGATCCGTAAAAATTTAAAATAAACTGAGTAAAGTACGACTTTTACTCGCACACGAAGTGTTCCGTACGTGCACTACAAATATAATTCAATACGATCTTTAGCCCATATAAGCGAATATCTTACCTGGGCCCTATTCAACAAAACAACTTATCAAATTTTCACTTTGCACTTATCAAATTTTTCGACAATTTGCAGAACTTTTCATTCCTCAGAACTGTAAAATTTGATGAGTGAAAAGTTGAAATTGATAAGTGTAATTTGCAAAGTTTTTGCAATTTTTATGCTCCCTTTGCGATTTCTGTTCCACGTACGTTCTCTCTTGCAAAGTGCAAAGTTAATATTGAAAAGTGTAACTTGCAAGGACTTTGCAAGAAATTATGCTTTTTCAAAGCAAATTTTGATAAGTTTGTTAAAAATTTGCAAATTTGTAAACGATCTCTTTGCAAATTAACAAAATAAAATTCGTTGATAAATCTTCGATTATTTTCAAACATAATAATCATAACAATACAATCTCACATTGCGTTTGTATGTACATAGATATGGAAAAAAAGAAAAAAATATTTGAGCTTTAAATTACATATATTATTATATTATATTTGTATAAACTTGTTTTAAGCGTTATTATATATTCTATTAAAGATATATAGTAAAAGCAAACGTTATGTTCAAAATTTGAATTCGGCTTTTTTAAAACTTCCTCACAAGCAGCCTGTTTATCTAATAATTAGATTCTAATTTATTAACCTTCAAATTGAAATGTAAGCTTTAATAGGTTCTAACCCCCATTAGAGCTGGGTCCAACTCGTTCATTCGTTCATTTTTTGCCACAAACCTATGATCAAACCCATGTAATTTAAATGAGTTTGTGGCAAAAATTAACGATTGAACGAGTTGGACTCAGCCCTAACCCCCATATTCATAAAATTTAAAATAAATTTGAAATGTATTTTATTTTAAGTTTGTCATATAAAGTTTTCTAAAAATGGATTTCAAATAAATTTTATTTTTTATGAATATGGATGCATCAAGGTTGGAAACCGAAACAAATAACGGTATCGGTATTGATACCGGTACAATTATTTTAAAAATTTCGGTATCGGTAACGGTAACGGTAACGGTATTTTTTTTATTTCGGTATCGGTATTACCGGTACATACCGTTATCGAGTTTAAAATACCGGTATACCGCTATTACTGTGAAGTTTATTGATTCATACAGTGTATATAGCAAAAAACCTCTTTTTATTAAGTTAAAAGTAAGTAATTTTACATAAAGTCTTTAGTAAACAGTAACATAAAAAAAAACTAAGTTTAGTGTAGTGTAAACTTGTATGTTTTTATAAACATACATACATGCATAAGTATGTTTAGATCAGAGCTGCCCACAGAGAGAAAACCGAGAGTAATAAATATATAAGCATATGTGTATTCATTTCTATAAAAAGCCGATTGATTTTCGGCCTGGTTATAAAAATTTATACTAGTGTTTTTCAAACGGGATTTCCCGCAAAATGTGCGGGAATTCCCGGGATTTTTTTGATATTATGGCAACTGAATGAGTGTCGTTATTCATTTTATGAAAGCGATGGCGCAATAATAAGGTCATGGCACTAGCACAATAGCTAAAACTTTACAACAATTAAGGCCGAGTTTACATCTGGCACGCATGTGCTCTGAGACTAAGAGGCATTTATTTGCCATAAGCAGAACGCGACGTTCAAAATTTAATTCTACAATTCATAAAAGTAAAAACAGAAATGTGCAAGGAAATAAAAGAAAAATTACAAAATAATTTCAGATTCTCTTAGGTAAAAAGAACGATTCTATTAATGCTTATTCTGTACTAGTGATGGCCGAATATTCGGCAATTTTTAAATATTCATATTCGCATTCGTATTCATCAAACTCAGGCGAATACGAATATTTTTCCAAAAAATTAAATAAATAAATGCATAAATCCTAAACCAAATTTAAATAAATGGATAAAAATATTAGTTTATACGAATTTAATTAAGTTTTTTATAGAAATTTTTGCTCATTTTGAACTATTATTTACTGACGATCATTAAAATTTTTGGGTAGTTTTCATTAACTTTAAAGTGTGCCAACAGGAGTATGCAGTTCTTTTTCATAACAATTCTTTAATATTTCATATTGCAGGCGTAAATAGAACCCTAATTTAATGTCTATAAATTTCACATTAAATACTCGTATTCGTATTCGCGAATATCGTTTCAAATATTCGTATTCGCGAATATCAAAAATTGACATTCGTTACATCACTGTTCTCTACTAAAGTCCTATTTTCAAAGAAATATTTTGTAATATTTATTTAATAATATATTTTTTTTAAGTGCAGGCAGGCTTGTGTGTATTGTTTGGCCTTCGAGAGTTTTTCGTCCGTCTAATCTTGCGTTTTTTTGTGGAATTTCTTTAACAACCACGTTGCTACTTCTTATGTGAAGGCATACGTCGTGTACAGTCAGTCACAAAACTTTTTTAAAATACTGTTAATAACATCCTGGGCATATGGTCTAGCTACTCCACCCATGTTTGTTCAACACCATATTATGCAAATTTATTTTGTATAATATGTATCAATAAATAAATAAATATTTTTTTTTTTGCATTTAAATATAATATTGGTATATATGCAACACTATTATTTAAAGAACTCAAATGGTATTATTTTTTTTACTAATGTGCTTATAAAACGTTTTATTTAATCGATCTCATGAATTATAATTTTTTTTTGTGTTGAAATAATTAAATTAAAAATATTTTGTATTGTTTTGCACTGGGCGGGAATTTCTCGGGAAGCCGAAAAGTCGTTCCCGCTTTCCCGTGAAATGAAAAAGTCCGCGAAAAGAAAAACTCTAGTTTATACATATGTATTTGATTATGGTGTGCTTACACTTTGTTGTCGATAAAAAGTAGTAAGAATGGAGCTGAATAAGAACGTCTAAAGGGGGAAATTTTGTTTCTGTAATTAATTCCAAAAAAATTAATTGAAATTAAGTTTTGTAACTTTTTTTTTACGGAAATCGGTATACCGGTACGTACCGGTATAGACATAAACGGTATTGTCGATACCGGTATTTTCTAACCGAAATGAGTTTCGGTATCGGTATTGATACCGGTACCTAATTTTAACGGTATTTGAATCGGTATCGGTATTTTTACGATACCGTTTGCCAACCTTGGGATGCATACATTTTTACAATAATTTTATAAAAAAAAATTATTTTATTGGTTCGAAAACTACACAGAAAAAACTAAATTTCGTTTTCAGTAACCAAATTCATTGAATCAGTAAATTTTTTGTGTGAATGCGGACCTAAAAAGAAATTTGTAGATTCTGATAACAATTTTGTAAAAATTTAACTGAAAAAAAAAAATTTATTTTTACATAGTTAACTTATTATGGCATTAGAGAAAAAAGTTAACTGAAACTCAAAATATTTTCAGTCAAATTTATTAATAGGAACAGAAAAACATTTTTGCAGATTTTTTTTTGTATTATTCAGCAAATTTTTTTTTTTTATAATTTACAAACACATTCTCCAAAAATTTTTCGTATTATCAGAAAATAAATTAACTGAATCAATAACAATTCTTACCAACTTTTCTAAAAAAAATTAGAAAAAGTTTTATTTGAAAAAAAATATCTGAATCAAATGAAAGGTTCAACTATTTTTTTTTACTTTCAAAAATTGGCTTGTTTTTATGGTTAAGCATTTCGTTCCCGCTTTTGGAACTCGTCAGTAGACTTCAACCCAAAAAATTTTTGAATTTAGCTAACAAACTCCGTATGTTTATAGTAAGACTCTTAATACTATATATATTGAGAATCACAATATACAAACATAATAAGTTTGAAAACCGCAAACAAAAATCTAAAAAAAAAATATAATATTTTTTTTATATCTAAAAATAATAAATAGAAAAACTTAAAAAAAATCAGACAAATTTTTTACGGTATATAAAAATAAATTTAACTGAAAAAATTAAAAAAAAATCAGACAAATTTTTTTACAGTATATAAAAATAAATTTAACTGAAAATAACCAATTTAAATATAAAAAAAAAATAAATCTAAAATTTTTTTTTTCAAATTTTACTTTATATAGATAATTTTCATTCTATACAGTTTTTTTACATAAAATAAAATTGGAACAAATAATTTACTGGAACAGTAAAAAGTATTTACTGAAACTAAATTATATTTCAAATCACACGTTTGTTTGAAAATTTTTTGTGAATATTTTTTTCTGTGTAGCACATAAATTACATATATTTTTAATCACATGAAACTCTGAAATTTTTTTCATTTTTATTTTACGGATAACTTTAACAAGTTCTATTTTGGAATGCAAAGCGAAAAGTTATAAGACAGAAATGCAAAGATGCTTAAACGTTTTCAGGAGCACTTTGCACACTCACTATGCAGGAGAACGCAAAGACTTTGCAAAGAGCGCAATTACTTTACAAAGAGTGCAAGAAACTTACAAAGAGAACAAAGTCTTTGCAAAAATATGCTTAGTGCAAAGTGAAATTTGCAAAGAATATTGTGGAACAGCAACACTTATCACTTTGCCAAAAAAATGCAATTTTTTGCCAAAAGCAATGCAATTTTGTGAAATAGCGCCCTGATGTAGAACATTTAAAAAAAATTCAAGTACACGGCAAACATTTTTTTTTGGTTTTCGGCGCTTTTTTTTTAGTTTTGACGTTGTTTTGTTCTTGGGATTTTTTTGGCATTTGAAGGTTTTTTAGTTTTTGCATTTTTTCCATTTGGTGATTTTTTTATATTTTTGGCGACTTATTTTAGTTTTAGCGATTTAGTCGTTTCGGCGATTTATTCGTTTTGGCGGTTTTTGCGTCTGGCTATTTTTTGTTTTGAAGATTTTTAGTGTTTTTTGGCTTTTAGCGATTTATTTTATTTTGGGTGATATTTTTTATTTTAACTTTTTTCTTAATTTTGCCGTTTTTTTTTTAATTTAAATGCTTCATCTTATTTAAGCGTTTTTTTTCAGGTTTTGGGATTTTTTTTCGGTTCTTGGGCTGTTTTCGTTTTGGCGTTTTTTTTTTGTTTTGAATTTTTTTCGGTTTCTGGCGATTTATTTTAGTTTTAGCGGTATTTTTAATTTTTTTGTTTTTTTTTTTTAAACGATTGTAACGATTTTCTACGGTTCTTTTTTAGTTTTGGCGATTTCGTTTAATATTGTGAATTTTTTTAGTTGCAGCTTTCTTTTTTAAATTTCAAGATTTTTCCTCTTGGGCCGAGTTTACATCTGTATGCCATGTGCCCAAAAAGCGTAATCACCAGGGACAAGGACTTCATGCATTTAAAAAAGGTGTTTTAGGCGCCTAAAATATGACACTGAAAATGCAAAATATGCACTAAAAGCAATAAAATATGCACATATTTGAAAAAAGTTTTGTTCAAACAAAAAGTTTTAAATTTACATAAATTATTAGGGATATAAAAATATTTTATTTTCTGAAGAGGTGCGAATACAAGCCTTTTATATTGAATTTGTACACAAGATTTAATATGACAACGATTTTTTCTGCATTATTTACTCCAAATAGGCATTTTTCCAGATATGTTTATATTGCAGTAAAGGAGCGATACGTAAATTGAAAAAAAGTGTTATTTATTTATTTTTATTTAAAAATTTTCGAACGTGAAGTTCTATCAACTTGTTTGTTTTTGTCTATATATGTAATCAGATCAAATTTAAATAATTATTTTTATATAATGTTAGTACTTTCGGCTTTAATAGAAGAAAATATCCTATTGAAGTCACCAAATGACAATATTTATTAAATTTGGTAAGTGTAAACACTTATGCTTGTACAGTCCTTCTATAATTCTACAACTATGCTAGCGAATTAATTTGTCAAAAAACACACAAAACTTTTAATTATGCCAAAATATGACACAAAAATATGCATTTATGACCAAATTATGCAAAAATATGCATTTTCAGCAAAATATGCACTTACAAATCGACGCCATTTTCACTCAAATTCAATGTTTCGTAAAGATATTTCGTTCTTGCCATTATCAGGTTTAAGGGAAAAAAATATGCATTTGCATGAAACCCCTGTCCCTGGTAATCACTAATTACTAATGAAAATCTGTTTGATTCAGACACGTATTTATTAAGTTAAACAGTTTTATACATAACTATTATTAAATTTTATAGAATCCAACATGATTGGCAACTGTTTAAATCAGCTTAGCGATTTTGTTTTATATGGGTTGCATGTTAATTCAACATGATTTTGACAAATTTACAGACAATTTTTGGTTAAAAAAAAACTTTATTTCATGTTAATTTAACATGCCAGTACTGTTAAAATCAAAATACAAAATACTGCTGAATTAAAGTTATTTCAAGTTGAAGCAACTTGAATTTAATACTGAAATAACATGAAGAACCATGAACATGAAGAAGTTATTTGCAGTTGAAACAACATCAATTTAACGTACTTATTCTATTTTATTAATAATTTAACTTACGCGATTATTTTTTAGCACAAGCATTAAGGATAATTTTTGTGATGTGTGTACGGGGTTTCCCAGTATTCTTTAATTTATTGAAGTAATTGAGAATATTTTAATTTCCATTTGCAGCGCATTGAACATATACATAAACAACATATCGTGCCATAACTGCAACAATAGTTTAACCGACATAATTTTCAAACTTCGATCATTTGCTATCGTAAATAGTAAATTTTAGTCAAAAAAAAAAAAAAAAAAAAAAAAAACCAAGTCCAAAAATTGTGTCGCTTAAGCTATTTTAGCGGTTGTGCCTCGATATTATTTCTAATATATTAAATATGATGTTGATGTTAAATTCATGTTGATTTTGCATTGGTATTTTTTTCTCTGTTCATCAGATCAAAATGTTTGCTCAATTCAAAAGCCTTGTTGTACCGTTTAACATTGTATTTGAAAAGACAATTTTAAATGTAAATTTCTCAAAACAAAACCATTCTACTACACAAAAGAAAATTGTTAAATTTGCCGTGATAAAGAATTTTGTATTCTGTTCTAGGGAAATGTATTGTTTAAATAAAAAAGTTGTTGGATTTCCTGCGATTTGATAACAAAAGTTGTTGAAAATATTTTTTTGTTTTTCGCTAATGAATTTCTAAAAAAAATTATATTTGAGTCAAATATTAGTATTTTATGCTATTTTCGAAAATTATCGTTGTTAGAAATTCGCTTTTTTTAGTGTAATAATTTATTTTTGTTGTGAGAAATTTCGTTTTGAATTGATTTTTCAAATGAAACCTTAAACTATAAAAACAAGTTCTGTGAATTGAGTAATTATTTTTAATAAATATGATTTCCAATCAAAGTTTTTGCATGTTGATTTTACATTAATATTTTTTTTCTCTGTATATATGATATTTATTGTCCCATTAAAGTTCTAAGAATCGCGGGTCTGTAAACTTCCATATCAAGAATACGAAGCTATGCACGTGAGTATGTTTTTTCCCCCCACTTTTTACACTTGGGTCGAACTCATTCACTCTTTCATTTTTGCCACAAACGAATGATCAAACCCATTTAAATTACATGGATTTGATCACTGGTTTGTGGCAAAAATAAAAGAGTGAATGAGTTCGACCCAAGTCTACCACTTTTCCATCTGTTGCCTTGTTCGGTGCCTCTTCCCTCTTTATTTGTTACCATTTACCAGCAAAACATCTTTTAATTAAATTTAAAAGATACCTCTAAATGAACACATAGACTATATATATTTGTGAAAAAAAGAAGGTGCTAAAGGAGGTCTTGGGGGGACAACACCTGCCTTCCGAAATTATTCTCACGATTTTCAGGAAATTCCATCACTTGCACATGTATTTGCAAAAAGTTTTAACAAAAAAGTTTAAGTTTATTTAAGCAACAACGAAATTTAGCTAGACAATCTTAAGCCAAGACAAGCTTTTAAATTTTTCATAATAATTTATTAGACGACTAAACGTTTAATGATTATGATTAAATTCCTTCAAATATTTAATAAGCTGTTTGCATTCTACTCCATTAAAAACCTCAAGCTATGCGTTGCTTCTTAACTGCATTTACATAACTGGCTATTGGCCTTGAAAATGACATGAATGTGCTTGTTATAACAGCAGCTACATGAATGATTATATGACCACGAACAAACAAACAAATAAACCTACATACATGTGTATGTATTTGTAAGTATGTACACACTTCTCATGCAATACATGAACATTCACTGGTAGTCTTATAAATCTGTATGTTGTTGAGTATACATAGCTTTTAACTTGAACTCTTAACTTGTCTAGTTAATATTATATTATTATTTTTTTTCTTGATGTGGATTTTTGGAAGTCTCTGTTTGACATTTGTGTCTTCTGTAGTAGTCGTTATAGTATCGCAGGATAAGGAATGTGCTGGGTTTAATTTAATAAAAATAATTTTTCAATTTACATTTAAGTTGAAAAGTTAAACAAATCCTTAGATGTTAGTGGATGTTATTTTTAAAGTAATAACACTGTGTGACAAATTTAATTTTTTTTTTCTTTTTCATAGCAAGAAGAAACATTAATAACTTTTGAAGTAGAATACATAATATCATAAATTTATTTGTCAATACATAATTTTTTAATTTTTATTTTGTGTGAATACTTTCAAAGATGTTGAAGAATATTTTTTAAAAAGATTTTCTTTATATTTTTTTTTTCAGAGGAATCAAAGTAAACATTTTTATGAAATTTTACAGAGTTTTCTATTTTCTTTGATAGCAATATTGATTAATAAATGCTTTATGTCAATGAAGAAAAAATATTTAAAAAAAAGCATCCTTTGAAAAGGACAAAAGATAAAGACATGAAAACCCAACTACGCAGTTTGATTATATATTGTAACCTTATTAATTGGTAAATGGTCGCATTGCTACAAAACAATTTTGTCCCATAGTGTAATAAAACTTGTCAGCGTAGTAAAATAATTCATATGGGTATTATAAATGTGGTGGCGGATTGCATGTGCTAAGGTTTAACAAAACTAATAAATAGAAAAAAAAAACAAAAGGAAATGTTTGCTGTTGTGTTTCTTATTATACACAGTGATTAAAACAAAATAATAAAGTCAGTAAATTGCGACTTTGACTAGCACACGAAGGGTTCCGTACGTGCATTATATATATAAAATTCTATAAGAACTTTAGCCTATATGTATAATATATAGTTTTGAAATTTTTTTAATTTTTTGGGATTTTTTAAGGTTTTAGCGTTTTTTTTTTAGAATTAGCGTTTTTTAGTTTAGGCGTTTTTATTTTGGTTTTTAGGCGTTTTTACGGTTTTGGCAATATTTTTTGTCGTTTTGGAGATCTTTTTCGGTTTTCTGATATTTTTCTCATATTGGTGATTTTTTTCATTTTGGCGTTTTTTTTAATTTTGGAGATATTTTCGGTTTTTGGGTGATTCATTTTAGTTTTAGAATTTTTTTTAATATGATGCTTTTTTCGTTTTTTGGTGATTTTTTCGGTTTGGCGATTTCTTTAGTTTTGGCGCTTTTTTGTCGTTTTTGCGATTTTTCGATTATTACCGTCTTTTTTATATTTTGGCGATTTTTTTCATTTTGGCGATATTTTTGGTGATTTATTGTATAGGGTGTTTTTTTAAGAGGTATAGAACTTTGAATTGAAATAAAACACAAGAAAATCGTTTAAATGTCCATCAATTTGGCTTTATTGGAAGGATAATTTTATGCCATTAATGTTTAAATATGATTTCGGGCATGTGGCCGCCGCGGCTGGCTCGAATAAAGCCAATTCTACAGGTCCAATTTTCAACCACTTTTTCGAGCATATGGGGCCGTATGTTGGCAATAACGCCACGAATGTTGGCTTCCAAGTCCCCTAACGTTTCTGGTTTGTTGGCGTAGACGAGCGACTTCACATATCCCCAAAGAAAATAATCCAATGGTGTCAAATCACACGATCTTGGTGGCCAACTGACAGGTCCATTCCGCGAAATTACGCGCTCATCGAATGTTTCCTTCAATAAATCGATTGTGACGTGCGCTGTGTGGCATGTAGCGCCGTCTTGTTGGAACCACAACTCATCCACATTCATGCCATCCAATTCGGGAACAAAATAGTCGGTTAGTCGGCTCCAATTGCTGTGCACGGTGGCGAATCGATTCATTCGGGTCCTCTTCAACACTTTGCTCTACAGCGGCAATTGTTTCTTCGGTGCGCACTGTTCGACGTCTCTGCGGATGCGTATTATCACATAGAGTAAACGTAGTGCGAAAACGATCCATGGTTAACCGAATTAATTGCTCTGATGGACGATTATGTCGACCATAAAATGGACGGAGCTTGCGGTAAACTTCGCGAACTGAACCATTATTTTCGAAATAAATTTGCACGATTTGCAAGCGTTGTTGTTTTGTCAACCTGTTTATGATGAAATGGCAAACCAAACTAAATATTAATCACTTGACAGCTGACAAAATGGCCGCCATTTAAAAAAGTGATGCCAACTTAAAGTTCTATACCTCAATAAAAAACACCCTTTAGTTTTAGAAATTTTTTTAATTTGATGCTTTTTTCGTTTTGGAGTTTTTTTTTTAATTTTTTGACGATTTTTTCGGTTTTTGGTAACTCATTTTACTTTTAGAATTTTTTTTAATTTGATGCTTCTTTAGTTTTGGCGTTTTTAGCGATTTTTTTAGTTTTGGCGCCTTTTTGTCGTTTTGACGGCTTTGGCGTTTTTCTTTTTTGCGATTTTTTTTATTTTAGCAACTTTTTTCATTTTGGCGATTTTTTTCGGTTTTTGGCGATTATTTTCGGGTTGCGATTTTTTTCGGTTTGGCGATTTTATAATATTGGGATTTTTTAGTTTTAGCGTTTTTGAAAATTACCTCTTAGATTTTTTTTTTAAATTTTAGTGTTAATTGTTGTAGTCTGTATAAAAATACAGTAATAACGGGTTTACATCTGTGTGCCATGTGTCAAAGAAAGCGTAACCATTAATTGCTAATGAAAAAATGTTTGATTCAGACATATATTTATTGATTTAAATAGTTTCCCATCATGTTGTATTCTATAAAATTGTCTATTAGATATATGTATGAAACTGTTAAACTTAATAAACACCTGTCTGAATCAAACAGTTTTTCATTAGTAATTAGTGGTTATGCTTCTTTGCTTAACAAATTTCAAAATATATTACATAGGATCTTAACATATTTCGTTGCTCATTTTGGAACACCCTTTAATTTTTAAATCTCTTGCATTTGTTACTGTAGCGGCCAAAGTTGTGCATACTCTGTTCAGGTCCGTAGCGCTTACGGTTCTCAATAAAATAGCCTGTAACAGACAGCGTAGCGAAAACAATAGGGTTCCTTTTTACGTTTGGTGTACGGAACCCTAAAAATGAAAACAATGCAAACAAAATTAGATCTTTAAGTTTTGACTTGTTTTTACCCATGAATATATATTTTATTTTATTTTTCTTTAATATTGGCAGCTCGAAAAGAAAAGAATGAAAAAAAAATTTTATGAAATTTTTGACTTATGCTAAGGTGCGTATCTTGAGGAAGCCAACTGAACATGATAAAATATTTTAGTGATTAAAATCACAATGGACCAAATTGGGTCTCTGAGTGGAGGTGCGGTATAGCACCACCTCTTCTAACCTTAGTTATTAAATATATCAAAGAATATTAAATTAAGAGACAAACACTATGAGAAGGGAACTACATGCTGTTGACTTCCTCAGTTTAATTAAATAAAACTAACTTATTAATATCAAATAGAAACTCAGTGTTATTTTACTTAATAATAGAAGTACTTAAGCTTATTAATTATTTTATTTTCTAAAATTTAATAACTTTCAACTATCGTACAAAAGTTAAACACAGCTTTCATTTTAATTTTTTATATACACCCAGAAAAAAGATTGGTTGGAAAACGGTTAGTCCAATAAAATATCATTTGCATTAACTATATTTCAGTTCACGCTATCAATTTTCTGTTAATCTAAAAAACAATCCATGTTCACTGCCATAAGGGCATAATTGTAACAAATATATGATTGTGACAATACTGAAATTCATTGCATCAACCGAGCGTATGCTTTTGTCATGACTTATTAACTGATTGATTAGCACAACCGAATAAAATATTACAAATTGGATTTTACTACCAACTTTTGGTATTAGCAACTAAACAATTGTCATTCTATATTAAAATTAAAATAAAAACTTTCAATCAGTTGCTGCAACTAACTAGAGGTTGTATTTACTATCATAGTTTATAGCAGCAAATTAAAAAATTAACTTTTGTGACTTTCAAAGATATTATGATTTTTGAATTCTCAAATGGTTTTTGAAAGTCTGTGCATAAGATAACAGGTTTGTGGTTTTTCAAAATGTGTGGTTGAAGAAATGTATATGGACATGCTTCACCATTAGAAAATAAATTTCAATTAAAATAAACTTATGACAATATATCAAATAATAAATTTCTTAAATTGTGTATTTTTATTTGCGTTTATTGTTTATTTTTATTTCAGCAAGGAAGACCAATTTTTCTTTTACAGCTACCAATTATGATATTGTTTTAATTATATTAACAAAATTTTCGGTAGCAAGAATAACATTTATTTCAAATTCCATACTGTCAACCAATTTTTTCTGTTGCTGCAACTATTGGGTTGAGGGTTATAATTAAAATATAGTGGTACCACAAGAAAATTTCAGTCGCTATAGCAGAATTCTATGATAGTTGCTGCAACCGCCAAAATTCATTTGGCAACAAATTCGGTTGTCACAACGAATCTGTTTTCTCTGTGTAGAATTCTTTTGTCATGTACTTAAACTTGTGGCTCTAAAACAAAACTCTTGCACTAAGAAATCAATTTTCATCATATACATTTAAGGTTTGCTATTTTTATTCAGAAAAGAGCAAATTGAAGCAATGCATGTCTTCTTCATTTTCCAATTCAGTTTACATTATATTACTTTCTTGGCATAACAAAATAACCAGCTCAGCAGAATAAATCTTATTTTAATAGTAATTTGAATATATACAAATAATGTAACAAGATTTATTTCTGTGAACTCTTCTGACATAAGATATTTTAAATTCTAATTTATTTAGAAGTACTGCTCTTTCATTTGTCTCAATTTTATATGAAATAAATACAATTTCATTTTTGTGCAAAGATTAAGGACGATGACGTACATATAATATTGGTTTGCGTTAAAATGTGTGTGCTTGTATTAAATTTTAGTAAAAAGTTGCACAGATATGTATGCTGTTAAATCAAAATTCAAATGAAGTTGAATGTAAAAGTTTTCTAAAACATAAAGAAATCTTATTTTGTTGTTATTGGCTGTTCTGTTCATGCGATTATGGATAAATTTGCTATAAAAATGTTTCACATTTTGTTTGAAATTTCGTTAATTAATTTATTTTTAAATGAAAGCGAAGTATATGTTACATGTAAAATCAAATTTCTTTGCAATTCTTATTAGAAATTTTATTATATTCAGGGCTATCATGAATAAAATTCCGCGTGAAATTTTTCCCGGGGAACAATTCCAACTAATGGCACGTTATAGGAAACACCAAAAATTCTAATTGAAAAAGGGAGAAATTTTATTCATGTTAGCCCTGATTATTACATTATACATACCCAGTAAAAAAAGACACTCCAAAGAAGTCATGAAAATGTAGAGTTTGCAGTTTGGAAGTAGTTCAAATTTCGATCCGATGTAATGATTTTTACATAGGGTTGTCATTGCAAGAAGTTCTCTTTTTCGATGCCTAGTCACCGAATTAGAAGCGATTTTAAGAAAAATTTCCTTTGTTGTGTTCTATGGTAATATTTTCATCTACGAAAAACTTTGAAAAGTTACATATTTTAACAATTCGTTTCTTTTTATACGAATTTAAACGCGAAGCAGTGTTTTCATGTAAATTTAAGCAAATAACTTCTAAATTTTAGGCCAAAATGAGTTCATAAATTTCTTTCAAAAAATCGATTTTTTGAACATTTTGGTGAGTATTTACTAAAACTATGGAAAAACTACAAGGTTTTGTGTGATTAAAATAAACTTTTACTTGGTTTTCTGCTAACTATCGGCAAATTAAAAATATCGATTTTTTGGAAGCAATGAAAATGTGGTTCCTTCAGAATGACTTCCATTTTTTTACTGGGTACTTAAATATCCATAAATTTATGCTACAGTTTTATTTAACTTATGCATTACGTATGAAAATGATTTATATTAAACATTGCTCATACGTCCTAAATTACATTTCATTCACATGCATTGCGAAAAGTAGGCAATGGTTTTTTACACAAATGTATGCGTATGAGTGATGTTACTGTAAAAACATCTAAATGTACTGTGCGAGAATATAAAAGTAATTTTGAAAATGCCGATTGTTGACTGTGTGGCTGTAAAGATTTTTTTATAAAAATAAAAAAAATTATATGCTGATAATGAAGATAAAATAGATAATTTAATATTTTCTTGTGTGCACATATTAGGTAGGAACTTTGTAGGCAAATGTTTTTTGATGCTAAGTCGTCATCTTCGCACTAATTTAAAAGTTGCGAGCATTGGTGAATGGAAAATAAATTAAACCCTTTAAGTCAAATTTAAACAATATGGCTGAGACAAATCTGTCTCAAAAATATTCAATTGACTCACTGCTACAGATTTTGTTTGAATTTTCTGTATCCAATACACTCTTTAAGACTATTGAAATCAGTGACTATTAAAAATCGAATTGATGGAAACTTTTAAAATTACTAAGTCGCTATTCACACTATGCCTTTTTAGCCTGCCTTGTATTGACAATTTTCTTTTGAAACCCCTACGAAAAGTCACACACATTTACATTAAGCCTTTTTTATTCGTGCCTTTTTAGCATTTATATACACGTTTAATGCTGAGAATACGAAAGAGGCAAAGAGAAATGTCATAAGTCCCCTCGAATTTTCATTTTGTGCCTTTTGTTCTACACCGCAAGCTTCTCACCCCCTCTCACCAATAAACTAAAAAACCCTGCCTGCACAGGCAAGCAGAAAAGGCACAGTGTAAATTACGTCTAAGAAAACAATTTTTTTTTAAATTTTCATCAAAATTAATTGAATAGTCTTATTTAATTTTTTTTTAAGAGAAGTAACACTCGGGTGTTACCTTCTTTAGGAAAGAGGTAGGGATAGAGAAGATAGGTGGTGAAGGAAGAGACAGAGAAAAACTTCATTCTTCTACTACTCTGCTTTTTGCACGTTTTTTTTAAATAATGCAGTGTTGCAGCGCCTCTAGTGTCAAATGAGGCGTATTAAATTGTTTTGAAGCTGTGGTTAGTAGCCAATTCGTCGGTTATTTTACTTCGCCGATGATTCTGCTACACAACGAAGGAGGGCGTTCTGATGTTACATGAGGATTAGTATCTGCTGAAGTCGGTATAGTTCAGTGACGAGTGACTTTCCTTCATCACTTGAACTTTCCTACAACAGCTGACACAAAGGGACACTAATGCACATCAGAAAAATGAGCGGTGTTGTTATGTAATGACTGTTCGATACAGGGATTGAACCCAGTACCTTCGGTTTTGTAGTCAACGTGAACTACTACTTCAGACAACGCCACTCTCTAAGATTAACTCTACTCATTGAAGTTTAAATATGATTCGTATGTAACCATTTATTAAGGGGTTTTTAAAAACAAATTTTCATACAAAATTTTTCTTATTAAGCCTTTATACAGCCCCAATAATTTTTAAAAATTAAATGAAATAAATCTTAATTATTCAAATCAGTTGCGATATTTTCAAACAAAAATATGTACATGCAAAGTATTCCACTACAATGTGAAGCTTCAACGAAGTACATATTGTGAATAAATTGTATGTCGATTCAAGATTGCTTAATTGTGCTATAATAATTTATAAGTAATTCCAGAAACACGTTTTTTGACTCGAATCTAAATAGTTTTAGTTGTAATGACCACGAACAGGAACTTTGTGCACCTGACAAATTTATTTTGGGAGAGAACTTTTGATTTTTATTTTTTTTTTGAATTGTTTGTATTTCTGTAGAATAACTTACTTGTCCAGGTAAGTTTGCTAACTAAACGCTTAAATCAGTTTGAGTTATGATTTAAAAAAAAAATATTACATTGAAATGGAAATAGTAAATTTGCAAGTAAGTTCATAAGAACGACAATCATTAATATCCTAAAGTACTATCAAGCGAAACTTCAAATTATTTGTAATCTTTATAGTTTTTATCGAAGACCGAAGTGATTTAAAAGTTTAAAGCTGCAATAAAAGCAAAAATATGCAATAAAGTAAATGGTTGACATTTACGTGTCACAAAACCTTTGCCAGATACCTGTTTTTGAGAAATTTACTGATCTTTTATGATTTAAGATGATAACACAAATTCACTATTATGTTCAAGTTTAAACTCATAATTTTCATATTTCAAAAGTTCTTCCCATCAATTAATTTTTGTATCAATCAATTCTGCAACCTCTTTGAAAAAGCATTGAACAAAAAGTTTCCTTTGTATTTTCAATTTGCCAAAAACAGTCGTCTTTCATACTAAATATTGCTAAAATGGCCATGGTTTCTATGGCATTTGCTAAAATGTCCTTAAACACAGAAACATTGAATCTTTTTCTTTTGACGGTCTGTTTTTTTTCCAAAGATCGTAAAAAACTGTATAAACACACACAAACACACACAAACATTTATATGTGTGTATGTCTATACAAATAGAGAATATAAAATGTTACTTCATAAGTGCCAAGCGAACATTTTTTTTTTGCCAAATTTTAGCAAATTCTAAATTTTTATTTTTTATTTTTAAGCGAAATCCTTTGCCTGAGAAAATTGTTAAATTTTTCATATAATGCAGCCAAATTATCTTAAATTAACTTCAAAAAGTGCGTAAAATATTCTCCAAACGAAAAGGCTTTATGATAAAGAAAAAACAATTTTATTTTAAAACCGAAACGTTTATGAAGTAGGAAAAAGTTTGGAGTCATTTTACAAAATTTATTTCTTAAATAAAAGCGCACATTTTTGTTTTAAGACTAATTCGTTATCAGAATAACAATTATAAATTCATGTTAACCCAATTCACAATCTACTGTATGTAGATTGTAAATTGTATTAACTACAACTATGGTAAATGTGAACGGCCTGTTGTAAGTGTTGCTAGACTTTTAAAAAGGAGAAAGAATAAAATTAGCTTATGTATACTAAAATAACGAAAATATTTTAATAAAAGCAAAAAAAACGAGCTTAAATTTCTGCATTATGCGAAAAATATATTGGAGAAATTTTGAGAATGGATTAGGGTGAATAAAAAATAAGGGAAATTACAATTTCATAAAAAAATTCGGGTGATTCTGAAGAAGAAACTCACTCTTATTCCAGCTGCGACTTTTTGCATACTTTCAGCCTCCTAAATTTTTTACCTTTGCCATTCTACGACATTCAATAAACATAGGGAAAAATGTTGTAGGTGTCGTAGCAAATGTTTCTATGGAAATTATCAACAACATGTTTACACCTATTGTACAGCTTGACGACCTACTACACTTACATTAGGTTGTGAATTGAGCAATTATAACAAACATTCTCATTTTAAAAATGCAGCATTTTTAAAATGAAACTCCACAAATTCTTGTTGTAAGAATGCTTTTGTTGGTTCTTTAAAAAAAGAATGAGCAGAAAAGACTGATGATATAGTACAAACAACGTTGACATACACAATTGTTGTCAAAAAGAAATTAAATTAAAAAGTGCAAACATCTTTGCTATTAATCGCATTATAACTACATCAGAAAATGTGCAGAAAGGGCCAATGCCAAAAAAGTGTGAAATGTTTTACGTAATGTATGAGGAAATTGAAAAGAATTCAATTTGATGTCTGCGAAGAAAGTTGAGGTAAGGTTAGCTGACTGCTGGTAAGGAAGGGTGAAATTTAGACTCCAGATCACTTGGGTCCAATACAATGATCCCTTTGTGCTTTCTTGTGAGTTGAAGACAAGAAGATAGTGAGAGAGAGTAATAGGGAAGAGATAGTGATAGAGAAGGTAGAGGAAACAACCAGTCTTATTTTTTTACAATTCTGCTTTTTTGCACGTTTTTGATAATGCATTGTTGCAGCGCATCTGGTGTCAATGAGCCGTATTAAATTTAGGAACTATGTTTAGTAGAAATTTTTTTTGGTTATATCACTTCGCCTATGATTTAGCTTCACAATAGCGACGAAGGAGGGAGCCCAGTTTAATGCCCAGTGCCTTATGCCTGCATCTCTAAAACTGTTCCTACAACAACTGATACAAATGACACTAATGCCAAGAAAAATTGCTTAAAACTTTATTTTCACATAAGTATTTGTTTGAAAACCATTAGTTGTTTACTCAAAAATTAAAAAATCAGTTCTGTTTTATATAAATGTGTTGCTTGGCCTTACAGAAAATTTTCAATAGTCTGTTTTGGTTAAAAATCTGTCTTTTTCTTTAATTGACCTCGAAAAATATTTTTTTTTAGGCTATTATTTTGTCTCAACTAATTTTGTTCATTATGGAATGCAACAACAACAAATTCGACATTCTTTCAATAAAAAAATAACGGTCTGTCCCACGATGTTGACAGGAAACCTTCTATCGATTACTAGTATAGAAAATTTAAACAAATTTCCTTGTTTATTTTAATATTTGAATAAAATAAATACGAATTCAGTCATCTACAGATATGTTGCTTAAAAAAAACAAGAAACAAATTTTTGTGAAAATTTCCTTATTTTATTATTGAGGCTAATCATAAATAAAATTTTGCATTAAAATTCCCGAAAATTATTCACAAAGATTTGGTTGTTGGGAAAGGTGAATATTAGTTAATTCTTAATTTAATGAGAGTTGATGATATGAAATTAAATTACATGTGAACGAAGAATTGGATTCGGAAATTTTCACAGGAGGAATTCGTGATAAGGCTCTAAAAATTCTTATATTTCATGAAATGTTTTGTCTAAATTTGCAACCGTAACCATCATTATGATGTTTAGTTTTTTTTTTGTGTGCTGACATCTTGGCAAAAATGTTCACTGGGTAGGCGCTCCTTTAATGTTTTTGAAGATTTTTCTTTTTGGTATTTGAAAATAGAAACTTAAAATGGCCAAGAAATACATGCTGCAAGAAGTGTGTGTGTGTGTGTGTGTGTGTGTGTGTGTGTGTGTGTGTGTGTGTGTTTGTCAGATTCACTATGAAGCAGACATTTCTTTATAAAAAAATTCGTTTCGAACGAACACATGCTGCTAGAAAGAATAATTGTAATAATAAAGGTTTAAAAAAATTTGTTGTCGTTTTTCTGTTTTTTATAAGAATATTAGTTCGATTTTACAAAAAAGTAAGAAAGAACGAAGATATTAAAAAAATCTTTTTTTTTTTAAACAATTATTTTGAAAACCTGTGAGGAGTTTAAGTCGATTGCCGATTGACTTTCGTAAAGCAACTTGATTCATCAGTCAGTTCTGCCTAATTATTTTAACATGGCGAAGTCATTGCAGGCAACTAACTACTTCCAACCTTGAATTACAAGTAATCACTTCAAAATGTAAATCGTGCCTGCTCTGATTGAAGTCAAACGTTTTACCCTCTGATCTATTGCACACTTACTTTTATAAGCACCAAAAAACTTGTTCTCACCAACACATACGAATTAAAAAAAAAAACACAAACACACACACAAACAGCCTTCGGCGGGTTTTGTACATCAAACTGTTTGAATGATAAGCTTACGTACGCTCTACTAATGCGCCACGCAGATCATAATTTATTTTATTTATGTACTTATTAGTCATTACCAAAATATTGTAAAGTAATGCAGATGGTCTGTAGTTAGTGTGTAAACGTAAATTGTGCTTAAAATAAGACTTTAATATTTTTTTCGATGGCCAGGTGTCATCACACAACGCCTTAAATGGTCTAATCGCACAATTTCTAGCATTTATTTTTTTTTTTGTATTCGACCCGTATTTCCCCACATATCGCTCATGTAGTTAAACAACGTCATGTATCCAAAAAAAAAAAAAAAATACGTGTAGCACTCGGGGACTGCCGCGGTAAAGCTATTGCTTTGCTTTTTTTTTATCAACTTATGAAAATTTATTTTTTTAAATAAAAAACCTACAAATTGTCTGTTTGTTTGTGTTTATCATTTTTTGTCAACCACAATAGCTCTTAAGTACGCCTACGCCACAATGTGTTTTCCTACATGTAAAAATCTGTTCTAGCAATACTGTATGTTAATGCAATCAATAGCATACTTTAGGGGTTAACATACACTGGGCGATTCACATAAAAATAGTCTTAGGTTTTTTTCGTTACGGAATTTCTTGATTCGGTCGATACCCTGAAAGCCTGCGATAAAAGCAGTAGCTTAAAAAAACTAGTTTGACAGAAAAATCAAATTTTATTTATTTGTAGTAAATGTGTTTTCCAAAACTGTTTCAAATGATTTTATTTATTTTTTATTTTTTGCTTTAAAATTTACTAGTTTTTTAATTTTTAAACTGTGTAGGGCTTTTTAATAACAAAGCCATAAACCTTAAAGCTATTAGATTTTTTTATTTTTTATTTTTTTTTGCCAGACTTGTAATTAAATATGACATAAAAGCATTAAATTTGATAGGCAGACGACAATCAAAACAATAAAAAAAAAACTTAATAATAAATTGAACAAGTTGCCAGGAGGTCGTCTGCGAAAGATAATATGACATAAGAGAAAAAAAATAACTTTTTTTAAAAGAATAGCCAACACATGAATCAAATTACGGAGCCACAGACAACACAAAAACTTCAAAAGCTGCTGGTTAAAAATTTATAAAATTTTCATAATATAATTTACGTATTAAAGAAGGGAGAAGAGACTTTCAATCATATATTGAAAATGTATTGAATGATTGGCAGCAATGTACACATACATATCGTCGGCTTAGAGTGTAAACCTGTTAAATCCACTTTTTATAAAATATGACATTTTAATGCAGTTCGTAAGAGAAAAACACGCTGCATTTGACTGCCTAAAATATTTATCTTAATTTTAAAGTCTACATGTCGAAAAAACTTAATGTATTGGTCTAATTTCTTAAGCTATGTATAGAAAATGTTAACAGTATTTTGTCTCTCCTGTAAAATTTGTTTGCAAGTGAGTTAGCAGTTTTACACTCTAAGCCGACGATATGTACATATATACTTATAAAGTGAGCATACATACTTATTTTCATTTTATATAAAGAAATACAAGCCAAAAAACTCTGTCAAACGTAACTGAAGGCAAAAAAAAAAGATTTTGATTATTGCTGACATTAACGAGAAGTGTTTTTTGGGGGGTGGGGGGGGGGTTGTTAAATAAAAATAGTAAAATAAATCTTTGCTGCTGTCTGTAATTTATTTTGCAAAATTTGTGGGTGCAGGCCAGCTGAATGTTGAACAGCAGTTTTCGTCAAATTTATCAATATTTTAATACATAACCAGAATTGAAAGTTTTCGATACTATCGTATCGAAAACGATAGTATATATATGATTTGAATAGGCTAAAGTTCGTATCGCTTTGTAAACCAAATTACATGTGATAATTATTAATGAAAAAATAACACCAAAGTTAGTTGTAAGTATTCTGATAAACAAATAGTTGAACGGAACAACTAGCTGTTTTCGAAGGCCACTAAACCTTCATCATCAGCGTTCTTTTGTGTTTGATCCACTGTGTGTGGTGTCAATAAAATAAAATAAAATAAAAAATAAAACAAAATAAAATAAAAAAAAAAGTGGACCATTGGCTGATATGGACGAACTGAAGCCATTAACAACAGAAAATATATGCAGCTTCTGGTCTACAGTGGCTAAAACTAAAAACGCGTCAGATGAATACATGTTTCCTGATAAATTGAGAGTAGCTTACGGAATTTGGTCCATACCTCACTCCTCTGTAAACGTGGAAACGATTTTCTCTTACCAAAATCTCATGAAAACAAACAAAGGAACATGCTTTATGTTTCAGCAGTATCAAGTCTTATCCAGGCCAAATATTTATTAAAGTCTAAAAACTTGTAACTTCAAAATTTTTACCTATGTACACACATACATATTTATATTTGCGGGTTGATTCGTTATAACCTAAAAGAGTTCGTGATTGGCCAACATATTACCAGGAAACATACGATTCCGGAATGCGTGCTGAACATCGTTGATCAACAATCAATCGGAATTTAAATTTGCAAGATCACATACGAGACAAAAAATACCATAGACTCGTACTAATAAGTACGACATCTTAAACTTTTGCCATAGTGTGAGATAGATTTAGCATTTCCGATAGAGATGCTTCTTGTTTGGTTACTGCCTTATTTATGGACATTGGCTTTAAAGTGTAAAATAGGGAACTAATCATTGTGGATAAACATAAGCTAGCTCATGAAAAAATTAAAAGCAGGGAGTACTTCCGTGGAAGAAACAATAATGATTCGAAAATGGATTGGAAGAGCTTTAATTAAAACAATTTTTTGAAGAGGAAATAAATTTTCATGTCGAGAGATGCGGTATAGGGTTTGATTTTAGACCCATGGTTTCATCGAAAAATTTTCTCAAAATTTCGAGCAGATTACGTTTTTGCTATGAAAATTTTGAAAAAAAATTTACCCCCTCTTAATGTATACGCTTTGTGTTCTTTTTTTATTTCTTTGTAAATAAATTTTATATAATTTTTTGTTAATAAAACTTAAATCGCTCACAAAGCGATACGAACTTTAGCCTGTTCAAATCATAAAATCTAGAAGCAAATGGAGTTCGAAGAATAATAATTAAATTAACTAAAAAATTAATACTTATACTTATTTTATTAAGTATACTTGATAGTAACAAACCAAAAAAGTTTGTCTTAAGTAGAACAAAAAATAAACAAATTAACTAACATGTGCATAATTAGTAAAGCACAAACGACAATGGTAAAACTGTTGTAAATTTAAAGATGGTAAAATTGAGCTTTCATTACAAAAAATCTTTCAGCAAATTGAAATACGATCAATCAAAACAATTCACATATTCCATTTGCAAAAAAGTTGCGTATATAACGCAGAAATCTACATCAAGTGGCACCACACACTGTGGACCAAACACAGAAGAACGCTGATAATGAAGGTTAATTGGCCTTCGAAAACGGCTAGCTTTTCCGTTCAACTATGTGTTGTCAGAATATTTACAACTAACTTTGACGTTATTTGTTCATTCATAATTATCACATGTAATTTGGCTTTCAAAGCGATGCGAACTTTAGTCTGTTCAAATCATAAAATAAAAAAAAAATAATTTTTGGTACTCTCGGGACCAAAAAAATACTCGAAAAAAAATTTTTTGATACCGAAATGCAAATCTCATTTCCCATCACTGTTCCAAATGCTTGTTCTACACACACTCGAGTTGAACTTAAAATTGTGTTAAATCACATTTGCGCAGTTGACAAGTACCCATTATCACGGTAAGGTACCATGAAATAATTTTCTAAGATGGGAAATAAATGTGGCCTGCTGCAATTGCACGCTTTAAAGGGATATCGGCCCAC
This sequence comes from Tachina grossa, assembly GCA_949987645.1. Classification (NCBI taxonomy): domain Eukaryota; kingdom Metazoa; phylum Arthropoda; class Insecta; order Diptera; family Tachinidae; genus Tachina; species Tachina grossa. Next base: position 109,678,132 of record OX465277.1, on the reverse strand, counting down.
ACAGACGCATCGTGACAACGACCTGGGTGCCCAACTAAAACATCAAGGAATCTGAATTCACTATCAGCCACAGCCTGTACATATGTACAAAAGAAATTTTTTAGTAGTAAATAAAACAAATAAAAACGAATTGAAAAAAAATTACGTGCGCTATTATTGAATATGTTCCCTTACAATTATAATAACTGATACTATCTTTTGATGGCTGTGATATTCGGATATGTGTACCATCAATATATCCCAAGACGTAGGGAAAAGGGTGAGATTGAGTTTGGAAACTTTATAAGATGTTTCTTGTTGGCAATCATTTGAATACAATCAACAAAACTGTAGCACGCACCCATTCCAACATTACAACGATCGCTTACTTCGTGGAAGCTGTTTTGATTGGCAAGTTTCCACAGCGTTATAAAAAGGATATTCTTTAATTCAAGACCAGGACGACCAGTCTGAGCCTTTTTGTGAGAACCACTTAACAAACACAGAAATTTCTAAATATAAAAACAAATAAGTTTAGTAAAAGCTTTATTTTTTTTATTTACATAAGTACATACATCAAAAGTTCTCCTTTCCATTCTGAAGTGGCTGTAAAAAATATCGCCCGGCATTTCATCAATTGTCTGCATAAAACCTTTTGTTTTTGGAATTCTCTTTGTAATTTTTGTTTCCTTTTGTAATACAGCAAGTCGTTTCTTTTTTCTTTTGATTATTTCTGCAACAGCTTGTAAACTGGAGTTTCCATGGCCGCACAAATCAAAAAAATATTGCAATAAAATGTTCTCTTCCTCCGCCATTGTTTACTTTATTTTGAATAGTAATACAATGTATATAAATGTTCCTAAACGTTTTCAGGGTTGTAAAGTATTAGTAGGCAACGTATTAAAAAAGCAACTACACAATGTATCAACTTGGTTTTAATACTGTATTGATACATTGTATTTAAATATACGTTTAGGAAGTCAGCCACGCTTATGTTTTTATGAATAAGTGTTGAAAACATGTTGCTGTTTACTTTCAAATGTGCTGCTATCCAAAAGTCACTTAACCCACACATTAACAACACAACGCCACCAACACACCATTGTACAGTTGTGTTGTTATTATAATATTGGTGTAACACACATCACAGTAATGTATGTAAGTGTAAATAAATTCTTTTAATTGAATATTTTTAGTTGACTCGTGAGTGGGGGCGGACTGACGACTGTTGATGTTAATGTTAAAAAAATTTATTTTTTTCCTAGAAAATCTCTATTAAAATTTATTTTTAATGGCAATGAAATTCGTCAAATGCGACAAAAAGTTGTGTGACAAAGTGTATGAGGGGCTCAAACAGTATTTTAGAAATTTTAATTGGCAATTAATCCAACATCATAGACAAGGATGCAGGAAAAATTAAGTGCGCCAACTTAATTTAATATTTTATTTTTTTTAATTTTTGTATCACTCAAAAGCTTGTTCATGGCTATTTTAGGTTACACCAGTAATATTAATTTATATTGACACAATTGCCTATGGTTTTCTTTTAAACGTGCTTATGAATTTCAAAATTGAATTAGAAATATCTAAAATTTTACAGGCTTGTGGAGCATTCTTTTATTTATGACGCAATTTTCAAATATTTTACTATGACCGGTACTTAAAACATTTCTTTATTTCTTTCTTTGTTAAATGAAAAGATGGACGCTAAAAAAATATTGGAAAATGTTGTAGCATAAATTCATGAAAAAAAAATTAAAATAAAATTGATGCGTAATATTTAATTAAAAAGAAGGAATTTAAAATTACCAGTATGCTACACAAGTATGTATGTTTTGAATATGTTTAATATGGACTTTTAAAGTAACTGGAAGGAAGCAAGGTAAAATTTATAAAAAAATAACTCTAAATAAATATTGTTGTCGATATTAGACACCTTAGTGAAGAACTTTAAAGCTATTATTCAGGAACTACTTTTTCTCTACTTTCAAGGTATCAATAAGTGTGAATTTTCTACTTTTCAGGAATAAATAATTAACAACATCGAGATAATTAATTAAAAAGCTATTTCACTTATGCAAAATTAAATATCATCGCAAATACTAACGATGCACGTATGTCTCAATTTTTTTTATTTTTTGTTTAGCAAAATGAAATCCAAGTCACGAAGTGTAATGTTTATTAGATTAGATAGATTTATTTAGAAAAAGTATGTATATTGATTTAATAGAAATTTAACAAAAGAAAAACATGCAATTAGAGTCACTGAATATGTATTAAAAAAGAGAACCTTTTGCAATGACAATCGTGTGTAAAAATCATTAGAAATTATGCAACTCAAATTTGCACTTCTTCCTGTTCACAAGTTCAGGATCTTATTCACTTCCTTGGAAGGTATTTTTTTTACAAGTTTGTCGTCATTTCTATTCATTTCAAGCGTTATTCACTTTTTATATGAGCACCCTGTATTATTAGAAGCTTTTAATGAAGGCACAAACTAAAATACGAAAATAATTAATGAATATAAACACTACGTACGGTATCAAACACTAGAGCGCCGTTTGGCTTAGATTCGATTATTATTATTTTTTAATTACATATATTCAATCCTCTTTGCATCGCACAGTTAGTGCTAGAAGAGGAGCTGAGCTTTCAGCACCAAAATTTATGAAGTCTCTAGTTGAATCGAAGTCGCCCAGCAAAAAAATATCAAAAAAGGTAATCATCGAGTTTGCAATTAAGCATTTTTGGTGGAAGCTGTTCCTTACTGGATTACTGGATTACCAACTTAATGATTTTAACAAGGCGTGAGACTAAAATAATCGATTCTTGAGAACTAGTTATGTTGTTTATTGGTGGAAGTAATTATTTTTTTCGTTGTGGGGAAATAGTTATTTTTTTTTCTTGATGGAAATACTTTTTTAGTCGAAAAAAAATTGATTTTTTTAAATATGCCGTTGTTTGAGTAAATAGAAGATCTTGATTAAAAATTCAGTTTAATTAAATAAATAATATCTTTTTAAGAAATATATAAATAATTAAAAAAAGAAAAACTATTTTTTTTCCTACGAAATACACCATTTTGTAAAATTTCTTTTATAAACTCAATTGAAACCAGTTAAATTTTAGTTATATCCATGCATGTATTGCTACTTATAAATACTATATTTAGAAAAACTTCAATTTTTTTTTTGATTGCTGAACTTTTATTAAAACCGAAAATAAAAAAAATTATTTGGAACTACTTATATTTAAATAATAGTTTTCCAAAATGTAAGTACTAATTTTTTAGTTTAAAATAAAAAAGTAGAGAGTTTAGAAATGCATATAATTTATTTAAAATAACTACATATTTTGGCAATATTTTCACGCCATCTTTTAAAATCCAAAGAATATGTTCAACTTCTGATTCCTATTTTTTAAATTTTACGTAATGTAGGTTAGGTTAGGTTAGGTTTATCTGGTTGGTCCAAGACCTCGCATAGACCGGCATTGATCCTTAGCGATACCAGCAAATGAAATGAGAACCTGTTAGTATGGCAGCCTAGTTCGTGGTGCCTGTATCGAATGACTCCCACACAGATTTAACAAATTTTAGCAACCTACACATTTCTACTCTCGATACAATCTCAAGACTACGAAAAGTGTAAGCACCAAGATAGTTATATCTAGTACGGCTTAAAGCCGGGCAGTGACACAGTAGATGTTCCATTGTTTCCATTTCTCCGGGTTCCTTACATTTCCTGCAGGTACCGTCGGCTATTCGTCCTATTTTGACAGCGTACGAAGCTGTCCAGCAGTGCCCAGTTAATACTCCCACTAGAAGCTTACAGTTGCTTCTAGTTAGTGATAAAAGGAACTTAGTCAATTTGTGATCATAGGAGCTCCACATGATTTTAGAAGTTTTGCAAGTTTTCGTCGCGCGCCAACATTTCTCCGCTTCTTCCCTCATATTAGAATGTATGATCTCTTTAAGGTATTGAATTGGTTTTCGGATATTTACCGTTACCTCAGCCGGTAATAGAATTCCCCTTTTGGCCAGTGTATCGGCCATTTCATTTCCCTCTATCCCCATGTGTCCCCGGATCCAGAATATATGTACTTGTCTACCAGTACATAACATATCCAGGGCCTTTCTACACAGGAGCACAACCGAGGAGTAATTGCAGTCAGCTGAAATTGCTTTAATAGCTGCTTGACTGTCTATATACAGATTTACACGCGCATCCATAGTTAGAGAGGTGAAGGCTAACTCTGCTGCCATTTTGACAGCATAGATTTCCGCCTGGAAGATGCTACAATGATCAGGAAGTTTATAAGATTCCTCTATATCGAGCTCCCGACAGTAAACCGCAGCTCCTACCCCTCTATCCATCTTTGAACCATCAGTGAAAAAGTTAAAACCAGAACCACTATGATTAAGACTTTCCAAATAGCCTTCTTCACTTATAGTGATCTGTGGTTTGGTAAAAAAGTTCGTCACTGGAATGATGTAGTCCGAGCTACACTCCATGTTTTCTAGTAATTTGCTGTGACCAAATGATCTGTACGACATCTGACCTGTTGTCCTTAGTCGGATAGCTGATTTGCATGCCACGTTCACTGCAATTAGCTTTATTGGTTTAAGGTCCAATATAACGTCTAAGGCTGCAGTAGGTGTACTCTTTAAAGCTCCAGTGATGCAGAGCTCTGCTAGCCTCTGGATACTTTCCAGCTTTTTCAGGTATGATTTTGTCTCAGTCGCCCTCCACCATACAAGTATTCCGTAGAGTAAAATTGGTCTAGCTATCGCTGTGTATGTCCAATACGTAAGAGTAGGTGAAAGGCCCCATGTCTTGCCCAGCATTTTTTTACATGCATATAGAGCAATGGTGGCCTTTTTAACTCTATCTTCTATATTGTACCTCCACGTCAGCTTACTATCCAAAATAACCCCCAGGTACTTTGTATGTGTTTTGGGCGAGAGCGATATACCGTCTAACTTTGGTGTTCTCCATTCCTTTACTTTCCTATTAGTAAAAAGCACAAGGTCAGTTTTTCCTGGGTTTAAGTTCAAACCTACCCTTGTTGCCCATCTATGAATATCCCTCAACGAGGATTCCATTAGGGAGCTAATTGTATCGAGGAACTTACCAGTTATAATGATAGCTATGTCGTCCGCATATGCTGTAATCTTAGCTGCTTTACCCTCGAATTCCATGAGAATTTCATTTACAACCAGCGTCCAAAGAAGTGGCGATAGAACACCACCTTGGGGAGTTCCTCTCTTAGCTTCTTTGTTTACCTTGGCATTGCCTAATTCCGCAGATACTATTCTACATTTCAATAGGTTGCCTATCCAGTTTTTGACTTGCAAGTTAGCCCCGGAACGATTAACACTTTCCATAATTGCGTCCGTAGAGACATTATTGAAAGCGCCTTCGATGTCCAAAAAGACCCCTATAGCAAAGTCCTTATAGTGTAACGATTTTTCGATTTGTTCAACAACATTATGAAGTGCTGTTTCAACCGATTTGCCCTTTGTGTATGCATGTTGGTTGGAAGACAGGATATTTGGATATACAAATTCTTTGATGTGTATATCCAGAATTCTCTCTAACGTTTTCAGTAGAAAGGACGTCAAACTGATAGGCCTAAAGTCTTTTGGATACATATGGTTGCTCCTACCTGCCTTTGGTATGAATACAACCTTGGCAATCCTCCATGATTTTGGCACATAATTCAGTCTGAGACATCCTCTAAATATTCCTACTAGCCAGGGAATTATCCTCTGTTTACCATACTGTAGTAAAGCCGGAAAAATACCATCTGGTCCTGGTGATTTATATGGTTTAAAGGAATCGATTGCCCATTCCACCTTACTAAGGGAAATGACGTCACAATTCTCAGTATTTAATTCATTTGTCATTTCTGAGCGAGGGGAGATCTCCGTGCAACCTGGGAAATGTGTGTCCAGGAGAACTTCCAGCGTTTCTCGGCTGCAGTTAGTCCAATCGCCGTTAATTTTACATATTGTGCTAGGCACTGATGGATTGCTTGCAAGCAGCTTTCTCATTCTGGCCGTGTCCGTAGTTTTTTCTATATTGCCACAAAATTTCTTCCATGAATTTTTCTTGGCCTTTCTCACCTCTTTTTTAAAAGATCTCAGTGCTTTTTTATAGTCCCTCCAGCATTCAAATTGGTCTATGTATCTAGCCAATCTGAAGAACTCACGCAGGTCACGTCTTTGTGCGTCTAGATCACTACTCCACCATGGTGGTCTAGACATACGTTTTACGCGCGAGAGGGGACATGCTGATTCATACGATTTTGTTATGGCTTTCGTTAAGCAATTAACAGACTTTTCAATATCAGCCTCACTCTTAATCGATTTGGCATTATAAAGATTATTTTCAATGTTCTTCCTGTAATAATCCCACCTAGTATTGCGTGGGTTCCTATATAATTTCTTAAGCTTTGAAACTTCAGATAAAATTCTAAAAGCTATGTAGCAATGGTCAGAGAAGGACGGCTGTCTAAGCACCATCCAATCCTTAAGTACAATATCTTCATTGTTAACAAGTGTTAAGTCCAATACATTCGATGATGTAGGACCTATATAAGTAGGTTCCTTCCCTCTATTCACAATCACAAGGTCAGTTTGCAGTATGAATTGAATAAGTGACTCACCTCTTTCATTGATGTCCTTACTTCCCCATACAGTATGATGTGCGTTAGCGTCTGTGCCTATCACCAGTTTTTGTTTCTTCTCGCAGGCTTCTTTAACGAGCCTTTGGAGCTCCGGTGGAGGTGCCTCAATTATGTGTGGCATGTAGCATGATGCAAGGAGTATTGGCTCATCCTTGTCACCATCTACCGCTACAACAACTAAATCGTCAGTGCTGTAATTATACAAAATATATGAATTAAAGTTCTTCTTAATTAGGATAGCTGATCGTATCCTGCTTACCGTCTTTGAGAAGTATGTATGGTAATTACGTAACTTTAGCCCAGAAACCCTGTTTCCCGATGAGATCCACGGCTCCTGGACTAACGCCACGTCATAGTTGCTCTCCTCTAAGGTAAGGAGAAGCTCAGTAGACGCTAATTTACAATGTTGGAGGTTCACCTGAAGGATCTTTAACTCCATCTTCAAAGCTCACCTTTCTAGAGTCCATATCAGGGTATGGGATCTCTCGTCTCGGCTCCTCCAACTTTAAGCCGGCTGTAGCAGCTGCCAGTTCGCTCTCCAGTTCCTCGGCTTCTATAGTGTTATCGTTTTTGTCATTGGGGTGTCTCTTCTTCAGACGTAGGTAGACACTACCTACACCCCATGCCATCTTGCCATTCCGCTTATAAAGAATGTCCTCAGCATTCTTATTAATCTGCAGAATGTAACTCTGGCCCTCTGACTTCGGTTTTGCCACATGCAGTACCCTCCAATCCTTCGTCGGAATCTCCGGGTTTTGGTTTTGTAGAAGACGAAGAGTGATATCCGGCTTCACTACACGCGGAATTATGACCTTCGCCTTCGGTATGATGGGGATGTCATCCTTGCTCACAATCCGAAGTTGTGCACCAGGCCACAGGTTTTTGAGTGTCGGAACAACTTCCTTCAACCAATCCATCGACATTGTGTCCCTGCATCTGATGAGTTTCGCACCATTGAACCAGCTAGCTCCTTCAAAAGAAGGTAGTGGTTTCTCCGGTTCCGTCTCCATCAGTGCAACAATGGCGTTGAAGATAGCCGTTTCCGCAACCTTCCACTGCTCCATTGTCACTTCTCCAAAAGGTGCACTTTTGTCAAGGAGTCCCACGATCAAGTGTCGCTTCGCTACCTCACTGACGTTAGTGACCGCGGATTGTGCTTTGGAAGCAGCTTGGGAAGTGGATGGTCTATCTTCAAAGCTGTGTTTGGACCTCTTCGCAGTCGACTGTGAGCCATCAACCGATCTATTCCTTTTGTCACTCTTCTGCCTCTTACCGGGCTTATCGCTGCTCGATGCCAGTCTTTTGAGCACGCCCTCCTCTATGCTATTTGCATATCGGGGATCAGTGGTCTCAAAGCGTTTTTTATCAGCGAAGTGTTCACGGCCTTTGTTCACTGCTACCTCAGCCCACTTAAGTCTGTCTAACTGTACAGAAGACAGATCTTTCTGTGAGCCAAGGAGGTGTACAATCCGTACCGCCGCTTTGTACTCTGACAGAGCCTTAATAGCCTCCTTGTTCTTCGGGGCTCTCTCTCTTTTAATTGGAGTTGAGGTGGAAGAACTCGGCGACTTCAAGAGCTCGATCTCTGATTGCATATTGACGCAGGTAACGTTTTCAAGGTCCGATTCTGAATCGATCGAGGCACTTGAGTGTTCCGCGTTCTTAGATGCATTGCTTCTTGCCATTTCAGTAGCACTACAACTGCTGTGACCTGTTTCCATCACAGTAGAGGTTTGACCGCTGGCGACACGCAGAGGATCATGACTTCCTCCGTGCCCGCCGGTGGACGCAGTCAATTTAGCCACCGACGTTTGGGCGTATATTACCACCCGCTTTTTAATTTCTTCCTGACTCATTACTTTTTTTTAAAAATTTGCGTTTTATACATTCCGCCATGTACAAGAACCGCCGACCCTCTGGGTAACAGACGCGGACCAGGACGCCGTCCAATATGGAGCAGACGCGCCTGGATTTTAATCGCCATCCCAATCCTAGCCATGGTCCATTCATTGCATTACAAGAGAAGGACTCACAGACTGAATTGGAATAACGATTACCTCCTACCTATGATCAGAGCTCATTCCAATAATGTACACAATAGGCAATACATTGTGACACTATGTTCAAAACCCTGACCTTAGCCGTGTATCACTTAGCACACGTTATCAGCCGGCACCCACGAGGAGGGTTTGGTAGAAGGATTTCTTATGCCGGCTTACGTAATGTAATTTGTAAGCTAGTACTTCAATTTGGCAATCAAACAAGTACAGCTTGGATCACACGATCTGCACAATGTACCAATTTTCGTCGGCTCACCGCAATAAAGTCATAGATAATAAGCCAAAATGGCATTATTACTTAATAAATTCTTGAATAAGTCTATATGGCTTTATTAAGAATGCAGTGTGCTGCAGTTATGTAATTATATTTATATATAATTTTCAAACTTACAGCCTGTTTTTCGAAAATGAATAAGTGTATACGTTCTTTAAAATAACGAATGAAACCATGTTTTCGTTTTTAAAACATTTATTTATTTTTATGTGTGTGACAACAAAAGAGCTTTCAGTTTTTCACACTCCTAAAATTTTGTATGTAAAATTAATTAAAAATCAGTCTACATATTTTTCATTTGACTTTAACGAAAATATTATTTAATTCTTAATGTTAGAATCTGAACGGACTTAAAACAGTGAAAAACTATTTTTTACTATAAACTACGAAAAATTAAATAAACGAAAAAATCTAAATGGTTTTTTCTATAAGCAGACTGATTCAACTTTCACAAGAACGAATCTTGACTTCCGTACAAAGCAAAGATGTTCCCCTTGCTTCTCTAATTTTTCTGTGAAAGACTCAACACCAAATTCAGTATAAACAGATAATTTTTGCTTTATTTTGCATAATTTAACTGTCAATCAAATCACAAAAAATTTAAGTATTGAGTCAAAATAAAGTAAAGGTTATAGAAAAAAAACATAGTTAGTTCTAAAAAACAACGGAAAATACGAAATGCAATGAAAACCTGTTTTAATGGGTAAATTGATTTCCAATTGAATGCTAAAATCAATTAAAAATTAAATTGCTTACCCCCTTATTGATAAAATTTAAAATTAATTTGAAATGAATTTTATTTAAAATTTTTCATAGACATTTTTTTAATAGATATTATTTTATGTATTCCTTCACTGTAATAATTAGGTGAGTGTGATTCTTTCGTTATACCTAAAAAAGCTCTTTTTATGTCAAAATGAAAGCTTTAGAATATGTTTTATAAAAATTAAATTTTAAATGTTATCATTTATAAACGAAACATAAAAACGAAAGAGCTTATTATGTTTTCTAAAAACAGGCTGTTAATTTTTTGATCAAAGTTTTCGTAAAAAAAACGAAGTTAAAAAAATTTGTCGCTTAAGCTTTTTTTTGGCGCTATAGCTCGATACCACGAACATATACAATGTGACTCGCACAAAAAAGGTTCCGTGCGACGCTTGTTTCTTTTTGGCGTTTTTTTTCGGTTTCTTGCAATTTTTTTTAGTATTGACGCTTCTTTTAAGTTATGCGTTTTTTTTCGTTTGGGCTATTTTTTAGTTTTTTTTTTTCTCAATTTTTTTTTTTTTTTTGTTTTAATTACAAAACGGCCCATCATTAGTTTAAGCGATTTTTTTTCGTTCTGGCGACTTTTTCGGTTTTTGGCGATTTTTGGTATTTTTGGCGATTTTTTTACTTTTAGTGATTTTTTTTTTGCAATGTAGTAATTTATTTTATATTTGGTGATATTTTTCATTTGAGCGCTTTTTTATTTTGGTGATTTTTCTTTTCGATTTTTTTTAATTTTGGTGTTTGCTTCTTACGGTTTCTAAAATGCACCACATACTTGTTGTTGTAGCGGCCAAGCTTTTACATAGTTTGTAAATATTTCAGGTCATCAACTCTAATGGTTCTCGAGAAAAAAGGATGTGACAGACAGATGGACAGGCGGACATCGTAGAGAAAACAATAGGGTTCCTTTTCGCCTTTGTTGAACGGAACGCTAAAAAACACACATCCTCTAGCGGAGTTTGAACATCAAAGTTTTTGCATGATAAGCTATTTTTAATATAATTCATTACTAGGGAAAGGATTTTCATGTAAATACATGTTTTTTGTCGTTGGTTGTAGATCAACGTAAATAAAATATCTTTGCGAATCAACAAATTTGCAACAAAATGGCATCGATTTATTAGTTCATATTTTTGCATATTTTATAATAAATACATATTTTTGCACATTTCATTATAAATGTATTTTTTTAAATAATTTTTTTTAGTTTTTTCATGCTATAAATCAAATTTTGGTTTTTTGATTAGTATCAAAGTATTTAAAAGCTGGAGTTTTTACAACTGTCTGAGAACAAAAAAAAAGGAAATCGATAAAAATTTGCGACCGCATTTTTGTGTGATATTATTTGATATTCAAAAACACCATAGGACTCCTTCAACTCATTTGAAAAATTCAATACATTGGCTTAAGTCAAGAATATCAATACCATTGAAAATTAAAAAAAGAAACAAGAGCATAGGATAATAGCCCCTTTAAACCCAAAAATGCTTGTTTATTTTTTTTCAGCGCTCTCGATACTGGTTCCGCATTAATTTCATGTGGATATAAAGTGCTTAAGTGCTTTTGTAGGCCCCTTTGCGTGTTGCAGCCTTTAATGAAAAATATCCATTGATACGATATGGATACATCCTATAGTAACTAGTAGATGGGGAACGTGGCAGAAGGCTGTCGGATACTATATTTCTATTAACAAAATTTAAGAAATTTTAAAGTAAAAAAACTTATTAAATTGATATTTGTGCACACATAGTTCGTTGTTCACACTATAGCTCAATTAGAGGCTTTTGTTACTTTAACAGCTGAATTTGAATTAATTGAAGATGCGGTAAAAAAAATTTATTCTCTGAAAATAAATTACAAATACTTATGCAAACAAATTATGGACTTAAAAAATATGAAACAAATTGCATCAATAGTTTATAGTTCTAACAACTAAAATTTAGAAACAGAATCTTCCAAAAAATAAAACAGCAGCATTTAAATGCTAACTAATAACTTTTGCTTACGTAGAACGTTCGCTTTATTCATTCATGTACGCAAATAAAAGTTCCACTTAAATTTATTTTGCATTTCATATGATTTGACAAAATATTTGTTAAGAAAGCATTGAAGAAGCTTCAGTTAAGTTTTTAATGTTATTAAATGTTGAAAAAAAGGTTGTTAAATGCATATTATATTAGTTTTAAATACATATTTTTATATTTCTACTGCATAAAACGTGATTTTAAATGCATGAAAATTCTTCCCCTATTCAATGAATCGTATGATATTTACGTTTACAATAAAGGACTACCTCAGCAGTAAACCACAGTGACTGACTAGCTTTGACATGTTTAGTTAAAGAAAATAACACACAAATCATATTTGAAAGTAAATTAAATTTTCTCGAATAATAATAAAAAATAAATAAATTATTTATTAGTGCAGCATAACGTGGCTCCAGTGTATACCACAGTTGATTATGCAGCGTATGTTTAACATTTGATTCGTTATCATTAAAATAACAGGCATACGCAGTGGTGGTTTATGGTTTCTGTTTTCAGCGTCAGTAAATTAGAAAATATGGAAATAAATATGATTTGGTACACAGAAAAAATTATTCCCAAAAAATTTTCACACAACGTGTGTTTTGAAATATAATTTAGTTTCGGTAAATATTTTTTACTGTTCCAGTAAATTATTTGTTCCAATTTTATTTTATGTAAAAAAAACTGTATAGAATGAAAATTATCTATATAACACTGCAATTACACATGTAAGTGATTACTTGTAAGTTGTGTATACCTATTATCAACGAAAATTTCGAAGAAATAACCGAAAGTCTTACAACTTACTTGAGAGTTTACACAGTCAGTTGTAAGTTCAATTTTCAAACTTTTTTGAAGCGTACACGTCTTATGAAAATTTATTTGCTTTTGAATGAAAACACTATGTTTATTTCAAAAATATATGAATCCAGTATTGCCGTATTGCCAAAATCATAAATTGCTGAAATCAATATTTTTTCAACAACTTTTTTGTAAAAATGCATGAAATTCATATGTAAAAACATAATCAAGATGCGTTGTTGCATAGTTTTGTTCGTTTTTAAATATTATTTGTTACGTGGTTTACTTTTCCAGCTGGGGTATGACTCAGCCTGTCCAGGTTCGAACTCAAAGGTCCACTTCCTTTGAAATAAAAAATTTATTTTCTTGGGTGTTAAGAAAATATACAAAGCTCTCTTTATTTAACGAAACTTATGATACTAGGATATTTTAGAACTACAGGGTTTATTGTCAGTGAATTACAGGCTGTGACAGCTATAATTAATACCAACTTATTATCTGCGGTATTCGGTGGGCCTTGAGGCTGTTTAGTAAATAAGAGGAATTCGGTGGCTCTCGAAATAAAATATGTTCAGGTTATATCCGGTGGGCTCTGAGGCCAGTTTAATGCGGGCGAGAGGAATTCAGTGGCTCTCGTAATAGGAATTCAAGAGAATACGGGGGATCTTGAATATAAGCGATTTCTCAAGATGAATTCGGTGGATCTAGAAAAATAAAGCGGCGAAAGAAACTCAATTTGAATTCGGAGGGTCTTGAGTATAAACGAGAAGTTCAAGATGAATGCGGTAGATCTTGAATAAAAAATAAAAATAATTTCAAGATGAATTCTGTAGATCTTGAAATACTAACTGCAATTTATTAGAAAGCTCAAGATGAATGCGGTAGATCTTGCAGCCTTCTGTTCACAAAAAATTAGGACAAGCCTTTATGTTGATATCCGTTCTTGTAATATACATGTACTGAGACGTCCAGCTCGTCCTGATTGCCTGTGCCTTAAGCTTGACATCTTATAGTAATTATTATTTTAACCTGTTGAGAATTAATTTCCCCATTTGTATGGTTTGTTCGTTTTAGTTTAAAATCTATAAAAGTCTGCATGTGTTTATTGTATTTTATACAGCATGCATGCGCTTACAAAAGCATGTACGTGGTTGTTGTTATTTTTACTTCTGTTAGCGTACGTACATATGTATGTTTATGTAAGTATGTGTGCAGTTACTTGCCTGCATGAGCGTGGTTGTTGTATTTTTAAAACATGTATGTAGTTGTTGGTATTATTTCTGTTGGTCAGTTTTCAATAACAAAAAGATGTAAAATCAACTAAACAAGTATACAGTGTAGGAAAAAAATATAGAAGCATTTGTGACGGAACGTTACATATTTTCTTATACATATGCAAGAAATCAGCAATAAATATTACTTTTATAATACGAAGTACTAATAAATTTATACAAAACTCATTCTCGGTAACACTGTTTCTTCATTTGTCATTTTACTTACAAAAATTACTTACAAGGAAATGTTATTGTATTAGTAAAAAAATTTCAATGTATTGAGTTTTTCGAACTTGCACTTACATGTGTAAATGCTAAGTAAAGAAAAATTTGTAAAAAAAAAATTTAAATTTATTTTTTTTTTTTATATTCAAATTTGTTATTTTCAGTTAAATTTATTTTTATATACTTTAAAGAAAATTTATTATTTGACATATTGTCAGAAGTATACATAGTTTAGCATGCCTATATACGTATTTCATTGGCGCTTGAAACAAATCATCAGTAGACTTTAACCACAAATTTTAAACAGTCACAAACCTCTTACTTTATGCATAGACTTCCAAAAACTATATGAGAATTCGTAAAATAATAATACTTTTGAAAATCACAAAAGAAAAAATAAGCCTAGTAGGCTTTGAAACTGATACAAAACCTAGCAAATAATTTATATCCAGGTGAACTCATTTTATTTGTGACTGTTTAAAATTTGTGCTTAAAGTCTACTGATGATTTGGTTCAAGCGCCAATGAAATACGTATATTAGAGTGACTCAAGTTGCATGGAAGCAAAATTCGTGCTAGGTGTACCCCCCTCAAAATGAACATTGGTATCTTTTATGATGACATTTAAAATATTTCGGCTCCAGCTTTGACCTCTCGTGAGCTGGACCATTTTGAAAAAGGGTCTATTTTTTCATGTTTTGTCAATTTGAGAATCTGTTTCCTTACCAACATATACAGTATGAGTATCATAAGAAAGGTTTTTTTAAGGCGCGTCTAACTGTATATACAATTTGTCCAAGGACTATCATCCATATGTCCTTTTTTAGGGTTCCGTACACCAAAGTTGAAAAGGAACCCTATTGTTTTCGCTACACTGTCCGTCTGTCCGTCTGTCCATCACAAGGTATTTTCTCAGGACACAGTATGTAGAACCTTGGCCGCTACAACAACAAATACATGAGAATTAAAAATTAAAGGGTGTTCCAAAACGAGCAACGAAAAATGTTAAAATCTCATGTAATATAATACATGCAATTGTATATTGAAACTTGAAATTTGTAAAATTAGTGTATTTTTATACAGACTACAACAATTAACACTAAAATTTAAAAAAATTAAAATTAAAGGGTGGTCCATCAGTTAATGCAATTTTGACTATGTAATTTTGACAATTTGCTATATCTTGGAAACCGTAAAAGGCAAACACTTGAAATTTTCAAAAACGGTAAAACTAAAAAAACCTAAAATTATAAAATCGCCAAACCAAAAAAAAAAAAAATCGCCAAAAATTAAAAAAAAATCGCCTCAACGAAAAAAATCGCCAAAATTAAAAAAAAAATCTAACACTAAAATAAATCGCGAAATTCGAAAATATCGCCAAAATGAAAAAAAACGCCAAAATGAAAAAAACGCCAAAAATCTAAAAAATCGCCAAAACGCGAAAATTTCGCCAAAAAAAAAAAAAAATTTAAATAAAAAAAATCGCAAAAATGAAAAAACGCCAAAAACCGAAAAAAATCGCCAAAAAAAGAAAATAAAGTGTCAAAACTAAAGAAGGAGCCAAAACTTAAAAAAATCGCCAAAAACTTAAATTTTCAAAAACGGTAAAACTAAAAAAACCGAAAATTATAAAATCTCCAAACCAAAAAAAATCGCCAAAAATTAAAAAAAATCTCCAAAACGAAAAAATCGCCAAAATCAAAAAAAAAAAAATTCTAACACTAAAGTAAATCGCCAAATTCGAAAAAATCGCCAAAATGAAAAAAAAACTTTAAAATAAAAAAACGCCAAAAATCTAAAAAAATCGCCAAAACGCTAAAATGTCGCCAAAACTAAAAAAAAATTATATGAAAAAAAATCACCAAAATGAAAAAGCGCCAAAACCGAAAAAATCGCCAAAACAAGAAAATAAAGTGTTAAAACTAAAAAAGATCACAAAAACGAAAAAAAGCCAAAATTATATATTATATAGGATGAAGTTTGTATTAAATTACATATCTAGTGTTCGTACGTAACCCTCCGTGCGCGAGTCAGAGTCGCACTTTACTGAATTTATTAAATTTTAGCGATTTCTTTGCCTTGGCGGTTTTTTTAAATTTTTGCATTTTTTTTTTTTTTGGTTATTTTTTAGTTAAAGTGATTTTTTTGAGTTATGGTGCTTTTTAGGGTTCCGTACACCAAAGGTGAAAAGGAACCCTATTGTTTTCGCTACACTGTCCGTCTGTCCATCACACGGTATTTTCTCAGGAACCGTAAGAGCTACGGACCTGAAATTTGAACAGAGTATGTAGAACCTTGGCCGCTACAACAACAAATACATGAGAATTAAAAATTAAAGGGTGTTCCAAAACGAGCAACGAAAAATGTTAAAATCCCATGTAATATACATACAATTGTATGAACATATGTATATTGAAACATGAAATTTGGAAAATTAGTGTATTTTTATACGCACTATCTAAATCTAAATCTAAATTATTTATATATAAAGATGATGTACCTGGCAAAAGAAAAAATTCGATACCCATATTGCCCTATTTAAAAGGAAGGGTTACCACCCCATTGCATTTTTGTCAAAACGCGAACTAGCGCGAATTTCAAAAAAAGCTGAGACCCGTATTTAATTAAATCGACCAAAGATAAAAAAATATGTTAATTTGGCATTTTTATTACAAACAACCCCGAACAAAAAAATTCAGAAACCGTTTTTTTTTTACAGAATATCCTTAAAAAAGGTCATGGACGATAGTCCTTGGACAAATTGTATATACAGTTGGACGCGCCTTAAAAAAACCTTTCTTATGATACCCATATTGTATATATTGGTAAGGAAACAGATTCTCAAATTGACAAAACATGAAAAAATAGACCCTTTTTCAAAATGGTCCAGCTCACGAGAGGTCAAAGCTGGAGCCGAAATATTTTAAATGTCATCTTAAAAAAGTCCAAGGTTCATTTTTAGGAGGGTACATCGAGCACTTTTTTTTGGTGAGTCGCTCTAACGTATATATATTTACATGCTAAACTACCAGCAAATAAATTTCAATTATTTTATATTTTTATATACTGTAAAAAAATTTGTCTGATTTTTTTAATTTTTTCTACAAATTATTTTATAGATATAAAAAACATTTTTTTTTAATTTTTGTTTGCGGTTTTCAAACTTATTATGTTTGTATATTGTGATTCTCAATATAGTATTAAGAGTCTTACTATAAACATACGGAGTTTGTTAGCTAAATTAAAAAAATTTTTGGGTTGAAGTCTACTGACGAGTTCCAAAAGCGGGAACGAAATGCTTAACCATAAAAACAAGCCAATTTTTAAAGTAAAATAATTTGATTCAGTTATTTTTATCAAGTAAAACTTTTACTAATTTAAAAAAAAAAAAAATTTTAGAATTGTTATTGATTCAGTTAATTTATTTTCTGATAATACGAAAAATTTAAGTGAAAGTGTTTATAAATTATAAAAAAAAATTTGCCGAATAATACAAAAAAAATCTGCAAAAATGTTTTTCTGTTCCTATTAATAAATTTGACTGAAAATATTTTGAGTTTCAGTTAACTTTTTTCTCTAATGCCATAATAAGTTAACTAAAAATAAATTTTTTTTTTTCAGTTAAATTTTTACAAAATTGCTATCAGAATCTACAAATTTCTTTGTAGGTCCGCATTCACACAATGAATTTGGTTACTGAAAACGAAATTTAGTTTTTTCTGCACAGAGAAAACAGATTCGTTGTTACAACCGAATTTGTTGCCAATTGAATTTTGGCGGTTGCAGCAACTATCATTGAATTCTGCTATAGCGACTGAAATTTTCTTGTGGTACCACTATACTTTAATTATAACCCTCAACCCAATAGTTGCAGCAATAGAAAAAATTGGTTGACAGTATGGAATTTGAAATAAATGTTATTCTTGCTACCGAAAATTTGGTTAATATAATTAAAACAATATCATAATTGGTATCTGTAAAAGAAAAATTGGCCTTCTTTGCTGAAATAAAAATAAACAATAAACGCAAATAAAAATACAAAATTTAAGAAATTTATTATTTGACATATTGTCATAAGTTTATTTTAATTGAAATTTATTTTCTAATGGCAAAGCATGTCTATATACATTTCTTCAACCACACATTTTGAAAAGCCACAAACCTGTTATCTTATGCACAGACTTTCAAAAACCATTTGAGAATTCAGAAATCATAATATCTTTGAAAGTCATAAAAGTTAATTTTTTAATTTGCTGCTATAAACTATGATAGTAAATACAACCTCTAGTTAGTTGCAGCAACTGATTGAAAGTTTTTATTTTAATTTTAATATAGAACGACAATTGTTTAGTTGCTAATACCAAAAGTTGGTAGTAAAATTCAATTCGTAATATTTTATTCGGTTGGGTTAACCAATTAGTTAATTAGTCATGACAAAAGCATACGCTGGGTTGATGCAATCAATTTAATTATTGTCACAATCATATATTTGTTACAATTATGCCCTTATGGCAGTGAACATGGATTGTTTTTTAGATTAACAGAAAATTGATAGCGTGAACTGAAATATAGTTAATGCAAATGATATTTTATTGGACTAACCGTTTTCCAACCAATCTTTTCTCTGGGTGTAGTTAAATTTGTAACTTATCTTCGCACACATAAATTAAGATTAGATAAGCTGACTTTATAAAGATTTGTTTTCTAACATTCGAATTTTACAATGAAACTTAATATTTTTTAACTTGTTTCGCAAATTATTATTTCAAACTAAGTTTCTTTATAGCGTCAGCGCTCATGTGTGGAAGAGCAAAAAAAGCAAATGACTTACAAATGTTAAATAGCTGAGAAACCTTATTTCTACTGCAAACACCACACCTGTCACTTAATATTTATAATACTCATAATATATATGTATACTCATATATATATATATGCTTAGATTTTCAAATTATTAAACAATCCTCCTATATCATGTGAAAATGCTTAATAAAATCGGGAGCTTAGCTTACAGAAGGAACGATTTCAGCAAAAAACGCATTTGTCTGTTGTTAAATGCAGTTTGCTAGGGAAAAAATAAAAAATTATAACATTAAGAAAAGCTATTTTATTACGATGGCTTAAACAAAATAAATGATAATCCATAGCTGTTAGGATTATGCCAGATAAAACATTTACCTTAAAGAAGAAAAAAAAACAAAAATCTTCTTTTACTACGGGAAGCCTTAGAAATCATAAATTCTTCTTTAAAAGGACTTAAGGGTTTAATTTTAATATATGTATATAAAATAAATAGATATTATAATTAACATACGTGTTGTATTTGTATTTTTTTTATCTACAGACAAATTTAATAACAACTTGAGCATTCCATGAGTTTTTTCAAATGGAAATATTCTGTATATTTTTATATTAAAATAGCAGCTGTTTAAAGGTAACAATAACATGAAATTATAAGCAAATTCAATACCTCAAGTCATAGTCTCAAAACTGAAAGCAAACATACATACATATACATATGTACATACATATAAAGGGTGTCCCAACAAGAACGCAAGATTTAAATTTTAAATAAAACACAGATATTAAAAAAAAATCGTGAAGCTTTATTATATCGTAAAGTAGACAAAATGAGGAGCAACAAATCGGGCAGATGGTCGCCGCGGCTTTGCTGGCACACACGCGATCTTTTAATGATATTTTCAATGGCCATTTTGCATAAATGCTGCGGTATTTCATTAATGCAGCGTCCAATTTCCTCTTTTAAGGCTTGAGTCGTCGTCGGCTTATTCGCGTAAACCATCGACTTCAAAAAACCCCAAAGAAAAAAGTCTAATGGTGTTAAATCGCACGATCTAGGCGGCCAATTCTGGTCTCCAAAACGCGAAACAACACGACCGGGAAATGACTGATCTAGCATTTGAATTGTTTCTCTGGCTGTATGACATGTGGCGCCGTCTTATTAAAACCACATGCCCTCCACATTCATTTCTTCAATTCTAGGCACGAAAAAACTGGTTATCATTTCACGATACCGAACACCATTGACTGTTTGCGCTTGACCTGCGTTTGAGCGACATCATCACGTACAGCTGCGACATTTTCGGTCGATCGACCTGGTCGAAGGCGCGTTGTTGTCTTTACATCACTAACAGACCCAGTTTCGGCAAATTTATCCATTAATGTCTTTACAGTTGACTCTTTTGGAGCATTATTGTGACCCCAAATTGATCGCAAATTTGCGAAATGTAGCCGCAAAACTTTCACCATTTTGGTAAAACAATTTCACAATCAGAATGCGTTGTTCATTCGTGTAGCACTCCATTTTTACTAACCTCGTACCTTCTACTAGCAAACAATAAGTCGCTATTCACACTATGCCTTTTCAGCCTGCCTTGTATTGACAATTTTCTTTTGAACCCCCCACGAAAAGTCACACGAAAAAGGCAGAGAAATGTAATAAATCCCCTCGAATTTTCATTTTGTGCCTTTTGTTCTACACCGCAAGCTTCTCACCCCCTCTCACAAATAAACTAAAAAAGCCTGCCTGCACAGGCAAGCAGAAAAGGCACAGTGTAAATTGCGTCCAACAATTGTTCAAATGTCAAACAATGACACTTCGAGCGGCGCCAAATTTAAATCTTGTGTTCTTGTTGGGACACCCTTTATTTATAATCCTTAATAAGAAAGCCACAGACGTACTCGTAACAACCGTTATAACAAGTTTAGCAAATTGGAAATTGTAGGTTTGTGGTATCAAGTTGTTGTTGGCTGTATGAAAGAGAGATTACGAAAATTTGACATTGTGGTGTGACGTTAGTACAATAGGATTGTATTCTATCTTTTATTTTTGTAATGACAATTTGGCTTCTTAATATAAAATCTTAAGCTTAGTGATGAAAAGGAAAAAAAATTATTTGTTGTAGTGCTTTCATTATTGAGAAAAGTCTAGGACTCATGAGGTTTAGAGAAAAATCTAGTAGATTTTCCATATAAAACAAAATCTACTTCGTCTTATGAATATCCAGTATAACTTAGTGATGCAACTATGGATTTCATTTTCTTCAAAATTGCACTAAACAAATTTCATAACCTAAACTTTAGCATATATGTATGTATATGTGAGTATCTTACACGATAAAGAAATTTCTAAAAAAAATGTATTTACCCGGTAAAATTTTTTTGGGATTTTTGGCAAATTTTTTTAAAATAGAACAAATAGAAGCAAATTTACTAACGGGTGCATAATTAGTAAAGAACAAACGACAATGGCAAGACTGTTGTAAATTTAGAGATGGTAAAATTGAGTTTTCATTACAAAAAAGCTTTCAGCAAATTGAAATCAAGATGAATCAGAACAATTCAGATATTCCATTTGCGATAATGGCTGAGTATATAAAGCAGAAATCAACATCAACTGTTAGCCAATGGCCTTAGCAGCTACCCCTCTTATGTTGTTATTGTATTTATCTATAATATCAATATTAATAAATAAATAATAAATAAATACATGAACTGACACTAATTACAGTGTACCAAACACAAAAGAACGCTGATGATGAAGATGTAGTGGCCTTCGAAAATAGCTAGTTGTTGCGTTCTACTAGGTGATTGTTAGAATATTTACAATTAACTTTGGTGTTATTTGTTCCTGCCTGATTAAATCATAAATAAATATATTTTTTTTTTAGTTTTGGTGCTTATTCTTAGTTGTGGCGGTTTTTTTTTCGTTTCTAGAATTTTTCTTCGCTTTTTAGTGATTTTTCAGTTTTGGTTTTTTTTTTTGGTTTTTGACAATTTTTTTTTACTTTCAGCGATGTTTTAGTTTTGGCGTGTTTTTTGTCGATTTATTGGGTTTTGGCAATTTCTTTTAGTTTTAGCGATTTTTTCATTTTGGAAACTTTTTTCCTTTTTGGCGATTTTTTCGTTTGGCGCTTTTTTAAATTTTCAAGAGTGTGCCCCTTACGGTTTCCAAGATATAGCAAGCTGTCAAACTTACATTAACTGATGAATGCCCTTTAATTTTGATTTTTAAAATTTTTAGTGTTAATTTGTGGAGTCTGCATAAAAATACACTACCTTTGCAAATTTCAAGTGTCTATATCTAATTGTATGTATGTTTCAAAGTTTTTCTTCGTTGCTCCCTTTAGAACACCCTTTTATATTTAACTGTCATATATATGTTGTTGTAGCGGCCAAAGTTTCAGGTCCGTAACTCTTACAGTTCTCGAGGAAACAGTTTATGATGTATGTACTTAAAAAGCTGAGTGAATTAGCTTTGTTGCAGTTGTTTGGTTGTAACTTAGGAATAAATTCAGTCCATGGTTTTTGTTTTCGATAAAAAATCTTGATAAATGTCAAAAAGACAATGTAAACGTCAACAATTTTGTTAAGGATTTTAATTGAAATTTACTAGATTTTATGCAGGTGCAAATGCCTGCAACAAATTATAAAATACAAATAAGAATTTTGCCCTACAGTGCAACTCAAGAAATTAAAACTTGAGCAAGGATATTTATTTATATTCGCTTTTGTGTTGAAGATCTCTTTGTTGATCTACCTTTTAAAGCTTTACCAATATGTAGCTTAATTGATGAGCCAAATATAAATAGACATTTGTGTAATAAAGCCAATAATTCTCAGTCCTCTCAAAAGTCTTCAAAGATGTTCTTCTGTCTACAGGGGACACTACATTAGGTTCGTTGATATGCCCGATTTTGTAAAAAACTTGAACAGTTACAGAGTTTCACTCAATAAATCAATGAGAATTCTATAGTGAATTCACCAACATCAATGTTATCGAACAATGTAAACAAAATAAGTATGTTGTGTAATCTACGTTAAGTGAGTTGGTATGGTTCTCTAGTCCAGCTCTCTGTAACCTATTATCCTCACAAAAACATAAATGTGAAAAACGGCCAATTTCCTATCCAAAATTTCGCCCATTAAAAGTTGTGAGACATAAATTTTGACCAAGTTCTTCTTTGCCACAATACCTAACACAAAAATATATTATGTATGATAAAAATTTGTAATCGTAAGGGTGTCATATAATTTCTAGATAATATGCCATCTTGACAACATTTTTATCAATATAAAGAAATAAGCATTTATACATTATTCTCTCCTTTTTTAGAAAGGTAAAAATATTGCCAAGTTAGCATATTATCTAGAAATTATATGACACCCTTACGATTACAAATTTTTATCATACATAATATATTTTTGTGTTAGATATTGTGGCAAAGAAGAACTTGGTCAAAATTTATATCTCACAACTTTTAATGGCCGAAATTTTGGATAGGAAATTGGCCGTTTTTCACATTTATGTTTTTGAAATGATTTCTATAATAACACTTTTTAAACTTAAAATATCTAGTGTATTTTTTTTCTAGTCATGATCACTGTGCCAGTTGAAAATGGCAGAGTTACATAAAATAATGGGTCAGAGTGTGATAGGTGTTGAATTGTTGACCTTAAAAATGCACTATTGTGTCATTACAACGGGTCGCCAGTGTGTATGCAATTTGGTAAAAGGCGACTGGAAGAAACATGTAAAATACAGCGTAAATTTTACTGGGCATGACCCCGCCTATTTTCTCAATATATTTACATGTTAAATAAAGTCTGCTTAGCCGAAGTACATAAATCAAAAGGATATGCCCAATGTGTATGCAAAGTTTCAATAGGGTAGCTGGTGCTTTTAATTTTTGGATTTTCCGATTGAGTAAATCAATTACTATTTGTGTACAAAATGTCAGCTCTCTATAGTATAATATTACGTAAAATTTTCATGAGCCTGGCCCCGCTCACTTTTATATCTGCTAGTGCTTATGGTTCATGCAAAGTTTGGTATTAAAAAGTTAATAAGAAATACCTGAGTATTAAATTAAAAACTGCTAAGCCGAAGTACCTGAACGAAAAAGCTAAGATTTATGGTTGAAGTCACGGCTACTTTTCAAAATAGGGAATTTTTTTTTGGATAAGTGCAATGTGTATGAAAAGTTTTAATAAAATGTCTGTTAATTTTGAACTTGAAGTGCTTGTTTCCGCCCTCTGATAGCAACTTCTGGGTTTTCAGATTTTTCTTAGTGATCTCTTATCTAGATTTATTTGTGTATCAAATTTAAGCTCGCTAGTGCGAATTGGAGTTTTAACGTCGTGGCCCCGCATACCGGGTAAAACTTTTTGGGTTTAAGATTTTCCCATTTGTTTACGCAGCTACACTTACTAGTGCATAAAATGTCAGCTCTCTAGCGCGAATTATATCTTTAGATTTTTTCAGCATTACCTCTCCTCACTATTCCTAACTCAAAATTTTGTTGTGAGCAGCGCTTATAATTCATGATAATTTTCTTCTAAAATATGCTAGACCGATGTAGATTAAACACAAGGCTAACACTTTAGGGGATTGATCACTCCCAATTTTTAAAGTGATGCAAGATTTCACTAAATTGGCTTGAATTAAAAGCTGTATATTAAGTATTTAGTTCAAAACAATATTAGCGTGACCCCGCCCATTGTGGTAAAATTTTTTGGGTTTTCAAATGTTTCTAGTTTGTTTCTCACTTAGACCTACTTGTACATCAAATTTCAGCTCCTTAGCGCAACTTTTAATTTTAAATTTTTATGAACGTAGCCCCGCCCCTCTTACTAAAATTTTCGAGCTTTTAGATTTTTCTAATTGGTTTCTCACCTAGACCTACTTGTATATCAAATTTCAGCTCCTTAGCGCAACTTTTAACTTTTAATTTTTATGGGCGTAGCCCCGCCCACTTTTTAATGAAAAATTTATAGCCTTGCATTACCGCAGTATATATGCCGAATTTCAATAAAATAGCTTCCATGAAGCGCCTTAGATTAGCATTTTTAATTCTGACCTTTATGGGCGTAGCACCGCCCTCCTGGCTAAAGTTTCCGGATTTTCAGATTTTTTTATTTTATTTCTCTCCTAGACCTAGCTCTGTATCGAATTTTAGCTGAATAGCACAAATTTTTATTTTTATGGGCGTAGCCCCGCCCACCTGGTAAAATTTTCTGAGTTTTCAGATTTTTCTAGTTCATTGCTCACCTAGATCTACTTGTGTACCAAATTTCAGATCTCTAGCTATAGCGCAAGTGCTTCATAATATTGATGAGTGAGTCAGTGAGTATGTCTTAAAATATGCACTTTTTGCACCTCCATATCTCCGAAACCTTGCATTGTAAAACTTTCAAACTTTGCACATGAGGTAACATGAATTTATTCTAGTTATGATTTAAATTTTATAATTCTACGATTGCGGGGAACAAAGTTATGAGGGGGGTAAAAACAGCTCGAATGGCTTCCTGTAAATATACACACTGCATGCATTGGCCAGAACTTGGCCTGGCGCACTGCCGTGCGCCTAGATATAATGTAGGTGAACATGTTGCAATTTGGATCTGCATATATAAAAAATTCAACTGACCCAGGAGCTGAAGACAAGCGGCCACAGTCACACAGAAAAAAATATTACAGTAATAAACAACTTCATTTTAACAAAAAAAAAAAAAAAAAAAAAAAAAAACAAGTCAATTTATAATGTATTTGAGTCAAATAAACTCTTGTTTAAAAATAAAATATAAATAATAAACAACTTTAATTGAAAATAAAACTAAAGATCAATTAAAAATGTTTTTAAGTCAATTAAATTTAAATTTATATTTTATTAAAATTTTAATTAAATACAAAGTTTAATTGACTCCATAACATATTTAATTGATTTTTGGTTTTACTTTCAATTGAAGTTGTTTATTGCTGCAATATTTTAATTTTAAACAAAAATTTTAATTGACTTAAATACATTTTTAATTGATTTTTAGTTTTATTTTCAATTAAAGTTGTTTATTGCAGGTATATTTTTTTCTGTGCAGCAAATGGAAACTGACTAAAATTTTCCTCGAAAAATCAGCCTAAGCGATTAGATCCATTTATGATTGAGTAACTACGTCGTTAAATAAAATTCTCGAATTTGCGACGATAACAATCCATACGCGATCTAAGAGCGTTGTTGGCGTTGTTCAATATGACTTTAAAAAAAAACAGAATATAATTTGAAAGGAAGCGAAATGTCACTGCCTGAATAATTTAATTTATTTTTTTGGTGGCTTTCAAAAGTTATGTTAATTAAATGACTTGTTTGAAAGTTGCTAGGTTACCATTTTACTCTGACCACAAAAAAACAACAACAACAAAACGTTATCGATTTAAAGAATTATCTGCTGTAGTTAGTATTATGTGAAATTTTCCTTTAAAAAAATACTCAATTTTGTTTAAAGATAAAGAGAACATTTTGTTAATTTTATTACCAAACCTAAAGCCTAATGTTAAAGAAAAGACGCAATAAGTTGCTATTTAGCTTAGAGTCTTACCGCAAATTACTAAAATTATGCAAATCATTTGATGTGAAGATGTAAATTAAGCTTCATTACAAAGCACACTATCACCTGCTACTCTCGCGAAAGTATTTTGACATCAAAAAAAAAAAAACTATTACTCATGATAGAGACTTGAAAAATATATCAAGTTTAGCAGACAAGATTATTTTTACACACAAAAATTTACACAAAAGGAAATAATCCATTTAACTAAAACCGTAATGAGAAAATATAGAAGTTAAAAGATAATGCAAAGTTTTCTCCTTAAACTTTTTTAGGCACTTATCCATTATAAAAAAGTTCATCCTACACATGAAATTTCTTAAAAAGTTTAATAAATGCCTTAAGTTTATGTATTAAATAAATCTTAATAGAATAAATAAATAATATACAAGCCGTTAAATGAAAAATAACAGATTTATGTGCTTTCAACGCCCAATTAAAAAGTTTATTTTTTATTTGAAAATTAAATATTGTAGCAGCTCGAAGCCAATAGAAACAATAACAAAATATAATAAATCAATCATTAATAATGCTTAAGATTTAATAAAATTTGTTCAAAGGAGATATTTAAAACAAATGTTTTATATTTTATTTTAATTTATTCCCTCCCACAAAAAGAAATTCTTCACATTTTTTTGTTTCGAAATATTTTTGTAAATTTATTTTTCTTTATTTTTAATAAACTTATCCAATTTTATTTTATTCTTAATATTTGAACATCAAAATGATTTTTATCTTCCATATTGTTCATGTTATGAAAACTTGAATTTTGCTTGTCAGAATTTTTGTTTTTTGTACGAAAAAAATATTCTTTGACAACTGAATACATTTTATTTATTATTTCTAATTAAGAAAGTTTCATGAAATTTACTATTATTCTTAAGAATTCCATTTGATACTTACTCCTAGAAAGAAAAAAATTGTTTTCATAAATTCTTTTTGAATTTCCAACTTTTATATTCTATAGCAAAGTTTCTGTTTTAAGTTAAAGCAAATCCTTGTAAGAAAAGTTTATTCGATGTTTAGTCATATGTAAAATAATTTAATTAAGTTTCAGTTCATTAAATCATGCTATTATTTTTCTCGAGAGGCCAGAGCAGGAAAAGTTATTTTTTTGACAACTTGGGCCACTTTCTGTTTCGATACGCCTTTTGCGTTTCGTATTTAAGACATTTTAAGTATAAGCAAACACTATAGTATATTTATTTAATACAAAATAATTTTTAACAACTAAAGCGGCGCACCCAATTGCAAATTAATTGTGCAATTTTTCTTATTGTACAATAATATTGCCAATGTGTATGTCATATTCGAAGGTGGCACAATATATTGGCAAATATCAAAAGACTTTCCATTGTGTATTGTGGTGGCAACATTGTTCGTTCAATGTTGTTTACTTTCTCAGTCAGGAAAATTGGGCAAGTATTCTTATATTTTTTATATTTTATATTTTATATTTTATTATTTATATTTTATATTTTATATTTTATATTTTATATTTTATATTTTATATTTTATATTTTATATTTTATATTTTATATTTTATTATTTATATTTTATATTTTATATTTTTTATTATATATTTTATATTTTATATTTTATATTTTCTATTTTATATTTTATATATTTTATTTTATATTTTATATTTTATATTTTATATTTTATATTTCATATTTTATATTTTATATTTTATATTTTATATTTTATAGTTTCTATTTTATATTTTATATTTTATATATTTTATTTTATATTTTATATTTTATATTTTATTATTTATATTTTATATTTTATATTTTTTATTATATATTTTATATTTTATATTTTAAATTTTTTATTATATATTTTATATATTTTATTTTATATTTTATATTTTATATTTCATATTTTATATTTTATATTTTATATTTTATTATTTATATTTTATATTTTATATTTTTTATTATATATTTTATATTTTATATTTTTTATTATATATCTTATATTTTATATTTCATATTTTATATTTTATGTTTTATATTTTATATTTTATATTTTATATTTTATATTTTATATTTTATATTTTACATTTTATATTTTACATTTTATATTTTATATTTTATATTTTTTATTATATATTTTATATTTTATATTTTAAATTTTTTATTATATATTTTATATTTTATATTTTATATTTTATATTTTATATTTTATATTTTATATTTTATATTTTATATTTTATATTTTATATTTTATATTTTATATTTTACATTTTATATTTTATATTTTATATTTTATATTTTATATTTTATATTTTATATTTTATTATTTATATTTTATATTTTATATTTTATATTTTATATTTTTTATTATATATTTTATATTTTATATTTTCCATTTTATATTTTATATATTTTATTTTATATTTTATATTTTATATTTCATATTTTATATTTTATATTTTATATTTTATATTTTATATTTTATATTTTATATTTTATATTTTCTATTTTCTATTTTATATCTTATATTTTATCTTTTATATATTTTATTTTATATTTTATATTTTATATTTTATATTTTATTATTTATATTTTATATTTTTTATTATATATTTTATATTTTATATTTTAAATTTTTTATTATATATTTTATATTTTATATTTTATATATTTTATTTTATATTTTATATTTTATATTTCATATTTTATATTTTATTATTTATATTTTATATTTTATATTTTTTATTATATATTTTATATTTTATATTTTATATTTTATATTTTTTATTATATATCTTATATTTTATATTTCATATTTTATGTTTTATATTTTATATTTTACATTTTATATTTTACATTTTATATTTTATATTTTATATTTTTTATTATATATTTTATATTTTATATTTTAAATTTTTTATTATATATTTTATATTTTATATTTTATATTTCATATTTTATATTTTATATTTTATATTTTATATTTTATATTTTATATTTTATATTTTATATTTCATATTTTATATTTTATATTTTATATTTTATATTTTATATTTTATATTTTATATTTTATATTTTATATTTTAAATTTTATATTTTATATTACATATTTTATATTTTATATTTTATGTTTTATATTTTATGTTTTATATTTTATGTTTTATATTTTATATTTTACATTTTATATTTTATATTTTACATTTGATATTTTATATTTTTTATTTTATATTTTAAATTTTATATTTTATATTTTTTTATCTCATATTAAATCCGTTTAATTTTTGAAACAAAATTTGAATTATAAGTTTTTCTTTAAGTATTAGGCTTTCTGTTGTATCCTCTTTGTTTTCTTTTTAATTTTTGTTTGTTTTGTTATTCTTGTCTGGAGGCTTTATGTTCGTAGCATTAATCTGAGTATTAAGTTTCAAATGCTATTAAGTAATTACCTCGTACCATAACAATTACTTTTTTGGGTAAAAAAAAACAAAAGAAATATTTTTCACACAAAAAAAATGTATATAAATCTTAAAAGTGTGGTTAGACTAGACTAAGGTTATATGATATGCATTATTTCATTTAAGAGAATATTATTTATTAAGTAAATATCAAGAAAAATATTTTATTGCACTCTCTTTCATGCTCTAGGGTTATATAAATATGTGCTTAAAGTTTGACTGCACGTATTGTTTCAAATGATTTTTTTAGTCTGACCTTTTGGACAAATTCAGTATTTAAGAAAATATAAATTATTTTATTTCTTAAAGAAATTCAACAAATATTAAATGAATCTAGTGTGTTAACAAAGTAGCTGATAGTATAAAACCTAGCAAGTGGGACATACACATACAAAAATCACGTAATCCGGAAGCAAATTAGTAAGCAAGAGCGCGACCTCTCCCCCTTAAAAAACTGCTTCCAGTTGTGCCGATAATTTCTGCTGGAGTAGCACATTGGAAAAATACGCCAACCCAGTGACTGAAAAATGATAACTTTTAAACTAAACCAACAAAATATATGGATAACTAATAGGCAAGGAAGAATGTAGTCTATAAGCTCCGCAAAAAAGGAAGCTATTGTTAACACAGTGGGCTGTATATGTTGTTATAACTATAAGATAAATTTTGCTGACAAAATTCTTAAGTGGGCGAAAAACTCATATCTTCCGAGCGAATAATCTGATCAATAAAAAATTTATAGATAAATTATATGATGTACTCTTTAGCTCTCTAAAAACTAGGCAATTATTTTTAACTGAGTGGGTGCTATATTTTGATAGATCAGAACTCTTTCGGAGACAAAATTCGTTAATTTAATTATCTTTTCGATTTATTTAATTATCTTTTAACTACTATTGCAAAATATGCGGGTGCTCGGAAAAGTTTCCTACATGCAGTGTCATTCCAATATAATTTAAAATTTATTTAATTATGATTTGATTAGGCTAAAGTTCGTATCGCTTTGTACACCAAATTACATTGATAATTATTAATGAACAAATAACACCAAAGTTAGTTGTAAATATTCTGACAAACACATAGCTGAACGGAACAACTAGCTGTTTCCGTAGGCCACTAAACCTTCATCATCAGTGTTATTTTGTGTTTAGTCCACTGTGTGTGGTGTCAGTTGATGTAGATTTCTGCTTTATATACTCAGCGATTATTGCAAATGGAATATGTGAATTTTCTCAATAATAAAATTAAAGATAATTTACAACGTGATCGTTTAGCGACCTTCAAATTCTGAATCTTCTTGGATGCTAGATTTTTCCAATAAATGTTGTACGACTTGAGAAAAACGGATCAATGTGTTTATATTTATGATGTCTTTGACGATATCGATGATATAAAGTGATCTGCAGTATAGAGCAGTAGATACCTCACGGTTAATTTCTGAAGTTTTTATTTCTCTTAAAACTGATTTTAAGTAGTCTTAAGTGTCACAGTGTCATAATGTTTTGAAAGTGTTGGTTTAAAAAAAAGGAAAAACAATTATATTAAATTAATTAATGCCTTATGACACTTAAGATTACACAGAGATATAAAAATTCTAACGTAAAATCATCATGCAAACATATTGATTATAAATTACATTAATTTTACTAGAAAAAATATGTTGTTGGAGCGTGTGTGTGTGTTTACTTGCCTACTGCATTAAACTAAATTCATGTCAATTCAACTTGAAATAGCTTTGATTTAATCTGGTTCTTCATTTTGATTTAAATCTACTGAATAATGTTAAATCAACATGATTCAAGGCTATTTCAAAATGAAACATTTTCTCTGAAGTTTATTATAAATCAAGTTAAATTAACATGAAGCACATATAAAGCAAAATCATTGAGGAACAATTTTTAATTAACCTAATTTTTGTAGACTTTAATCTGAAATTTTTCTGTGTCTACCGTTTGAATCCCCCAACTGTCTTTATTTAGTTTGATTAGTACATAGTGCATTTTTTTCTTATTAACTAAGAAAAAAAATTAGTTTTTCATTCTATTAAATTTTTACGATTTTTTTGTGTTTAATTTTAAGAATTCTGTAGTATGTCTTACTGCAGTAAAGAATTGTGTTATTTTTTTAACTTAATACTTAAATGCAAAATAATTTTTTTTTTTGTGATGCCTTGCATTAGCAACAGCGAAATGCCTATAGAATCTAGGTAACCCGTTTTGTGAGTTTTGAATTTAAAATTTAACACTTTACAAAAAAAATGTGCATAAAGTGTAAAACCAACACATTAATACTTGCAAACAGAATGAAGGTTTTTATTTGGCCAACCAACTAGAGAGCACAGGGATGGGCTTACTATTGTTGATTTGACTATGCAGATTTTATTCTTTTGTATTGATGCGAAATTTATTTTTTTTTTAAAGACACCTACTGTGCCTTTAAAATATAAATTTAAATTGTGTTTATATTTACCGCACTTTTTTGCAAGAGTTCTTTTTTTAATTAAATTATTTGTATACATATGGACGTGTTAATTTGAAAACTTTAAATAAATGACCGCAAATTTGGCCTTGTGTGAAAAATAAATATAATAAACTTTATTATTGCCAAACCAATTTTAATTAAATTTTCCATTAATTATAGCAATATTAAAGCATTTAAAATAACAAGCTGTGAGTTTCAAAATCAAAAACATTCATGTTTAAATTAAGCATTTGTTGTATATATATATATATATATATATATATATGTATGTATGTATGTGTATACGTACATAAAGACATGAACATATATATTAATATTTATTTTTAATTTCCTTGTTATTGTTGCTTAATGGATTCTAATTCAGTTTTAAATCAATTAGATTGAAATTAAAATGTTTATTTTTCATTTTTGCATTATTGCTTAATAGACTTAAATTAATTTTTCATTAAATTGCAATGATATTGAAGTGCTTAAAATAAATCTGCGAGTTTAATGTTAGAAAAAAATAAAATTATTAAAATTAATATTTTGTTTAAGCAAATTGATTTACGAGTACTAACTACACTGTACATCATATTGAAACTTTTTTTTTTTTTTTTTTTTTTGAAAATAACAACATTCTAATGCTTAATTCTGGCAGGAAATACTAATTAAACAAAAATACGATGTATTGCGAAGATAAGAGTGTGAGCATGTCGAAATCTTGTAACGTGGTTTACTTTTCCCTCTGGGAGTAGGATTAACGTGACGTGGTTGATCAACTAGCGGGATTTTGAAGAAAATACACTCAGGGAAAAGCTGCAACTTAAAAATAAGATCGCTTCACATTAATTCAATAATTTTCAATATGATAGAAAATGTGTATTTTGGTACTTAAAAATAAATAAAATTAATAAATTAATACTGTAAATTAATATTTTTCCATATTGAAATAAGAAATTTCAACACGACTAGACTTTTGTTAACGTTTCTTATTAATTTTAATTTGAAATTTATTTGCTGGTGGTTCAGCGTTGTCTATATATTTCATTGTTGCCGTAACAAATCATCAGTAGACTTCAACCACAAATTTCGAATAGTCACAAACCTCTTACACAAATAGTAATATTTTTGAAAATCACAAAAGAAAAATAAGCGTAGTGGGATTAGAAACTAATAAATACAAAAAACCCAGCAAATAATTTATATTCGATACAAATCTATTTTATTTTTCTACACCTTTATACAATTAGAAATCCATTGGATAACAATAAAAGTAATTATAAATTACAATAAACTTCTGACAATATGTCGAATAATAAATTTCTTAAATGTTTCTTATTAATTCAATATTGTTTTTTATTGATTTTAAGCTGTTTTTTCTCTGGGTGTACTGTTGAAAAGCGGGAGTTAGAAATAAATATCTTTTACTTTTTTGCGTGTTATTTATATTAAAATTCGTTCTCACAATGTTGCGAATTTCTTTCTTTAAGTCTTTCTTTACATCTTTAAAAGCCTTGCGGCAATTTTCCAGCTCATAGTGTTTTCACACCTTGTTTTAACGTTAAAACCACAAACAGCTGATTTCGCTTTCACACTGCAAGTTTGTTAAATTCAGTTTTTAACTTACAGGCTGTCTAATAACTTTGCTCAAAATAAAATAAATCTCCTGCCGAAATTTGTTGTTGCATTTTTTCTGCTTTTTAATAACACTTGTTGAACATACTGTTCAACTGTTTTTGTTTTTATGAAAAACTGAGATATTTCACAATGCGCTCTAAAATGGAAATTCTTTTATATTTTGTAAATAAATTTTTTTAAATAATGGAACTTCTTATACAGAATGAAGAAGTGCTTGGAAAAATTGTTAATAATATAAAAATGCACAAATACATTATAAGATAAACCTTTTTTATAGGCAGAAGAATGATAGAGTCATGTTGTCTATTTTCACTTTCCACAGTTGAA
Source organism: Tachina grossa (assembly GCA_949987645.1). NCBI lineage: Eukaryota > Metazoa > Arthropoda > Insecta > Diptera > Tachinidae > Tachina > Tachina grossa. Next base: position 109,643,772 of record OX465277.1, on the reverse strand, counting down.
TTTAAAATATTTTCGTTTTTTTCCTTCCAAAAAACTCTTTTTTACCCATAACTTTTTGATTATTGTTGCTGCTGCATCCATTTTTAAGTTGAAAATTTTTCAAGCGCCATCTATTGTTATTCACTGGTATAACATTATCAGCTGCTGTCGGTCATTTTAACTTGGCAGCACTGAATTTATCACAGCGAAAACAAGGTTGCATTTCATAAAACCAACTTAAAACCAATTCAAAAATGGCTTTAGTTTGATTTTAACAAAAACAATTTGTATGGTAAAACCAGGTTTTAACAGTTGGTTTTAACGTTAAAACCAACTTTTATTAAAACCATGTCAGTGTGAAAGCACTATTAAGCAGAACATACCTTTTTATTGCTTGATTTATTATTTTATTTGATTGATTTATTTATTTATTTTTATTTCTTTATTTTATTTTTTATTTTTTTATTTAATAATCCTCTTTCCTTGTTTTTGTTGAAACGAAGTCCAGCTGTTGAATAATTCAGCATAATTTTTTTTCTTGAGAATTTGAGTCAATCGTACTTAAAAAAATAATTTCCTTGAAAAATTTTAGCTTTAAAATTAATTTTTTGTTGCTTTTTGTAAACATTTTGTATGGCCTCTTATCGAAGATAATATCGACGGCTTCATTCTAAAACATGCTAAGTCAAAAAAGCTAGTTTTGAGATAAATTCCTTCAAAGTTTATTAATGATATCTCGAGAATGTTATGAGATAGAAACTTGAGACTTTTTTTAATCATATAACAATTACAGTAGATTTTTTTTAATTTATTAAAACTTTATAAATTTGTCATAGATCATAGTTAAAAGTGACTTAGAATCACAAATCTATATAATAGTAAGGTTCTTTCTCACTTACAATGGTCATCGCATGTTTTAATTTGGAGAAAATTTTAAATAAATTTTTAATACTAAAAAACTAAATCATGCTAAGTGTACTTAAAACATTTAAGACGGGAGGTTTTTTTAAACTTGACAAATTATGCTTAGTACATTATCCTAACTTTTGATAGAATAGTCTGATTACTATCAAAATTTTACAGAATCTAAGGCCGGGTTTCCGGGTTTCACCATATGCCACGCAAACGTAAAAAAGCGTAACTAATTACTAATTACTAATGAAAAACTTTTAGATTCTGGCATGTATTTATTAAGTTTAATAGTTTCATACATAACTATTTAATAGACAATTTTATAGAATCAAGCATGATTACAAACTGTTTAAATCAATAAATACATTTCTGAATCAAACAGTTTTTCATTATTAATTAGTTTGTTACGCTTTTTTTGGGCAATTGACACACAAGAAATGCCAGATGTAAACTCAGCCTAAGTTAATAAACGATGAATTCGGAAATACTACTCCCAGCATAACATGTTATGTCGACTTAGCATGTTTTGGAATGGGACCGTCGATATGTTCGTTTGGATCTGTATTATTCCTTTATTTAGAAGTAATAGAAAGCCATCGATTGGGTTTTAAGTTGTTTTGCTTAACAAATCAAAAAAAAAATAAAAATCTCATAAGAAGATTTTTTGTTTATTTATGTATCACTTTTGCTTTTTTTTTTAACAGACTGAAAGATTTTCGTACAATATTAATTTTAAGTTATTTTAAAGCGAAAAGATTTACTTTGAATTGATTATTTATCAACAAGCTACATACAAATTATTTAAAATACAGCAATAAAAATTATTTCCCTATTGGCAAATTCAAAAGCTTTATTTCTTGGTTGACATAAAGACGCTTTTTCGTTTGTTTGTTTGTTTTATTTTTTTCTTTGTGAGAAGTCTTAAGGAAAAATGTTTTTAAATTTTTTTTTAAACTTAAAAGTCTTTGGCCAAAATAAAATATTTCAATATAAATAGCAAGCCATACTAAAATTGTTGTTAAAGAAGTAGAGGGGAAAAAAATTCAATATACATTTTCCTATCAAAAGTACAATAACTAAAGCAGAAAATCCTACAAAACATCAATAAAAACAACTTATTTCATCTAAAAGACTAAATGGCAAATTGAAAATTTTTTAACTGCGCGTCCATAGGGATTCCTTTTTTTCGTACACTCGTGCTACGAGTACAAACATACTTATTTTATTTGAACTGTATAAAAATTAATCTTTACAGTTCCTTTAATCTTCAACTTAAATGTCTTGTGATGTGTGTTGTCATGTTTGATTTAAGAGGATTCTTCCTTAAGAACATATTTCCTACAATGCTTTAGGTTTATTTACACATCAAGAATCTTTAGAAGTTTTTCCAATATTTAATTCCAATTTTAAATTTGTTTTACCAAACACACTTTTATTGGCTTCATGCGAATATATGTGTGTGTTGTATTGATGGGAATAGACAACGAATTGTTAAAATTAATTAAATTTTTTTTTTTTTATAAAATGAATTGAATTTATTTTTTAATCAAATGGTAACTGTTATGACAACGGCCTAACTTTGTTAAAGAGCAAACATAAACTTACAGCCAGACGTTGAAGTGGCTCTCAACAATATCACTACAATATTTTGCTTCTTTTCAACTTCAAAGAAATATAATATAAATAAGAAAGTTGGAATGGGCTGTGCCGAATCTCATATATCTTTCGTTTACGTCTAGAGCATATTCATGTAATGAGTACTCAAAAGTAATATACATAATTAAATAGTCTTAATTCTAGTAACTGCGTGTAATCGTAATTGTAGACTACAGCCGATTCCAATACACAAGAGCATCTCCTCTTCGTTTATGCAAAAAACTAAAATACGTTTCAAATATAAATAAAAAGTCATAAATGTATCAAGCACATTCACTCTCTCTCTCTCTCTCTCTCTCTCTCTCATGCTTACAGTGTGAGTATGCTTATACTCAGAGTAAGAATATTTAGTCGAACAAAGAAATATAGGCATAATAGTCGGGATATTTATTCATCATTCGCCACTGCGCACATACAAATTTTTGTATATATTAAATGGAATCGAATGGAATGGAATGGCGTTTGTGTGATGCTGTGTGATTGTTTAAAAACATGCTTTATGTGTGTGTAAATAAAATAGCCCTGTATATACGCATGTGTAGCCGATTACTAGTCAGAGTGTTTTAATAGGTATGTATATGATAGTAGCTCATACAGCCTAAAAATTTTAGTTTTAGTTGTTTGTGCCTCATAATTTAAAAAAAAAATGTGTATTCGGTTTAAAATTAATGTGTCTGTTTGCATATGAGCGTGTTTTTTATTTTAAGCTAAACGTATTCATTCATAGTTGCTTGACGGCCAACACCTGAATAGACTTTAGCCACAATTAAAATTCAGGTATTGTAAATTTTTTGCATTTGTGTTTGAAGTGGTTTGAGATGATGCTTAGCTGCAACGAAATACATTTAGACATGCTTAACCCTAAACAAATACATTTTTTAAAATTGTTTAATTGTCTATGTGTTTCATATTTTAAAAATAGAAACAAAAAATTAATGTTATAATTTTATTTATGTATGTAAACAAATTTCATTATAATCCAATAAAGTTCAGCATATGGCGCTAAAAAGTTTGTTGCCTTAGATTTTTATAAAACTTTGAACCAAATTTTTTTTTTGGTTCGCCATTTTTGAATATTTAATGTGTGCATAATACAATTTTCAAATGAAGTTAATCCGTTTTTTAACTTGCAAAAGCCTGCCACCATTTAAATAATAAATAAATTAAAAGCATTTTGCTGGCTGTTGGCTAAATGTAGGTTTGTGTATTTATGTGTGTATGGGTGTGTGTATGTGTGGGTGTTTTAACTTTGTAACATATTGTCACAACGTGTCCTTTCAAAGTTCAAAGGAACTCTTTTCACTGTTGGTCTGTTCTAAAATAGTAACACCGCACAGCACGAATTTGAAGTATATTTGCGTAAATGTGTGTTTCGTATTTATACTGGTGAACTAAAAAAAAAGTTGCAAAGCATATGGAACTTTTTTTTACTGAACTTCATGATAATTTAATAAAGTTAAGCACATGGTGCTATGCCAAGATTTGTAGAAAAGTTCGTGACAGTTCAGAGATTTAGCAAACAAAAATAAATCCTAAAATTAATAATATAAGAATATAAAAGTTATACTATTTTCACTCGAATACATAAATTCGTGCTTCGTTCGCTTATTCATGGTGCATGGCTTTAAGATGCTTCATTCCGAATCTACTCGCGAAGCGCACAAACAAATTACTATCATTTCACTGTTCGGGAGCAAGAACTTCATTATGTGATTTTAATGGACTTTAGTGTGCTGAATCCAAATCTGTTCACAAATTGATTCCATCACGTCTAATTTTTGATATTTTCTCATTTAAAATAAAATACTGATACTGGAATATTAAATATATATTTATTGTGATAAAAGTAAAATAAATATCTTACTCAGAAATGGCTTTTATGATATATATAAATTAAAATAATTCTTCTAATTATATAGTTTTCTAATTTTATTAAGCTTAAGGTCTCTTGATTTTATTTTAATATTTGTATTTCGATATTTCGCCACACAAAGGAGTGGCGAAATATCGAAATACAAATATTAAAATAAAATCAAGAGACCTTAAGCTTAATAAAATTAGAAAACTATATAAATTAAAATCTTAAATAAAATTTATACTAATATAATTTAAAAAAAAAAACAACTGCTATTTAATAGATCGCTTTCGTTTACAAGCTTTACCTGCTGTTTCACAATTAATTTCCCAGCAGAAAACAGTTAACATTTCTGGGGACCGCTTGCCGTTATATCTTTTTTATTCATGTGCGCTATATCTCGGCAGAACTTTTCACCATGCTCATCAGACATGGTACCACGAAAAAAAAATTTAAATGCGAATGCACAAAGTGTATTTTTAATCACACATTGCACTCAAGTTGTTGATATGAAAGTAGAAGTTCTTGTACCAGCTCTTCGTAATTTGCAGCCCTCTATTTAAAGGAAATTGTGTTATAGATTTCGAAACCTGCCAATGATCTTCTTTCTTTATTGACCAGATTAGATTTAAACAATTTTGAAAAAATTTTTCATATTTTCCTTTCTTCGATTTGATCTCACTTACACGTGGAAATATAATTTTCACGTATTTAAATGCCTCTACATATCTGTTCATAGATTATACCAAATGGTTTATTAAGCCTAATTTGATAAATAGTGCTGGAAAAATAGTTTTTGCTTGTCAACTAAAAGCTTATTTGCAGTGTTTTTGAGTCCCGAAATCGCATGTGAGCTGAAGGACCAATACACAAAACTGCTACAATATTTTTTATATCCAACTAGCTTAGTCATTTCTTATAAATCGGCAAATACATTCTACAAATAGCGATTATACTGAATTCTATTGAGCAAAAATTTTAATTTTTTATAGCTCTCTTTCATAGTTCCTGCATAAGCTAATGGGACTGATTGTTTTTTGATTTCCATTATGTAGCAACAATTCTTTCCGAGTCATTGCATACATATATTTCTATTATTACTATATTTTTTAATATCAGGATCGATAAACAAAAAATCCTTTAGTTGGTATGGGTTTACAATTGAACCACAAGGTGTGAGTGTGTTACGGATAAATGTGTTCTACCTGCCTTAATTATGAATAAAATCATAATTTTTACACGTATTTTCATTGCTTATAGCCAATAATTTCTGAATAACTCCTAAATCGTTGAAAATTTAAAGAAATTATATGAGTTTAACTTGAAGATAATTTTATTTTATTAAAATCGAAGTAGGCGAGACCGCCTTCGTTAGGAGGTTCTATTAGCCACGTTCATCAAAAAATTCCGCACGTGATAGATTAAAACTGAAAAAACGGATTTGAATTTGAGGCATTAATGTCCCTATATAACACACACATATGTATTTTTATTTAAAACAAATATTTTTTTCTGAACGCGCGGCGTTTTTATAGCAGTCAAAAAAAAAAATAAAAAGGAATATTTTTAGTTAATTTTAATTATTATTGTTTTATATTTATGATTTGATAAGACTAAAGTTCGTATCACTTTGTAAGCCAAATGACAAGGGATAATTATCAATGAACAAATAACACCAAAGTTAGTTTTAAATATTCTGACAAATAACTAGTAGAACGGAACAACTAGCTGTTTTCGAAGGCCACTACATCTTCATCATCAGCATTCTTTTGTGTTTGGTTCAGTGTGTGTGGTGTCAGTTGATGTAGATTTCTGCTTTATATACTCAGCCATTATTGCAAAAGGAAAATATGTGAATTGTTTTGACTCATCTTATTTCAATTTGCTAAAAGTTTTTTTGTAGTGAAAGCTCAAATTTACCATCTTTAAATTTACAACAGTCCTACCATTGTCGTTTGTTCTTTACTAATTATGCAAATGTTAGTTAATTTGCTTTTTTTTTCTACTTCAGGCAAACTTTTTTGGCTTGTTACTAATAAGTATATTTATTTAATTTTTGCCACAGTCCCATGACTATTAATTTTAGTTAATTTAATTATTATTGTTCGAACTTCATTTGTTTCTATATTTATGATTTTATCAGGCTAAAGTTTCGTATCGCTTTGTCAGCCAAGCCTGATCAAATCGTATATATAGAAATAAATGAAGTTCGATAATTTACAATTACAATTAACTAAAAATATTTTTTTCTCATTTTATATAATTTTTTTGTTAGTCTGCTTACTCACTTTTTTGGTTTCTAGTAAATTTTAAAAATTAAAAAAAGGCTTTATTTATTATAAATCTACCTCATATCTTTTTGAAGTTGGCATACGTTTAAATAACGTTAAAACAAGCGGTCTTATATTTGATGTCGAAATAAAACGTTCATTCGGCAACTCTTTTAGTTGCCTGAAAAACACGCATCAGCTAATTTTTATACAAAAAATCTTGGCCTAATTCTCTAATTCTAATTTCCTCTGGTTGCCATTAACGTAATTGATACATCACAAACCAGTAGTTAATAACTACATACTCGTATATAAAAATACAAATCATAAAATCAGAACAGCCGGACCAAAAAAAAGGCAAGGTTAGCCTTTTTATTTTTTTTATTGGCTTCCTACTTGGTAGAGGAAATCAACTAAAACCGCCTTAAAACATTTAGTCGAATATTTGTTCTACCTTTTTCTTGTCACATCATTTGTAGTGAGTTGTTATTTCCTTTTGTTTCAACCCTTTATTAGTACAAATATTTTTATTTGTTTTGCTAGTTTTACTTTTTATAATTTTCCTTAAATCTTAAATTTTGTAAAAAAAAATATTTTTTTTTAATTTAAAAGTTTTAAAGTAATGTGTATGTGAAGACTTTGCCAAGTTTTGTAGAAATTGAAGAAATACAAGTGCATATTTAATGCCAAGCTTTCATGAGCGTAATCCCGCCCACTTTTTTTTACAAGAGACAAACTATTCTTCAGAGCTCAACATGTGTGCCAAGTTTCGTAAGAATCGATAAAGTAGAAAACCATGAAATATAACATTAAATTTTAATGGGTGGTCGGCCCGCCCACTTTTTGGAATACAACATTGTGTCTTTTTAAGAGCTCCAGGAGTGTGACCAGTTTTGTAAAAATCAATAGAGTACAAGCACGTAAAATATAATATTAAAATTTAATGGCCATGGTCCCGCCCAATTTTTGAATTGATGATTGTGTCTTTCTAAAAGCTCGAGATGTGAGATAAGTTTCGTAAAACTCGGTTAAACAGAAGCATGTAAAATGTAATATTAACTTTTATTGGGCGTGTCTCCGCCCATTTTTTAAACTTCTAAATTGTTTATGAGATCCCAATGTGTAGGGCAAGTAACGTAGCAATCAAATTAGTAGAATATAATAAAATGAAATATAAAAATTAGTGGGTGTGTCACCGGCCACATTTTTACAATGGAGCTAAACGGAAGGTATACCCTATCAGACAAAATAAGAATTTTAGCAATCGGTCCAAACTGCATCCGACTTATGAAGTAACATGCACAAAAAAAAGATACAAACGAATTTTTTCAAACTTTAGGTCTGCTTATATTTTTTTTTAGTTTGATATTTGGTTAACCAGGATGAAGAAGTTAAGCGAATGCTAACGAAATATAGAACTAAAATATAAAAATATAAACAGAGCTAAAGCTTGGAAAAATATTTTACTTGGGCATATAAAAAAAGGTCGAAAAATTAGATAAAAAATTTCCATAAAGGCGAATTGATAACCTCCTCCTTTTTTTGAAGTCGCTTAAGAAGACAAGAAAAGCTTATTAAGACTTGGTTGAGGATATGCGCACCTATGTCTATATTTTTTTTTAATCAGATATCAGCTATTAGCATCTTCTCTATTAAGAAAAATAAAAACATTTTTTAATAAAAAAAAGAAATTAAAATTATTAATAAATAATAATCAATTATTTTTTGAGAATTTTTTCTACATTTTTGGCGTAGCTTTAATCGTCAAGTTAAGTAAAACTAAAACTAGAAGACACACAACTTTAATATGGTTGTTCAAGAATTTTTTTTTTGTAGGACCATAGTGATTCATGGCCCATTTGTTGTATTTAACAGTGGGTGTGGTATCATTATTTATGACCCACATAACACTTGAGGCCTTCTTTTTTTATTGCAATGCATTTACTTTTGCTAGAATCATCTTACTTTCATAGATATTTACAAAGTACGTATTCAAAATGAAATAAATAAATGCTCCTTCTAGAGTTTTATCTTTATTTATTCCCCTTTTATAGAGCCAATATTTTTGCCTATTGTTGTTGGATGTTGTAATTGTAGTGGCTGTTTCTTTGCTTGTGTTTCGTTTAGCCGGACTTTCTGTCGTGCTTGTAGTTTAATGTATTGCAATTTTATCGCCATCATCACAAATCTAATGAGTGCGAGTAAGCGTTTTAGGTATTTTATTTTACACACAGTGTCGTGTTAGAAATCAGCAACAAACCCAACAACAACAACAACAGCAACAAAAAAGCATTTATTCATGGTGTGTGACAGATGTTAGAACTTTAAGTTCATGGCATAAAACGAAAGATGCTGTGAAAAGTAATAAGTATAAATAACACTTTCATTGACTTACTTGACTTTCTCTTTTGTTATTTAATTTTTGTAATTTTTCTGAAAACTACTTTTTAAAGCTCTCCCTCTCTCTCTCTCTGTGCCCATTGAACAAAAAAAAAATATTGTGAATAATTAGCAATAACTTATAAATGCATTTTAGTTTTCTCTCGGTAATATTTATTCGCAATGGCGTATGAGTAATTTATTATTTGCGAATTATATTACTCATACGCTACAGATACTATGAGCCTATTTTTGACTTGGTGGTTAAACTGTAACAGCCGTATTCATAAAAATTTTAAACCGCGTTTCAAATATTGTTTAAGCAAAATTCGCTAAAATTGTATTCATAATAGAATTTTAGCTTAAAAAACGGGTTTTAAACCTTGCGTAAATCAGCAAATTTTTAAATTGACTGCCCCCATGTTTAACCCAATTTTAAGGTGACGTTGTTGTAATTTTGCTTCGTTTTTGTTTACATTTTGAACTTTACCTGTATGTACATATGTGTGTATGTATGTATGTACTTATGTATGCATGTATGTATGCATATGCCAGTGTTATTTAGAAGAAAACAATGTATTTTTTTATAGAAACTATTGCCGAAATAACAAATATACTCCAAAGAATATTTAAAAGAAAAGGAGCGATCCAGTTTCCATTCCCAGTCATCGTTTTCTCATTTTATGTGTTAACAAAAATAGTATAATTGTAGAAAATTAACTAGTGATGTATAAACACTCAAAACAAACAAAATAAAGCTCGTTATTCCAGTGCTTCTTAATCCACAATAAAATAAATAATATAAAAAGCACTTTTAACAAAGATTTGTTGTGAACTTTTTTTATTATTTTATTAAATACAAGTTGCAACATATCTTTTATTTTATAGAAACAATATTTCTCTGAAAACCGACAAATAAACAAAATAGCCACGAGTACTTTGTGAGTTAACAATCGTTGTTTTGCAGAACTAATATGCAAGTGACAAATAAAGAATACAGTGTTGCCACGATATTTTAAAAAAATTTAGTTAATTGATTTTTAGCTAAAAAACTGATTATGAATACAAATATTTAAAAAACGTTATTTAGCCTTAAAACGTTTTTTAACTAATATGAATTTTAAACCTCAATCAACTTTTTTTATGAATACGACTGTAATAATTTTTAAGTTCTTTTAAATACGAAATTGTGTTTTTCAGTGCATAATTAATTAATATTTAAATTCTCCCAAACCTTGTGTATTTAATTTTTATTTAAGTTTTATATCCCTGCAGGAGAACGTACTGGTGTCCAACTAGTATTTTAGTAGTACAGAAATCACCACCACTAGTTTCCAACTGTAACCCTTCCTATACTATCTTAATGCTCAAATTAGCACTGAGTGTGTTTAGAAAACTACTAGTACCATTGGTACTAGTTTATTGCCAGTTCTTTTGTAAAGAAAAATTCTATAAAATTGGTGGTTTTATTCACAGAAAAAAGTATCATCGAAATGCAACCAACAAAACAAATTGTTAACATTTAATTTAAAAATTAACAATCATAATTGTTGATATAACAAATTTAAATTTTTGTAGTCAATTAAATTATGTAACAAAATTATTTGTTAAATTATATCATAATGGAATGCGCACATGTAGAAGAAACAAGAAATCATATTTTGTGTGTATTCATCATTTGCGTATTTAATAAAGTGTTGCTCTTTAGCTGAGAGGTAAGTGAGTCAGTTTATTAGTGTTGATGTTGTCGGTTCAACACCGCCTAAAGACATTTAGTGTTTTTCGCAGACAAGCAAAAAATCGTTTCGAGGATTGTGATTGTGTATAAAAAGCTCGTTAATATAAAAATTATGATACAGAAATTCAACAATTCACATTGTTAATACAATAATAACTTTAATTGAAATAACTTTAACTAACAAAAATAAATGTTGAAAAAAAATTAATTTCAACAAATTATTTGTTGATATATTTAATTGAAAATATTTTTAAGATTTTCCTTTAACTTACAATTTCGTTAATGGTATTCACAAAAATCGTTGTAGGTTCAAAATCAATCAATTATTTCATTGATATAACAAAAAAATTAATTGTATTTACAAATAATTTTTTTTTCTGTGTTCCTTTGTTACCCAGTGACAACGCTAGTTAAAATTTGCAATTATTTATCAAAATTCAGAAATACAAAAGCTACCCGTTATTTAATTATTATTATTTTTATATCAAGCTAAAATTTTAGTAATTATTTGATACCAATTTTCATACAGTGCAAGAGCTCTGTTAAACAGTTAAAATTTATTTTGTAATGTGGTGCCTTCGAACTATTTCATATACTAGTACTCATCAGCACTACTAATTTTACACAACAACTTTAACCCATTTTGCACTTGCTATTCTAGTAATTATACTAGTAGCTTTTGAACAATTATCGCCTATTCTCCTGCAGGGATGTTTTTGTGCGTGTTTGTGTGTCTTGAAAACATATAAACGAACATCATGTAGTCGTACTAAAAAGAATTTCGTTCAATATTCATAAATATAAAACACATACAGCCACATGCATAAACATTTTAAACAACATTTGAGCAAAATTCGCTAAAATTGTATTCACAATAGAATTTAAAAACGTTTTTAAACCTTGTGTAATTCAGCAAATTTTCAAATTGACTGCACCCATGTTTAAACCAATTTTGAGATGACGTTGCTATAATTTTGTCTGTATGTATGTATGTGCTTATGTATGTATGTATGTATGTATATGCCAGTGTTATTTAGAAGAAGAAAATTTAATTTCTTTTATAGAAAATATTGCCGAAATATCAAGTAGACTCCAAAAGAACATTTAAAAAAGAGGAGCGATCCACTTTCCATTCCCAGTCAGTGTTTTCTCACTTTATGTGTTAAAAAAAATAATATAATTGTAGAAAATTAACTAGTGATGTATAAGCATCCAAAACAAACAAAATAAAACTCGTTATTCTAGTGCTTCTTAACCCGCCATTGGTGTCCTATTGGTCTGTGAGACCGGGCGTGTTAAAAAATTCGAATAACATTATTCCCTGTTATTATTTTTGGTTGCAATTTCGAGTAGCTGCCTCATTGAACATCTCTTACTATTAGCCAATGACGAAACTGCTTCGTGAGCACACTTTGTATATTTTTTTTACTAATCCGGTACATGAGACCGTGTGTCACCGTGTATGCGAATAAAATAACCAAGTATATATTTTTCATTATTTTTTTATTTTTTATTTTTTTATTTATTTTGTAAAAGTTCCTAATGTCGAAAGATTAAAAAACATTATCTTCCTTTATAAATATGTGATTTTTTGTTTTTTTTCTTAATTTTGAAACATGTATTACTAAAATCGCTGTTGTTCTTAATGCTCTAATAAAACAATTTTTTTTTAATGTTAATATTGAAATAAAAGAGCTTGAATTGATTAAATAAATATCTTTGCTTTATTCTCAAAGAGCATAAATTAAAAAAAAACATGAAATATTAATAACAAATTTGCAAAAATCTTTAGTTGAAAATTCCGGTGCGTGAGACTGGCGTCACCATTGATCAAAGTCAAATTTGCGTCACCATTGGCGGGTTAATCTGTAATAAAAAAAATCATATAAAAAGCACTTTTAACAAAGATTCGCTGTGAACTCTTCTTAATTTATTTATTAAATACAAGTTGAAACACATTTTTTATTTTATAAAAATAATACTTGTCTGAAAAGGGACAAACAAACAAATATAGACACGAGTACTTTGTGAATTAACAATCGTTGTTTTGCAGAACTAAGATGCAAGTGACAGATAAAGAATACAGTGTTGCCACGATATTTAAAAGAAATCAAGTTAATTGATTTCTAGTTAAAATACTGATTGTGAATACCAAAACTCAGAAGACATTTTTTTTAGCCTTAAAGTGTTTTTTAACAAATATGCATTTTAAACCTCAATCAAAATTTTTTAATGAAAACGGCTGATAGAATACATTGTTTCATAGCATGGCATAAATAAATAGAAAAATGCATTCTGGTGCTGGTTTGGTTTCATAAAATGTTTTGTTTATACAATTTTAGTATTCTACATTTTTATAACCTAACTTTATTATTTATATATTGTTTGGAAATCTTTCCATATTTTGAAATTTTTTAGTGTTGAAGTACTTTCAACGTGATAAAATGAGAAATTTAATTAACCACTGATAAATGAAATCGTATTTAAATACAATTTAAATTTAAATAAAAATTAGTTAATAACTTACTTAAATATTAAGTTAAAAACTAGGGGCAAGAATAATTGCCTGGATAATTCTCTTTTAAATTACCACTTGAACTTATTTTTAAGTTGCGTTAATTGTTTGTTGTTGATATTTCTTGTATAAAAATAAGAGCTTGGTCTGTTTTTTTAATTCCTAACAAAGTATTTTCTTGAATGAAAAACATCGGCTGTTGGCTGAATTACTCGTATTTAGTGAGTTCACAAAAAGGCCAAGGCAATGACTGTGTTTACTTTAGGTTAGGTTAGTTTTCTATTCATTTTTAAATTCTTGAAAAGGTTTAGTGTGAAGGTATCCAGTAATTATCCCATCTTTGCAAGTTTAGCCGCCCCTATGCTTCCAGTGACACCCTCTACCTGGATTCAGTAACTTTTCTTGTGATAATCGTATCAATATAATAAATATAACCAACATTTATCGACTTTGCGATTCAGTAACATATTTTAACTACTTTCGCTGCAGGTTGAAGTGAAAAATAAATAAAATTACAACCTCAAGTTCATTTAGTTTTTTGTATTATTCTCAGTGAGTTTTCAATCTTTTTTTAGATATTAATTGCCTTCCATCATACCTCTGATCTCAGTCTGCAAGATTATATTATGATTCATTTAAGAAATTTATTATTCGACATATTGTCAGTAGTTTGTTTTAATTTGAAATTTATTTGCTGGTGGTTCATCGCTGTCCATTGTTGCTGTAACAAATCACCAGTAGACTTCAACCACACATTTTGAATAGTCATAAACCTCTTATCTTATGCACAGAGTTTCAAGAACTATTTGAGACTTCACAAATAGTAACATGTTTGAAAATCACAAAAGAAAAATAAGCGTAGTGGGATTAGAAACTAATACAAAAAACCCAGCAAATAATTTATATTCGATACAAATCTATTTTATTTTTCTACGCCTTTATACAATTATAAATCCATCGCATAACAATGAAATATATAGACAACGCTGAACCACCAGCAAATAAATTTCAAATTAAAATTAACTTCTGACAATATGTCGAATAATAAATTTCTTAAATGTTAAATTTTAGATTTTATTTTTCATTTTGCCTTATAATTATTTTTATTGTTATCCGATGAATTTCTAATTGTATAAAGGTGTAGAAAAATAAAATGGATTTGTATCGAATTTAATTATTTGCTGGGTTTTTTGTATTAGTTTCTAAGCCTACTACGCTTATTTATATTTTGTGATTTTCAAAAATATTATTATTTATGAATTCTCAAATAGTTCTTGAAAGTCTGTGCATAAGATAAGAGGTTTGTGGCTATTCAAAATGTGTGGTTGAAGTCTACTGATGATTTGTTACAACAACAATGAAATATATAGACAACGCTGAACCACCAGCAAATAAATTTCAAATTGTATTATGATTCGGCAAGCGAAAAATTTATGTATATTACGACTCATGTCACAAATTTCGCTACCCGATCGGTTTCCAATTTTTGACTGTCTTTAGAAGACTGAGTTCGATTCCTGGCACGAGCCACTGCTACAAACATCATAAACTTTTCGGATTAATAAAATACGGCTATAAAAATTATTAGAACAAACCATAGTAAAATTGCAAAACGAATTAACTAAACTTAATTATGAATTTGTGTGGTTTTATAGATATTGTATCTATTCAGGCTTTCAAGGTCATTCAATTTCTTTAAAATGTAATAAAAGACATATTTTTATTTCATTTTTAATGTATCCGACGTTTCGTTGGGATTTTCCAACATCTTCAGGGATAATTATTTTTATTGAAATCTGGTAACATTGGTAATATATAAAAAGAGCGACTTTAATATATGTATGTGCATGCATATGTACATATGTAATTACAATTATTGATAATAGAGCATAAGCATTGACTTGCATATTTTATCTTTTATTCCAATTTACTTTTAAGTTTTTGCGATGTATTTAAACATAAATAATTATTTTCTACATAAACTTAATTATTTTCTACTTCACCATCTGCTATCTTCTCACTATCCCTTTCACAAATAAAGCAGCCTACATATATATATATATTAGTTGTGTAATACCACGTTTATACGCACAACTTACTCGCAAAGAAATATATTAAAATAGACAATTTTGCCGCTTGAACAGCGAATTAATTATTTATTTACTTAGAAAAACATTTATAATAGTTAATTATTATATCTATGCCAATCCATAGAAAGCAAAAGAATTTAGTAACATCTAACACAAACGATACTGATTCAACTAAATCAGCATAAAAACTATTCGATTTTATTTAATCAAATTGAATGTTGAATATTGAAATCAAATATCTATTAAAACAAATATATTTGCAGCTATGGAGACAATTACGGATGGTTAGTAAACTTTAATTGAATAAAAATCCCCCACAAATCCTACACAAATGGAGATACAATAAACTTTATTGAAATAGCAATTTTCACAACAACAAAATACATGTTGTACGAAAATTCTTTCAGCCGCATACAAGCAAATCTGTTTGTATATATTTTCCATTGTTATGTAGAAATCGTTTGAGGGGAAAATAAACATAACACAAATACGAGTATTAAGTGAATATTTTTAATAGGAATATCTGGATATAAAACGAGAAACAATGAAGATTTAATTTCAAAAAGCATAAAAGTGGTCGCTATTATAATGTAGACAGTAAATAAAATTTTCCGGAATGTTAAAGAGATTTAGTAAATAGAATAGATATCAATTACTTTGTTATGCTTTTGAGCTAATTATTAAATTAATTTTATCTTTATTTTTTATAGAGGGCAAGACTGTAAATATGGACTGTGGACATGATCTTCTCATTTCAATAGAATTTTTCTTCTATTTTAATTTGAAAAGAATAAAACAGAAATGCTTGTGTTAACAAAATCTAGAGCATGAGGAGAGGAAATGTGACAACAATGTGAATCTATACAGCTTTATTGTTTTTCGCTAAATTGTGTCTTTTTGTTTTTATAATTTATTTCCTTAATTCAACCGAAATATATTTCATTACATTTTATTGTCTTAGTATTGTGAGAAATAGAAAAATGTAATAAAATCTATTGTTTTGGAAATGTTTTATATACGCTGCTTTGTAATCATGAAACCTGACGTAATGAGTTGTTTTATCTGTTATCGTTATTGCTGAAAAACAAAAAAAAAAAAACAAATCATAATTGCCTTTTGAAAGGCTGAAAGCAGCTAAATAAATTGAGAAAAGAAAGCAAGTATGGGCCATCATGTTGTGATTACAAATTAAGGTTTTATTAAGACAACTTAACTCTAAAATATTTAACTTGCTTAAAATATTTTTTCTTTTTTCATTTCTCATATTCCGTTTCATTAGAATTTACGTTAAATAGCTGATGTTAATAACAATCTCTACCCAATTATATAGACTAGGGTGCTAATGAAGTGCGTGGCTGCACAGAAAAATATCAATATTTCCACCATCTAAAAAGTCTAGTTTAATTTTTCTTCTCTTCTTTAGAAACTAACATTAATTAATCAAAATATTTCATTCAATAAGAATTGAAATTACTGAACCTAAGCCCGAATAAGAAATTAAAAATGTCTAAATCTAAAATCTAAAATGTTAAAAATCTAAAAATTTCTGATTTAAAATCTTTTTTTTTTTCATAATGCAATTTTTCTAAAAATGTTGCCTGCGAAATTTATTTTTTATGTCAAATTATAAAATTTTTTCTAAGCGATAACAATACACATGAGTATAAAAATACTCTGACTATTAATCGGCTACACATGCGCATACACAGGGATATTTTATTTAAGGCCGTGATACACTATCATACAAAGTCGTGCGGTCTACGAAAAAGTACATCGCTGGTATGATGGAGTTTATGAAAATTTTCAAAAGACAATAACAATTCATCACACCAGGGTTGTATATTTTAGTAGATCGCACGACTTTGTATGATAGTGTATCATGGCCTTTACACACAAATATCATGTTTTCAAATAGCCACACACATTGTTTAAAAATATTTTACTTAACAAATTAAATAATAATTTGGAATTATTAGTGCGTTAATAAGTGTTAAATTTAATTGCAACAATTATCAAATTTTTTTTCATTGTGCGCCTAACGAATAAAGCCTCGCATGACACAATTTGATGGGGAAGCAAAAATAATTAAAAAAATGCATAAGCGACATAATTTTCGAACATGATTTTTCAACCAATTTTCGTAAAAAAAAAAATACCAGGTCCGAAAAATGTGTCGATTATGGCGACGAATATGGCTCGATATGAGAAAAAATACATATTTCATGGAAATGTTTTTTCAATGTGACAGTACCTGTCGTCTCTTTCATCATATTTTTTTAGTTTTGTAAAAAAAATCGTTTTTATTTATAACTAATGGGCTGTCAGCAAAAACCATTATTTTTTAAACGTCCTGCTGCTTTATTGTTAAGCTACATATTTATTTCTTTGTGATCTTTTTTTTAGCGTTTACTCGTATTTTATTAAGAAATTTACAAATTTGTATTTAATTTGTGAAAAACTAAATACGAAACCAGCTTTAACAATGATATAATTCCAAATTATTATTTGTTTTCATATCACAACATAAACACTAATGCTTCGGAAAAATTTGTTATTTATTTTTTATTGTAACTGTTGGCCAACTATTGTTTCGACATGCATGTGTGGGCAAAATCAAAACCTTTTGTAGGCTTATCCATTATTTTGCCATAAAATCCTGCAACATTTCAAGGCCAATAATATCATGTGTATGTTTTCATGTATTCGATTAACTAAAAAAGTAACAGCAATAAAAATACAATTTTCAGTTACAATTTTATTGTGCTCGTTAATGTGCACATAAATATTTTAGCGTGTGTTAGTACACAAGTTGTTTGAACTATGTGTACATACTCGTATAATTGTTGTTGCCGCTTCACCTGCAGTAACATTTTATCGTAAATATTTGAACAGACTGTGCACTGGCATCATGTTACAGTTGTATTCATATCAACAATGTTGTTTGATTGTAAACATGTTATTTGGTTTTTTTTTTTTTTTTTTTTTTTTTTTTTTTTTTTTTTGAGTAGCAGTTGTTAACTAATTCTTTGGGTGTGGAAACAATTATTGCAAAATTTAAGGGATTAACAAAAGTTTGTGTAAACAAAAGAACAAAAAAAAAATGTATAGGTAAATCTAAGCAACTAAAAGCCATTATTACAACTTAAAGATAGTTAAAAGTAGGATTTTATCGGACGTATAAAAAGCTTTCCATTGTTGCAAATTTGATTTAATTTACTATGTAGGATAAACTTGCCTGTAATCTATCGCTCACTTTATTTTAAACTAAAATTTTGCAAATGATAAAGTTTTTATCCATCCCATAAAATCCTACACAGAAAAAACTAAATTTCGTTTTCAGTAACCAAATTCATTGAATCAGTAAATTTTTTGTGTGAATGCGGACCTAAAAAGAAATTTGTAGATTCTGATAACAATTTTGTAAAAATTTAACTGAAAAAAAAAATTTATTTTTAGTTAACTTATTATGTCATTAGAGAAAAAAGTTAACTGAAACTCAAAATATTTTCAGTGAAATTTATTAATAGGAACAGAAAAACATTTTTGCAGATTTTTTTTGTATTATTCAGCAATTTTTTTTTTAATTTACAAACACATTCTCTAAAATTGTTCGTATTATCAGAAAATAAATTAACTGAATCAGTAACAATTCTTACCAACTTTTCGAAAAAAAAATTAGTAAAAGTTTTACTTGAAAAAAATATCTGAATTAAATAAAAGATTCAACTATTTTTTTTACTTTCAAAAATTGGCTTGTTTTTATTGTTAAGCATTTCGTTCCCGCTTTTGGAACTCGTCAGTAGACTTCAACCCAAAAAATTTTTGAATTTAGCTAACAAACTCCGTATGTTTATAGTAAGACTCTTAATACTATATTGAGAATCACAATATACAAACATAATAAGTTTGAAAACCGCAAACAAAAATCTAAAAAAAAAATAAAATGTTTTTTATATCTAAAAATAATAAATAGAAAAAATTAAATAACAAAAATTAAAAATTTCAAAAAATTGGCTCGTTTTTATGGTTAAGCAATTGTCTATATGCATTTCGTTCCCGCTTGTGGAACTCGTCATATAGACAATTGCTTAACCATAAAAACAAGCCAATTTTTTGAAATTAAATAAAGAAATTATGTCAAATAAATATACTTCAGTATTTCATGTATAAAAATTAAAAATTTTAAAAACTCTCGACTTTTTTCAGAAAAGATGTTATATCTTCTAAACGGCTGGACCGATTTTTTTCAAACATAGCTAGGAACCCTCTCGATCAAGTCATCTTTCAAACAGAAAAAACTAAATGAAAATCGGTCCAGCCGTTTGGCCTGTACGTGGACACAGACAGACACACAGTCACACAGACACACACTACAAACTTATAACACCCCTTTTTTGGTCGGGGGTTAAAAAAAAATCAGACAAATTTTTTACAGTATATATAAACAAATAAATAAAAAAAATAAAAAAATAAATTTAACTGAAAAAATTAAAAAAAAATCAGACAAATTTTTTTACAGTATATAAAAATAAATTTAACTGAAAATAACCAAATTAAATATAAAAAAAATTTAATTTTTTTTTACAAATTTTACTTTATATAGATAATTTTCATTCTATACAAATTTTTTCATATTATACAAATAATTTACTGGAACAGTAAAAAGTATTTACTAAAACTAAATTATATTTAAAAAAAACACGTTTGTTTGAAAATCTTTTGGGAATAATTTTTTCTGTGTACTTTTAACTATCTTTAAGTTGTAATAATGGCCCTAAGGAGAATAAACTTTCATCAATCAGGGAAATGTGAAGCAGTGAAAAAAACTTCAGTCTACACGCAAAGAAAAGATATGGTTGTAGAATGGTTGAGAAAACAATATTATGTTCTCTGAAACAAATGTGTGGTTGTCGAAAACTAGTTATTGTTATTTTAAACATTTATTTCGTTACGATAAACATATTAATGTTTGAATTTAATAATTACATTATCAGATCCCCAAAAAAGTGTGATATGGTTAGAGTTTAACAATATAGTTTTGTTGAAAATTTATGACTACAACATAATTTGTATTATTATTTAAAAATAATATGAATTAAATATATATATAATGTTATCCAAAACCATACTATGTTAAGTTTTAAAAAAAATATTTTTCAGAAACATCTGTCAGTTCAGTATTTCGTTTTTAAGCTATCAGTAGTGCACGGGTGGTGTTAAACAAATAAAGTATAAACAAAAGGGTAAAAATATATAAACATTTGTGTATCTCTTTATACAGGCATGTCTGTTTGTCGTGTAAGTATACATTTCTATATATGTATACATTTTATTACACTAATATTAATTTATTTTTATTCGAATTTAACTCACAGCCGTTTCTACAATAAATATATGATTAAAAAATTAAATAGTATTATCATATTAAATAATATTGTGGTCGTATTTAACAATATTAATATAATATAAGAACATGGTATGGTGAGTCTCAATTATATTTTAGTCACATCTAACAATAGTGTTGTCATATTTACAATACTAAGATTAGGTGTAACAAAGTTCATTATTATTATTTGCTTTTCTATTAACAATAATATGATTTGACTGCAACCATATAATTCAATCATAGTATGTTGCTGTTTGATTATGGTTACCTCAACCATATTTTTTCTTTGCGTGTAAAATAATCTTTTTTTTTCATATACCTAATTAGTTCTTTGCTAAATTGAACTGATTTTAAGAAT
Organism: Tachina grossa; assembly: GCA_949987645.1. Classification (NCBI taxonomy): domain Eukaryota; kingdom Metazoa; phylum Arthropoda; class Insecta; order Diptera; family Tachinidae; genus Tachina; species Tachina grossa. The sequence continues at coordinate 109,622,634 of OX465277.1, read as the reverse complement.
GCTAATGTCATCAATCAATGAAAGCAATAATATTTACTTTCAATGTAGGTCTACCGGTATCATTTCCTTTTAATAATTTTCTAAACAAATAAGCATTATACGGATCGCTCTTAATAATTTTCTCATTAAAAATAAACTTGCTACTTAAAGAAACTCAAATAACATGTATTTATAATATAAATTTATTAAATAAATAAATTTATAAAATCTAGCAGATTACACCAGGTTTTTTTTTTGTTGTCATTTATCAAGATATTTTTATCTTAAACAAAACCCATTAATCAACTTTTAATTGATTAAATTTTGAATACAAATTTTTATAGACTCAATTAAATTTTTAATTCAGTATTTTAAATATATTTTTCAATCCAAGTTGTTAATTGGTGAAAAATGCTTTCTGATGTTTGATTTCTTATATATATTTACAGATTTTGTTAAAATTCCAAGCCTTCAACCACCAAAAAGAAAAACGTAAATTGTAACCAAAACCACAATGCAATTAATTTATAAAGTATAATTACAAATCTTCTTATTCTTTTTCTTCATCACTGACATCAAAATGAGTTCAACTGGAATATTCAGCACTGCAGTAACCGAAACTGTCGCTGCTGTCGTAACGAATCCCTCACTGGCTGTCAGTTACAATAACATGAAGAACAATGATTCAATTTATTCTTATGATACTCCGGCAGCCAGGGGCTGGGCGGGTGATGGTGGTGGTGGAGGTGGAGGTGGCGCTGCTAGAAGTGCAGATGTAATCAACAAAGTGATTGATAGCAGTAGCAATAGTTACGAGGCCAGTGGGGATGTCTTCATACATACAGCCAGCAATTATCTTAACTCATATGACAAGAATAACACGCGTCATGCACTCATAAATTTCACCGATTTTTATTATGGCGAGGAAAGATGTCAAAATGTTGATTTAGAAACTAATAACAGCTATTGGAATGTTACTTGTGATTCACCCGTGGAATATATTGTACCTTTATATGGTTATAGTATGCCATTTCTGCTGATAACCACTGTGTTGTCCAATTCATTGATTGTGCTGATATTAAGTAAAAAAAAGATGTCCACGCCCACCAATTTTGTCTTAATGGGTGAGTAAAATTATGAAGCTTGAATTAATTTTTTTTTAACTTATGGCTTTCATAAAGCAAGAGAATAGGTAAAAAATATTAATTCGGTCATCTGAAAAAAAGTTCAAAAATTTTTAAAATGAATTATTATATTATTTTCTATAAAGTTTAAGCAACACATATATGTATATGCAACAAAATTTATGTTCTTTAGCTGTAACATTTGACAATATGAACCTAAATTATTTTTTATGTTGAAATTTTATTGGTATTGATATTTCCAATTTATTACACTTGACATTTATGCAAATAAAAAAATCCAATAAATCACAATAATGCACTTACATTGCTGAACAAAAAAAGATTTGTCAGTTTTATGTTGAATACGGAGGGTAGATTTTACAATAAAAGGAAACAAGGAAAATAGTTCTTTCATAGAATAGAATTTTTTTTTTTTGGTCCAAAGACCCTTTTTTCGCGGACCAATTCATATCGCCACAACTAAAACAGTGAGTAGATTTTAGAACAAACTGCATCGTGGAACAAAATATTTGGGGAGAGGGTATCCGTCTTATACAAAGAAATTATTATATTTCCTATATCTTCTGCAATAGTGTGGATAGCTCTTGGGATAAACTGCATGTTCCAAAAACATTTTTATGTTATAGGGGGGTGGGGGGAGACGGGTTTCCCCATACCCATGATTTTTTGTATGTAATACATACCACAGAAGGAACGAAACAAGCAAAAATTTATGATTTTTTTTAATCCTGCCTGCCATTGAATGACTTTGGATACGAATGATACAAAAAAAAAGCTAGCCAAAGCCACACACGTTATTTTTTACAGCATTATTTTATATAATTATGACGCGTGACTCATGCGTGACTCACGCTAAAAAAATTATGAAATTTTTAAATTTACAATAAAAGCACATAAAACAATGACCAAAACAACAGCATTAAAAGTGTATGCGTAAGTCGTTAAGCGCTTATTATTGGTAAACTCCATGCGTGAGGCTATTACTAATTCGGGCATAACTCCTCAGGTGCAACAATACGCAGCATAAATTTTTCTAAAATAACGCTCATTCTCTTAACCTTTAAAATAAAATATAAAGATTTCCCTTATTGAGCCCAATTGATAACTTTATGTTCACTTATACTTAGGATATACATTTATTTTAGTGCATTTCCAATTAACAAGTATTTATACAGAAAAAATAAAAAATCAGACCGTGACTAATTTTGAACCGGTAAATACCCTAAATGGCTATTCGAGATGAAAAATCATTAAGAGAAACCTAAATATGGTTTTAAAATACCCGTCGAATGATACCCATTTTGATATAGTTCGCCGACTTTTTATTTTTTTTTGTATTTACAAAATGGTGTCTGTTGACCACCATATTGAATTTTGACAGCTGACAAATCTGTAGTGACACTCCTGGTATTAAGACCAATCGATTGACGCGCAATCGGGTAAAAAGAAAAGCACTTCCACAAATAATTTGTAGTATACGTTTGAGCAAGAAATTTTAAAGAATAACTCAACTCGATGGATGTTAGATTTATTACTTTTTTTATTTTATTTATTTGACTTAGTCTTACGAATTAATTCTAAGACTAAAGGTTTAAGGAGCGCTAGCTGCCAGGACTATCGGCTCGGGTTTTTTTAAAATAACTTAAACTAAATGACTCAAATTAAAGCACTCAAAAAATTTAAATTCAAGCACTTGCAATTTAACTGTAAACATAGTTGAATTCAAGCAATTTTTTCAAGTAATTTTCAAGTTTGAAAATATTTTGAAATAAAAAATCAAACAAAACAATAGCGAAGGCAGATGTGCAGAAAATTGTTATTAGAAAACAGAGGAATTGCATTTTGCTTTCTATTTTAAAAGGATTGTTTTTGGAGCTTGAAATACACTTGAACTCAATGGTAATACAAGGCTTAATTGTATTATAATTCAATTGAATTACATTGTACTAGAACTGACTTGTCCGAATTGAATTCAAGCTCCCTTTTCACTGCTATTGAAATAATGTCGAAGTCAAGCATAATTCAACCCTTGGCAATTGAATATGCGGCTTGAATAACACTTGTTTTACATTTGGTTTCAAGCAAAAATTGCTTGTTGAATTAGGTTGTAATTCACGGATATCGCAGAAGTTGAGGTGAATTAAGAAATTATTCTGAATTAAAATTCATTCTAGTTCACCTTAAGGGTAGATTTTGTATATGCAAACGATTTTTTCGTTTTGAAGTTTGTATGGAAAAATATTTTTTTAAACGAATTTTCGTTAGTTTGGAAACGTTTAGAAACGAAATTTTTTACAAAATCTGCCTATAAATATGTATTTCAATTATATATTTAAAATCTTGTTATCATATTTAGTCAGTAAAAGCTAAAATTTTTATAGAAAAAAATCTACTTCAAACATGTGTAATTTTTCTTTTTCAATCCAAGTAAAGATAGATAAAAATTAAAAATTTAATATAATTTTCAGATATTATTTTTTTTTAATTTCCTGTATGTAAAACTACCCTCATATAATAGGAGAAGACAGACACTCCAGTTTGTTTCCTGCTACTCTGTGCTTAACAAATAGATAAACTTTTATGATCAATAACAATGAATATGGATTTCGTAAATTATATTTTATGGTCAACAAATTTTACAGCAAATGCTTTTCACAAACAAATAACAAATGTAAAATGCCAAACCGCATCTTAAATATCCTACAATAAATTTAAAAGTAATATATGCACATAAATTATTACTTAAAACTAATGCTTGGGAATAAAATCATAAAGAATTAACCTATTTGGCGCCTCTGTACTCAATTGATTGCAGTAAATAAAATTATATTTTATATTCAAGACTTGATTTGACAAATTGACAAACAACAAAGATTTGTGACTATATTACAAATAACATTAGCAAACTGGAGTCTAAATTTGCTTAAATGAATTATGAATAACAGGTTTGCCATGTTAATAGGGTCTTCCAATAAGAAGTTTCATTGTGAAAAGCCAGAAACTGTGTGTTTTATAGATTAAGTTATAGCGCTCCAAAAATTTTGGCAATTCTTTTGAAAATATGATATCATATATACTCATGGCCTTAAAGTGTAATTGAATATTTACAGCTTCACAAAATCTAGCATATTTCAATTAAAATTCTTATGAAAATCTACAACGTTTACAATAAAATTTGTTATCCAAAACCAAATCCGTTAACTGAAAATTTTCTAAAATTACAGCCAAACAACTGCAATGTAGCCAATTTACACACCTTTTTAAGCACACAGACTGACTGCTTATACTGGATTTACATTTTAGTTAATTTGATTTGAAATCTTTATCAAAATATTGTCAAAATAGCTCATTCGAACACATTCAATAGAAAATTTTACAGATCTTATCGAATTCATTCACCTAAATATCTTGTGCAGCTTAGTAAAAAGCTAAAAAAAATATTAGGTTTTGAGTAGATTATGTACAATTATACTAATAAAGTAGATTTAGTTTCGTATGGAGAATCTTATCAAAAGAAACTAGAAATAGAAACTAGATATAGTTCGAAATATCGGAAATACTAGATTTCGAGACAAACAGCTGCAACGCAGCTAATTCAGACACCTTTTTAGGTACACTGGGTGACAAAATTGAAAAGAAACCCATAATAGGACATTTAGACCTGTACAAAATCTAGCAGATTTTATTTAAAATCGTTACGGTTGCACCAAGTTTTTTATATTTATCTAGATTTCGTACTCATAAATTTTTTCCAAAACTACAACCAAACAACCGCAATGTAGTTAATTCACACACCTTTTTATGTACACAGACTGACTTTTTAGTACAAATTTGAAAAAGAAAAATTGTTGCTTTACTAAGTTCTACTAGATTTTATAGGGCATTTACACGTGCACAAAATCTAGCAGATTTTCTAGCAGAAAATCTATACCGTTTACATCAATTTTTTTTAAATATTTATCAAGACTGTTTTATCTAAAACAAATTCCATTAACCGAAAAATTTCCAAAACTTCAACCAACTGACTGCAATGTAGCCAATCCACACACCTTTTTAAGCAGACCGTAGCTAATTCACTCATCTTTTATATAAATATGTTATACAGAGTTGTAAAAATGAAATAAATATATTAGATTTTGAGTAGATTTCCTACAAATCTATTTACAAATTAGATTTCGTTTTGTTTGGGATATCTCGTAAGTACTAGATTTTGAGGGAATAAAATTCCCTTTTAATTAAATTTTAACAAAATTTAAGGACGAGGTAAGTTTTGCTTTGTATGGGAAATCTTTTACATTTTTTCTAAAATCTCGTAAGTACTAGATTTTTTCCAGTAATTTTTTTTTTTAATCTAATACCTTCGAGATTTTGGGCAAAATCTAGTATGCGAATATTTCACATAAAAATGAAAATCTTCACTTCATTTTGTCAACATCTACTTTAAAAAAAAAAGAACTTAGTGAAGCAAATTCATACTGAAAAGTCAGCCTGTGTGCTTAAAAGGTGTGTGAATTGGCTATATTGCAGTCATTTGGTTGAAGTTTTGGAAAACTTTAATTGAATGGATTTTGTTTTGGATAAAAAACGATAAAAAACTACGACTCGAGTCTGGCTTGAAGCGTCTAAATGATTCCTTAAAAAATAATACTAATAATAAGAATAATAATAAAATATTTTAGTATCCAATAAATCGCTATTTGGCCAACAAATAAAGTTAAAATAAATCTCCCCTTTTTAAGCTGCAGTAAATAAAATAATCTGCCCTTCTTTTATTGAGCAGAGAACTATTTATGTTTTTGTTTTTCACTCAATCACGTTTATGGATTTTATTCGAACACAAGCAGCAACTCAAATAACAACAAAAATATTTATACGCATTTTTTAAAAAGAAAAAAAAATCATAAACTAATGATAAAAATCAAAGTGAGATAAACCAAGTAAAACTACAATAAAAAAAAATCACATGAAGGGGAATTTCGTAATATTTGCTACAGGGGTTCCTTGCATTTCTTGATAAGATTAGAAGTACTTAGAATAAATAGCTTTTAAATAGAAGAAATGCAGGGGAAGTTGTTAAAAATTGAAAACAAGAACTACTTAAAATGCTTTTAAGCTAAGGAAAGTATGTACTCCTAAATTTAAAAATATTGCACAATGAAATTTGCCATTATATCATTTCAGTGTATCAGTGTTGCTGCTGCTTATTTTCTCATTATAATTTAATATTGTGTTTCGTTGAGATTATCTAGTTATTTCATTGTGATTGCTACATTTTCTGTTGCCTTTCTTTTAATTTAATCAAATGTGTTCATCATCATGTTCCATGGCCGAGAGCATTTATTATTAAATCGGTTTATTATGCAGGTACACATAGTCGTCCATAATCATAAAGTGAAAGCATAATAAGACAAAATTCATTTTTCGTAAAAATGAAAAAATTATTTGCAACACAGGAGCACACTAGCAATAGAACTAATCAGAATGTTGCGTATTGCCGGCTTGATTTTGCTTATTTTATCATCATTATTATTTCCTATTAACTCGTGTGTGTGATTGGATTAGATTATTTATTATCGCACAGCCTGTGCTTACGGTGGCAGTATCCTTATATACGAATTTATTTTTTTTTTAATAACTCAGAGACTAAAATCGAACATAATTATAAATAAATGAAGACTGGGCTATAAAGCCACGCATTCTATTTGCACTTGGTAAGCGAAAGTAGAATGATGATAACCCAAAGTGCAGTTCTACGAAAATAAAAGTTATGCTAAAATTTAATCACTATAAGGAGTTTCCAGCTTAAACCGCCAAAAAAAAAATTTTATTACTACACTACTTCAGAACCTCGTTATATCATCGATATCTTCAACAATACAAGCCGTAACAGATTTATTATAAAAATCTAGTATTCAAGAAGATTCAGAATTTGAAAAATTACAGCTGAACAATATCTAGTACTTACCTGATTTCATGGAAAATCTATCAGATTTTGAGCAAACAAAATCTACTTCGTCACTAGATTTTGCTCAAATCTATACAAAATCTAGTATAATTTATAGTGCATTTACATTTGAGCAAAATCTAGTACTGGCGAGATTTTTTTTGCAGATTTCCCATATAAAAAATCTATTTCTCCTTTAGGTTTGGTCAAAATCTAATTAAAATCTAGCAAAACAACTATCTTTTGTTTTTCAAATTTGTACTAAAAGTCAGCCTGTGCTTTTAAGAAGGTGTGTGAATTGGCTACATTTCAAGCATATGGTTGTAGTTTTGGAAAATTTTCAGTCAATGGGTTTTATTTTGGGTACGAAATCTAGATAAATATCAAAAAAAAAAAACTTCCTCTAAACGGTGTAGATTTTCGTAAAGATTTTAATAGGACATTTACACCTGCACAAAATCGAGCAGATTTAAATTAAAATCATTGTAAAAATCTATACTGCTTTCACTAACTTTTTTTTTTTGACATTTATCAAGATTTTTTATCCAAAACAAAACCTATTAACTGAAAAATTTCCAAAACTACAACCAAATGACTGCAGTGTAGCCAATTCACACAGACCGTAGCTAATTCACTCATCTTTTTTATAAATATGTTATACAGGGTAGTAAAGATAAATAAAAATATTAGATTTTTATTAGATTTCCTACAAATCTACTGACAAAATAGATTTCATTTTGTATGAGAAGTTTAGTAAAAAGCAGCAATATTTAGATCGAAATCTCGTAAGTTCTAGATGTAAAGGCAATTTGGTCGCTGCGAAATCTGGCCCCTGCGGTATATATTTTTTTTATCTAATCTGCCAGAATCAGTCGCAACAACCTTGTGAGCAGTGCTTATTAACATATTTTTTATATACATTTTTTTATTATAATTTTAAGCTTACCAAAAAGCTCTCTTAATAAAGGGTGTTTTTTATTGGGGTATAGAACTTTAAGTTGGCATCACTTTTTTAACTGGCGGCCATTTTGTCAGCTGTCAAGTGATTAATATTTAGTTTGGTTTGCCATTTCATCATGAACAGGTTGACAAAAGAACAACGCTTGCAAATCGTGCAAATTTATTTCGAAAATAATGGTTCAGTTCGCGAAGTTTACCGCAAGCTCCGTCCATTTTATGGTCGACATAATCGTCCATCAGAGCAATTAATTCGGTTAACCATGGATCGTTTTCGCACTACGTTTACTCTATGTGATAATACGCATCCGCAGAGACGTCGAACAGTGCGCACCGAAGAAACAATTGCCGCTGTAGAGCAAAGTGTTGAAGAGGACCCGAATGAATCGATTCGCCACCGAGCACAGCAATTTGAGCCGACTAACCGACTATTTTGTTCCCGAATTGGATGGCATGAATGTGGATGAGTTGTGGTTCCAACAAGACGGCGCTACATGCCACACAGCGCACGTCACAATCGATTTATTGAAGGAAACATTCGATGAGCGCATAATTTCGCGGAATGGACCTGTCAATTGGCCACCAAGATCGTGTGATTTGACACCATTGAATTATTTTCTTTGGGGATATGTGAAGTCGCTCGTCTACGCCAACAAACCAGAAACGTTAGGGGACCTGGAAGCCAACATTCGTGGCGTTATTGCCAACATACGGCCCCATATGCTCGAAAAAGTGGTTGAAAATTGGACCTGTAGAATTGGCTTTATTCGAGCCAGCCGCGACGGCCACATGCCCGAAATCATATTTAAACATTAATGGCATAAAATTATCCTTCCAATTAAGCCAAATTGATGGACATTAAAACGATTTTCTTGTGTTTTATTTCAATTCAAAGTTCTATACCTCTTAAAAAAACACCCTATAAATTTGGAAGCTCGTTATCGCTACTGAACAACATTTTTAGTAAATTAAATTGGATTTGATTTACTGCAATAGAATTTCATTTATTTTTTCTTACTAAAGTTTATTTAATAAATAAGTAATTACTAATTATATTTAGGTAATTAACTTTTCGAATTACTTTTGTCACATCAATAAAATTTCCACAAATATGCTTTTTCAGGCATGGCCATTTACGACATGTTGACGGTGATATTTCCTGCTCCTGGGATTTGGTATATGTACACGTTTGGCAATCACTACAAGCCTTTGCACCCCCTGTGGGTATGCTACTTGTATCAAATACTAAATGAGGTAAGAAAGTACAGAATACGAATATATTAAATTTCATGAAATTCCATTGCATTATTTGTGTGATTGGTGGTAAGCTCATTAACGTCACCAAAACTATAGTATAACCAATTATTAAGTCTATGCTTTCCACTTGTTATAATTATTTCGCCTTGAAATTTTTGCTCATTTCCATACAAATTAGTAATTATCTTGTATACATATTTTCATGGCGTTGTGTAATGAAATTATGTGTATTGCTCATTATTTTGGTTACATATGATTGCTTACAGTATATTAAATAAACATTAATCAAACGCCACAAACCAATTTTCCACATTACTGTCAGTTCTACTACTACATACTAGACAGGCTAATCAATTCTTTCTGAGTTATTCAGCTGTGACGAAAAAGTAAAAGATACAATAAGTTTGTAATTTAAAAAAGTGTTTGTGGTATTAGCTGCCAGCTGTGATGATTTATCGTCGTTTTTGCGATTGTTTTCAATTTAATTTTGTCTTTAAATTTTTTTTTTTTTTTTGGTGTAATAATTTGAGTTAGGCAAAAATTGCTTTTAAGAGCTAAAGCCTGGTACTCTGTTCACAATTTCGTGCGAAATGCTGTCAAACTACATATAAAAGTATTTGGTATTAAATATTTGCGAAATAAATTGGCAAAAGTAGTACTCTGTTCTTTTTGTGAAAAACACGTAAAATCATACCTTTCCATGCAAAATTAGTCTGGCATCATTTTAGTTTAGCTGCGAAACAACATGAGCAGTGTTTTTTTCGCACAGAATTTAGACAATCTTGAATACTTTCAAGCAATAAAAGCGAGAAATTTATAAAAAAAAACGCGAGTCGGGCTACATTTACTACATGTCAAATTTTTCACGCGAAATAATTAATGGTGCTGAAAGGTTTTCACAACTTTGAACAGAGTACTAGGCTTAATGGGTTATCATCTATTTTTCGGTTTCAAAAGTAAAGTTCAAATACATTTTAAGTTATGATTTTGATGAAATTTTTATTTAATTATAATGCTTGGACCTTGCGAAATCATTTAAATGACCACTTTTGGAATGGTTGCAGCAGTCGATACTGTTTAGGTACACACAGATTAAAATACCAATGTGAGATCAACATGCAAAAATTTCGATTGAAAATTTTATTCAAATTATTAGAAGTAATATTTTTCTAAAGTGTGTTGGTGATTATTCAGTATTTTTGTTTTGGTTGTGTTGTGTAAATAGCCGACAAACTTTGGATTACCAGCTAAGTAGGCAGTGTTCTACTCTTTTAATTGTAGAGTCGCAAGTTCGAATCCTGCAGACAAAGGGAAGTTCTATTCGCAGTTTTTTTTAACTCAAACTAATTTTATTATGTTAAATGATCAATTAAATTATGTTGAATAAAAATCTAATTCATGATGGTACGGGGTGGATCAATAAGTCCGTGACTTTTTGAATAAAACACAGTTTCTTTTTGCAAAACCAAAATTTATTTTTCAACGTAATCTCGTTTTAACTCAATACATTTCGTCCAAAATTTCTCCAGCTTTTGCAGAACTTCCAAAAAATAGTATTTTTCGAGGTCATTTTAATAGGCCTTTGTGGAATGATTCGTTGTTGGATTCAAATCCCTTTCCGGCGAGCCATTTCTTCAAGTTTGGGAATACGAAAAAGTAACTTGGGGCTAAATCTGAAGAATAGAGCGGATAAGGAAGTAGCCCAATTCATGGATTTTTGCCATGGAAACTGCACAGCTGATCATATAAAATCGAAAGCACACTGCCACATGCAATGCCTATGGCATCAAAAATCTCACGCACTTTTACTCTTTGATCGACCAATACCATATCATGGATTTTTTCAACATTTTCGGGTGTACTTACCTCAATTGGTCGTCCAAAACGTTCAGCATCATTTGTACTTTTGCGACGCTAAAGAAAGTCAGTAAATCACTTTTTAGGGTTCCGTTCACCAAAGGTGAAAAGGAACCCTATTGTTTTCGCTACGCTGTCCGTCTGTCCGTCACACGGTATTTTCTCAGGAACCGTCAGAGCCACGGATATGAAATTTGGAGACAGTATGTAGAACCTTGGCCGCTACAACAACAAATACATGAGAATTAAAAATTAAAGGGTGTTCCAAAACGAGCAACGAAAAATGTTAAAATCCCATGTAATATACATACAATTGTATGTTGAAACTTGAAATTTGTAAAATTAGTGTATTTTTATACAGACTACAACAATTAACACTAAAATTAAAAAAAAATTAAATTAAAGGGTGGTCCATCAGTTAATGCAATTTTGACTATATAATTTTGACAATTTGCTATATCTTGGAAACCGTAGGAAGCAAAACTTGAAATTTTCAAAAACGGTAAAACTAAAAAAACCGAAAATTATAAAATCGCCAAAATTAAAAAAAAATTTCTAACACTAAAATAAATCGCCAAATTCGAAAAAAAAATTCGTGTGGCTTGTGGCACCGTATTGTTGAAACCATATGTCCATAGCGCTTTAAATTGACTTTTATGATTCTTCGTCATTTTCGTCAATGACACTTTTGGGCTATAATGCGCCCCAAACATTCTTATTCAAAAAGTGAGAAGTGAGCTTCATCGCTGAAGAAAATTTCAATTTGAAAAATCAGCAATGAAAGGCTGTTACTCTAGCATACAATTAGCATATCTACGATGTTGTGTATGGCCAGCAGGCTTTAATTGTGAAGTGGGTTAGACTTTATATGGAAAATACGTCACTTTAAGCCGCAAGATAAGCCCAATTGCTGAGAAGGCTGTGGAATCGACAAATTTGGATTATCCGCTACACTCCCTAACAGGAACTATATTTTCGCATTATCTTACGAATCAGCGTTGCCAGAGAAAAAAATTTTTCCAGCAATAAGAAAATATGTATGTGTAATGAGAATTTACTAAATTTTTTATTTTTAGAAAATTATTATGGCAAACCAGAAGGTTTGGTTTGTTAACGTACGTTATCGTGCTTTTTTGCCATTACATTGACGTAGCAACAGCAAAAGATGCGTTTCTTTGTAATCAAATCTTGAGCGTTTCTTCTGACTATAATATAATCAAGTTTGCCTTTGTAGATTTAAAATTTCAAATTAGGGAAATGAGACGAAATTTCACTGGCAACACCGGTTTGTGGTGAGGGTATAATTCATACAATCCTAAAATGTAATGGTACAGGTTGGCGACCGCGACTGTAGGTTAACTGAAAGTTAAAGCATTAAACACATTCACCACAGCAAGCTACCGACTACCAAATGTCTAGGATAGAATGTTTGAATGTTTATATGAGAATGAATGTTTATATGAGAAAAATTCTTTTGAAGACAGCAAGGCAACATGGCGACAGGTTGTTGTCTATGCTGATTTTGTCGTTGTAGTGCAATTAAACTAATTTCTATTTCTTTGGCTACAATGAGAAAATTCAGTGTTGCCAGTATAATACAAAATGTTGAATGAATGATTTTGTACAATTATTTCATATTATTTAACAGAAACAATATCCAAAAATTGATGTAAGGAATAAATTGATTCATTTTTATACTTTTACGTGAAATAAGTACATTTTAAAAGAGTAATTAATTTTTATATATGCAAAATATATAAAAGTGGCAAAACTGAACTGTGTATTTGCACTTGAATATCAGCTTCCATCTCCAAAATAATTAAGTAGCCGTCTACGAGGCGACAAATGCTGCTAGCGGCATTTGAAGTCGTGTGTTCATGTAGCCTGCTGCGGTGAATGTGTTTAATGCTTAAGTTATATTTGACTTGAGAGAATGTAAAGAGAGTTAAAGATTTCAAGTAAAAATAACAGAAGTCTCACCTATATCGATTGAAACTGATAAAGGATGGAAAATTTATCGCCCAGAGAGCAAAAACGGCAGATCATAAAGCCACAGAATTTATCCTTTTGTCTCCTCTTCCTCTACAGGTACACGCATGAGATACCTTTGGCAAGAGAAATAATAAAATTTAATCTGTCTAACAACGTTAAATATTTGGGGATTCACCTTGAATCGAAACTCACATGACATGAATCTATGTTAAAAATGTTCTGTTTTAGTACTTATTTTTGCATTTTGTTTTTTTTTTTGCAGTCTCCTCTGCCCGAATCACTCATTAGTATTTGGTTTTTTTTATATTTCTCTACAGTGTTATTAATTTGTTTAATATGTTTATTTCCAGTTTATGTGTTCATGTTTATTTTATTATGTTTATTTTCATTTTATTATTGTTTACGTTATTACGGCACAAAGTGAATTTCATTTGATAACGCTTTCGAAATTTCTAAATGAGAAAATATTTTTTACTGCTCTTTTTATTGACCAGTAAATATTTAAGTACTCCAATTAAAAAGCTATTTATAAATTAAATGTATTGCTAAAATTTTAATTGGAAATTTATATTATTAAATCTGATATCCTCACAAAAATATACAAAATACATGTACATACATACTTAATTTGCCACCTCTTATAACTATTGCCATTTCACTAACAGCCGCAATATATCAATATATATATGTATGTTTTAGCTGCTGCACAGTAGTAATAATTTTTAAGTTGAAAATAAGAAAATTTCATGTCTTGGGAAAAAAATTCAACAAAATGCTGAAGAGTACATATGTAGCTGCCCTGCAGGAAATCAACACAAGACTAGTCATGTGACCGGTACCAAGTGATAGAGACCAGTCCGAGTTCAAACACTTTCTATGAAGCGGACCAGTCACTTTGTTTTTAGTGTTGGCCTAGGATAAGGTTAATTGATACTTTGTATGCACCTTGTGACTTGTCACTGAACTATCCCATAGGGACCTATTCGGTGTAGAATAATATAAATTATATATAAATGTCATTCCGACATTTAACTGTAACAATGAACACTTATAAACTTTTTTTATTGCTACAAATGATATGAAACTTTATTTTGAATCTGAAAATTTTTTGAGATTCGAACCGACAACCTCGTGCATGACAGGCTTGCACACTACCCACTCAAACACAAGGCCACATTTCATACTTCAAAAGCATAAATACCAATAAAACTTAGGTTAATATAAGTATAATTACGGGACTGGTTCCTGAGTCACATTGGAGGGAGCAATTAAAATTATATTTGATAGGTCCTGGATTAAACCACATCGAACATGTACAATACTAGACCAAGTTCCAATTAAATTGGCTCAAGCTCAGGGCGATACATCATGGAAATGGTGAATATGTAAACATTTTACACGATATGTCTTTTTTAACAGTACACTACTCCGTAATTTTGATAATACTCGCATTTTCTCAAGTCATAGGACGAGTACATTTGCAATTTTCTGCAAGGTGGTGCTACAATTATGATTATAAGCAGTTACTAAAATCAAGAGTAAATAACTACACTGTTTACACCCAACTTAAGTTTAGCTCGTAGAACACGGTGGTATAGTCCGTTTTAAAAGATTAAGTCGAAATCAAGAGATATTCCATTTCCTAATTTTACTTACAGTGTTATGTATATTTTTTCTTATTTTTTTACTTTTAGTTGGTTTTGATTTGCGCCACTGTGTACTGTGAGGAAAGAAATGCAGCAACAACAATAATAAAACTAGCAACCCACAAAGAACATGTTATGTATTATGGTTAACACCAACTTTTGCATTGTTTGTAGTTAAACTAAAAGTCAGTGAATATACATACAAGATGACTTTATAAATGGCAAGAAAGTTGGGAGTGTGAGTGATACTGCGAATACATGTATGACTGCAATAAGCCATGGACTGACTGACGGTGATAAATCTATTAGAGGTTAAGAGCATAAAGGCTCAGTTAGCCGACTGTAATGTAATGTAAGTGCAACGTAGGAAACAGCTGATCGATAGTTTTATATGAAAAGTAGTTTACGTTACGTTCCATCTCTATAACCATTTTCATTACTTTTAACATAACAATATCTATCAGCTGTTTCCTACTATTGCAGTTACATTACATTACAGTCGGCTAACTGAGCCTTAAGAGTTACTTACTTCAGTTTGTTTTAAGTTTTTACACTCTTCAACAACAAATACATTTCCCTTTCTCTCTCTCTCTCTGTATCTCAGCCTCTTCTTTTTTTCTTTTAACTCAGAATTATTTATTTATTTATTTATTTATTTATTTATTTTACAGTTGTTTAGAACTTGTTTACGACTTTTAAAGTCAATGAATGATTAATAAATTTTTTCGTTTCCCTGGTGCTTTCCATTAATCAATATACTACATAGTGCCCTTTAAAAACTAAATAATTTTTCAATTGAGCGCACGACTATAAGATATATACATATATTAAACATGACAGGTAAGGTAAATGATATTTTATTCAAGTCAATTACTGTACTGAGAAGAAAGAAATAAAATAGGCTTACGTAAAACAAAAACTTGAAAACAAAAACTCGTTCAAATAAATTTCGACTGACTCGCACATGAAGGGTTCCGTACGGACACCCATACATATTTGACCCCTGCACAAGACCACTTACAAGAACTTATAAGACTTAAGGGATTTTTCAAATACTTTAAAGAAGAAAATACTTCGTGACGGAAGAATTTGTGACGATTGCTTCTTCATACGCATGTTCGCGTATACTCGTAAAATAGTCTTGCATGTAATTACATACACAAACATGTTGAGTGTATCTTATTTCATTTTTCTGCGCAGAAACAAACGCATGCATTGACATTAGTTGTGTGCGCTTGCTTTAAAAAACGAAGCAGTGCAATAAAGCCATAGGCAATAAAGCATATGGCCTTATTTCTCAATGGAATGAGAAATTAAACCAAATGGCCTTATTGCCTACACATAAGTGCAATAATCGTTTAATACTCTAAAGTGGAAATAACGCCATAACATTGTAATTGTTACTGTTACAAATTGCCAAAAGAATGAGTTCCCATTGCCAAGTGTTGAAAAAATATGGTAGAGTAGGTTAAAGGGGGGGGGGGGGGGGAGGGCGCGTCCGGTGGGCGACCACGGCAGTTGCGAATTTTTACGGTTACAAATTCCCAAAAGAATTAATTGCAATTGTCAAGTGTTCAAAAAATATGGTAGAGTAGGTGAAAGGGGGGAATGCGTCCGGCGGGTGATCGCGGCGTGTGTGGCGGTCCCGCGACATACGCGGCAATGCGTTCTATATTGCATTTTTACCGCCGTTCTTCAATATACTGATGCTATGCCGTGACATTATGAAGAATGGTACATTTATATATTGTTAATTATTTAAAATTTATAAACATTCCATTTGTGAACTAAACTTTTATGTCTTATATTTTTTTTTTGTAAATAAAAGAAATCAAATAAATTTGAATTATATAAAACAAAAAAAAAAAATTAAATGAGCAATAACACCATGATGGCTTTATTTCATTCCTTACATGTAAATAAAGCCATATGGCCTTATTTCTCAATGGAATGAGAAATAAGGCCGTATGGCTTTATTGCCTATGGCTTTATAACACTGCACCTTAAAAAACCACCCTTAAGCACAAATATAATACGTTGCTATCTACATCTTACACACACACACACTCAAACGTGCAATATGCAAAACAACAATCGTACACGTATCAACACTACTTCTTTTGAGCGTTTGCTACGAACAAGAAGTCTTCGCGACATCGCTTGTAAACACTCATATACTCGAACATCAATACATTCATCGTGCTGCGCTTATTAAACGACATAATTTATTATTGGTTTAGTATAATACACGCTACGACAATGCATTTCAAAGCAAGACGTATTTTGATTTCAAGACTGTTTACGCAGCCCTCTAATACATATAATACTATAGGAACTTTAGCGTATATAATTGAATATCTTACCTGTCAATGTGACTCGAAAATACATAGGTGCGAACAATTGCTATTCTATGTTACGATGTTCGCAAAGTACTTTTTATTCGCATATAAAATGCGAAAAAGTCGCTATTCTGTAATTCAAAAATATATATAAAAAAAACTATTGTATAAGTTAAAGTAGATATATTTTACAGTCAAAACTACAAACAAAATTAACTTAAAATTTGATGGTTATTTGTTATTTTTGACCAGTGCTGCCACTGTTTGAAATAAAATTCGAATGGGATTACGAAAGTCTTATAGAATACCAAGTTTCTTTCGCATCGTATTTCATTTGCGCATCGCATTGACTTTCCCATCTCAATACAAAATAAGCCTCCTGAAAAAAAATTTGCGCTTTTTTTGTTTTGTCGATTTTTTAGGTTTTTTTTTTGTGTTTTTTAGTTCTGCCGCTTTTTCATTTTTGCGATTTTTTTCTGTTGATTTTTTAGTTTTAGTCATTCTTTAGTTGGCCCGTTTTTGTGTTGACATTTTTTCGGTTTAAGGCGATTTTTTTTAATTTTTTGCGACTGTCTTTACTTTTGGTATTCTTTTTTGCATTTTAACGACTTTTTTATTTTTGATGATATTTTTCATTTGATCGATTTTTTCATTTTAGCGATTTTTCATTTAGGCATTTTTTTAATTGTAGAACTTTTTACAATGAAAAAACTGTTTTACATAAATTCAACGAACTCGCATTCATTAATTTAAATTCATTAAAATTCAACGCACTATACGTTGGTTCAAAAAAAATATTCCTTGAAATTCGACGTAAAATTTTATGTAGTTAGATGTGAACTGAACGTTGAAACCATTCCTTGATATTATTCGTTGAATTTAACAACGAACTAGTTTATTAATTTAACGTATAATACGTTCAATTTAAGGAACACGTTCTTTTTTATATAAATAAAAGAAAAAAGTTTAATAATTTTCAAGAAAGTGTACTTTGATTCAAGGACTGACTTTAAGTAATGTACGTTGAATTTTACTTCAAGAGCAAGAAGAAGATGTTTTATTCAATGAACGAGTACTTTGATTCAAGAAACCACCATTTGAATTTTTCTTATACTTGGCTCAATTCAACGTACAAGTTCCTTGTTTTATAACGGGGAAAACGTACTAAAAAGAAAAAATAAACACAAAGCAATCAGTTGTTGTTCTTCGTTTAAAAAATAAGTTTGTGTGCAAATTAAAGAAGAAAGTTTGAAATAAAAAAGTTCCAAAATGTAAGTTAATAATTAAGAAGTGATTATAATTAATTTTCATTGCAAAAAGAAATATAGTTATATAATATCCCGAATATCAAGAAAACATTCTTCTGACATTATTGGTTCCAGTTCTCAAGTTTTATATAAGTAATTATTATGGATGCTATTTAGATAGTATACTTTTATACATATACATACTATACATATTTATTTATGTTAATTTTGAAGATTCGGAACCAACGCATTGATTTGCATTAGAAGCCTCAGATATGACAATTCGAGTGCAGAGGAATTCAATAGAACTTGGCAGGCATGCAGCAATTTAATAATTAAAGAAGTAAATCAAGCTTCCACATTAGCCGAAGTTTTTAAAAGATGCTCGGGTAATAAGAAACCGAATAGATTGCGATATGTGAGTATACAAATCTCTAGTGTTTTATACTTTAGTATTTATTGCAAAATAAATATTTATAACTATATTTCAGATTAACAAGGACTTTGGCGTTGCTTTTGGGAAACGTGAAGGAGTTTTCTTTAACTGGCAAGAACGGTTCGATATTAACCCTTTATAAACCTTTAATAATTTTTATAAATAAGACAGTAATAATTTAGTAGACTATGATACTATCATAAGCAAATTTTTTTATGTAAATACATACTTACATATATACATATACAAATGTAAATTATTTCTTATTATAGGAAATTTTAAATAAAATACTCAATTTAATATAAACTTGTCTATTATTATATTTATTAAAATGAAATTTTGAATGTATAGGTGCATTGGGTCAAGGAATGAATTCATAAAAATCAATGAATGTGTTCATTGGGTCAATGAATAGGTTCCTTAAATTCAAGGAACTATTTCATTAAATTCAAAGTATGTGTACGTTGATTCAAGGAATATATTCATAAAAATCAATGAATTCATTCATTGGGTCAAGGAATAGGTTCCTTAAATTCAAGGAACTACAGGGTGGGCCAAAAGAAACCAAGGGGTGTAAAAGTTTAATAACTTTTTTGTTTATTAATTTTTTTTATTTTTTCTTTCAGATTATATAGACAACACTTGGAGAATTTATAATGGAGAGGTTCACAACTGAACAGAGAACCAGAACAATAGAATTTTATTATTTAAACCAGAAATCAACTTTATTGAAAATTTGATTATGAGTGATGAAGCTCATTTTCATTTGAATGGCTTTGTTAATAAGCAGAACTGTAGGTTCTGGGGTTCTCAAAATCCAAAGGCCATTCATCAACGCCAATTGCACCCCATCAGGTGTACAGTATGGTGTGAGATCACATCTGAAAATGTCATTGGGCCCTACTTCTTCGAGAAT
Source organism: Tachina grossa (assembly GCA_949987645.1). Taxonomy (NCBI): domain Eukaryota; kingdom Metazoa; phylum Arthropoda; class Insecta; order Diptera; family Tachinidae; genus Tachina; species Tachina grossa. The sequence continues at coordinate 109,602,919 of OX465277.1, read as the reverse complement.
GAAGATGGAAGTGCTGTAACCGTAAATGGAGAGCGGTATCGGTTTATGATAGAAAATTTTTTACCTCCTGCTCTTGAAAACAGACTTGGTATGTGGTTTCAGCAGGACGGAGCCACTGCCCATACTGCCCGAGACACAATGGCACTTTTAAGTCAAATTTTTGGAGAGCGAATAATTTCTCGAAATTCGGAAATTATTTGGCCAGCGCGATCGCCAGATTTGACAGCACCCGACTATTTTCTTTGGGGTTTTTTGAAAGAGCGAGTGTATGTGAACAAGCCAGAGACAATCCTTGAAATCAAGGCAAACATTGTTGCAGAAATTCGAACGCTACAGCCACAAGTTTTGAAAGATGTTATGGAAAATGCTCTAAAAAGAGCCCATCAGTGCGAAGCTGAAAACGGTGGTCATTTAAGAGACATCATTTTTCATACTTAGTGTAAAAAAATTTCCATTTTGTATATTATATAATCTGAAAGAAAAAATAAAAAAAGTTAATAAACAAAAAAGTTATTAAACTTTTACACCCCTTGGTTTCTTTTGGCCCACCCTGTATTTCATTAAATTCAAAGTATAAATATATAGTTGTAATGAATTTACGTAATATTTCAACGTATGGATTCTTAACTTCAACGAACTGGTACGTTGAACTCAACAAGACAATGATTGGCATACGTTGAATTCAATGAACATGTTCCTTAGGTGAAAAATAAGGAATAAATTCGTTGACTCAACGAATTTTTTCGTTGAATTTATGTACCTTTTTGGTTCAGTGTAGTTTAGCGTTTTTGAAATTTTGAACAACTTGCCTCTTACGGTTTCCAAAATACGTCAAGTTGTCAAAATGATATAGTCAAAATTTAATTTTTATTTGTGCCTTTCAAATAGCTTTTCAAATATTTATACTCATTTTCGTATTGAGATTTTTTTTCAAAGACTTGGCTCCTTGCTATTTTTCATATTCAAGGCATTATTTATGAAAAATATTATTGTTAACACAAAAATGTGTAAAATAAACATTAAAAAAAGAAAAAAAAATTAAATAGAAACTCTAAACACTTTCGGAACTATATAACTCTATAAATATGTTTAGCTTATCGTAATGCAATAGTTGTTTGACTTGTTCAACCGTACTTACTTACATTGAAATCGATTGCGCTTGGTTGCATTAAATCGCCCCTAAGAGCACAACTAGCATAATTATATTTAAAAATGGTAAAACAAATATAAACAAACTTTAGCAAAAAAAAGGGGTTAACAATTTGCCAATATTTATTTACATTGAAAAAAAAATAAAAAAATAAAAAAATTTAAAAAAATAGTACATAAGCTGACATAAAGTTTCTCCATTAACGCCATACAGTGGGACAGTTTAGAAATCATTGCAATGTAAAAAAATAATCACAATGCTTATGTTTCTCTCAGTAACAAAAACTAAAATAAAATACTATAATATAATAAAATTTAACTTAATTATTTAAAAAAATATATATATTTTGATATGAAAGAGTTGAAACAATAAATGGAAAATGTTACAGTTTATAGATGTAAATGTTGCGCGTTAAGTTTTAGTAAAATGTGAAATATTTTTAAATTTAGAGTTAATACCTTCATGTTGACCAAGTGCGATAAATATATTTTTGTTTCTGTATTATTTGTCGTCATAAACTTGTAATTTTTTCTGTAAATGTAAAATCAGTAAAAATTGATGCATCAGCTGTGTAGAAATAGAATTTCATTACGGAGATACGTGACATTTATAGACAGTGATGGGATTTATATACATATGTTTAAACGGAAGTGTGGTACTGTGGCGTTCTTTGATACGTTTTCTTTTGATTTTTTTTTCATTTATGTCGAAAATACATGATACGATTTTCAGTGCAAAAACATTTACACTTATGTAAACCTTTCAGATTTTTACGATCGACTGAAGTGGTCTTTACTTACTCTTATAAAAACGAAATACTTTGCGCACCTGGCAAATGTTATGTAAAAACACCTCGTCTAACTTTTAATGGCTTACTAAAAAAAATAATTTTATTTTACAAAGGGTTTATGAAACAATTCTTGTATGGGAAACTATTTTATAAACATCTTATAAATCAAAAATATTTATTTATGAATAAGACTTTTTGGACAACGGAATATAGTTTTGAAAAAAGTATTGATAGGTCTCACAGCGGGCTGATTTCACAACCACGGATCACCATATAAAACTGAGCGACTTTTCACAAAGTGTCCCACCGTATGCTGGCTTTGAATGATATGTATTCCTCAATATGCTGCCAGTTTATTAATGTGTAGTAAACATTATTAAATCATCATCAACAGCAACATTTACATCGTCATCAACATCTTATTAATGATCATTAAAATAATTATTTATTAAAGAAGCATTAACGGCAGTGGCACTGCAAGGCGGGAGTGCAAAAGAACACATTATTAGTGTTAAATGAAAGGCGTTTATGTGCACATGCCATACATGTTTGAATACGGTCTTTGTACATATTTGCTTTTCGAAACACAATGAACAATTTAAGCATAAAAGATGAAATTGACTTTTAGTTTCGTTTGCACAAGTATGTGTCAGTTTGTTTACTAATGAAAAAGATTTGGGTCAACGATTTTATTTTGTTAACTTTGAAATCTATATATTGTCGCCTTGAGCTTGTCAAAGATATTAAAAGTTAAGAACGAATACATAAGGGGGTAGAAACTCGAACTAAAAATAAAAAAATAAATCAAAAACGTGTTTAATTTAAAAGATTTAAAAAGAATTAGAAGAGTTGGCAGCACTATTTGATACAAATGTATGTATGTGTGTAAAATGAATCGTTTAACTACCGCATTGGGTGAGCAGAGAATCGTCATGCCATGGTTGAATTTACTCAAAAAAAAAAAAAAAAAAAAAACAAAAAATTGCGCTTAGAAAGGATTACAGTTAATGCTTCTTTTTGTTTTTTCTATCACGTTAGTCAATTTACACATCATTAATGTAATTATTATGTATAAAGAAATGTTATATGAAGCAGTGAAATTTGTAGATTTTACGAATTGTAAAAAAAAATAAAAAAAATTTTAATTTCTAATACAAACAATAGAAGCTCAATTTAAAATCAGCGACGTCATATTACAAAAAATTATTATTTTTGGTTTAAATTATGCAAATTCTAGATGTTTCTATATCTCTAAAACTAGAGTTGATGGGAAAAAAACTCTTTTTTGTTGTGCTGTGCAATATAGTTAAACAAAAAAACAAGCAAACGTTGCAATTATAATTATGCAAAAAAAAGACTTCAATACAAAGATCTGTACCTGTACTTGGATTCACTAACTTTTATTACGATAATCGTATCGCTATAATAAATATAACGAAAATTTATCGACTTTGCTATTCAGTAAAGTCACAAGCTTAAATTCATTGAGTTTTTCTTTATCATTCTTTATGCTTTTCGCTTATTTTTACATTTTCTATACAGAGATACCACAAAATATTGAATTAAATGGCGATTAAGATAATGCTGGAGACTATCGTAAAAAAGAAATTACGGAATCACATTATCGTTACCGCAGATGAAGAAATATGTCGATAAATATTACGATTTTCGGTTCGCAAAAGGTTACCGAATCCAGGTACTGGATTCAGTAACCTTTATTACGATAATCGTATCACTATAATAAATGTAACGAAAATTTATCGAATTTGCTATTCAGTAAGATATTTTAACGATATTCGCTGTCGGTTAGAGAAAAAAAATTAAGTCACCAAATCAAATTTGTTGAGTTTTTCTTTATTATTTGTGCTTTTCGCTTATTTTCACATTTTCTATACAGAGCTACCACATAATATTGAATTAAATGATGAATAAGATAAAGCGGGAGACTATCGTAAAAAAGAAATTACAGAATCACGATATCGTTATCGCAAGCGAATAAATATGTCGATAAATATTACGATTTTCGGTTCGCAAAAAGTTACAGAATCCAGGTACTGATAGAACATTTTCGAAAAAAAAATTATGTGACCAAAGTAGAAGTAAACTCTTTCAAAAAAAAAAAAAAAAAAAAAAAGACTAAGAAATTTATTATTCGACATATTGTCAGAAGATGATTTTAATTTGTAATTTATTTGCTAGTGGTTCAGCGTTGTCTATATGCATTTCATTGTTGCTGTAACAAGTCATCAGTAGACTTCAACCACACATTTTGAACAGTCACAAAACTCTTATCTTATGCAAAGACTTTCAAATACTATCTAAGAATTCAAAAATAATAATATTTTTGAAAATCAATAAAGAAAATTCAGCGAAGTATGCTTAGAAACTTATAAAAAACCCAGCAAATAATTTATATTCGATATGAATCTTTTCCATTTTTCTATACCTTTATAAAGGGTGTCCCAACAAGAACGCAAGATTTAAATTTTAAATAAAACACAGATAATTAAAAAAAAATCGTGAAACTTTATTATATCGTAAAGTAGACAGAATGAGGTTATGTGTGGAACAACATATCGTGCAGATGGCGCCGCGGCTTTGCTGGCACACACGCGATCTTTTAATGAAATTTTCAGTGACCGTTTTGCATAAATGCTGCGGTATTTCATTAATGCAGCGTCCAATTTCCTCTTTTAAGGCTTGAGTCGTCATCGGCTTATTCGCGTAAACCACCGACTTCAAAAAACCCCAAAGAAAAAAGTCTAATGGTGTTAAATCGCACGATCTAGGCGGCCAATTCTGGTCTCCAAAACGCGAAATAACACGACCTGGAAATGACTGATGCAGCAATTGAATTGTTTCTCTGGCTGTATGACATGTGGCGCCGTCTTGTTGAAACCACATGCCCTCCACATTCATTTCTTCTGCATAGTGAATTTGGAGACACCAATTTGCTGAGCTCGGTGTCGAATTGAGGTGGATGGAGTTTGAGCAACATCATCGCGTACAGCTTCGACATTTTCGATCAATCGCCCTGGTCGAAGGCGCGTTGTTGTCTTTACATCACTAACAGACCCAGTTTCGGCAAATTTATCCATTAATATCTTTGCAGTTGACTCTTTTGGAGCATTATTGTGACCCCAAATTGATTGCAAATTTGCGAACTGTAGCCGCAAAACTTTCACCATTTTGGTAAAACAATTTCACAATGAGAATGCGTTGTTCATTTGTCTAGCGCTCCATTTTTACTAACCTCGTACCTTCTACTAGCAAACAATAACAATTGTTCAAATGTCAAACAATGACACTTCGAATGGCGCCAAATTTTCTCTTGTTGGGACACCCTTTGCAATTAGAAATCCACTGGATAACAATAAAAGTAATTATAAGGCAAAATGAAAAATATAATCTAAATATAACATTTAAGAAATTTATTATTCGACATATTGTCAGAAGATTATTGTTGCCACGCTGGCCATAAGGAAACAAGTATCAGTATCAAATCCTTTTTTAATACCCTTTCGTTTGAACTGGTGTTTTTTACTAACAATATTTCTGGTATATTTTAATGAATAACAAGAAATATATTTATGTGTGCTTTTTGATTACTAACAAGAGTGTGAGTATGAAGCATATTAAAAACTAAATATGGTTAAAAGGCACAAGCAGCAGAAACTGTTTAATTTGATTTTGTTGCTTTGTCAACCAAACATTTGCACTGAAAGCTGAGTGTTGTAAAAATTAATTAAACAAAAATTTCAGTTTTAATGATCAAATATAAGTTTATGATTTCATAATTAATGACCATATTGTTCTTAAAATATATGTATGGATCATGTATATATATGTTTGCTTTTCTCTAATATAAAATTTTAACACATTCTGACAATATGTGAATGTACAGTGGTACCAATAATAAAAAATGGCAATAAGCATTGGACAGCTATTTCTTTTTTAAATAGAAATATTGAATAAGAATTGAAAGTATTGAACTTAAGCCCGATAAAGAAATTAGTCCCGATTGAAATTCATTGTAGTTCAATTGAAATTTAATATCTATTTGATATAAATTAACAAAAACATGGATTATCCATAAATTTGCAATTTAAAAAAAAATTAGAATCTAATTTTTTCGTATTGCTTTTTTTTTTGCAGATAATGCCCACAATGTGTCACACGGCATCTATTTGGTTAACGTTGGCGTTAGCAGTGCAAAGGTATGTATGATTTTAGCTTTAAACTTTATATTTGCAACATACAACAGTATTTTGCAGCAGCCACCAAATATTTGAATGGCCATGTAACAAAATTTTTTTGTATAAATAATATTTGCTAATAGTTTGTTGAAAAGTTCCTTGTTTTTTTTTTTTTTTTTGCATGAAAGCTGGAATACCCAACAATTTCACTAGCACACAGAAAACAAGATAATCAACATAACATGCCAAGACAAATTTAGTGGGGCAAAAGGGGGCAGACTGTCAGCCATTCAGTAAAAATTATTTTATACGAGTATTAAATTAGTTTTCAGTTTATTTATTGATGGCAACTCTGAAAGATATTTGTCCCTGAAAACTATTTCAAACACTTAAATATCATCGTTATGGGAATGTCATGGAAATTAAATATCAAGTCCTTAAAAAATTTCATTTATTATTAAAAATGTAATTCTGAAAATACAGAACTTTTAAACTACTGATACAATTTTACATTTGTTATAACGCGTTTTCTAGAAAACAAGAAATTTTAATTCCATGATACATATTTATGTTTATAAATATGTGCTTTTTTAATTAAAACTCAATAAAAACTTTGCCAAAGGCAAGTTTTTAGTTTTGTGGTTAAAGTTTCCGCTTTTATTTCTGTTGGCGGCCACAAAACAGCAAAAATTTATGTAAGACTGAAACAATCTGTAGCTACGCAGTGGCTTAGATAATTATGGAAATGTGTTATTAGGCTGATCTCAAGTCAGCACACTTGCGTTTAAATAACAAATATTAAGTGAGAATAGGCAAGGGATAGTGCTTGTACAGATGATGAAGTGACAGATATTTACATAGAAAGAAGAGAAGATTAATTAATAAAATAGTTTTTGCAACTTTGATTCCATTCTTTCTATTAACTTTTATAGCATCTGTGCAATGCCTCTGGTGTTAAGTAGGTGCATTATTTTAAGCTACATTGTCAGCCATATAAGTCTTAAAGACAAAATAGGAATGGTAATGACATCGCACCAGCACCAGAAAAGTGCCGTGATATGAAGATAGATTTCACTGCTCGTAAAATTCCACTCTGCAGACAATACTGTTTTATAAGTAACTGTGGGTAAAGGAAAAATTAGAAAATGAGAAGCTCTTAATGTTTCGACATGAAAATCCAATGTGATATTCGTTGTTCTGAGCACATTTTTCAAGATTCGCGTCGCATTCAATTTTCTTGCAAAAATATAATTTTATTAAATGTCCTACACATCCTACATTTTTCACTTGCAAAAATTAAATTAGCTAAACATCGTACATTTTTAATTTAAAAATTAAATGGTTTTTACTTCGTAAATTTTTCATTCAGAAAAATTAAAATTGTCATGAATCGTAAATATTTCACACGTGCTATACATGGTCGATTTTTCATATCGAAAAATTATTTCATTATTTCTACATCATCCATATGTCATGCAAAACAATTTAGTGGACTATACATCGTTTATTCCTCGTGCAAAAATAAAGTACTATACATCGTCCATTTTTCCAGCAAAAAATTAAATGAACTATCCATCGTCTAATTTTTATGCAAAAAATTAAATGAACTATACATAGTGTAATTTTTATGCAAAATTTAAAAAGACTATCATCGTAACTTTTTAATGCAAAAAAAAATTAATGGAATATGTATGCATCATCCATTTTATATTCAAAAAATTAAATGGACTACACATCGTAAATTTTTCTTGCAAAAAATTAAATGGTCTATACATCCTGAAATTTTTATGCAAAAAAAATAATGGACTATGAATCGTTTAATTTTTGTGTAAAATAATTTTTGTGCAAAAAACTTAATCGTCTAATTTTTATGGAAAAAAAAAATTTTATGCCAAAAAATTTAATGGATTGGATACACACAAAATCGTCCATTTTTAAATCTTTTATGAAAAAATTTAATGGACTAAAAATCGTCGCTTTCGTATACAAAAAATTAAAAATACTATCGTCTATTTGTTATGCAAAAAATTAGAAAGACTATACATCGTCTATTTTTCAGACAAAAAATTAAATGGACACTACGAAAAAAAATTTTTTTATGGAAAAATTTTAATTGTCTATAAATCGTCCGTTTCGTATTCAAAAAATTAAATTGACTATACATCGTCTTTTTTTCATGGAAAAAATTAAGTGGACTACACAAACAAAATTTAATGGGCTATACATCGTCCATTTTTAAATTTTTTATGAAACAATTTATTGGCATATAAATCGTTCCTTTCATATTAAAAAAATTAAATTAACTATTACATTGTCTATTTTCATGCAAAAAATTAAATGGACTATACATACAAAATAAAATGGGCTATACATCTTGTATTTTATAATTTTTTTTTAGAAAAAGTTTAATGCATCATGAATTGTCCATTTCGTACGCAAAAAATTAAATGCACGATATACGTCGTCTTTCTTTTGTACAAAAAATTTAATGGACTATACATCATCCATTTTTCATGAAAAAAAAGTTTTTATGGAAAAATTTTAATGGGCTATACATTGTCCATTTTTCAGTTTTTTATGAAAAAATTTATTGGACTATAAATCGTTCCTTTCGTATTAAAAAAATTAAATTAACTATACATCGTCTATTTTTCATGCAAAAAATTAAATGGACTATACATACAAAATAAAATGGGCTATACATCGTCCATTTTATAATTTTTTTATGAAAAAATTTAATGGATCATGAATTGTCCATTTCGTACGCAAAAAATTAAATGCACGATATGCGTCGTCTTTCTTTCGTACAAAAAAATTAATTTAAATCCATTTTTCATGAAAAAAAAATTTTTATGGAAAAATTTTAATGGGCTATACATTGTCCATTTTTCAATTTTTTGTGAAAAAATTTATTGGCCTATAAATCGTTCCTTTCGTATTCAAAAAATTAAATTAACTATACATCGTCTATTTTTCATGCAAAAAATTAAATGGACTATACATACAAAATAAAATGGGCTATACATCGTCCATTTTATAATTTTTTATGAAAAAATTTAATGGATCATGAATTGTCCATTTCGTACGCAAAAAATTAAATGCACGATATGCGTCGTCTTTCTTTCGTACAAAAAATTAAATTTAAATCCATTTTTCATGAGAAAAAAAAATTTTATGAAAAAAATTTAATGGGCTATACATTGTCCATTTTTCAATTTTTTGTGAAAAAATTTATTGGCCTATAAATCGTTCCTTTCGTATTCAAAAAATTAAATTAACTATACATCGTCTATTTTTCATGCAAAAAATTAAATGGACTATACATACAAAATAAAATGGGCTATACATCGTCCATTTTATAATTTTTTTATGAAAAAATTTAATGGATCATGAATTGTCCATTTCGTGCGCAAAAAATTAAATGCACGATATCCGTCGTCTTTCTCTCGTACAAAAAATTTAATGGACTATATCCATCATCCATTTTTCATGAAAAAAAATTTTTTATGGAAAAATTTTAATGGGCTATACATTGTCAATTTTTAAATTTTTTATGAAAAAATTTATTGGCCTATAAATCGTTCCTTTCGGATTCAAAAAATTAAATTAACTATACATCGTCTATTTTTCATGCAAAAAATTAAATGGACTATACATACAAAATAAAATGGGCTATACATCGTCCATTTTATAATTTTTTATGAAAAAATTTAATGGATCATGAATTGTCCATTTCGTACGCAAAAACTTAAATGCACGATATACGTCGTCTTTCTTTCGTACAAAAAATTTAATTTAAATCCATTTTTCATGAAAAAAAATTGTTTATGGAAAAATTTTAATGGGCTATACATTGTCCATTTTTCAATTTTTTATGAAAAAATTTATTGGCCTATAAATCGTTCCTTTCGTATTCAAAAAATTAAATTAACTATACATCGTCTATTTTTCATGCAAAAAATTAAATGGACTATACGTACAAAATAAAATGGGCTATAATACATCGTCCATTTTATAATTTTTATATGAAAAAATTTAATGGATTAAAGGGATGAAAAAAAAATTTGTATAGAAAAATTTTAATGGGCTATACATTGTCAATTTTTAAATTTTTTATGAAAAAATTTATTGGCCTATAAATCGTTCCTTTCGGATTCAAAAAATTAAATTAACTATACATCGTTTATTTTTCATGCAAAAAATTAAATGGACTATACATACAAAATAAAATGGGCTATACATCGTCCATTTTATAATTTTTTATGAAAAAATTTAATGGATCATGAATTGTCCATTTCGTACGCAAAAAATTAAATGCACGATATGCGTCGTCTTTCTTTCGTACAAAAAATTAAATTTAAATCCATTTGTCATGAGAAAAAAAAATTTTATAGAAAAATTTTAATGGGCTATATATAAATATATACATTGTCCATTTTTAATATTTTTATGAAAAAATTTATTGGACTATAAATCGTTCCTTTCGTCTTCAAAAAATTAAATTAACTATACATCGTCTATTTTTCATGCAAAAAATTAAATGGACTATACATACAAAATAAAATGGGCTATACATCGTCCATTTTATAATTTTTTTATGAAAAAATTTAATGGATCATGAATTGTCCATTTCGTGCGCAAAAAATTAAATGCACGATATACGTCGTCTTTCTCTCGTACAAAAAATTTAATGGACTATCCATCATCCATTTTTCATGAAAAAAAATTTTTTATGGAAAAATTTTAATGGGCTATACATTGTCCATTTTTCAATTTTTTGTGAAAAAATTTATTGGCCTATAAATCGTTCCTTTCGTATTCAAAAAATTAAATTAACTATACATCGTCTATTTTTCATGCAAAAAATTAAATGGACTATACATACAAAATAAAATGGGCTATACATCGTCCATATTTTAATTTTTTTATGAAAAAGTTTAATGGATTATGAATTTTCCATTTCGTACGCAAAAACTTAAATGCACGATATACGTCGTCTTTCTTTCGTACAAAAAATTTTATTTAAATCCATTTTTCATAAAAAAAAAATTTATGGAAAAATTTTAATGGGCTATACATTGTCCATTTTTCAATTTTTTGTGAAAAAATTGATTGGCCTATAAATCGTTCCTTTCGTCTTCAAAAAATTAAATTAACTATACATCGTCTATTTTTCATGCAAAAAATTAAATTGACTATACATACAAAATAAAATGGGCTAAACATCGTCCATTTTATAATTTTTTTATGAAAAAGTTTAATGGATCATGAATTGTCCATTTCGTACGAAAAACTTAAATGCACGATATACGTCGTCTTTCTTTCGTACAAAAAATTTAATTTAAATCCATTTTTCATGAAAAAAAATTGTTTATGGAAAAATTTTAATGGGCTATACATTGTCCATTTTTCAATTTTTTATGAAAAAATTTATTGGCCTATAAATCGTTCCTTTCGTATTCAAAAAATTAAATTAACTATACATCGTCTATTTTTCATGCAAAAAATTAAATGGACTATACATACAAAATAAAATGGGCTATACATCGTCCATTTTATAATTTTTTATGAAAAAATTTAATGGATCATGAATTGTCCATTTCGTACGCAAAAACTTAAATGCACGATATGCGTCGTCTTTCTTTCGTACAAAAAATTAAATTTAAATCCATTTTTCATGAGAAAAAAAAATTTTATGGAAAAATTTTAATGGGCTATATTACATTGTCCATTTTTCAATTTTTTGTGAAAAAATTTATTGGCCTATAAATCGTTCCTTTCGTATTCAAAAAATTAAATTAACTATAGATCGTCTATTTTTCATGCAAAAAATTAAATTGACTATACATACAAAATAAAATGGGCTTAACATCGTCCATTTTATAATTTTTTTATGAAAAAGTTTAAAGGATCATGAATTGTCCATTTCGTACGCAAAAACTTAAATGCACGATATACGTCGTCTTTCTTTCGTACAAAAAATTTTATTTAAATCCATTTTTCATGAAAAAAAAATATTTTTATGGAAAAATTTTAATGGACTATACATTGTCCATTTTTCAGTTTTTTATGAAAAAATTTATTGGCCTAGAAATCTTTCCTTTCGTATTCAAAAAATTAAATTAACTATACATCGTCTATTTTTCATGCAAAAAATTAAATGGACTATACATACAAAATAAAATGGGCTATACATCGTCCATTTAATAATTTTTTTATGAAAAAATTTAATGGATCATGAATTGTCCATTTCGTATGCAAAAAATTAAATGCACGATATGCGTCGTCTTCCTTTCGTACAAAAAATTTAATTTAAATCCATTTTTCATGAAAAAAAAAATTTTATGGAAAAATTTTAATGGGCTACATTGTCCATTTTTCAGTTTTTTATGAAAAAATTTATTGGACTATAAATCGTTCCTTTCGTATTCAAAAAATTAAATTAACTATACATCGTCTATTTTTCATGCAAAAAATTAAATACACGATATGCGTCGTCTTTCTTTCGTACAAAAAATTAAATTTAAATCCATTTTTCATGAGAAAAAAAAATTTTATGGAAAAATTTTAATGGGCTATACATTGTCCATTTTTAAATTTTTTATGGAAAAATTTATTGGCCTATAAATCGTTCCTTTCGTATTCAAAAAATTAAATTAACTATACATCGTCTATTTTTCATGCAAAAAATTAAATCTAATATACATGCAAAATAAAATGGGCTATGCATCGTCCATTTTATAATTTGTTTATGAAAAAATTTAATGGATCATGAATTGTCCATTTCGTGCGAAAAAAATTAAATGCACGATATGCGTCGTCTTTCTTTCGTACAAAAAATTTAATTTAAATCCATTTTTCATAAAAAAAAAAATTTTATGGAAAAATTTTAATGGGCTATTATACATTCTCCATTTTTCAATTTTTTATGAAAAAATTTATTGGCCTACAAATCGTTCCTTTCGTATTCAAAAAATTAAATTAACTATACATCGTCTATTTTTCATGCAAAAAATTAAATGGACTATACATACAAAATAAAATGGGCTATACATCGTCCATTTTATAATTTTTTTATGAAAAAATTTAATTGATCATGAATTGTCCATTTCGTACGCAAAAAATTAAATGCACGATATGCGTCGTCTTTCTTTCGTACAAAAAAATTTAATTTAAATCAATTTTTCATGAAAAAAAAAATTTTATGGAAAAATTTTAATGGGCTATACATTGTCCATTTTTCAGTTTTTTATGAAAAAATTTATTGGACTATAAATCGTTCCTTTCGTGTTCAAAAAATTAAATTAACTATACATCGTCTCTTTTTCATGCAAAAAATTAAATGGACTATACATACAAAATAAAATGGGCTTAACTCGTCCATTTTATAATTTTTTTATGAAAAAGTTTAAAGGATCATGAATTTTCTATTTCGTACGCAAAAACTTAAACGCACGATATACGTCGTCTTTCTTTCGTACAAAAAATTTTATTTAAATCCATTTTTCATGAAAAAAAAATATTTTTATGGAAAAATTTTAATGGACTATACATTGTCCATTTTTCAGTTTTTTATGAAAAAATTTATTGGCCTAGAAATCTTTCCTTTCGTATTCAAAAAATTAAATTAACTATACATCGTCTATTTTTCATGCAAAAAATTAAATTGACTATACATACAAAATAAAATGGGCTATACATCGTCCATTTTATAATTTTTTTATGAAAAAATTTAATGGATCATGAATTGTCCATTTCGTACGCAAAAAATTAAATGCACGATATGCGTCGTCTTCCTTTCGTACAAAAAATTTAATTTAAATCCATTTTTCATGAAAAAAAAAATTTTATGGAAAAATTTTAATGGGCTACACATTGTCCATTTTTCAGTTTTTTATGAAAAAATTTATTGGACTATAAATCGTTCCTTTCGTGTTCAAAAAATTAAATTAACTATACATCGTCTATTTTTCATGCAAAAAATTAAATGGACTATACATACAAAATAAAATGGGCTATACATCGTCCATTTTATAATTTGTTTTTGAAAAAATTTAATGGATCATGAATTGTCCATTTCGCAAAAAATTAAATGCACGATATGCGTCGTCTTTCTTTCGTACAAAAAATTTAATTTAAATCCATTTTTCATGAAAAAAATTTTTTTATGGAAAAATTTTAATGGGCTATACATTGTCCATTTTTCAATTTTTTGTGAAAAAATTTATTGGCCTATAAATCGTTCCTTTCGTATTCAAAAAATTAAATTAACTATACATCGTCTATTTTTCATGCAAAAAATTAAATGGACTATACATACAAAATAAAATGGGCTATATATACATCGTCCATTTTATAACTTTTTTATGAAAAAATTTAATGGTTCATGAATTGTCCATTTCGTACGCAAAAAAAAATAAATGCACGATATACGTCGTATTTCTTTCGCACAAAAAATTTAATGGACTATACATCATCCATATTTCATGAAAAAAATTTTTTATGGAAAAATTTCAATGGGCTATACATTGTCAATTTTTAAATTTTTTATGAAAAAATGTATTGGCCTATAAATCGTTCCTTTCGTATTCAAAAAATTAAATTAACTATACATCGTCTATTTTTCATGCAAAAAATTAAATCTAATATACATGCAAAATAAAATGGGCTATGCATCGTCCATTTTATAATTTGTTTATGAAAAAATTTAATGGATCATGAATTGTCCATTTCGTGCGAAAAAAAATTAAATGCACGATATACGTCGTCTTTCTTTCGTACAAAAAATTTAATTTAAATCCATTTTTCATGAAAAAAAATTTTTATGGAAACATTTTAATGGGCATTGTCCATTTTTCAGTTTTATATGAAACAATTTATTGGCCTAGAAATCGTTCCTTTCGTATTCAAAAAATTAAATTAACTATACATCGTCTATTTTTCATGCAAAAAATTAAATGGACTATACATACAAAATAAAATGGGCTATACATCGTCCATTTTATAATTTTTTTATGAAAAAATTTAATGGATCATGAATTGTCCATTTCGTACGCAAAAAATTAAATGCACGATATACGTCGTCTTTCTTTCGTACAAAAAAATTTAATTTAAATCAATTTTTCATGAAAAAAAAAATTTTATGGAAAAATTTTAATGGGCTATACATTGTCCATTTTTCAGTTTTTTATGAAAAAATTTATTGGACTATAAATCGTTCCTTTCGTGTTCAAAAAATTAAATTAACTATACATCGTCTCTTTTTCATGCAAAAAATTAAATGGACTATACATACAAAATAAAATGGGCTTAACATCGTCCATTTTATAGTTTTTTTATGAAAAAGTTTAAAGGATCATGAATTATCTATTTCGTACGCAAAAACTTAAACGCACGATATACGTCGTCTTTCTTTCGTACAAAAAATTTTATTTAAATCCATTTTTCATGAAAAAAAAATATTTTTATGGAAAAATTTTAATGGACTATACATTGTCCATTTTTCAGTTTTTTATGAAAAAATTTATTGGCCTAGAAATCTTTCCTTTCGTATTCAAAAAATTAAATTAACTATACATCGTCTATTTTTCATGCAAAAAATTAAATGGACTATACATACAAAATAAAATGGGCTATACATCGTCCATTTTATAATTTTTTTATGAAAAAATTTAATGGATCATGAATTGTCCATTTCGTACGCAAAAAATTAAATGCACGATATGCGTCGTCTTTCTTTCGTACAAAAAATTTAATTTAAATCCATTTTTCATGAAAAAAATTTTTTTATGGAAAAATTTTAATGGGCTATACATTGTCCATTTTTCAATTTTTTGTGAAAAAATTTATTGGCCTATAAATCGTTCCTTTCGTATTCAAAAAATTAAATTAACTATACATCGTCTATTTTTCATGCAAAAAATTAAATGGACTATACATACAAAATAAAATGGGCTATACATCGTCCATATTTTAATTTTTTTATGAAAAAGTTTAATGGATTATGAATTTTCCATTTCGTACGCAAAAACTTAAATGCACGATATACGTCGTCTTTCTTTCGTACAAAAAATTTAATTTAAATCCATTTTTCATAAAAAAAAAATTTATGGAAAAATTTTAATGGGCTATACATTGTCCATTTTTAAATTTTTTATGAAAAAATTTATTGGCCTACAAATCGTTCCTTTCGTATTCAAAAAATTAAATTAACTATACATCGTCTATTTTTCATGCAAAAAATTAAATGGACTATACATACAAAATAAAATGGGCTATACATCGTCCATTTTATAATTTTTTTATGAAAAAATTTAATGGATCATGAAAAAAGTTGTTATGGAAAAATTTTAATGGGCTATATATACATTGTCCATTTTTCAGTTTTTTATGAAAAAATTTATTGACCTATAAATTGTTCCTTTCGTATTCAAAAAATTAAATTAACTATACATCGTCTATTTTTCATGCAAAAAATTAAATGGACTATACATACAAAATAAAATGGGCTATACATCGTCCATTTTATAATTTTATTATGAAAAAATTTAATGGATCATGAATTGTCCATTTCGTACGCAAAAACTTAAATGCACGATATACGTCGTCTTTCTTTCGTACAAAAAATTTAATTTAAATCCATTTTTCATGAAAAAAAATTTTTATGGAAACATTTTAATGGGCACTGTCCATTTTTCAGTTTTATATGAAAAAATTTATTGGCCTAGAAATCGTTCCTTTCGTATTCAAAAAATTAAATTAACTATACATCGTCTATTTTTCATACAAAAAATTAAATGGACTATACATACAAAATAAAAATGGGCTATACATCGTCCATTTTATAACTTTTTTATGAAAAAATTTAATGGTTCATGAATTGTCCATTTCGTACGCAAAAAAATTAATGAACGATATACGTCGTCTTTCTTTCGTACAAAAAATTTAATGGACTATACATCATCCATATTTCATGAAAAAAATTTCTTATGGAAAAATTTTAATGGGCTATACATTGTCAACTTTTAAATTTTTTATGAAAAAATGTATTGGCCTATAAATCGTTGCTTTCGTATTCAAAAAATTAAATTAACTATACATCGTCTATTTTTCATGCAAAAAATTAAATCTAATATACATGCAAAATAAAATGGGCTATGCATCGTCCATTTTATAATTTGTTTATGAAAAAATTTAATGGATCATGAATTGTCCATTTCGTGCGAAAAAAATTAAATGCACGATATACGTCGTCTTTCTTTCGTACAAAAAATTTAATTTAAATCCATTTTTCATGAAAAAAAAATTTTATGGAAAAATTTTAATGGGCTATACATTTTCCATTTTTAAATTTTTTATGAAAAAATTTATTGGCCTACAAATCGTTCCTTTCGTATTCAAAAAATTAAATTAACTATACATCGTCTATTTTTCATGCAAAAAATTAAATGGACTATACATACAAAATAAAATGGGCTATACATCGTCCATTTTATAATTTTTTTATGAAAAAATTTAATGGATCATGAATTGTCCATTTCGTACACAAAAAATTAAATGCACGATATGCGTCGTCTTTCTTTCGTACAAAAAAATTTAATTTAAATAAATTTTTCATGAAAAAAAAAATTTTATGGAAAAATTTTAATGGGCTATACATTGTCCATTTTTCAGTTTTTTATGAAAAAATTTATTGGACTATAAATCGTTCCTTTCGTGTTCAAAAAATTAAATTAACTATACATCGTCTCTTTTTCATGCAAAAAATTAAATGGACTATACATACAAAATAAAATGGGCTTAACATGGTCCATTTTATAATTTTTTTATGAAAAAGTTTAAAGGATCATGAATTATCTATTTCGTACGCAAAAAATTAAATGCACGATATACGTCGTCTTTCTTTCGTACAAAAAATTTAATTTAAATCCATTTTTCATGAAAAAAAAATTTTATGGAAAAATTTTAATGGGCTATACATTGTCCATTTTTAAATTTTTTATGAAAAAATTTATTGGCCTACAAATCGTTCCTTTCGTATTCAAAAAATTAAATTAACTATACATCGTCTATTTTTCATGCAAAAAATTAAATGGACTATACATACAAAATAAAATGGGCTATACATCGTCCATTTTATAATTTTTTTATGAAAAATTTAATGGATCATGAATTGTCCATTTCGTACGCAAAAAATTAAATGCACGATATACGTCGTCTTTCTTTCGTACAAAAAATTTTATTTAAATCCATTTTTCATGAAAAAAAAATATTTTTATGGAAAAATTTTAATGGACTATACATTGTCCATTTTTCAGTTTTTTATGAAAAAATTTATTGGCCTAGAAATCTTTCCTTTCGTATTCAAAAAATTAAATTAACTATACATCGTCTATTTTTCATGCAAAAAATTAAATGGACTATACATACAAAATAAAATGGGCTATACATCGTCCATTTTATAATTTTTTTATGAAAAAATTTAATGGATCATGAATTGTCCATTTCGCAAAAAATTAAATGCACGATATGCGTCGTCTTTCTTTCGTACAAAAAATTTAATTTAAATCCATTTTTCATGAAAAAAAATTTTTTATGGAAAAATTTTAATGGGCTATACATTGTCCATTTTTCAGTTTTTTATGAAAAAATTTATTGGCCTAGAAATCTTTCCTTTCGTATTCAAAAAATTAAATTAACTATACATCGTCTATTTTTCATGCAAAAAATTAAATGGACTATACATACAAAATAAAATGGGCTATACATCGTCCATTTTATAATTTTTTTATGAAAAAATTTAATGGATCATGAATTGTCCATTTCGTACGCAAAAAATTAAATGCACGATATGCGTCGTCTTTCTTTCGTACAAAAAATTTAATTTAAATCCATTTTTCATGAAAAAAAATTTTTTATGGAAAAATTTTAATGGGCTATACATTGTCCATTTTTCAGTTTTTTATGAAAAAATTTATTGGCCTAGAAATCTTTCCTTTCGTATTCAAAAAATTAAATTAACTATACATCGTCTATTTTTCATGCAAAAAATTAAATGGACTATACATACAAAATAAAATGGGCTATACATCGTCCATATTTTAATTTTTTTATGAAAAAGTTTAATGGATTATGAATTTTCCATTTCGTACGCAAAAACTTAAATGCACGATATACGTCGTCTTTCTTTCGTACAAAAAATTTTATTTAAATCCATTTTTCATAAAAAAAAAATTTATGGAAAAATTTTAATGGGCTATACATTGTCCATTTTTAAATTTTTTATGAAAAAATTTATTGGCCTACAAATCGTTCCTTTCGTATTCAAAAAATTAAATTAACTATACATCGTCTATTTTTCATGCAAAAAATTAAATCTAATATACATGCAAAATAAAATGGGCTATGCATCGTCCATTTTATAATTTGTTTATGAAAAAATTTAATGGATCATGAATTGTCCATTTCGTGCGAAAAAAATTAAATGCACGATATACGTCGTCTTTCTTTCGTACAAAAAATTTAATTTAAATCCATTTTTCATGAAAAAAAAATTTTATGGAAAAATTTTAATGGGCTATACATTTTCCATTTTTAAATTTTTTATGAAAAAATTTATTGGCCTACAAATCGTTCCTTTCGTATTCAAAAAATTAAATTAACTATACATCGTCTATTTTTCATGCAAAAAATTAAATGGACTATACATACAAAATAAAATGGGCTATACATCGTCCATTTTATAATTTTTTTATGAAAAAATTTAATGGATCATGAATTGTCCATTTCGTACACAAAAAATTAAATGCACGATATGCGTCGTCTTTCTTTCGTACAAAAAAATTTAATTTAAATAAACTTTTCATGAAAAAAAAAATTTTATGGAAAAATTTTAATGGGCTATACATTGTCCATTTTTCAGTTTTTTATGAAAAAATTTATTGGACTATAAATCGTTCCTTTCGTGTTCAAAAAATTAAATTAACTATACATCGTCTCTTTTTCATGCAAAAAATTAAATGGACTATACATACAAAATAAAATGGGCTTAACATCGTCCATTTTATAATTTTTTTATGAAAAAGTTTAAAGGATCATGAATTATCTATTTCGTACGCAAAAAATTAAATGCACGATATACGTCGTCTTTCTTTCGTACAAAAAATTTAATTTAAATCCATTTTTCATGAAAAAAAAATTTTATGGAAAAATTTTAATGGGCTATACATTGTCCATTTTTAAATTTTTTATGAAAAAATTTATTGGCCTACAAATCGTTCCTTTCGTATTCAAAAAATTAAATTAACTATACATCGTCTATTTTTCATGCAAAAAATTAAATGGACTATACATACAAAATAAAATGGGCTATACATCGTCCATTTTAAAATTTTTTTATGAAAAAATTTAATGGATCATGAATTGTCCATTTCGTACGCAAAAAATTAAATGCACGATATACGTCGTCTTTCTTTCGTACAAAAAATTTTATTTAAATCCATTTTTCATGAAAAAAAAATATTTTTATGGAAAAATTTTAATGGACTATACATTGTCCATTTTTCAGTTTTTTATGAAAAAATTTATTGGCCTAGAAATCTTTCCTTTCGTATTCAAAAAATTAAATTAACTATACATCGTCTATTTTTCATGCAAAAAATTAAATGGACTATACATACAAAATAAAATGGGCTATACATCGTCCATTTTATAATTTTTTTATGAAAAAATTTAATGGATCATGAATTGTCCATTTCGCAAAAAATTAAATGCACGATATGCGTCGTCTTTCTTTCGTACAAAAAATTTAATTTAAATCCATTTTTCATGAAAAAAAATTTTTTATGGAAAAATTTTAATGGGCTATACATTGTCCATTTTTCAGTTTTTTATGAAAAAATTTATTGGCCTAGAAATCTTTCCTTTCGTATTCAAAAAATTAAATTAACTATACATCGTCTATTTTTCATGCAAAAAATTAAATGGACTATACATACAAAATAAAATGGGCTATACATCGTCCATTTTATAATTTTTTTATGAAAAAATTTAATGGATCATGAATTGTCCATTTCGTACGCAAAAAATTAAATGCACGATATGCGTCGTCTTTCTTTCGTACAAAAAATTTAATTTAAATCCATTTTTCATGAAAAAAAATTTTTTATGGAAAAATTTTAATGGGCTATACATTGTCCATTTTTCAGTTTTTTATGAAAAAATTTATTGGCCTAGAAATCTTTCCTTTCGTATTCAAAAAATTAAATTAACTATACATCGTCTATTTTTCATGCAAAAAATTAAATGGACTATACATACAAAATAAAATGGGCTATACATCGTCCATATTTTAATTTTTTTATGAAAAAGTTTAATGGATTATGAATTTTCCATTTCGTACGCAAAAACTTAAATGCACGATATACGTCGTCTTTCTTTCGTACAAAAAATTTTATTTAAATCCATTTTTCATAAAAAAAAAATTTATGGAAAAATTTTAATGGGCTATACATTGTCCATTTTTAAATTTTTTATGAAAAAATTTATTGGCCTACAAATCGTTCCTTTCGTATTCAAAAAATTAAATTAACTATACATCGTCTATTTTTCATGCAAAAAATTAAATCTAATATACATGCAAAATAAAATGGGCTATGCATCGTCCATTTTATAATTTGTTTATGAAAAAATTTAATGGATCATGAATTGTCCATTTCGTGCGAAAAAAATTAAATGCACGATATACGTCGTCTTTCTTTCGTACAAAAAATTTAATTTAAATCCATTTTTCATGAAAAAAAAATTTTATGGAAAAATTTTAATGGGCTATACATTTTCCATTTTTAAATTTTTTATGAAAAAATTTATTGGCCTACAAATCGTTCCTTTCGTATTCAAAAAATTAAATTAACTATACATCGTCTATTTTTCATGCAAAAAATTAAATGGACTATACATACAAAATAAAATGGGCTATACATCGTCCATTTTATAATTTTTTTATGAAAAAATTTAATGGATCATGAATTGTCCATTTCGTACACAAAAAATTAAATGCACGATATGCGTCGTCTTTCTTTCGTACAAAAAAATTTAATTTAAATAAATTTTTCATGAAAAAAAAAATTTTATGGAAAAATTTTAATGGGCTATACATTGTCCATTTTTCAGTTTTTTATGAAAAAATTTATTGGACTATAAATCGTTCCTTTCGTGTTCAAAAAATTAAATTAACTATACATCGTCTCTTTTTCATGCAAAAAATTAAATGGACTATACATACAAAATAAAATGGGCTTAACATCGTCCATTTTATAATTTTTTTATGAAAAAGTTTAAAGGATCATGAATTATCTATTTCGTACGCAAAAAATTAAATGCACGATATACGTCGTCTTTCTTTCGTACAAAAAATTTAATTTAAATCCATTTTTCATGAAAAAAAAATTTTATGGAAAAATTTTAATGGGCTATACATTGTCCATTTTTCAGTTTTTTATGAAAAAATTTATTGGACTATAAATCGTTCCTTTCGTGTTCAAAAAATTAAATTAACTATACATCGTCTATTTTTCATGCAAAAAATTAAATGGACTATACATACAAAATAAAATGGGCTATACATCGTCCATTTTATAATTTTTTTATGAAAAAATTTAATGGATCATGAATTGTCCATTTCGTACGCAAAAAATTAAATGCACGATATACGTCGTCTTTCTTTCGTACAAAAAATTTTATTTAAATCCATTTTTCATGAAAAAAAAATATTTTTATGGAAAAATTTTAATGGACTATACATTGTCCATTTTTCAGTTTTTTATGAAAAAATTTATTGGCCTAGAAATCTTTCCTTTCGTATTCAAAAAATTAAATTAACTATACATCGTCTATTTTTCATGCAAAAAATTAAATGGACTATACATACAAAATAAAATGGGCTATACATCGTCCATTTTATAATTTTTTTATGAAAAAATTTAATGGATCATGAATTGTCCATTTCGCAAAAAATTAAATGCACGATATGCGTCGTCTTTCTTTCGTACAAAAAATTTAATTTAAATCCATTTTTCATGAAAAAAAATTTTTTATGGAAAAATTTTAATGGGCTATACATTGTCCATTTTTCAGTTTTTTATGAAAAAATTTATTGGCCTAGAAATCTTTCCTTTCGTATTCAAAAAATTAAATTAACTATACATCGTCTATTTTTCATGCAAAAAATTAAATGGACTATACATACAAAATAAAATGGGCTATACATCGTCCATTTTATAATTTTTTTATGAAAAAATTTAATGGATCATGAATTGTCCATTTCGTACGCAAAAAATTAAATGCACGATATGCGTCGTCTTTCTTTCGTACAAAAAATTTAATTTAAATCCATTTTTCATGAAAAAAATTTTTTTATGGAAAAATTTTAATGGGCTATACATTGTCCATTTTTCAATTTTTTGTGAAAAAATTTATTGGCCTATAAATCGTTCCTTTCGTATTCAAAAAATTAAATTAACTATACATCGTCTATTTTTCATGCAAAAAATTAAATGGACTATACATACAAAATAAAATGGGCTATACATCGTCCATATTTTAATTTTTTTATGAAAAAGTTTAATGGATTATGAATTTTCCATTTCGTACGCAAAAACTTAAATGCACGATATACGTCGTCTTTCTTTCGTACAAAAAATTTTATTTAAATCCATTTTTCATAAAAAAAAAATTTATGGAAAAATTTTAATGGGCTATACATTGTCCATTTTTAAATTTTTTATGAAAAAATTTATTGGCCTACAAATCGTTCCTTTCGTATTCAAAAAATTAAATTAACTATACATCGTCTATTTTTCATGCAAAAAATTAAATGGACTATACATACAAAATAAAATGGGCTATACATCGTCCATTTTATAATTTTTTTATGAAAAAATTTAATGGATCATGAATTGTCCATTTCGTACGCAAAAAATTAAATGCACGATATGCGTCGTCTTTCTTTCGTACAAAAAATTTAATTTAAATCCATTTTTCATGAAAAAAATTTTTTTATGGAAAAATTTTAATGGGCTATACATTGTCCATTTTTCAATTTTTTGTGAAAAAATTTATTGGCCTATAAATCGTTCCTTTCGTATTCAAAAAATTAAATTAACTATACATCGTCTATTTTTCATGCAAAAAATTAGATGGACTATACATACAAAATAAAATGGGCTATACATCGTCCATATTTTAATTTTTTTATGAAAAAGTTTAATGGATTATGAATTTTCCATTTCGTACGCAAAAACTTAAATGCACGATATACGTCGTCTTTCTTTCGTACAAAAAATTTTATTTAAATCCATTTTTCATAAAAAAAAAATTTATGGAAAAATTTTAATGGGCTATACATTGTCCATTTTTAAATTTTTTATGAAAAAATTTATTGGCCTACAAATCGTTCCTTTCGTATTCAAAAAATTAAATTAACTATACATCGTCTATTTTTCATGCAAAAAATTAAATGGACTATACATACAAAATAAAATGGGCTATACATCGTCCATTTTATAATTTTTTTATGAAAAAATTTAATGGATCATGAATTGTCCATTTCGTACGCAAAAACTTAAATGCACGATATACGTCGTCTTTCTTTCGTACAAAAAATTTAATTTAAATCCATTTTTCATGAAAAAAAATTTTTATGGAAACATTTTAATGGGCATTGTCCATTTTTCAGTTTTATATGAAAAAATTTATTGGCCTAGAAATCGTTCCTTTCGTATTCAAAAAATTAAATTAACTATACATCGTCTATTTTTCATACAAAAAATTAAATGGACTATACATACAAAATAAAAAGGGGCTATACATCGTCCATTTTATAACTTTTTTATGAAAAAATTTAATGGTTCATGAATTGTCCATTTCGTACGCAAAAAAATTAATGCACGATATACGTCGTCTTTCTTTCGTACAAAAAATTTAATGGACTATACATCATCCATATTTCATGAAAAAAATTTCTTATGGAAAAATTTTAATGGGCTATACATTGTCAATTTTTAAATTTTTTATGAAAAAATGTATTGGCCTATAAATCGTTGCTTTCGTATTCAAAAAATTAAATTAACTATACATCGTCTATTTTTCATGCAAAAAATTAAATCTAATATACATGCAAAATAAAATGGGCTATGCATCGTCCATTTTATAATTTGTTTATGAAAAAATTTAATGGATCATGAATTGTCCATTTCGTGCGAAAAAAATTAAATGCACGATATACGTCGTCTTTCTTTCGTACAAAAAATTTAATTTAAATCCATTTTTCATGAAAAAAAAATTTTATGGAAAAACTTTAATGGGCTATACATTGTCCATTTTTAAATTTTTTATGAAAAAATTTATTGGCCTACAAATCGTTCCTTTCGTATTCAAAAAATTAAATTAACTATACATCGTCTATTTTTCATGCAAAAAATTAAATGGACTATACATACAAAATAAAATGGGCTATACATCGTCCATTTTATAATTTTTTTATGAAAAAATTTAATGGATCATGAATTGTCCATTTCGCAAAAAATTAAATGCACGATATGCGTCGTCTTTCTTTCGTACAAAAAATTTAATTTAAATCCATTTTTCATGAAAAAAAATTTTTTATGGAAAAATTTTAATGGGCTATACATTGTCCATTTTTCAATTTTTTGTGAAAAAATTTATTGGCCTATAAATCGTTCCTTTCGTATTCAAAAAATTAAATTAACTATACATCGTCTATTTTTCATGCAAAAAATTAAATGGACTATACATACAAAATAAAATGGGCTATATATACATCGTCCATTTTATAATTTTTTATGAAAAAATTTAATGGATCATGAATTGTCCATTTCGTACGCAAAAAATTAAATGCACGATATGCGTTGTCTTTCTTTCGTACAAAAAATTAAATTTAAATCTATTTTTCATGAGAAAAAAAAATTTTATGGAAAAATTTTAATGGGCTATACATTGTCCATTTTTAAATTTTTTGTGAAAAAATTTATTGGCCTATAAATCGTTCCTTTCGTATTCAAAAAATTAAATTGACTATACTTCGTCTATTTTTCATGCAAAAAATTAAATGGACTATACATACAAAATAAAATGGGCTATACATCGTCCATTTTATAATTTTTTTATGAACAAATTTAATGGATCATGAATTGTCCATTTCGTGCGCAAAAAATTAAATGCACGATATACGTCGTCTTTCTTTCGTACAAAAAATTTAATTTAAATCCATTTTTCATGAAAAAAAATTTTTATGGAAACATTTTAATGGGCTATACATTTTCCATTTTTCAGTTTTATATGAAAAAATTTATTGGCCTAGAAATCGTTCCTTTCGTATTCAAAAAATTAAATTAACTATACATCGTCTATTTTTCATACAAAAAATTAAATGGACTATACATACAAAATAAAAAGGGGCTATACATCGTCCATTTTATAACTTTTTTATGAAAAAATTTAATGGTTCATGAATTGTCCATTTCGTACGCAAAAAAATAAATGCACGATATACGTCGTATTTCTTTCGTACAAAAAATTTAATGGACTATACATCATCCATATTTCATGAAAAAATTTTTTTATGGAAAAATTTCAATGGGCTATACATTGTCAATTTTTAAATTTTTTATGAAAAAATTTATTGGCCTATAAATCGTTACTTTCGTATTCAAAAAATTAAATTAACTATACATCGTCTATTTTTCATGCAAAAAATTAAATGGACTATACATACAAAATAAAATGGGCTATACATCGTCCATTTTATAATTTTTTTATGAAAAAATTTAATGGATCATGAAAAAAGTTGTTATGGAAAAATTTTAATGGGCTATATATACATTGTCCATTTTTCAGTTTTTTATGAAAAAATTTATTGACCTATAAATCGTTCCTTTCGTATTAAAAAAATTAAATTAAGTATAGATCGTCTATTTTTCATGCAAAAAATTAAATGGACTATACATACAAAATAAAATGGGCTATACATCGTCCATATTTTATTTTTTTTATGAAAAAGTTTAATGGATCATGAATTGTCCATTTCGTACGCAAAAACTTAAATGCACGATATACGTCGTCTTTCTTTCGTACAAAAATTTAATTTAAATCCATTTTTCATAAAAAAAAAATTTTTATGGAAAAATTTTAATGGGCTATATTACATTGTACATTTTTCAATTTTTTGTGAAAAAATTTATTGGCCTATAAATCGTTCCTTTCATATTCAAAAAATTAAATTAACTATACATCGTCTATTTTTCATGCAAAAAATTAAATGGACTGTACATACAAAATAAAATGGGCTATGCATCGTCCATTTTATAACTTTTTTATGGAAAAATTTAATGGATCATGAATTGTCCATTTCGTACGCAAAAAATTAAATGCACGATATACGTCGTCTTTCTTTCAAACCAAAAATTTAATGGACTATACATCATCCATTTTTCATGAAAAAAAAGTTTTTATGGAAAAATTTTAATGGGCTATACATTGTCAATTTTTAAATTTTTTATGAAAAAATTTATTGGCCTATAAATCGTTCCTTTCGGATTCAAAAAATTAAATTAACTATACATCGTCTATTTTTCATGCAAAAAATTAAATTGACTATACATACAAAATAAAATGGGCTATTCATCGTCCATATTTTATTTTTTTTATGAAAAAGTTTAATGGATCATGAATTGTCCATTTCGTACGCAAAAACTTAAATGCACGATATACGTCGTCTTTCTTTCGTACAAAAATTTAATTTAAATCCATTTTTCATAAAAAAAAAATTTTTATGGAAAAATTTTAATGGGCTATACATTGTACATTTTTCAATTTTTATGAAAAAATTTATTGGCCTATAAATCGTTACTTTCGTATTCAAAAAATTAAATTAACTATACATCGTCTATTTTTCATGCAAAAAATTAAATGGACTATACATACAAAATAAAATGGGCTATACATCGTCCATATTTTAATTTTTTTATGAAAAAATTTAATGGATCATGAATGAATGGTCCATTTCGTACGCAAAAAATTAAATGCACGATACACGTAGTCTTTCTTTCGTACAAAAAATTTAATGGACTATACATCATCCATTTTTCATGAAAAAAAATTTTTTATGGAAAAATTTTAATGGGCTATAATACATTGTCCATTTTTAAATTCCTTTCGTTCCTTTCGTATTCAAAAAATTAAATTTAATAATACATGGTCTATTTTTCATGCAAAAAATTAAATGGACTATACATACAAAATAAAATGGGCTATACATCGTCCATATTTAAATTTTTTTATGAAAAAATTTAATGGATCATGAATTGTCCATTTCGTACGCAAAAAATTAAATGCACGATATACGTCGTCTTTCTTTCATACAAAAAATGTAATGGACTATACATCATCCATTTTTCATGAAAAAAAATTTTTTATGGAAAAATTTTAATGGGCTATACATTGTCCATTTTTCAATTTTTTGTGAAAAAATTTATTGGCCTATAAATCGTTCCTTTCGTATTCAAAAAATTAAATTAAGTATAGATCGTCTATTTTTCATGCAAAAAATTAAATGGACTATACATAAAAAATAAAATGGGCTATACATCGTCCATTTTATAATTTTTTTATAAAAGAGTTTAATGGATCATGAATTGTCCATTTCGTACGCAAAAAATTAAATGCACGATATACGTCGTCTTTCTTTTGTACAAAAAATTTAATTTAAATTCATTTTTCATGAAAAAAAATTTTTTATGGAAAAATTTTAATGGGCTATATTACATTGTCCATTTTTAAATTTTTTATGAAAAAATTTATTGGCCTATAAATCGTTCCTTTCGTATTCAAAAAATTAAATTAACTATACATCGTCTATTTTTCATGCAAAAAATTAAATGGGCAATACATACAAAATAAAATGGGCTATACATCGTCCATTTTATAATTTTTTTATGAAAAAATTTAATGGATCATGAGTTCGTACACAAAAAAATTAAATGCACGATATACGTCGTCTTTCTTTCGTACAAAAATTTTAATGGACTATACATCATCCATTTTTCATGAAAAAATAAATTTTTTTATGGAAAAATTTTAATGTCCATTTTTGAATTTTTTATGAAAAAATTTTTTGGCCTATAAATCGTCCCTTTCATAATCAAAAAATGAAACTAACTATATATCGTCTATTTTTCATGCAAAAAATTTGATGGACTATATATATGCAAAATTTAATGGGCTATACATCGTCCATTTGAAAAAGTTTAATGGACCATAATTGTCCATTTCGTACGCAAAAAATTATATGCACTATATGCGTCGTCTATTTTTCGTACAAAAAATTTAATGGACTTTAACCTATAAATCGTCCCTTCCGTATGCGTAATGGTATATTGATTTCTCTGTTATTGTGATTTTTTCAGTTTGAATTTGGAAAATAATCGTTATTTGCGGTTCCTGCTATATACATACAACGTGTAATTTTATGCAAAAAATAATATATTCAAATTTTTGTGTAAAATTTTTTATGCGAAAAATTTAATTTTTTTGTAAAGAAATTTTTAGTGCAAATAATTTAATGGACTATACATTATAAATTTTTCGTGCCAAAAAAAAAATAATGTACTATACATCGTCTAATTTTAATGCAAAAAACTTTTTTGTGCAGGAAAATTAAATGGACTATATACATTGTCCAATTTTTATTAAAAAAAATTTTTTATGCAAAAATTTAAATGGACTAACATCGTCTAATTTGTATTCAAAAATTTTTTTATGCCAAAAATTTTTATGCAAAAATTTTATGGAATATACATTGTAACACAGTTTATTTTCCAGCTGGGGTATGATTCTGTCTGCCCAGGGTCTAGTCAAAGGTCTACTTCCTTTGAATAGTATGTAGATGTTGTTACACTAACACAACCTTTTTTATATACGAATTCACGACTTCTAATGTCTACACAATTAAAAGTGAAGAGTATGAAGTAAATCCGAGAGTTGATATTATGTCCGGTTTATTCACGAAGTACAATTAATACGAATGTAAAGTAAATTCGGGAGGCTTTATATTCGGCTACCGTGCAACTAACTACAACGAAGACGAAGTAAAATCGGGAGACTTCGTATTCGGGTAAATTACGAAATAGTATTATTACGAATATAAAGACAGTTTGGGAGACTTTATATTCGGCTACCGTGCAACTAACTACAACGAGCACAAAGTAAATTCGACAGACTTCGTATTCGGCTACTCTACGAAATAATATTAATAATACGGGAAATAATGTAAGGTAAATTCGGTAGACCTTACGATCGCTAAAATACGGTTTATCTACTGGTCACATACTAAGAACAAGAATCGATAAAGCTTTCGGACGACACTTTTAAGTGGCTTTCTTATAATTGTCGTTCTTACGGTATTGTAACTTGATCCCCGGTTGTGTGTAAAAGTTGACTACTTATGCCAATTATAACATGATCTTAGTGAGAATCACACTTTTCGTTGGCATGTTGTGGCTTGGTTTCATTCAGTGGTGGCGTTTGCATGTGCGTGTGTATGTCGTGCTTTGTTCAGATATACGGTAAAAGGTACATGCATTTTCACTACGGTATTCGGTAAAAGGTACGTGCATTTGCACTTTTTATTGAACAAGAGTATAAGTGTATGAGTACTTGTAACGTCACGTTACAACATCGTTTAATTTTTATGCAAAAAAAAAAAAAAAATATGCAAAAAATTTAATGGACCATAAATCGTTCATTTTGCCTGCAAAAAAACAAATGGACTATACATAGTACATTTTTCATACAAAAAATTAAAGAAAAAATTTCATGAAAAAAATTATTTTTACATCGTCCATTTTTTGTGCAAAAAATTTTATGGCAAAAATTAAATGGACTATCTATCCATCGTTAATTTTCCATGCAAAAATTTTTTTACGCAAAAAATTAAATGGACTATAATCTACCATTTTAAATGCAAAAAAATTAATCAACTATACATCGTCTAATTTTACATTAGGATTTCAACATGTTTTTTTGTGTGTTATGGAATACCCTTTAATTTTTAGCTATACAAGTTTTATATATTCTGTAAAAATTTGATAAGTTCCTATCTAAAAATTTCGTATTGCTAGAAGAAATGAGGTCAAAATACCTTCTTGCTTGGTACAAAAGCTATCACTACTATCTGCTATGAATTTTATTTTATCATTGTTTGATTTTGATAATTCTGGTCTATGACAGAACGTATTAAAAACTTTAAGTTGTACTTTGAAACTTTTATCTTAATCTTTAACTCCCATTGACGTGGAATAGTAGAAGAATACTAAATATATTAATTTAAACATAAAAAAATTTTAAAGTATTGCGGGAGACTACGCTCTTAATAAACTTTTAAAAGCTTTGTTTAAAATAAAATTTCATTCCTTTTATCATTGATGATAGGTAGGAGGGAGTATTATTTCTAATTTATAATAAATCACCATGGTGTTAACTGATTCAGTTAAACTTTGAATTTATTGGTCTACAAAATTAATAAAAAGAAAATAAATAGGAAAAAGTATAAAATTATAATGAAATTTCTGGTTATCATTATTTATTTATTTTTCTTTGTCAGTTTCTTAAAATAATTCTTAAGGGAGTTTGTGAAAAAGCAACAAATAAGTATAATATCATTATTTACCCTAATCATTATTTTTTAAAATTTTTTTGTCATTGTTACAAAACAAAAACCTTTTTAAAAAACCAACAAATAAGTTTTAATTTAATGCCTTTGACCATTTTGCCAAAAAGTCAAAATGAATGAAGAGTTCAAATTTCCCATAAACGAAAATTATATCTGAAATCTGAATTTTCCTTTTACAGCACTGCTAGAAATATACATTAGCCACATTTGAATATTTAAATTGTTTCATTTTGCATTCTTACTCACAAAAATATTTAATGGTTACAATCGTTCACACTTTCGCTGGCTTTGTGTTTAAAAAAAGTTTTTATTATCATTTTCTGCGTAACCTTGAATGTAGAATATTCAAGGATGTTTCTCTTAGTACGAGTAATTATAGCAAAGCTAAATATTTTTTATTATAAAAAAACTGATGGCTATAAAGAAATTTAATATATTTTTAACTGTTTTATAAAATAATAAATTTGTTAGTAAGCATTAAGTTTGTCTTACAATTATATTGTGAAATAAAATAGGCAACAGATTTTATAAGTTTGTAGTTAATGAAAAAAAAACAGTTTTAGAGTAATTAAATAAAATAATTGGGGATTGAAACGATAGTCTTAAGTGTCATAGTGTCATAATGTTTTAAATTATTTTATTGTCATTACTTTTGCTTTGTTTTTTTTCAAACGAAAATTTAAAAACATTACAACAATTAAGTCAGTCTACCGTTTGAATCCCCCAAAATAATATAAAAATAGACAATTTTTCTTTTAACTTGATGCACGCTTAGAAAAGAATATTCCTGCAATCAACAACTTTAATTGAAAATAATACCAAAAACCAGTTAAAAATGTAATTGAATCAATTAAACTTTGTAATTAATTAAAATTTTTAACCAAAAGGTTAATTGACTTAAATACATTTTTAATTTATTTTTTGTTTCATTTTCAATAAAAGTTGTTGGTTGCAGAAATATTTTTTTCTGTGCGGTGACTTAAATTAATCAACATATCAGAAGATTTGCAAACTCTAAATATATACAAAATATGCAACAATAACTAATGAATCGCTACACATTTTTAGATTGCGGAATACTTGTTTAAATTTTAAGCGAGCAATTTTCACCAAAAATTATCATAAGCAATAAGTCCCATTTTTATCTTTGTGCATACGTGCATAAGCAGAAATCCGCGTATAACACTAGAATGGTAGGCGTTTTTTTTCGAAAACGCCGTGGCCAAAACGACTACTGTGAACGGCAAGCGCTAAAGAGCCACTCTGAACGAACTTCTGCTTCATTCCTCAACTGGACGAATTAAGACTAGTGAACAGGTGATTCCACCAGGATGGAGCAATCAATGTAACAAATAAATACAAATAATATCAGGTGACCATTTTTGCGCCGCCCTGTATTAACAATTAGAATGAATTATATTTTTTTGCTATGAAGGTTCTCTGTTGACTTTTTCCTTATTATGAGCTAAACAAAGGTATCTGCAATGTTGTGCCAGCGTTTTTACTCTGCTTTATATGTGTTTCAAATTAATTCAACATGATTTACAGTAATCTTCAGAAAAATGTTTCCCTTTTTAAAATAACTTTATTTCAAGATGATTTAAAATTCCAATTCTGTTAAATCAAAATCACGAATCAAGTTTAATCAAAGTTATTTCATGTTGGAACAACATGAATTCAATTTAAAATAGTCATTGCGTTTTATTAATTATTTAACCTACGTTAATTGTGTGCATTGGCATAGACATCAGGAAAATGATTGTGTATTTGACCCTCTACCAAGATTTGAACCCGTGGTAGTCAGTGCTCTTATCGATGCAGCCAAAACAACCTAAAATAAAAAAAATAGTTCAATATTATTTAATTGATCATTTAACATTATTTGAAATGAAAATTAAAGATAAAAAAACACAAAACTGCGAAACTATTTTAGCTTATCTCCAGGATATGCTTTAAACACATTCACTGTAGCAGGCTACATGAACACACGACTTCAAATGCTGCTGGCGGCATTTGTCGCAGCATATTTCGTCGCTTTTTTAACTAACTGACCTAACTGAAATATTTTTGAAAAATGAGTTAAGTCCTCTACTAGACTTTATAAGTCATAATACACATTGCCTAAAATTTTCATGACTGTAAGCATTACTTTTGTGTCTACATAAGTAAAAAGATTTCTGACGCAGCCATAAGAATGAATGTACAAAACAACCATAAAAGCTGCTCTCCTGTTAAATTT
This sequence comes from Tachina grossa, assembly GCA_949987645.1. NCBI lineage: Eukaryota > Metazoa > Arthropoda > Insecta > Diptera > Tachinidae > Tachina > Tachina grossa. The sequence continues at coordinate 109,568,800 of OX465277.1, read as the reverse complement.
CTAAAATGTTAGTTAGGTCAGTTGTTAAAACAGCGACGATATATTTCAGTGGTACCGCTTTCTAATATTGCAAATTTATAAATATAAAATTGTTTATTCAAAAATATAAAAATAAATCAGTGTATTTCTTTATATTTTTTTTTTTTGCCAATTTTACTATCTATCTAGAGGTTTAGTAATTTTTTCAATACATTTAACAATTTTTCGCTAACTTCCAATTTTTTCGCGTTTTTTCGAAACTTTTTATATTTCTAGTGGCTTTCGCGATTTCTAATCAATTATAGGGCTTGCTTCCGATTTTGCAACTTCTCGCAAATTTTTGAAAACATCGCGTTAAAAGCGTCTTTTGAATGTTTTCAGTTTCCTGCATGTTTTCAGCTTCCTGTGGACTTTAAAAAAAAATATTAGACTTTGTTATCATCCCGCTGTTAAGAAGTTTTTGCGAATCTCCTTACAGTTTTGGCGATTTTCAATCAATATTATAGTTTTTTTTTTTTTTAATTTTGCAACTTTACGCGAATTATCGTTTTTTCGCTATATAAAAATATAATTACATTTGTAATTAGCATTGAAATTTTGTAACTTTCTTTTTTATTTTGCAATAAAAAATTTTTTAAGCACCTATTTGATTTTATATTTTGCTATTTTGTCAACAGTATTTTTGGGTTGTAGCTATCAAGAATAGAAATAAGTTTAAATCGACTACGCCAAAATCACCACAGACAACAACCTGCCACCCTATTGCCTTGCTGTCTTCAAAACAATCATTCTCATATAAACATCTGTATTCTATACTTGACAATTTGTAGTCGGTAGCTTGCTGTGGTGAATGGGTTTAATGCTTTACACAACCTAACATTAGCCCAATTCACAATCTTGTGCAAATGGTCTTATACAACATTATAAAATAAATAAGAATTTAGTTAAAACTGAATCAATAAAGCTTTTAATAAATTTAAACACTAGTCACGTTTTATATGATTATAGCAAAACATAGGCAAATTACACAAAAGCCCAATTCACAATCTTGTGCAAATGGTCTTGCATCCTTGCATGTGCAAAGTGGTATAGTATATTGATACTCACCACTAAGAATTGTTAAGTGGTGAGTAGAATATACTACACAATTTTGCACATGCAACGATGCAAGACCATTTGCACAAGATTGTGAATTGGGCTAAAGTATTTACTGAATAACATTTTTATTGTATTATATAGCGTAAAGACCATCAACTCTTAAATAAAATATATATTTGTGAAAATTGCTTATTTCAATCGTTAAATTTTCTTAAAAAGTTATCACTCAATCGTGTTGGCAGACGGCGAGATTTATTGGAATTAACACAGATCATTTTATATTGTAACATAAGAAAAAGGCATAAAACGTCATGGTGTCTGCATTTATTTTTATGTTTGTAAGCGTCGCAACATAAAATATATATATATATATATATATATATATATATATATATATATATATATATATATATATATATATATATATATATATATATATATATCCCTTATTAAAGACATTTCCTAAAAGACTTTATGGAGAAGTAAACATAAATACAAGTATAAATTTTTATGGATGAAATTTTAAAAGTGAACATAAAATATAATTGGTTTTGCTTAAAATGGTATTGTTAAAGTGTTTGGAGTTTTTGATATAAAAAATATGTCTCAAAAGCCAAAAATGCTCGTAATAACTGAAATAAAAACTTATGGCATTCAATGTTGCCAGTTATGAAATATGTATTAATGGTAGGCAGTGTTGCCAGCTTACAGCTTCATTTTACTCGTTTTTTTTTAACATACCATTTTAAATCTTATCTGAAATTGCTTTCAAAATGCCTTATGATTCGCATCGAATTACACAGTAACGCTCTAGAAACTTGCAATATAAATAATCGATTTTTCAAAAATTATTTTTATTTTTTATTTCCAGATACATTTACGTTTGTCACGCTCCCATGGCTCATACTTGGTGTACGATGCCACGCGTAAAACGTTGCACCCTCTACATAACAATTGCCGCTTTCCTGCATCAGAGTACGAAACTATTCGATCATAACTTCCAAGCGCTACAAATACAGTGGGAAGGGCAAACCGTCGAAGTGTGCCAAATGCACGTGGCGAAATGGGTGGACGACTTTATTGGTGAGGATTTATACTATACCAGCTATTTTCTATTTCGAGTGATATTTGTACATCTGGTGCCGTGCATAATGTTGGTCACTCTAAACATACTGCTGTTTGCCGCCATGCGCCAAGCCAACAGAAGGAGAAAATTACTCTTCAAAGACAATCGCAAGAGAACCAAGAGAAGCGAAAGTCACTGCACCACACTCATGCTGATCGTAGTGGTCACGGTGTTCTTGGTGGTGGAAATTCCCATAGCGGTGGTCACGGCAATGCACATTGTGTCCTCGTTGTATATCAACTTCATGGACTATGAGAGCGCCAATATATTAATCGCATTTACGAATTTCTTTTTGGTTGTCAGCTATCCCATTAATTTTGGCATTTACTGCGGCATGTCGCGTCAGTTTCGCGAAACATTCAAGGAGATATTTTTGGGCAGCAAAAGCGGTAAGAAGGAAAACTCGTCCAGATATTCGATTGTGAATGGCCAACGTACTTGCACGAACACCAATGAGACTGTGCTCTAGTAAAGGTTTCTTTTAATGCGGTTTCACAAAGGCTGGAAACAAAAGAGACGTCATTCAAGTTTTTGCTCCAGTATTACAGAATATCCGCAGGGTGGTGGTAAGACAAGTGCTAATACCGCCACCACTAGTATAGTAACAAGTTGTATTGAAGTAGGTGGGGGAGGAGGAGATGGTAGTGTTACAGCGGCTACTGGTGTAAATATTTTTAGTCATAAAAAAAGTTTTAACAATTTAGATGGTTCGAATGTGGTTGGTGGTTCCAGACGTTTCAGTGAACACCAGCAACATGTTGTGGTAATGGATATTATCGATGAGGATAAGGTGGAAGTTTAGAATTAAATTATAACGCTTAGGTCCAACTTCACAGTCTATAGTTAACTAATGTTCGTGGTTTAACTAATGATTCTTCTTATCAATTTGATTGGTTAAACCACCTTCATGAGTTAACTAAAGACTGTGAATAGTTGTACTAATTAAGTCTGCATTAGTTTTATTTATAACTAAAAAAACAAATAAGGTTGGTAGTTCTTAGGTCTCATATAATATTTTTTTTCAAACTTCTTTGCTCCTTGTATGGCTAGTATGCTAAGAGACTAATTATAAAAAAAAACTAATTTATTTAAATTAAGATTACCATGAAATACAAAACTTCTCCAATATAATAAATAAGTTAGATTTGTAAATATCTTAATAATTAAGTAAAATTAAAGAAATTTAATTCGAATTTATAATTACACTTTTGATACAAAATGAATATTTAAAAATTATTGTATATAAATAAAAAATATTTTAAATAAAATAAATAATGTTATAATTTATTGGCATAGTTTCCACTTTAAAGCACTCTATAAATTGTATATATTCCTATTTGTGACATTAAAATTTTACAAACCCTTCAAACAAAATTTAAATTTAAATACTCTTGTTTATTCGCATTTAAAAAAGCTCTTAAAATTTCATCTACTAGATAACATACTATTTATTAGATAATTTAAAGCAAATTAACAAAAAAAAAAAAAAAAAGGGATAAGTCAATTTATAGAATGAAGGAGGCTTATTCTGTAATTCGATTCAAAAGGAAATTATTCGAGCAGTTTTTATTTCGAATCGAAGTGCAGAGTAACGCTGAAGAGAATTAAAAACAATTATTTTTGATTAGCTATTTTTTTGCATCGGCAAAATTTAATAACAGTCAATAAATTTCACACTATACAAAAAATATGATGCAAGAGAACACTTTTTGAATTGGCTAAATGTAACAGTAATGTAAAAAAATAAATAAATAAAAGTGATAAAATATTTTTTTCACAAGCGTTGTTTGGCTTGTTAACAAATAATTTTACCAATAAAAAGCAAAATATTAAGTAACTGATTTTAAAATTTTCTTTCGTATTATTGATAATATTTTCGACAAAGCTGAAGGATATGTTATACAAGTTGTCGTTAAAATAAATGTTTATTTTTTGATAAATTCATATCACCAATTTTCATAAAATAGATTTTTGAGGTTCGACATTTTTTATTTTGTTTTATATCATATTTATTAATAATTACAATTTTTTTGAGTAAATTTCTAGACAATTTTATTTTTTGTTCACATAAAGAAACAAACTGAAAGCCTGTACAGACATTTTTGAAAGTGAAAAAAAATTTAATAGTATTTATTATTACGTGCCATAGAAAAAAATCTCAGTATTGGTCCTAATGAAATCGTTCAAAGGTCTCAAAAACTGTGCAATTGTGCATTCTGACACACTCGTAATTAAAGTGTCAAAAATTGTTTGGACACAAGGTGCCCCTGTGGCTGAGTGGCTGCGCCCCTGTGATTGAGTGGTAGCGATGCCAGCCTCTCAGTCCAGAGGTTAGTGGGTTCGATTCCCACCATGGACCCTGGTTGTTTTTCGCAGTGTTTGTTATTATATTTAAAAAAAATTAAAATTTACAGAAACTTGTTAAGTTTGTCAAACAATTTGGAGTCCTAAACTTAAGGTGTGCAATTATGCATTTGGTAAACAACAACTTCTCCGTATAATCTGAGCAATTTGCTTTTATAGTTTTCTTCTTCCATTTTCAGACACAATTCACATTTTTTTTCGTAAAGAAATATATGTACATACATATTAATGTCCTGCACAAGACCATTTATAAGACCTTTCAAGACATCAGAGATTTTTCAAATGCTTACTACAGCGAAATATTATAAAACAAACAATTAAAACAAATGTCTTGCCAAAAGTGTTGTTTAGCGTTTGTTTTAGAATATTTCGCTGTAGTAAAGCATTTGAAAAATATCTCATGTCTTGAAAGGTCTTATAAATGGTCTTGTGCAGGACTTTAATACATATGTATAAATATGTACATACATATGTATTTAAATTAACAAATTGATTAAAGTTAGTTTTCTTGTTTTATTTTTACTAAATAATATATTTGACATTTCATTTAAATTGACTTAACTGTTTGCGCAAAAATTGCAAAGAAGCTTCATGAGACAAGTCTCGCATATTTTCGCAATTGCACAGATGACAATTTTAAGAGTTTTCAAAAAAGCTTATTTTTTAAATGTTATCGCACTTACTTTTACAGGTTTGTGTTATATGTTTGTATATTCAAATTTGAAAGCAAGAAACTATTAATTTTGTTAAAAGTTTGTAAAATTTTGTTACCAGCCATAAGTAAGCCTAAAGTTCTGTTTTACTTTCCCTTTTAAGGAAATTATCTTTATATCATCTGTGGTTTTAATTATATTTTATTTTTTTGCTATCTCATATATATATTTTCATAAATTGTTGTAAAATTTTTCATAATGTTTATTATGTCCTATAATTTTTTTTCGATTTGTAGTTGCTTGTTTTTTGACAAATGCACATTATTTTTACATAAACAAAATAAATGTTGTTCTTTGCATTGCTGTAGTACTTGATATAAATATACTTTAAAACAAAATTTGCTGTCTAAACACATAGAATATGAAAGAATGCTGCATACATAATATTACACAAAAAAATGCAAATAACAATTACAAAATTATTTTTCCAACTTAAAAAAAAAAGATTGGTCGAAGAAAAATTCAAAACACATACACATAAATATATTTGGAGCATTGAAATGGTAGTCATAAGTTAAAATGTTTTAAAATAATAACACGAAAAAATACGACTGCTGCGAGCAACCCCCCATAATTAACAATTACAAATATTGTACTTACTTGTATTTTCACTTTAGCAGCTTTGTACATTGCTTACTCTATCTCTCTCTCAATTCCTTTGGTAAACTCTCTCAAATTTCTGCGTGTAGTTATGACAAAATAAAAAAAAAGCTAGTTTAGAAAGTCTTATTATTTTTTTGTTTAAGCTTTTTTGTTTAAGCTACAACAATAATTTTTTGAAACTATGTTAAAATATTAAGACATTATGACACTTAAGACTACCGTTTGAATCCCACAATTGTTGCAAAAAAAAAATCTTTAACAATTTTTTTTGTTTGTTTTTAACTTCTTTATCGATGAGGTTTTCAGGTCATAAAATAAAATAAAAATATATTTTAAAATTTTGTTTTCTTCTTCCCACGTTTTGTTGGAAAATCCCAACTTCTTTAGGAATGTTTTTTATTTAGTCCGGTAGCACTGTTAATAACATACAAACAACTATGCTAACAAAATTCGACTTGTCGCACACTGGCATTCAAGACAAAAAAATTATTAAAATTAAATAAAAATAATTTAAATATTTGAAGAAATTAATTATTTTACATATCAGAAGTGTGCATACGATAACTGAAATTTATTTGCTGGTGGTCAAGCATATCTATATGTATACACATTTCATTGGCTTTTGTATCAGTTTCAAAGCCTACCTAGCTTATTTTTTCTTTTGTGATTTTTAAAAATATTATTACTTATGAACTCTCAAATAGTTTTTGAAAGTTTGTGCATAAGATAAGAGGTTTGTGACTACTCACAATTTGTCAACTGATGATTTGATAGAAGCACCAATGAAATACGTATATAGACATGCTTGACCACCAGCAAATAAATTTCAATTATTGTAATAATTTAAATAAATAATTAAACAATAAAAAAATCAACTCACCACTTAAAAATCTCATTTGTATCCAAATTTGTATCTTAGTGAGCGAGAGAGGCTGCACTATAAAAAAAATTTTAGTATTTGTTAAATTTCGTAACTCGCTTGCGTATTAAATCCTCGTAAGGCAGAAGGGATGCACTGTGTTCTTTTCCGCATCTCCGAAGCGCTTCTTTTTGTCGAACGTTGCCGACGTTGTCAAACCGACCCTAAAACAAGAGAAAATTAAAATGATTTTAAAACAATATTTTTAAACAATAGTTTACTTACATACATATCTGTGGCAAAAAGGAAAAAGTGCTTAAGTCGATATAAGCTGATTTTGGGTTAGTGGTATCTCCGTGATCTGCATATTCGAAAGTACCACTGGTCAAAATCTCAATTAATTTGTATGATTTTTCAGGAAGTTATAGCACTAGGACTTGCAAGACTTCTAATCTCATTTGGAATAATAGTTTAATTTATGTTATACTTTGTTGTATTTCAACTTAAATATTTTACTTGTAGTGTGTAGAACGATGTTCGCTTAAAAAAATAAAGTTAAACAGAGAATTTCACAATTTAACTAAGACAGAAAACAATTTCTGAAAATCAACTTGAACGCTTAAAAGTAATCTCCTGCAAAACACTAAAATATGACTTAAGCAGTTTTTCCTTATTGCCACAGATATTTTATTTTTAATATCAAAATTATAAATATGTGTATTTTTCAAAAAAGTGTATTCAGAATAAAACAAATCCTTAAATTCCCTATTACTTTAAGCTTAAATTAGACGTGCCATATGCCATAACCAAACCAAATTCAATTGGTTTCTATGATAATGGCTATGGCGTTATGGCAAGTCACCTATAACCAAGTACAGTGTTGCCGATCAGTGATCTGCAATGACTCATGAAATCTTAAATATAAGTGAGTAGACATTATTTAAACTCAACTGATTTAGGCATAGTCACGATGACATTGATTTATAAGTATAGGTTGAAATAAATATGAATGCGACGTCATACCACAAACACACTCATAAATGACCTCAGTTTGATTTCTAATTCCAGGAAAATACTTATACTACCTCACATTGATTCAGCTCACTCACCTCATACATGTATGTTTATTTAAAAGTTAGGGCTATTTTCCAATTCTTGCAAAAACAGCAACAGAGAAACACATAATCTAATAATGAGAACTTTAATGTTCGTATGCGAATCATACTTATTTTGCATCGTCCATAGGCACCGAGTTAAGGAGAGGCGAAATCAACAACGTCATAAATGTTGCTAAGTATGAGCTCGATGCGCACTTCAAACCTTCGAGTGAATATGATTCATAGACAACATTGCAATAAGCATGAGTGCGCATAAGTACAAGAAATCATAATTCATGATTCAACTCTACTCACTTTTTCACTACTCGTTGCCGATAAATTTGGTTCGAACAGCTGTTTTGTATTCTTATGATTATGTTACGTCTAATTTAAGCTTTAGTTACTTATGTAAATATTAAAAATGCTACCAGACTAAATAAAAAGCTTCCCTGAAAAAGTTGGGATTATTCAATGAAATCTGGCACGAATAAATTGAAATAAAATATTTTTATTCCAGACTGAATGCAGAATGAATGCAGGTATTTCTTAGGGCCTCATTAGTCTTTAATTTCTGTTGCTGTTCAGTGGCGTGCCGTTCTGTTTCTAAATTTTAATAGTTACTCTTTCTGTAATAGTTTACAGAACTACAGACCAGAAATGTCAAGGTTTTCTACTAAAGTGATGAGTTTTTCATCGTCCATTGTTATCTTTCAATATTATTTTATGTGTTTCTGGTAAAAATTAAGTGCCTATTTTGTAAAACGCAAAAGCATTGACAAGTTTTATGTGTTTTGTTTTTGTAATTAAAATTTTTTTCACATAAAATTTGTTAACGTTAGGCGTTGCGTTTTATAATATTAGGCCCTGAATTTTTTTAATTTCTAAAAGCGAAATCAGAGTTTATTTCAAAACGTTTTAATTTTATTAATGCTGTCACTTACAATTATTTAACAATTTTATGAATTTCACAGGTTGAACCAAGATTTCTATGAACAAAAAAGAGTCAGCTGATTCGTAACAGAACAGAAAGTCAAAGCTAATTCTGCCTATATATTTTCCTTTAAATGTTCATTTTATGACTTTAAGAGCCCAGCAATAAAGAATTTAAAAACAAAAATACAAAAAGCCAATAAAAATAAAACTGCATTAAAAAAACAAACATTTTATTTTGTAAACTCTAAAGAGCCCCACAGTTTACAAAATGCTTGTTGCAAATGAAAACGGTTAAGTAAAAAAATAAATAAAAATTATTATTACTAACAATTTTCATTAAATTAAAAACTAATGCATTATAAATTCAAAATTTTAATTATTAATAAAGTCTTTTAATCATAATTGTAAAATTGTGTTGCAGCTTTTAACATTTTCATTTAAGAAAAATTTAACATTCGAATAAAAGTTGTAAAATTAATTTATTGAAAAAAAAAAACAAACTATTTATTCTATAAGAAATACATACAAATGTTGAAGAAAATCAACTTTTAATTGTAAATAAATATTGTTTAAGTTTTTTGTTTATATTTTTTTAATCCATGATATACATATATTAAGTGATTTCAAGTTGTTATGAAGTAAATAATAAAGAATATAAATTTTAATTGAAATTGATACAAAATCATTTTTTTTCAAAGAGATATAAAATAATACAAAAGGTAACGAGTATAGAATTTTTTTTTACGAAACAACAATATTTTATATATTTCTCAATAAGCAATTTTGCTTGAAATTAAGTGCAAAACAATTGTTATTCAAGTTAAACATTAACCCCTTTATACAAAAAAAAAAAATAAATAATAACGTGTGCTTGAAGTGTGAGTTAAAACAAAATTTCCATACAAAAACCGATTTTAACGTACAATTGAAGCACATGTTATTTTTTTTTGCATATGGGGGTAAATTTTCAAAGGTTGAATTATGCTTGCTTCACACTTTATTTCAATAGCATTCTCTAGCGAAACAAGAAGCTGAATTTAATTCGACCAATTCAGTTGTAGTATAGTTTAGTTCATGTCTTCAAATATCATATATCGGAAAAATTTGAATACAGTTTACTTCCAGCCTTGAATTATAGTTCAATTATTCTTTGTATAAAGAGTATAATTAAAATCAAGTCTGTTTCAAGCTGCAAAAACAATGTTCAGCTCAAGAATTATTTTGTTATTATTGCGCAAACAATTCAGCACTTCTTTGCGCGTCTGACTTTGATCTAGCTTTCAGAATTTTACTTGCCATTTCCTTTTTCAAAATTCACTTTTTTATTTCTTTTTAATAGTTTTCAGCTTGAAAAGTACACGGAACAAAGCTTGAATAGAAATTTGCTTTCATTTAAATTTCAAGTGCTTGAATCTTAATTTTTTTTTTGTGGTTTTTGGATTTATTTCGGTCGATATTTTTATTACTCCACCGACAAAAAAAAAACACTAGATAAATAGTTTTTCCTCTAATTTTTAAACAATAGTTGAGATAAACCACATAAAATTTAGTTAATGGAAATTTGAATATGTATGTCAACTGTAAACCTGACAGTTTAAATTTATTAAATACATTTATAAGTTTTTTTTTATTGTATGAACTAGAGTTAAAAAACTTGCTTTTGTTTCTTTGATAAGATTATGCAATGCAAGTTCAGATACTCTGTTTGTTTATCATTTTTTCTCTTAATATTTAATTTAACAATTGAATTTTTTGGGGCGTACAACATCACAATCTACAATATGATGCAAAAGAAAAACCATTATTTGAGCGTAAATAAAATTCATGAATGAATTATTTAAATAAACCAAATTAAATTGATAAAGTCACATAATTTTGTATAGATGAAAGCCAGCATCCATCTGTCATTTAAAAAATATTTAAATATGAAATGTTATAAATATAATCGCAAACGCAAATAGCGTGGCTTTTTTTTTAAAGGTGCAGTTTCCTTATTCCCATCATTTGGCCCCCTTCTTCCCTTTCAAGTGTTTAAATAAGAATTTGTTGAGCCTCTTCCATATGCAAAATTTATTTTAAAAATTGGTCGATAGATGACGAAGTTATTTTTGAATCAATTACTTGGGCGGGAAATTAGCTGCGACACCTCCCCTCCCCAAAATTTTTTTTGAAAATTGGTCCATAAATGGCGGAATTATGCTCGTTAACATCATAAATCTGTTAAATACTGTGTGGGGCGTGGTTGAAAAAAAAGTTGCTTATATTTCAATCCAGAGGCCCAGTTAAATGTTGTGAAAATTTCAGGAAGATCGGTTTAGAGGTCTGGTCACCCATAAGGTACAAAAAAAAAATAAAATAAACACACATACAATAGAATAAAAAAGATCTAAAGACCGGCATTGCGACACCTGATGGATCTTTTGTAACATAGATCTGTAAATTAAATCTCTGTATGACTCTCCGTATGAAAGTCAGTACAGATATTGGAGAAGCCTGCCTAATATCATCCGAACACAGGATCTCAGAACGAAAAACACGCCGTCTACTGTCACATAAGACGATACACTCACAAAGAGTGTGCCGTCGTCTCGTCATATTCCAAGCATAAACGACACAAAGGTAAACGAACTTGGTTACTTTTCCACAGAGGATAGTTCAATGCAAAGTGACCAGAAAGAAAATCAGTAACAAGCCGTAAATTATTCGTGTTGATTTTCAGGATGCCATTATATGTAACTGTCGCCACGTATCTAATAAATGTAAACCTTGTTCAGTATAGATATCTTTTGTAGTGAGTCAAATCACTCTAAAATTAGTCTGGAACGGCATTCCCATGCCTGACTATCGGAAAAGATAGCTATATGCGCCCCTCTGATGCCCCTATTAAAATTAATGTCAACACATTTTGCGATTGCCTGTATTTCTGCCTGAAATACCGTACGCCATTTGCACATCGGCAAATAGGTTTTTACGTTGGGCCCAACAACTCCAGCAGCAACTCCATCCTCCGTTTTGGCTACGGATGGATAAAACATAAACTTCTGGAATCCGCAATCTACATCGGAACCGTTTACCAATTTATATATATAGATAGAAGATATACATACATATACAAATAAGTTTAATATCATGTAAATAAAATAGAAAAAATCCAGACAAGTTAATTTTTTAATGTGGAAACATAACATATACCTGATTTACATTAAGCATTTTTTTTTTTCATTAAATTAGTTGCATGAAATTTTTTTATTTAGCAATTGGAGGCCTGGTGGAGTTACTTATATCAAAAAAGTTTCCAAAAATTAATCAGAGATCCATTCTACGTCATTTTTTATGCAAAATTCTCTTTTATAGCTCTGCAATTAGCAAGAAAAAGTTTCGTGCAACAAAATTCATGAAATTTCATGAAAAAATGCTTAATGTAAATCAGTTAATATATGTATGTAAAAATGTATTTTCATTTTACAGCTCTGGAAATATAAAACTATATTGCTTGCAAGTTTTTGTTATCTTTTAATCTACTAACCAGCTTATCAGCTCCGGAAGTTAAGTGCAATTTCAATTCATCAATTCAATACATTTCCCTTTTTTCTAAACCTACGTTATCATCAATGGCAGCTTAAACAGAATATCCCAGCAAAAAATTACACATTACCATTAGAACTAGTTGACATATAATGACTTACTTTTCTGATTGCCAATTTTCATTACTCGCTTACATTACTTGCTAAATGAAGAGAATGATTTTTTTAGATGAAATAGATTACGTGAAATGTTGACAAATAAAAAAAGTAAGTACTTTTCAAGAACCGATTATTTTAGTCTCACGCCTTGTTAAAATCATTAAGTTGGTAATCCAGCCAGGAATAGCTTCCACCAAAAATGCTTAATTCCAAACTCGATAACCTTTTTTGAAATTTTTTTGCTGGGATCATTTAGGGAAATAATTAATAATTAGCAAAATAATACTTAGAAAAAAAAATAATTATTAAACTGATAAGCAATCACATTTGTTATTTTTTATTCATTTTTTTTTTGGCACAAACAGTCTCATTAAATTCTAAATTTATTACAGCAAAAGAATTTGGCAAAACTTTTTCAGACAGCAGTATTTAAATTGCGATACAATTAGAAAGCCGTATTTGTTTGTTAAAACAAGAAAATAAATTAAATGAATTTAACACAATTCTTTTTGGGCTTAATAATTCTGATAACATCATGGCAATGTGGGGAAGCAGCTACTACTACAACTTTTCACAATCGCCTGACAAATCGTAAACAGAAGAAACTCATTGAGAGATCGCTGGATTTGAAAGCAGACGCTTGTGATGATTTCTATAAATATGCCTGCGGCAATTGGGATCAGGTGTTTTTGGAGGCAGGCTCAAAGTACTATCAGCCCATTACCATGTTAGACTATAATGTCAACCAGGAAATGTCGCATGTCTTCAACCATTTCAATGTTCGAAATCAGCCAAAATTTATCAGAGAGGCTTACAATTATTACAAATCCTGCAAGGACTTGGAGAGATATGAGGCCATCAAATACCTGGTGTGGCTTAAGGCAAACGATGGCTTTCACTGGCCTGCTTTGTTGACAAAACCCAAAAATAATACCCGATTCGATTGGGTGAAGACGTTGGGCAAAATGCGCATTTACGGTCTAAATGATGTTTTCATCCAAATTGTCATGGCCAAGATAAATGATCCCAAAATCTATATTTTAGATTTAGACAAACCAGTAGCAGATGGCGGCTTTAAACCCTTGACTAAACTGCAATTAGAAATTCTAATGTTGTCGCTTCCAGCGCAAATGACAGTTGCAGAGTTTAACAATTTATGGCAAGAAATTGAGGAATTCGAAGAAAAACTACAAGATCTGGATGCAATAGATGATGTTGAGGTGGAAACAGAAATTGATTACGAAAGAGAAAGTTTATTTCATGTTAAAAATTTACCGCTCGACTGGCTCAAGGACTATGTTAAGGTTGTGCTCAATCAAACGGCTTTAGAAAACGAAATGCAATTGTATCTACAAAATATATCCTACATGATGGCTTTGGATCAGCTGTTAAAGCAATACACACAACGTTTCTTGTGCAAATATTTGGAGATACGTTTCCTATGGCACTTGTACATAAAAGGACCAGCAAATTTTAAAGACGAGGATTGTTTGTCCAGCACCAGAAGTCTAATGCCGATGGCCATGAATTGGCTGTATGAAAGGAAACATCCTGAGCTGCAAGACGAGTACTCCTCCATCTATGAAATTTTCAATGACATACGCAAACACTTCAACACTACTGTGACAAAAAATAAATACGGTTTCAATGCCACCGTCATTCAGTATCTACAAAATAAAATCAATCAAATGAAACTAAGACTTAATAACATACCACGCAACGATACTAATGAAATATTAGAGAAATTTTACCATTATTTAAATTTGGATATCGAGAAATTTTATGAAAACAATTTGAAGTTGCTGCGTTTCAATTTTCAGGCCCGTCTCAAACTTTTAAGTGCAGAAACCACAATTTTAGATTGCACCTATTTGGAAAATTATGAAATGGACGCCAGTTCCGGTCCCTATTTTGTGCAAAATGCCAATACTGTATTTGTACCCTTGACCCTGCTACAACAGCCCATCTATAGCCCTGGCTTGGATGTTGTCTACAAATATAGTTCTTTGGGTTTCATACTGGCCCATGAAATGTTCCATGGTTTTGATGACAGTCGGCTTTTGACAGATGCCAACGGCAGCTTGAGTTTAATACGTTTCGAAGAAAATCCACTATTCAATGCCAGCTTAAATTGTTTGCTTGAAATCAATCCGGATGTTATAAGTGAGAAAATTGCCGATATCAGTGGCTTACGTTATGCATATCAGGCATACTTTGACTCTGATCCGCAGGCATCTACTAAGATAATTAATTTTTATGGCAGTCAAATTCCTGTTAGCAGGCTGTTCTTTTTAAATTTTGCCCAATTCTTTTGCGGTAAATCGGCCGAGGAATTTGTTTCCATGGCCGAACATGGCAGCGATCGTGAACGTCTTATGGATGCTCTTTCACATTTTCCCGAATTTGCAAAAGAGTTTCAGTGCAATAGCAGTCACCGGTTGTATCCTCATGAAACGTGTCACTTGTGGCGTTAAGCAAAGATCATTTGTAATTAATGGAAAAGTTAAATGTTTACTTTTTTTATGTTGTTTTTTTTCTAGATAACAAAAAATATTGTTTTAACTAAATATAAAAATAAATCTGTCCGGACAAAAGTTTTGCGAATGAATGAATGAGTGAATTCAGCTTGAGTTTTAATTATTATAAGAAAAGAAAAATAAAGTCGAAAACAAAATTATTAATAGAGGGAGGATTCATTTAAGCGGTCAAATTTTTTTTCTGATTTCATTAGCAAAAACTGAAATAGCTTCTCTGATATACGAGTAGTTATACAAATATTGTAAATTGAAATTTATCTTTTTATTAACCAATGAGGAAAAAGTGTAGAAAACAGCGAAATAGATGGAATTTAGTATCAAAAATTAATTAAGTCCATCTGTGGTTTGTGGTTTGTGGCTTATGGCACATCATTCAAAAAAGCTGTGGTGAAGCTGAGCTGCAGCTGCATAAATTAAAAACAGCCGCAGTCAAAGCAACAGCAAACAAACAAACAAAATAAAATTGTAATAATTCTGCATTGACATTAAATTTGGGAGGTATTATTTTTTCAGATCAAATTTAATATTTCAAGAGTATTCGTTCAATTAAAGTAGTAGGGAACTGGGCATTCGGGCGCCGATTAAAATTGTTAAATTGTGGCTGAAATTGTTAAATTGTTGCTGAAATTGTTAAATTTGGGTATTTAAAATTTGAAAATTGTTAAATTCTTGTAAATTTGTGTTTTTTGTTTACATTAGGAGTTTTTTGTTTACATTAGGAGTTTTTGTTTACATTAAGTATATATCTGTCTGTCTGTCTGTCTGTCTGTCTGTCTGTCTGCCTGATCGTAGATGTTTGTGCGTGGAATATTTTGTGTGAATGTATTAAGGCGGTTCATAGTTTGGCGGTTTTTATGTGTGTGTATATACAGACGAGGAAAATCATGAAAATGATTTTTCCTAATATCAATGGTGAAATAGTGATTATTAATTTTTCCTAATGCCTACGGCAATGCATGATAACTTTTCCTAATGCCGGGCAATACATGAATATTGTTTTTTCAAATGCCGACGGGAAAATGATTTTTCCTAATGACGACGGGAAAACGTGAAAGTTATTTTTTCTAATGCTAATGTAGGTGTTGCTAGACTGTGGGAATTTAAGGCTGACCGTGATTTGAGTGGGTGGCGTTGTTGCCGTAATATGTAACCATAGGAATTTGCGGATGTGTCTGTCTGTCTGTGAGAATTTAGGTGAGGGTTTGATTGGAAGGGGCGGGGTGTAGTTGAGGTAGATCGATTGCGTGTGTATGTGTGTGTGTGTGTGTGTGTATGTTTGTAGGAATTTCAATGTGTGTATTTCTGTAGGAGCTTAGGGCTGATTGTGATTTATGAGGGGTGAGGTACTAGAACACAATATGCAACCGGGGGAATCTGTGTGTTTGTATGTCTGTAGGAGTTTAAGGCTGACCATGATTTGGGTGGGCAGGGTTATTGACGTAATATGTATCCATGGGGATTTGTGGATGTGTCTGTCTATAGTAGTTTAAGGCTGATCGTGATTTGAGGTAGGTGAGGATGTTGTTGAGGTAAATTGGTTATGTGTATGTATTTTTATAAGAATTTAAGATGATTGTGATTTATAAGGGGCGAGGTGTTCTTGTAATATGTAGCCGTGAGAATCTATGTGTATAGACGTCTGTAGAAGTTTAAGACTATCTGTAATTTCAGGTAGGTGAGAGTGTTGTGTTGTTGAGATTAATCTTATATATTGTATATGTATGTATGTATGATCATGGGAATTTGTGTATGTATATCTGAGGGAGAATTTAAGGATCGTCATGATTTGCAAAAGGTGGGGTGTTGTTGAAATTTTCTTGGATATTTCTTATATGAATTCTGCTATGTGTGTGTATTTGAGCTGGTATTTATATGTAGGTAGAAATAAATTGTTTTCAATATCGACATTTGGTACTATAAAATACTATCATATATCTGGACTTCCCTATTCCTACTATGTTTTTATACTTACGATTGCTTTATATTTTCTCATGCTTAAATTTGTCTCGCGTTAAAGTCTGTCTGTGTAAAATTTGTTTATATTACAGATTTTGTTTATTTAACTACATCCGTCTTCTTTGACTGAAAGAGTTTTCTGCACACAGAGAAAAACCAACTTGAAATCAGTAAAAACCATGCTGAATTAATAAGAACCATTAACAAAGGTTTAGTCATATTGAAATTTCTTATTTCAATATGGACAAAATATTAATTTACAGTATTCATTTATTAAACTCATTAGCTTGTAGATATCTCAATATACATTTTCTATTATATTAAAAATTATTGAATTAATGTGACGAATTCTTATTTTTAAGCTGCAGATTTTCCCTGAGTGTATGGATTGTTTATATTTGCATTGTGCTTTAACTAAACGACGCTTCATATATTTTCATGATGTAGATCTAATAAATACTTAAGCATTGATAAGAAATTTGATATGTATACATACATATCTACAAATTGATTTTATGTATGTATGTATGTATGTATGTATGTACATATATATGTACATACAAATAAGTGTTTAACTCAATCTTTGAATACATTTTTTATTTTATTTTTTGTCATGTGATGTCTGTTGTTGGTGAAATTAAAAACATTTTAATTTTTATCTGCGTTTACTTAAAAGTTTGTGAGGATTTTCTGTTTTAAGTAAAACTGAATTCCTGAAGATATGTACTTACATACTCTATAGTAATAGTAACTATAATAGAAATATTTCTTATACTTAATTTACAGTTTTTTAAAGTTGATGCAATGTTAGTTAGTCAACGTTTGACATTTTTAGGGTATAAAATTTTTTCTAGCTATAGCCTTCTACATTTATTTTGGAAAGCTTGCTTTGCTTTTTAAAAATGTATAAACATTTTTAAATGAAACTGATCCGGCACTTTAGCTTAGGTACTGATAGTTTTTTTGTTGTTAGTTAACTTACTTATTTTTTATTTTTTATTGATAAACATTGGAAATCAAAAGGGAGTTTTATATTGTAATTATTATTTTCATAATTGTTGAAAACAATCGCTGCTTTTTGTTTGTTTTTTGCGATGAAATCATTTGAATTACTTTTGAAACTTTACGCGTTCATAAAAATTATGTTATTTTCTATATATCTTAATTTATAAGACTTTTAGACTTTGTCCTTTAGTGGTTATATATTCTATTATACGATTATGAATAAGAATGCAGTAAGCTGATGTATTTGCTTACTGCTTCAAATTAAAATTTTATTCAATTGAATAAAGGAAGCTTTTTTCTTAAACTCTGATGCAGTTAGAAGCGCTGGAGATTCTTTCATATATAGAATTGGATAACATTTATTTTTAATTTTTATGTTAAGAAGTACGGATATGAGACTGAATTTAAATGTACTTTTAAATTAGTTAAATCATAATGAACAAACATATTTTCTTCTTGAATAGCGATCAACAGAAAACGAACTCGTTTTCATATAATTTAAGTATACCCTATCGACGGCTCCTCTAGGATACAAGATGACTTTGTATGACGAAATTTCTGTTGCATTTGTTTATATACATATATATGTTTATTTTATGAAGGGTGAGCACCTATGGCTTTTATTTGATGTTCTATATGATTTTTTTTCATTTTATTAAAGTTCAGCGTATTGTGTATATATTTTTGAAATGTTTAAGTGTGTTTTGTGTGCCCATCGGACAGAGTGTACGTATTAGTTGGTCAGTCAGACTATATTTTTATTTATTTTTTTTCTTCTAATGTGCCACTCCTTTTTTCAGATTTTACTACTTGGAATAGAATATTTTTGTCTAATTTTTTGCTGGGTATATACATTAGGTATGTAGAATTTAGTTTACTTACAAAGAAATGTATGTTTAATAAACAACTATTGTAGCAAATCGATCTCAAATAACTCAGTTACCTCTACCAGTAATTCACCGTCGGTGTTTTCATAAAGTGTTACAAACAATGAAATATCTATGTTTGGGAGAATTTTTTTGCCTCAAGTAGGTATTTCTACATTAGGTTTGCTGGTTGACTCCTATCGCATTCATATGTAATGATTATTCACTTAAAAAAGGTCATCATCACCATCAATCACTCCCGTATACAATACATTCATGAGTTGGGTTGATCCAGATACAATTGCTGTCTCATCACCTTCTAACAGCTTTATATATTTTGCTAGTATGCATGCCTTAGCATGCTTCTATCGATAGTGACGTAAGAGTCCGAGATGTAGTAGTGTTACAATTAAAAATCTTTACTATTAGAATTTACCAGTTCGCTCTTTTGAATTTTTACAAAGTAGATACATATGTATGTATTTAAGTGACCACACAATCATAAAATTTCTTTGCTTACAAAATTGTATTACGTGCGGATTTTTTTTTTTTTTGAAATTATACATGCTTCGGCATGCTTTCATTTTTTTTCTGTAAATTTATTTAATACTCATACAGATACAGATATAAAGTAAGATCTGTTTGCAGTATGCGTGCTTCAGCATGATTCTAGTTGAAGCGTATATTCATTCACTAAGTTTGCTTGATACTTATTCATACACATGTACATTCTTAAAGATTGGATATCAAAGTCCAAATTCCGTAGTTTATCTATATTTTCTAAAGATCTGATAGCTAAAGAAATAAATAGAGCCAAGATCTTCTATAATAATCCCATTTTCATATTGTAAAATTTTGCGTGCTAGCGCTTTCGGTGGGAAAATGTACATACAACTTTATAAAAAGTAATAATATGATGTGCTGCTGAATATTGCACTATGCTATAGTTCATTTTAAACACTGAAGTTTTCGCAATATTTCATTCAGACCATCAAGTTTAGAGAATTCCACTACATTTAGCTTTCTTAAGACCCACCATTCCTAATCAATCCTGCAAAAAACAACACAAACTAGATTTTTAGTTTTTAATTTTATTTTTATTAAATGCAACAGTTTGTACATCTTTAATTTTACATGGTATAGCTGTATTAGTTTATTTTTTTATCATAAGAGATAATATTTATAAAATGTATTTAGCTACATAAATGCGGTTAGTAAAACAACCTAAAACACCTTGGTACGAAATATTGATGAATCATCGAACGATAGTTCAAAAATAAATCATAGTTCCCTTATATCAAATTCTATTCGTGGAACAAGAGTTGACCTGTCAAATTGCAAAAAAAAAAACGCTATGATTGGCTTGCTAGAAAGTCCTAATGGACTTAAATTTGAGAACATTTATTTATACTCAAAATCTTTATATCAACCCAGATATAAATATCTGAAGAAATTAATTACATCAATTAAAATAATAATATATTACAAAATTTACTGATAGTGAATCTGTTATTTCAGTCCAAAGTAATTCCAATATGATATGTATTTAACGATGATGCGTATGGGAAGAATACTTTTGTATGGGGAGAGATAAGAATGTTGATTCATTCTACTTATGTAAAACTTACACCAGAATCACCAAACATTTAATAAGAGATCATCATAATGTAATTTTAATGTTTAAGTAAGGTGAGAAAAATATAAAGCATGTTGAAAGGCTAAATATGAATTTTTGATTATAAGCAAAGATAGTGAATTAAACGATGATCGTTATAGAAAATAATTTTAATACACAAAAGTTTACTTTTTCGTATTTCATCTGACCTTAAACTCCATTTATATAAATGTTATAAATGGCTAGCTACTTGCATAATAACAACTAAATCTGAATCAGATATCTTGATATGAAAATCTGAATAGCTCCTGATAGCCTGATCTGTTACCTGATAAGCTGATCTGAAAATCAGATCAGGTCCTGATAAGCTGATCTGATAACCAGACCAGCTCCTGATAAGCTGATCTGAAAACCAGACCAGCTCCTGATAAGCTGATCTAAAAACCAGACCAGCTCCTGATAAGCTGATCTGAAAGCCAGATCAGGTCCTGATAAGCTGATCTGATAACCAGACCAGCTCCTGATAAGCTGATCTAGTAGCCGATACCTGAATTTGCTGTTAGCAAACATGGATGAGAAAGTTTTAAAGCATTTGGTGTGGAGAACAAATGTGATTAAGAAAAAGCTTCGTAGTATAAAAACTAGTGAAATAGATACAAATGAACAACTAAGAGATGCATTTAAACCTATAACAGAAGAATTCATAAACAGTTCTAAAAATATTAAAAGAATTCTTATGAAAGAAAAAAGTAAAATCAAGACAGAAGTTGAAAATATACAAGTTTAAAGCATGAGAAACCATCAGTCAAGATAGAGACAAGTACACCAAAGAAACTAGCAGAAGGAACAATATTTGATAATACCATCTTATTTAATGATGCTAACACTGAGAATGATGATGACGATGATGACGATGATTTGTACTCACAGACTTCCAATTCCGAAGACTTATCAGTATTTGAAGGAAGAAATGAATTAGAGACAAACTAATGGTGATAGTAACCTCAAACTGAATGAAGTTAAAATACAAGTTGGTGGTCAAATATGGGCTCTAACACTAGGAGTATTTTCTCTAATGTTTGATAAAATACCAAAAAATTATGATAAATTTGAACTCGAAATCTATAAAAAGATTTTAATTACTACTAATGTATGCATAGAGAATCATCATCGTTCTCCGTCAGAGAACGATGATATAAGTTAATTTTTCTGGAAACTGAAATCGACAAACTAAAGAACAAATTAATAATATAGCTTAAGGCATTGATATAATTCAAGAATATATTCAAATGCATATTGGTGGATTACAGCGTGAAATAAAATTAGAGAGGGAAGAGAGTTATAAAATTGAAAAGCAATTCTAAAAATTAAATAATTA
Organism: Tachina grossa; assembly: GCA_949987645.1. Classification (NCBI taxonomy): domain Eukaryota; kingdom Metazoa; phylum Arthropoda; class Insecta; order Diptera; family Tachinidae; genus Tachina; species Tachina grossa. The sequence continues at coordinate 109,546,988 of OX465277.1, read as the reverse complement.
AAAATAAATTGAAGAGTTGTACGATTAAATATATAGATTAGAAAATTAACTACATGTTAGTATAAATAGCTGAAAGTGCAACATGTAGATCACCACACTCTCGAAAAAAAAATCTCTAAAACAACTCAATGTCTTTAAAAAGAAATTTAGTAAACGAACTCCATATTAAAACTCGAAAATTGTTTGTGCTTGTAATGATACGAATATATGATCTTTTATGGAGGTGAGTTAAGTGAAATGGAGAACTATTCTACAGAAAATAGAAATTGTTGATTTTTGAAGACTGTAATTGACACATTCTCAAAGTTATATAGTCGGTACAGATGAAAATAAAAGCTGCACTCCAAAAACCAATGCAATGGAAAATATTTTTGAAGTGGTACGGGTACCAAATTCTAAGGAATTTTTTAATAAATACTTTGGAAAACTCATACATAAATAGAATATTAAACATTACTTAATATGAAAGCATCAATAGTACAATGATTTAATTGAGCATTAAAAGGAATGATGTGAAAAGAATTAGCTTTAATGGTTCATATAAGTGGATTAGTATACATAAAGATTTACTTAGTGAATAAAACAGAAAAATTTATCTCACCATTAAAATATTTACGATTAAACATTCAACAAATGAGTAAATGCTGCTTAATACAGTATAAAGTAATTTAAAGATGTACAAACTGTTGCATTTAATAAAAATAAAATTAAAAACTAAAAATCTAGTTTGTGTTGTTTTTTGCAGGATTGATTAGGAATGGTGGGTCTTAAGAAAGCTAAATGTAGTGGAATTCTCTAAACTTGATGGTCTGAATGAAATATTGCGAAAACTTCAGTGTTTAAAATGAACTATAGCATAGTGCAATATTCAGCAGCACATCATATTATTACTTTTTATAAAGTTGTATGTACATTTTCCCACCGAAAGCGCTAGCACGCAAAATTTTACAATATGAAAATGGGATTATTATAGAAGATCTTGGCTCTATTTATTTCTTTAGCTATCAGATCTTTAGAAAATATAGATAAACTACGGAATTTGGACTTTGATATCCAATCTTTAAAAATGTACATGTGTATGAATAAGTATCAAGCAAACTTAGTGAATGAATATACGCTTCAACTAGAATCATGCTGAAGCATGCATACTGCAAACAGATCTTACTTTATATCTGTATCTGTATGAGTATTAAATAAATTTACAGAAAAAAAATGAAAGCATGCCGAAGCATGTATAATTTCAAAAAAAAAAAAAAAAATCCGCACGTAATACAATTTTGTAAGCAAAGAAATTTTATGATTGTGTGGTCACTTAAATACATACATATGTATCTACTTTGTAAAAATTCAAAAGAGCGAACTGGTAAATTCTAATAGTAAAGATTTTTAATTGTAACACTACTACATCTCGGACTCTTACGTCACTATCGATAGAAGCATGCTAAGGCATGCATACTAGCAAAATATATAAAGCTGTTAGAAGGTGATGAGACAGCAATTGTATCTGGATCAACCCAACTCATGAATGTATTGTATACGGGAGTGATTGATGGTGATGATGACCTTTTTTAAGTGAATAATCATTACATATGAATGCGATAGGAGTCAACCAGCAAACCTAATGTAGAAATACCTACTTGAGGCAAAAAAATTATCCCAAACATAGATATTTCATTGTTTCTAACACTTTATGAAAACACCGACGGTGAATTGCTGGTAGAGCTAACTGAGTTATTTGAGATCGATTTGCTACAATAGTTGTTTATCAAACATACATTTCTTTGTAAGTAAACTAACTTCTACATACCTAATGTATATACCCAGCAAAAAATTAGACAAAAATATTCTATTCCAAGTAGTAAAATCTGAAAAAAGGAGTGGCACATTAGAAGAAAAAAAAAATAAATAAAAATATAGACTGACTGACCAACTAATACGTACACTCTGTCCGATGGGCACACAAAACACACTTAAACATTTCAAAAATATATACACAATACGCTGAACTTTAATAAAATAAAAAAAAATCATATAGAACATCAAATAAAAGCCATTGGTGCTCACCCTTCATGAAATAAACATACATATGTATATACACAAATGCAACAGAAATTTCGTCATACAAAGTCATCTTGTATCCTAGAGGAGCCGTCGATAGGGTATACTTAAATTATATGAAAACGAGTTCGTTTTCTGTTGATCGCTATTCAAGAAGAAAATATGTTTGTTCATTATGATTTAACTAATTTAAAAGTACATTTAAATTCAGTCTCATATCCGTACTTCTTAACATAAAAATTAAAAATAAATGTTATCCAATTCTATATATGAAAGAATCTCCAGCGCTTCTAACTGCATCAGAGTTTAAGAAAAAAGCTTCCTTTATTCAATTGAATAAAATTTTAATTTGAAGCAGTAAGCAAATACATCAGCTTACTGCATTCTTATTCATAATCGTATAATAGAATATATAACCACTAAAGGACAAAGTCTAAAAGTCTTATAAATTAAGATATATAGAAAATAACATAATTTTTATGAACGCGTAAAGTTTCAAAAGTAATTCAAATGATTTCATCGCAAAAAACAAACAAAAAGCAGCGATTGTTTTCAACAATTATGAAAATAATAATTACAATATAAAACTCCCTTTTGATTTCCAATGTTTATCAATAAAAAATAAAAAATAAGTAAGTTAACTAACAACAAAAAAACTATCAGTACCTAAGCTAAAGTGCCGGATCAGTTTCATTTAAAAATGTTTATACATTTTTAAAAAGCAAAGCAAGCTTTCCAAAATAAATGTAGAAGGCTATAGCTAGAAAAAATTTTATACCCTAAAAATGTCAAACGTTGACTAACTAACATTGCATCAACTTTAAAAAACTGTAAATTAAGTATAAGAAATATTTCTATTATAGTTACTATTACTATAGAGTATGTAAGTACATATCTTCAGGAATTCAGTTTTACTTAAAACAGAAAATCCTCACAAACTTTTAAGTAAACGCAGATAAAAATTAAAATGTTTTTAATTTCACCAACAACAGACATCACATGACAAAAAATAAAATAAAAAATGTATTCAAAGATTGAGTTAAACACTTATTTGTATGTACATATATATGTACATACATACATACATACATACATACATAAAATCAATTTGTAGATATGTATGTATACATATCAAATTTCTTATCAATGCTTAAGTATTTATTAGATCTACATCATGAAAATATATGAAGCGTCGTTTAGTTAAAGCACAATGCAAATATAAACAATCCATACACTCAGGGAAAATCTGCAGCTTAAAAATAAGAATTCGTCACATTAATTCAATAATTTTTAATATAATAGAAAATGTATATTGAGATATCTACAAGCTAATGAGTTTAATAAATGAATACTGTAAATTAATATTTTGTCCATATTGAAATAAGAAATTTCAATATGACTAAACCTTTGTTAATGGTTCTTATTAATTCAGCATGGTTTTTACTGATTTCAAGTTGGTTTTTCTCTGTGTGCAGAAAACTCTTTCAGTCAAAGAAGACGGATGTAGTTAAATAAACAAAATCTGTAATATAAACAAATTTTACACAGACAGACTTTAACGCGAGACAAATTTAAGCATGAGAAAATATAAAGCAATCGTAAGTATAAAAACATAGTAGGAATAGGGAAGTCCAGATATACGATAGTATTTTATAGTACCAAATGTCGATATTGAAAACAATTTATTTCTACCTACATATAAATACCAGCTCAAATACACACACATAGCAGAATTCATATAAGAAATATCCAAGAAAATTTCAACAACACCCCACCTTTTGCAAATCATGACGATCCTTAAATTCTCCCTCAGATATACATACACAAATTCCCATGATCATACATACATACATATACAATATATAAGATTAATCTCAACAACACAACACTCTCACCTACCTGAAATTACAGATAGTCTTAAACTTCTACAGACGTCTATACACATAGATTCTCACGGCTACATATTACAAGAACACCTCGCCCCTTATAAATCACAATCATCTTAAATTCTTATAAAAATACATACACATAACCAATTTACCTCAACAACATCCTCACCTACCTCAAATCACGATCAGCCTTAAACTACTATAGACAGACACATCCACAAATCCCCATGGATACATATTACGTCAACAACCCTGCCCACCCAAATCATGGTCAGCCTTAAACTCCTACAGACATACAAACACACAGATTCCCCCGGTTGCATATTACTAGAACACCTCACCCCTCATAAATCACAATCAGCCCTAAGCTCCTACAGAAATACATACATTGAAATTCCTACAAACATACACACACACACACACACACACACACACACACACACACACATACACACGCAATCGATCTACCTCAACTACACCCCGCCCCTTCCAATCAAACCCTCACCTAAATTCTCACAGACAGACAGACACATCCGCAAATTCCTATGGTTACATATTACGGCAACAACGCCACCCACTCAAATCACGGTCAGCCTTAAATTCCCACAGTCTAGCAACACCTACATTAGCATTAGAAAAAATAACTTTCACGTTTTCCCGTCGTCATTAGGAAAAATCATTTTCCCGTCGGCATTTGAAAAAACAATATTCATGTATTGCCCGGCATTAGGAAAAAAATTTAATTACCCAAATTTAACAACTTCAGCAACAATTTAACAATTTCAGCCACAATTTAACAATTTTAATCGGCGCCCGAATGCCCAGTTCTCTACTACTAATTAATTTACACCTTTGTTATCATGAGCACTTTTGCAGGGTTCCGTACACCAAAGGCGAAAAGGCACCATATTGTTTTCGCTAGAATGTCCGTCCGTCTGTTTTCTCGAGAGCCGTAAAAATTAAGGACCTTAAATTTTTACAGAATATTTAAAACTTTGGCGGCTAAAACAACAAATATATAGAGTTAGTTAGAAATTAAAGTGTGTTCTGAAGCGAGCAACGAAAAAAGTTCAAATTTAAATGTTATATATAGACAATTATATAGACACTTGAAATTTTTAAAGTTAGTGTATTTTTACGTAGACTACACCGATTAAAACTGAAATTAAATTTATATTAAAGGGTTTTCAATCAGTTAATGTAATTTTGACAAATTCCGGTATTTTTGAAATTTCCAAAAACGGTAAAACTAAAAAATTCCAAAATAAAAAAAATCGCCAAAAACGGAAAAAATGCCACAAAAAATGCCAGAACAAAAAATAGATATGGCTTAAACTAAAATAAATCGCAAAAACCAAAGAAATCGCCAAGACCGAAAAAAAATCTTTAAAATCAAAACTAATCGACAAAAACCGAAACAATCTCACAAAAACGAAAAAAATCGCAAAAAACAAAATATGTTGCCAAAAACCAAGAGCGCTTGAACTAAGAAAAAGCTCCAAAATAAAAAAAGCCGAAAAAAGTCGTTAAAATGAAAATAGCTCCGAAATGTGGCTCAAACTAAAATAAATCGCCAAAAACTGAAAAAATCTTATAAGCGAAAAAAAGCGCCATAACTAAGAAAAAGAGCCAAAGCCAAGAAATCGCCGAAAATAAAAAAAAGTTTATTGTCTACTTAAATTGTTTTTAAATGTCTACATCAGCTAGATATTCGATTACAATATACAACAAAATTATTTTTTTTTTTTAAATAACAATATTCTGCCAACTTATTCGTGTAGAATGCGTTTTACATCTGAAACACATTTTACGGCCTATTTACAGTTGCACTCTTTAGAAGTAAAAAAAAACTAGAAAAACGTGTGATACTTAGTACATAGTATCTTCAGAACTTTACAAGCAACATTTTGATGATCACCTTCAAAGCAGGGATCTATGTAGCTAAAATATTCTGCGAAAATATTTGTCATGCAATTCTACTATAGATCTTACGAGTTAGTCGAAAATTCAGCTTTACTATTCAAAAAATTCCAGACAAGTTGACTTTTTTAAAGTCGAAACACATGACAGCGCATAGAGAAAGGGACATAAGGGTAAAAAAAATCAAATTTCACTTTTTTTTTTTGATGTGGACAACATCTGAGCATCGAATGAGACCGATCCCATTCCCCAAAAGTGTTCCCTTCCAGAGATATGCGCGTTTTATTCAGTGATGGTACACCAAAGATACACGTATTTAAATATTTAAAATGGCTCTCCTGAACAAAACAGGTTTTTAACCTTAGGCCCATTTCTATTTTGCAAGTCACATATGTAGAAATGTACTTTCGTTTTACAGCTCTGGAAATATAAAATTATATTGCTTGCAAGTTTTTGTTATCTTTTAATCTACTAACCAGCTTATCAGCTCCGAACGTTAAGTGCAATTTCAATTCATCAATTCAATACATTTCTCTTTTTTCTAAACCTACGTTATCATCAATGTCAGCTTAAACAGAACATCATTCTGACATTATACTTGGAAAAAATTATTAAACTGAAAAGTAATCATATTTGTTATTTTTTATTAATTTTTTTTTTTTGCATAAACAGTCTCATTAAATTCTAAGTTTATTACAGCAAACGAATTTGGCTAAATTTTTTCAGACAGCAGTATTTAAATTGCGATACAATTAGAAAGCCGTATTTGTTTATTAAAACAAGAAAATAAATTAAATGAATTTAACACAATTCTTTTTGGGCTTAATAATTCTGATAACATCATGGCAATGTGGGGAAGCAGCTACTACTACAACTTTTCACAATCGCCTGACAAATCGTAAACAGAAGAAACTCATTGAGAGATCGCTGGATTTGAAAGCAGACGCTTGTGATGATTTCTATAAATATGCCTGCGGCAATTGGGATCAGGTGTTTTTGGAAGCAGGTTCAAAGTACTATGAGCCCATTACCATGTTAGACTATAATGTCAACCAGGAAATGTCGCATGTCTTCAACCATTTCAATGTTCGAAATCAGCCAAAATTTATCAGAGAGGCTTACAATTATTACAAATCCTGCAAGGACTTGGAGAGATATGAGGCCATCAAATACCTGGTGTGGCTTAAGGCAAACGATGGCTTTCACTGGCCTGCTTTGTGGACAAAACCCAAAAATAATACCCGATTCGATTGGGTGAAGACGTTGGGCAAAATGCGCATTTACGGTCTAAATGATGTTTTCATCCAGCAAATTGTCATGGCCAAGATAAATGATCCCAAAATCTATATTTTAGATTTAGACAAACCAGTAGCAGATGGCGGCTTTAAACCCTTGACTAAACTGCAATTAGAAATTCTAATGTTGTCGCTTCCAGCGCAAATGACAGTTGCAGAGTTTAACAATTTATGGCAAGAAATTGAGGAATTCGAAGAAAAACTACAAGATCTGGATGCAATAGATGATGTTGAGGTGGAAACAGAAATTGATTATGAAAGAGAATGTTTATTTCATGTTAAAAATTTACCGCTCGACTGGCTCAAGGACTATGTTAAGGTTGTGCTCAATCAAACGGCTTTAGAAAACGAAATGCAATTGTATCTACAAAATATATCCTACATGATGGCTTTGGATCAGCTGTTAAAGCAATACACACAACGTTTCTTGTGCAAATATTTGGAGATACGTTTCCTATGGCATTTGCACATAAAAGGACCAGCAAATTTCATAGACGAGGATTGTTTGTCCAGCACCAGAAGTCTAATGCCGGTGGCCATGCATTGGCTGTATGAAAGGAAACATCCTGAGCTGCAAGCCGAGTACTCCTCCATCTATGAAATTTTCAATAACATACGCAAACATTTCAACACTACTGTGACAAAAAATAAACACGGTTTCAACGCCACCGTCATTCAGTATCTACAAAATAAAATCAATCAAATGAAACTAAGACTTAATAACATACCACGCATCGATACTAATGAAATATTGGAGAAATTTTACCATGATTTAAGTTTGGATATCGAGAAATTTTATGAAAACAATTTGAAATTGCTACGTTTCAATTTTCAAGCCCGTCTCAAACTTTTAAGTGCAGAAAACACAATTTTAGATTTCACCTATTTGGAAAATTATGAAACTGGTGCCAGTTCCTCGCCCTATTTTGTGCAAAATGCCAATACTGTATTTGTACCCTTGACCCTGCTACAGCAGCCCATCTATAGCCCTGGCTTGGATGTTATTTACAAGTACAGTTCTTTGGGTTTCCTACTGGCCCATGAAATGTTCCATGGTTTTGATGACAGTGGGCTTTTGACAGATGCCAACGGCAGCATGAATTTAATACGTTTCGAAGAAAATCCACTATTCAATGCCAGCTTAAATTGTTTGCTTGAAATCAATCCGGATGTTATAAGTGAGAAAATTGCCGATATCAGTGGCTTACGTTATGCATATCAGGCATACTTTGACTCTGATCCGCAGGCATCTACTAAGACAATTAATTTTTATGGCAGTCAAATTCCTGTTAGCAGGCTGTTCTTTTTAAATTTTGCCCAATTCTTTTGCGGTAAATCGGCCGAGGAATTTGTTTCCATGGCCGAACATGGCAGCGATCGTGAACGTCTTATGGATGCTCTTTCACATTTTCCCGAATTTGCAAAAGAGTTTCAGTGCAATAGCAGTCACCGGTTGTATCCTCATGAAACGTGTCACTTGTGGCGTTAAGCAAAGATCATTTGTAATTTATGGAAAAGTTAAATGTTTACTTTTTTTTATTGTTTTCTAGATAAAAAAAAATTGTTTTAACTAAATATAATAAACATAACAAAAATTAAAAATTTTAAAAAACCCCGACTTTTTTCAGAAAAGATGTTTTATCTTCTAAACGGCTGGACCGATTTTCTTCAAGCATAGCTAAGAACCCTCTCGATCAAGTCATCTTTCAAACAGAAAAAAAGAAAATCTCTCCAGCCCTTTGGCCTGTACGTGGACACGGATAGACACACAGACACACAGATGCACAGACACACACTACAAACTTATAACACCCCTTTTTTTAGTCGGGGGTTAAAAATAAATCTGTCCGGACAAAAGTTTTGTGTGGAACAAATGAGTGAATTCAGCTTGAGTTTTAATTATTATAAAAAAAAAGAAAAATAAAGTCGAAAACAAAATTATTAATAGAGGGAGGATTCATTTAAGCGGTCAATTTTTTTTCTGATTTCATTAGCAAAAAGTGAAATAGCTTCTCTGATATACGAGTAGTTATACAAATATTATAAATTGAAATTTATCTTTTTATTAACCAAGGAGGAGAAAGTGAAGAAAACAGCGAAATAGATGGAATTTAGTATCAACAAGTGAGAGTGCTATATTCGGCTGTGCCGAATCTTATATACCCTTTACCAAAGTGCGTTTATGTAGTATAGAGATACATACATAAGCACATACATAAAGTAATTTGACCTAGTTACTTTTATGTGCAAAAAAAAATTAATTTTCAAACCCTAGAATCATCAAATTAGATTTTTATCATTCCTTTTATCAATATAGTAGTTCTTAAAAAAATATAGAAAGTGTGTTAAGTGATAAAAAAAAATGGAATTCCAAAAAAAATGTTTTATTTAGTTACTTTAATATCTAGAAAAAAAGTTCAAAGTTTGCAACTCTGGAATGTGATTTTTATTTTTATAATTTTTTAAGCCAAACTTTTTATTCCAAAACGTAAAATATGTATAATTTCTAAAGGAAAAGATAAAAATTAATTAGACTTAGTTACTTTAATATATCACAAAAAGTGTAAGTTTCCCAACCCTGAAAGCATCCTTTTTGATTTTTCTGATTTCTTACACCAATCTCTTTTTTTAAGAACATAAGATATGTTTAATTTGTAAATAAAAGGAAAAATTTGTTCTAGTAAGTTACTTTTGTAAAAGAAAAAAAGGCTTTCCAAACCTGGAAACGTCTTTTTAATTTTTTTTAAACTTTTTTTTATATTTGAAATATTAATTTTATTCGTACTCAAGCAAAAAATAAGTTTATTTAATAAAAATAAACAAAAATTAATTTTCGGTATTTTTCCTGGAATCCTCCCTTTTGATTTTTTTGATTTCTAATACCAATCTTTTTTTTAAGAATATAATATATGTTAATTTATAGTAAAAAAGCAAAAATTTGTTTAAGTATGTTACTTTTGTATATAAAATAAGGTTTTCCAACCTTGGAAACGTCGTTTTAATTTTTTCAACTTTTTTTATTTTGCAATACCAAATTCATTCGTACGAAGTGTAAAATAAATTTATTTTATAAAAAAAAAATAAATATTAGTTTTCGGTAGCTAATTTTTTATATCACTAAAAGTGTGGGTTTACCAACCCTGAAATCATGGTTTTTGATTTTTCTGATTTCTTATACCAATCTCTTTCTTTTAAGAATATAAGATATCTTTAATTTATAGAGAAAACGAAAAATTTGCTTTAGTAACTTACTTTTGTATAAAAACAGGTAAATATTTCCAACCCTGGAATCGTGTTTTAAACTTTTTTAAATTGAAATACCATATTTATTCGTACTATAGTATAAAATAAGTTTATTTATTTAAAAAAAAATTAAAACTACTTTTCGGTAGTTAATTTTTTATATCACAAAAAGAGTAAGTTTCCCAACCCTGGAATTATCCTTTTTAATTTTTCTGATTTCTTGCACCAATAAGTATATAAGATATCTCTAATTTATAGAGAAAAAGGAAAAATTTGCTTTATTAAGTTACTTTTGTATAAAAAAAGTTAAAGTTTTCCAACCTTGGAAACGTCTTTTTAATTTTTTGAAGTTTAATTTTTAATTTGAAATACCAATTTTATTCATACTGAAGTATAAAATAATCTTATTTAATAATTTACTTTTGTATAAAAAAAGTTAAAGTTTTCCAACCCTGGAAACATCTTTTTAATTTTTTTAAGTTTAATTTTTAATTTGAAATACCAAGTTTATTCATACTGAAGTATAAAATAATCTTATTTAATAAAAATAAATAAAAATTAGTTTTCGGTAGTTAATTTTTTATATCACAAAAAGTTCCAGTTTCCCAACCCTGGAATCATCCTTTTTGATTTTTCTGATTTCTTACGCCAATCTTTTTCTTTTATGTTTAATTTATAAAGAAAAGGAAAAATTTGTTTTAATAAGTTACTTTTAGAAAAAAAAAATAAAGTTTTCCAGCCCTGGAAACGTCTTTTTAAATTTTTAAATTTTTTTTTATTTGAAATACCAATTTTATTCGTGGTGAAGTATAAAATAAGTTTATTTAATAAAAATAAATAAAAAATTAGTTTACGGTAGTTAATTTTATATATCACAAAAATTTTAGGTTTTCCAACCCTGGAATCATCTTTTTTGATTTTCTGATTTCTTACATCAATCTCTGCACTTTAAGAACATAATATATGTATAATTTGTAGAAAAAAGGAAAAATTTGTTTTAGTAAGTTACTTTTGTAGTTATAAGAAAAAAAATCAAAGTTTTCCAACCCTGGAAACGTCCTTTTAATTTTTTTGTTTTTTTTTTGAATTTTTTTTAAAGTGAAATACCAATTTTATTCATTTTGAAGTATAAAATAAGTTTATTTAATAAAAAAAAAATAAAAACTACTTTTCAGTAGTTATTTTGTATGGCAAAATGAAGTTTAAGTTTCCCAGCTCTGAAACCGTGTGCTCGATTTTGCTGATTTTCAATACCAATCTTATTTCGACCATTTCTGACCCACCAGTCCAAGAACGAAGTCTCTAGCTTTTCTGGGAGCTTCGGAAAACCGATTTCAAGTACAGACAGACGGACAGACGGACATCGCTTATTCGTCTTCCCTATGCATAAGGATCCAGAATATATATACTTTATGGCTCGCTTATTAATATTCTGGAAATTACAAACGGAATGACAAACCTATATATACCCTTTTACCATTTTTTGGTAAAGGGTATAAAAGTTAATTAAGTCCGTTTGTGGTTTGTGGCTTGTGGCTTGCAGCACAGCATTCGAAAAAGCTGTGGTGAAGCTTAGCTGCAGCTGCATAAACTTAAAACAGCTGCAGTCAAAGCAACAGCAAACAAACAAACAAAATAAAATTGTAATGATTCTGCATTGACATTAAATTTGGGAGGTGTAATTTTTTCAGATCAAATTTAATATTTTAAGAGTATTCGTACAATTAATTTACACCTTTGTTATCATGAGCTCTTATGCAAGGTTCCGTACACCAAAGGCGAAAAGGCACCATATTGTTTTCGCTAGAATGTCCGTCCGTCCGTCTGTTTTCTCGAGAGCCGTAAAAATTAAGGACCTTAAATTTTTACAGAATATTTAAAACTTTGGCGGCTAAAATAGCAAATATGTAGAGTTAGTTAGAAATTAAAGTGTGTTCTGAAGCGAGCAACGAAAAAAGTTCAAATTTAAATGTCATATACAGACAATTATATAGACACTTGAAATTTTTAAAGTTAGTGTACAGGGTGGGCCAAAAGAAACCAAGGGGTGTAAAAGTTTAATAACTTTTTTGTTTATTAATTTTTTTTTTATTTTTTCTTCCAGATTATATAGACAACACTTGGAGAATTTATAATGGAGAGGTTCACAACTGAACAGATAACCAGAACAATAGAATTTTATTATTTAAACCACAGATCAATTATTTTAAGCTCATTTTCATTTGAATGGCTTTGTTAATAAGCAGAACTGTAGGTTCTGGGGTTCTCAAAATCCAAGAGCCATTCATCAACGCCAATTGCACCCCATCAGGTATACAGTATGGTGTGGGATCACATCTGAAAATGTCATTGGGCCCTACTTCTTCGAGAATGAAGATGGAAGTGCTGTAACCGTAAATGGAGAGCGGTATCGGTTTATGATAGAAAATTTTTTACGTCCTGCTCTTGAAAACAGATCTGGTATGTGGTTTCAGCAGGACGGAGCCACTGCCCATACTGCCCGAGACACAATGGCACTTTTAAGTCAAATTTTTGGAGAGCGAATAATTTCTCGAAATTCGGAAATTATTTGGCCAGCGCGATCGCCAGATTTGACAGCACCCGACTATTTTCTTTGGGGTTTTTTGAAGGAGCGAGTGTATGTGAACAAGCAAGAGACAATCCTTGAACTCAAGGCAAACATTGTTGCAGAAATTCGAACGCTACAGCCACAAGTTTTGAAAAATGCTCTAAAAAGAGCCCATCAGTGCGAAGCTGAAAACGGTGGTCATTTAAGAGACATCATTTTTCATACTTAGTGTAGAAAAATTTCCATTTTGTATATTATATAATCTGAAAGAAAAAATAAAAAAAGTTTATAAACAAAAAAGTTATTAAACTTTTACACCCCTTGGTTTCTTTTGGCCCACCCTGTATTTTTACGTAGACTACACCGATTAAAACTGAAATTAAATTTATATTAAAGGGTTTTCTATCAGTTAATGTAATTTTGACAAATTCCGGTATTTTGGAAACCGTAAGAATCAAACTCTTGAAATTTAAAAAAAAAACGCTAAAACTATAACAATTCCATAATAAAAAAACGCTAAATTCCGAAAAAAAAATCGCCGAAACGAAAGAGCGCCAAAATTTAAAAAAAAATGTCTAAAGCTAAAATAAATTACCAACAACCGAAAAAATTGCCGAAAACTAAAAAAAACTTTAAAACTAAAATTAATCTTAAAAAACCGAAAGAATCGCACAAAAAGGAAAAAATCGCTAAAAAAATAAAATAAATCACCAAGAACCAAAAAAAAAAATGCCCAAAACGAAACAGCGCCAGAACTAAGAAAACGCACCAAAATAAAAAAAAAATCGCTAAAAACGGAAAAAAATCATTTAAAAAGCGCCGAATTAGGTCTCAACCTAAAATAAATCGCCAAACGGAAGAAAATCTCATAAGAGGAAAAACGCGCCAGAACTAAGCAAGAGCACAAGAGCACCAGAGCCAAAAAATTTGCCGAAATTAGAAAAAAGTTTAAGGTATACATAATTTGTTTTTAAATCTCTACATCAAGTAGATATTCGATTACAATATACAACATAATTATTATTATTTTTATTTAAATTTAACATATGTTAACGCATTAACGAATTATTATTTTACTTATTAAGTAAAATATTTTTTTTATTAAAAATACATTGAAATTGATTATTGAGGGGTTTAGCTGGATCCTATGCGCATTTCACTGTTAGCAATGCAGATCATCAGGGAACCTTTACCCGAAAGTTTCTTGGAACAACTAGAGTTAATAACAATAATAATTTGGAATTATTAGTGCGTTAACAAATGTTAAACTTTAATTGTAAAAATTCCCATAAAAAACACTAATAATTATTTTAATTTTTTTAATAACAATATTCTGCCAACAGATTCTAGCAGAAGGCGTTTTACATCTGAACCCAGTTTACGTCCTATTTATAGTTACACCCTTTTGAAGTAAAAAAGAAATTAGAAAATCATGTGATACTTACTTAGTACATAGTTGGGATATTCAAATGTTACTCATAAATTAACATATTTTAAAGTAATAACACGAAAAAATATGACTGCTGTTAGCAACCCCTCATAATTTACAATTATAAATATTCTACTTATTTGGTTTTTGGTTTTAACATCTTTGTACATTGCTCTCTCTTTCAATTCCTTTGGTAGTCTCACGCATTTCTAATGTAGTTATGACAAACAATAAACATAGCTGAGAAAGTCTTATTACTTTATGACCTTTTTGTTTAAGACACATCAATATTTTTTTAAATTATGTTAAAATATTAATACATTATGACACTTAGGACACTTAAGACACTGGTGTGAATACCATAAGTATTTTCAGAATTTTACAAGTAACATTTTGCGAAATTATTTGTTATGCAATTCTACTATAGATCTTAAAATACACTTAAGATGAAAATTCAGCTTTACTACAAAAAATAATCAAAAACTTAATATACGATTAAAGTAAAGTGCTGGCAACCCTAAAAAACAATTCGACCAACCGCACATTCATTTTCACGGAATAATATTGATATTAAGCTAAGTCTAGACGATATGTTGAATCAGCAAATGTATGCTTATGTTCATATGCTTTAAAATAACAACAAATCCTGCTGTCAGCAAATATATATATGTTAGCCGTCTACACAGTATGCTGAAAGTACCACATTTTTTAAAGTCAACATATGTCAGCAAATGATAATACAACATATGAGTTAGCATAAAATTTTTGTGTCTACATGATATGTTGAATTTCGTATTCTAATATATATGTTGAGTCATGTGAGCATTTGCTTAGATATAAAATAAATTTTGACAATTTTTTTTCATTATTATAAATTTATGTATGTACATATATCAATTATCGCTTTCAGTGCAAAAAATTATATTTTTGGTTAAAATAAAAATTAGTGTAATTATACATGTATATAAATAAAAAGAAATTCGCGAAATGACAGAAATTGGCAAAAAGCTACAACAGCAAGATGACAAAGTCTAATAATGTTTTAAACTCTTCAAAATTTTTAAAACTTCTAAAAAAACCACTCGAAAAGCCGCCTTTATTGCAAACTTTGCAAAAAATCGCAAAAAATTGGCAAAATTTTAAGCAAGTCATAATATGGATTGAAAACCGCTAAAACTGTAAGGAATGCAAAAAGTTCGCCAAAAATCGCGAAAATTACATAAATTCGCAAAAAGTTACTAACAGCGGGATGATGACAAATTCCATTATTTCTTAAAAATCGGCAAAATTTTTAAGAGGCTGAAAGCATCCAAAAATTCGCTTTTATCTCGAACTACAAAAAGTCGCGAGAAGTTGCAAAATTTTAAACAAACCATAATGTTGATTAAAAATCGCCAAAACTGTAAGGAATACAAAAAATTCAATAAAAGTCGCAAAAATGGAGAAAATTCGCAAAAAGTTACTAACAGCGGGATGTTGACTAATTCCAATATTTTTTAAAAATCGGCAAAACTTTTAGGAGGCTGAAAGCATGCAAAAAGTCGATTTTATTGCGAAGTTTGTTGGAATAAGATTGATTGTCTTCTTCAGAATCGCCTGAAATTTTTTTTATGAAATTTTAATTTCCCTTATTTTTTATTCACCCGAATTTACCATGAACATTTCTGCAGTATATTTTTCGCGTAATGTAGAATTTTTTGTGTTTTTTTTGCTTTTATTCTACTATTTTTGTTATTTTAATATTTACGTTATTTTTATTTTAAAAATGGCAAATTAGGAAACACTGTTCATACCTGAGCAGAGTTAAAATATCAATTCTATATGCTATCAAATTTGCCGTATGCTAAAAAGCTTACATAGGTTTTTCAACAAATAACATATCTGACAGCATACATAGGAAATTTGTTACAAAGGAAGAATATGGTGGCTACACGATATGCTAAAATCTTGAAAATACGTTTGTTGACAATGATATCAAATGCCCTTCATATGTCGTTAAGCATACGTATGTTGAAAAAATTTAGTGTCTACACGATATGTTGGCACTGGTAACAAATTTTTTATCATAAATATGCTGATTCAACATATCGTCTAGACTTAGCTTTACAAAAATAGAACAAAGAAAAAATAAACAATATGGTTTTTAGTTTATTTCAAATTTTAAAAGTGGAATTACTTTAACAAAATATAATAAAAATTAATCACATAAAGTTGAAATAATTTTTACACGGCAGCTATCACTAATAAAATTTGCAACGTTTTTTGTAATAGTTTTTTCATATTTTTAAATTTTGTTTGCAAGGAATTTTTTTATACAGAAAATACCGAAGTATATTTATTTGACCTAAAGTATTTATTTAGTTTCAAAATTTGGCTTGTTTTTATATAGACAATTGAAGGTTAGCCGCGAATAACGTTGTAAGTGACAAAATAATAACTTTTAAGGCTTCATTAGTCTTTACTTTCTGTTGCTGTTCTGTGCCGTTCCTTTCTGTATAAAATATTTTTGCAATTACTTTATCTGTGGAAAAAATCAGCCGGCAACCTATAGAATTGATTACACTTGTACACAAAATATCACAACACACTAATACCTACACATTTCTGGCTGTCACTTAACGTTGAATTCTATTTTCTACAGATATGTCCGCAACAGAACAGAACGAAAAAGTAAAAACTAACCACACATACAGATTTTCAACACCACAGAAACAAAACAGCTGATTCAGAACAGAACAGCACGTAAAAACTAATTCTGCCTTTAGGGGAGCAAAAAAAAACGTATTTTAAAGTAAGATTGTTTTTTCGTTTAATTTTTTTTTCAGAAAATAATGATAATTAGCATTAACGTTTCTCTTTTTATCTCCGTTACATTTATCAATTATTTTTGACAATTTCGTTTCATGATTTTGTCAGTTACTTGCAAAGTTCTTTCACTGACTGACTGCTTGTAATTGTATTTTGACGGCGATAAGATGCATAATTTTGGATTGTTTGATGTTTGAACAATGCAAGAGAGTAATGTTAACGGTAATCTGTGAAAAAAATTATTTTATATAAAAAAAGGTCCTTTACAACGTTATTCGCGGCTATGCTTCAATTGCTTAACCATAAAAAAAGCCAAATTTTCAAGAGAATTTTTTTTAATAAAATATTTTTTATGTTGAAACAAACACATGTACTGGTATTGTTGATTTGTCGAGTAAAGTCGCTATACACCCTCAACCCATAAAGTTTAAGATACGTGATGTACATACAAAAACTAATTGCCGAACTCAACCCGAAGAAAGCTCCAGGTATTGATGGAATTAGTAACAATATGCTGATGAAGTTGCCTGGTGTTTCAATTAGAATCCTGTTATTTATTTTTATTGCCATTTTATGACTGGAGTATTATCCACACAGCTAGAAGCTTTCCACGATTAAAATGATTCTAAAGCCGAGCAAAAATCTTACCAAGAATGAGTGACAAAGGCCCAGAAGTCTACTATCAACAATGTCAAAGCTTTTCGAAAAACTGCTCATAACAAAATTTTCCCCAATTCTAATTGGTAGTGTAGTGGGTGCATCTCAAACCATCAATTCGGTTTTAGAAGTCAACATAGCACCATTGAACAAACTTATAGATTGATTCAATTTACAAGAAGAACTTTTGAAGAAAAGAAATATTGTTCTGCGGTGTTTATTGACGTTACTCAGGCATTTGATAAAGTGTGGCATGAAGGCCTAATTTTAAAATTGAAGTATCTACCAATAAACATTCTAAGTCTTTTGAAAAGTTATATTATTGCCCGGAAGTTCACTCTTGTGGAAGGAGACTTTATGAGTATGCCTGAAACTATCTCATACGGTCATACTGTCACCAGTTTTGTATTTGATTTATACTTGTGATATGCCTGTGAGCAGTAGTATCCACACTTCTACATTTACCGACGATACAGCCTGCCTTAGTATGCATGAAAACCCTTAAGTGGCGTCTCGATATCTTCAGGAACACATTACTTCGATCGAACTATGGTTAAATTTATGGAGAATTAAGGTAAATGAACGAAAGTATGTTCAAGTAACATTTACCTTACAAAGAGATATTTGTTCCCCCATTCGGATTAAGTTGTTCCTCAACATTAATATGTGAAATATATTGGTGTACACCTTGATGGACGGCTTACATGGAAACACGACATTGACTCTAAGCTAACACAAATGAAACTAATATTAAATCAGGTACATTGGCTGATTGGTAGAAATTCAACCCTCAGTCTAGATTGACAGCTTTTGATATACAAGTCGCTTTTGAAGCCAGTATGGTGCTACGGAATTCAGCTATTGGGCACTGCTTCAGCTTTAAATGTTGAGAAAATCCAACGAAGGCAAAACAAAATTTTACGTTTCAAAACATCGGCTCCATGCTACATAAAAAAATTCAAATATACATGATACATCATGATTTAAATATGCCAGTAGTAACTGAAAATTCGACTCACATCCTGATCCGCTTGCTCGCAATATTTTGAACTTTACTGGACACATCCGTTTAAAAAAGAGGGATATAAAGATTCTAATACTCAACACTCCTGATGAAGCTGCTTGAAAATATTCTTTTTTTTTTGCTTATCACTATCTATGTATTATTAATAGCCAGGGACAAGGACTTCATGCATTTAAAAAAGGTATTTTAGGCGCCTAAGATATGACATCAAAAACGCAAAATATGCACTAAAAACAATAAAATATGCACATATCTTTAAAAAAAATCAAAAATAAAGTTTTCAATCTACATATCAGTAAATCAGTTCTCGTTGAACCTTCATAGTGAAGAGACATTAAAACGGATTTTTTTACATACATACATACGAAACAAATATAAAAAACAACAAAATCAAAAATTATACAAAAAATATTCGTAATACATATTCACCTTGATAAATAAGCTTATTGGCTTTACTAATATTTTTTACATAGCAAGAAATAGCAAAAACAAAAAAAAAACTGTAAACACAAACAAAGTTCCCTTGAGGAATAATACTCTGTATGAGTACCTCAAAGGAAAAAAATTTTGAAGTGAGTTCTAACGGCAGAAATGCTTATTTTACTGTGAGTTCTGAAACTCTTAATGAAAAAAATATAAATAATAAATCTGATGAAAATCTTTTTTTAACGGCAAAGCCAATTTTTCGTCAGCGATCAACTTCGCTTTGTCCAATGCCAACTAGTGAATCGTTAATATTACCATTGCCTAGTACTTCTTCATTTAAGTCTGCGATATCATCCGCATCGGACTCGCCTTCATCACTAAACCAAGTTATCACTACAGATAACAGTAGCTCAAAACCCAAGGTACAAGTGGGAATGGACAGATATATAACAGTGGTAAAGCGTGGGCGAAGCCCAAATTCTTCAAAAATTTCATCTGCTCCAAAGATGTCTAGGGATAACAGCGCATCATCTACCAATCGTCAAAATCGTTTTTCATTATTGCAAGACACCGACGACAAGCCCTCTACATCATCGCAAAAGTCTTTTAAGCCACCACCTATTTATCTGAGAGAAAAAAATTCTAACGCGCTTATAAAAAAACTACTGTCGACCATTGGTGAAAATACTTTTCACATCATTCCAATTAAACGAGGTAATATTGATGAAACTAAAATCCAAATATATAATGAAAAAGATTTCCGAAAAATTGTTAGTGAATTCGAAAAAAATAAAACAAGTTTTTACACATACCAACTTAAGAGTGCTAAAGGCCTACAGATAGTATTAAAGGGCATAGATTCATATGTTGAACCCGAAGAAGTAAAATGTGCACTTGTCGACCAAGGATTCAAGGTAAAAAATGTTACCAACATATTTAATAGAGAAAAGGTCCCCCAACCCCTATTTCGGGTTGAACTGGAGCCGAATGACATACAATTAAAAAAAAATGAAGCCCATCCAGTTTATAACGTAAAGTATCTCTTACATCGAAAAATCACAGTTGAAGAGCCACGTAAGCGTTCAGGTCCCGTACAGTGCCATAATTGCCAAGAATATGGCAATACGAAAACTTACTGCAAATTACCTACAGTGTGTGTTATCTGCGGTGAATTGCATGGTACTGCTAGCTGCACTAAGCCAAAAGATCAAGCAGAAAAAAAATGTAGTAATTGTGGAGGTGATCACACAGCTAACTATAGAGGGTGCCCTGTATTTTCTTTCGTTAAACAGGCTATGGGTCAAAAACCCAAGCTAACTCCAGCTCTACAAGTAAACGCGAACTCCGACACTTTTGCTCAAATCAGCCAACCAGTTACTTCACGTGTATCGTATGCTGATGCTGCTAAGACTAGTTCAATTCCCACTCAAAATGTTCCACCGCCAAATAATTCAACGAATTCAAACTCAAGCTTTAACTTTAGTCGCCTTGAAGCTACTATTGAGAATCTGGTGCTAACTATAACCAACTTTACTACAAATATGACAAGTATGATGCAAGAAATGCTGCGAATGCAGAATACACTGCTTCAAGCATTAGTTAATAAACCATGAACACGTTAAAAATATGTTTCTGGAACGCAAACGGCATTCGCCAACATAAAAATGAACTTGAGCACTTCCTCATGGAAAAAAATATTGATATAATGTTGGTTTCTGAGACTCATTTGACCTCAAGAAGCTTATTTAAAATAAATGGTTACACTTTATATGATACAAAGGACCCGAGAGAGAGAGCATGTGGTGGATCAGCAATTCTGATTAAGTCAAGACTCAAGCACTATGTCCTTGACAACGTTAGTGAAGAATATTTGCAAGCAACGAATATTTTCGTAGAAAATTTTTGTGCGAATTTCGTGATATCATCAATTTACTCACCTCCCAGATTTTCAGTTAGCGAAGATCAGTATGAGAAGTTCTACAAATCGCTTGGATCTTGTTTCGTGGCAGCTGGTGACTACAATGCAAAACATACGTACTGGGGATCGCGTCTTGTTACACCTAGAGGCCGAGCCTTGTTCAATACAATTTCAAAAATGGGCTTAGATGTCATTTCGAGTGGGGAGCCTACTTATTGGCCTACTGACGTAAGAAAAATTCCAGATGTTATAGATTTTGCCGTCACGAAAAATATTCATAGGGACTTAATTCATGTAGAGGCCTCTCTAGATCTGTCCTCCGATCACTCTCCAACAATAGTTACAATTTTCAACCCACTAAGGAGTGATTTAACTAACTCATATGTGAAGTTGATTAATGGAATCAACTGGCTGGCATTCAAAAAATATCTTAGTAGTCACTGCGTAGAAAACATTCAGCTTAGATCATGCGATGATATTGAATTTAATATTGCCAATCTTAACGAAAATATTAAACAGGCTGCTGAACACGCCACTACCTCCTATCCGCAGACCGGCTTTAACAGAATTTATTCTACGGAAATTGAACGTCTTGTATGTGAAAAAAGGAGAGCTAGAAGAGAATGGCAACAACACAGATCACCCCTAAATAAAATCAGACTTAAAGAATGTACTAAACGACTCAAAGAGCTGCTATCATCGGAAAAAACTGCACTACTGGAAAAGTATTTAGAAGGTCTTGATGTAACGTCCGCATCTAATTACTCTTTATGGCGCGCTACTAGAAATCTTAAACGACCCGTTGATCTTAAATCACCATTGCGTACTGCGACCGGAGGCTGGGCAAGAAGTGATAGTGAGAAAGGTAACTTATTTTCTGAGCATTTAAAATCTGTATTCACTCCCAATTCATGTACGGGTGCTGCTGATTTACCGAGTGTAGTTTCTCTACCCCCTCGTCCCTTAAGGTTTAAGATGCGTGAAGTACAAAAAGTAATTGCTGAACTCAACCCGAAGAAAGCTCCAGGTATTGATGGCATTAGTAACAAAATGCTCATGAACTTGCCTCATATTGCAATAAGAATCCTGCTATTTACTTTTAATGCTATTTTAAGAATGCAGTATTTTCCACATAACTGGAAACTGGCCAAGATCAAAATGATTCCAAAGGCGGGCAAAGATCTTACCAAGACTGAGTCATATAGGCCTATAAGCTTACTATCTACAATCTCAAAGCTTTTCGAAAAGCTGCTCATGACTAAATTGTCCAAAATTTTAACTGATAATGGGTGCATCCCGGACCATCAATTTGGCTTTAGAAGTCAGCACAGCACGATTGAACAAACGCATAGACTAGTCCAAGTTGTAAGAAGAACATTTGAAGAAAAGAAGTATTGTTCTGCTCTCTTTATTGATGTTTCTCAGGCATTTGATAAAGTATGGCACGAAGGCCTAGTTTTAAAATTGAAGACATATCTGCCAATAAACATTCAAAAGCTTTTGGAAAGTTATATTATTGATAGGAAGTTCACTGTTCTGGAAGGAGAGTTCACGAGTGTGCCCGAAACTATATCTTCTGGTGTGCCCCAGGGTAGTATTCTGGGTCCTGTCTTGTATTTAATATATACTTGTGATATGCCTGTGAGCAATAATATCCATATTTCTACTTTTGCCGATGATACAGCCTGTATGAGTGTGCACGAAAACCCTTATGAGGCATCCCGCAATCTCCAGGAACATATCACTCAGCTGGAAATATGGTTGAACTTATGGAGAATTAAAGTCAATGAACAAAAGTGTGTCCATATAACGTTCACCCTAAGAAGAGACACTTGCTCCCCCATTCGAATCAACAATCAAAATATTCCTCAACATTCCCAAGTGAAATACCTTGGTATACACCTTGATCGAAGACTTACATGGAAACATCATATTGACTCTAAGTTAACTCAGATGAAACTTAAGTTAACTCAAATATATTGGTTGATTGGCAGAAACTCAACACTCAGCCTAGACTGCAAACTTTTATTATACAAGTCGCTTTTGAAGCCAATATGGCGCTACGGAATTCAGTTATGGGGCACTGCTTCAGCTTCCAATGTCGAGAGAATCCAACGAAGGCAAAACAAAATTTTACGGTTAATAACATCGGCTCCATGGTACACCCAAAATTCTATTATACATCGTGATTTAAATATGCCACTAGTGACTGAAGAAATTGAAAAATACGCAGGCAAATATTTAACAAAACTCGAATCACATCCTAATCCGCTTGCTCGTAATATTTTGAACTTTACTGGACACATCCGCTTAAAAAAGAGGGACACACGGGCTCTTATACCTAACACTCCAGATGGGACTACTTGAAAATACTTCCCCCTACTTCACTACTAATGTATTATTTATAACTACCACTAAGTTTATGTCCGACACTGGTCGGGCCTAATAATTTTTTTATAGATTTAAGATTTGAATACTTATTGTTAGTTCACATATGAAGATACAATAAATAAATACATGCATTAAAAAAAAAAAAAAAAAATATCAGTAAATAAAGATATAAAAATATTTTCTTTTCTCAAGAGGTTCGTGTACAAGCCTTTTATATTAAATCTTTACACAAGATTAAATATGGTATAATGTTTTTTTCTGCATTATTAACTCCAAACTCGCATTTTGTAGATATGTATGTTTATATTACAGAAAAGGAGCGATACGTAAATAGAAAAAGAAAAGTGTAGTTATTTATTTATTTTCATTAAAAATTTTTTTATTGTTCACACATATGTATTATCGCATGTGAAGTCCAATGAATTTGTTCTTAGAAAGCTTTGTGCATTGCAAAAGGCCTTGTAACGTCTGTTGATGTAATCGGCTCAAATTTAAATGATTCTTCTTATATAATGTTGTATACTTATTTAACTCAAACATTACAATGAATTGAATACTAGCTATTAGATTTGGTTTTTGAATCCATTATAACTTTTAAAAACAATATCAAGTTTCAGCATAATTATTTCACTACTTTCGGCTTTAATAGCAGACAATTTGAAATTATCAAAATTACAATTTCCATTAAATTTGGTAGGTGTGTGTGCTTCTACAATCGTTCCACAATTCTACAACAATGCAAGCGGGTACAGTTGCAAAAATCAGTTTTGCAATATTTTTTGAAATTTGAATTTTTGAGAAAATATGATACAAAATCAGCATTTATATCAAAATATGAGACAAAAATATGCATTTATGACTAAATTATGCAAAAAAAAAGAAATTTCAGCAAAATATGGAAAAATATGCACTAACAAATCGATGCCATTTTTACGCAAATTCATTGTTTCGTAAAGATATTTCGTTCTCGCCATTATCAGAGTTAAGGTAAAAAACATGCATTTGCATGAAACCCCTGTCCCTGTTAATAACTATTGCTAAGGGCCAAACCCACGATATCGACAACGTCCGACTTGTCGCACACTTACATTCAAAACAAAAACAAATTTTAATATTTTGTTGTTGTTTCAAATGTAAGTGTGTGACAAGTCGAATGTAGTCGATATCGTGGGTCAGGGTGTAAGTTTATGTCCGACATTGGTCGGGCCTAATAATTATCTTTTATATTTAAGATTTGAGTACTTATTATTAGTTCATATTTGAAGATACAATAAATAAAAAAACATGTATAAAAAAGTGATTAATTTTTTTTAAATTTCTTTTTCGTAAACAATTTTTGAAGTTTCCGATGAAAGTTAATTTGAAAAAAATAGCTGAGCTGCGTCTTTTCTACTACCTGGTGAATGTTCCTCAATTCGAACAATTATATAATTATGTTTTTATTGTCGCTTGTTTCTGGTATTAAAGTTGAATTTTCTACTTAAGTGTGTCATACAATTCAATCAATCACCCATTTATTCTATCATGAAATTTTAAAGTATTTCCGTTAAGTGTTAATGTGGTGGTGATGTTTCACCTATTCCAACTTTAAAAAAGTTGAAAGTTATTTCTCAAACGTTAGCTGGAATTCTTGTAAGGCCTGATAAATTTTATTTCATCTTCAGGCGCTGGTCTTTGCAGCTGGTGCTCGTAAAAGTTATTTTAATCTCAAAATTAATGCTGTCGAGTAAAGAAAAGTAATAATAATAATAAAATAAAATTAAACTTTCATCTTATTGAATTTTCCATAAGTTTTTTAAGGTTGAATATAAAATCAAATTGAATAGGAGGAATTTGTATTGCACAGTCCCAAATCACACTGTGCAAGTCTTATTGCTAAGCTGTTTAGTTTCATGGAGAGAGAGACCAGGGGAACAGCAACGTTTCTTTTCCCCCCGTCGCTCTCTCCTAATATACTAATCAGCATAGCAATAAGACTTGCATAGTGTAAATAGGGACATATTAATGCTGAAAATATATGTTTGTATGGCTGTGTATGTTTGTATGTACTTTACACACAAAATTGTCATTTATGTTACTGTTTTCACTTACTGTTAAAGTAGAAATCTCAAGACAGCAAGAATTTTTATTGTTTGTGCTCTACTTTTACCGCCCTTAAGCAAATAAAATAAAGTAAAATGAAAATACCACATTGATGGGTATAAACGAAGTATGCATCTATTTATAAATAAAATAAATATTTGATTGATGGAAAAATGATTTTACTCATAAATTTCGATTATAATAAATATAAATATATATATTTTTGCTTTGATAAAAGATGACGCGACGCACTATTTTCTTAAGACAAAGATATGTATATTTAGGCTTACAGTTGAATCACTGGCTGTGTCGCTAAGCCCATGGTGGGGTGGTTTTTAAGACAAAAAAAAAATTCAATTTATGCGGGTGTGATAGAGGAGTGAAGCAAATAATAATACTTTGAGCAAAATTTAAATTTTTCCAGCAAATTTACAATAGGTGCAAAAGAAATGTTCAAATTCAAAATTTTTTTCAACTTCATTTGCATTTAAATTTGACCGTTTGTAATAAAAAAATTTTTTTTTTTGTTTTGCTATTATGTATGATGGTGAGTCCAAAAATATCAAGTTAATTTGAACTTAAGAAAAATCTTAATTATTTTTCTTAAGTGTAGTTTGCACAATGCCAGCAAGCGACTTGTCTATTATTTCAAATAATAAGATGTGGCGATATGGTTAAAGAGTAAAAGTTTGGCTAGTAAATAAATCTCTAACTTTTTTATTTAAAACTCTTTGAAATCAACTCACTGAAATTGGATGCAAAGATTGTATGATTTTTTTTCATAAATCTAAATCAAAACAATAACTATCAAGGAAAAATTGACAACAAAACTGATTGACTTAAATCAACGAAAAAGATATGAACTCATCTAGTAAAATGCCCGTGTGATAATTGGGTTTGATTGTTTGAAAGCAAAGGTATATTTACTCCATTTCCTGTTGAGGTTGGTGCTTTATAATCAGCAGTTTCCATTCTCTGACTGTATTATAAAATTTGTGTGAGGCTTACATAATTTTCATACTGATATATATTCAATTTGCAGTAAAATTTAAAGCGCTGGGTGCTTTTGGGCTTTCTGTTTGTAAATGTTTGATGTATATCAATCATAGCACAAACATTCTAATAAAATTCTTGAAAAGTGTACTATTCAGCCGTAACAGTGCCGACAATATTTGTCCAGTATTCAATATAAAGGTTTTCTTATAATGGTTTTATGTATAAGCGGGCAGGTGTTATGCATAAACAAGTTCTTTTGTGCAAATCCTTTCTTTTTTTGATGTGTAAGCCCCAAATCACACTGTGCAAGTCTTATTGCTAAGCTGATTAGTTTCATGGAGAGAGAGACGAGGGGAACAGCAACGTTTCTTTTCCCCCCGTCTCTCTCCCCTAATATACTAATCAGCTTAGCAATAAGACTTGCACAGTGTAAATAGGGACTAAACATCTATACGCCAGGGGGTAAAACTCTTTTGACTTTGATTTCTTTGCTGACATTTCTTTGCTTTTCTTTCACAGCATTGTCAAATTGGTGTGAGCTATGTATGAGTGTATTAGTGTTTGAAAGAAGCAATACCAAGCAGAGAAACAAGTCGACCGGCTCGAAGCCGACGGTGCGCCGCCGCCGGTTATTTTTCTGTATATTTCCGTACACCAAAGGTGAAAATGAACCGTAAGAGCTACGGACTTGAAATTTGGACACAATGTGTAGACATTTGGCCACTACAAATACATGAGAGTTAAAAATTAAAGGGTGTTCCAGAACCAGCAACGAAAAATTTTAAAATCCCATGTAATATACATACAATTGTATGTACATATATACACTTGAAATTTTAAAAGTTAGTGTATTTTTATACAGACTACAACAATTAACACTAAATTTAAAAAATTTAAATCAATGGGTGTTCCATCAGTTAATGCAATTTTGACTTTGTAATTTTGACAACTTGCTGTATCTTAGAAACCGTAAGAGTAAAACTCTTGAAATTTTCAAAACCGGTAAAACTAAAAAATCAAAAAAATATAATATCGCCAAATATAAAAAAAATCGCCAAAAACAAAAAAAAAAATCGCCAAAACGAAAAAAGCACCAAATTAAAAAAAAATCTCTAGGACTAAAATAAATCACGAAAAACCAGAAAAATCGCCAAAATGAAAAAAATCGCCAAAATGAAAAAATCGCCTAAATAAAAAAACTCCAAAAACAGAAAAAAAATCGTCAAAATGAAAAAACCCCAAAAAACAGAAAAAAATCGCCAAAATGAAAAAAATTGCGAAAATTAAAAAACCCAAAAAGAGAAAAAAAAAACGCCAAAATGAGAAAAAAGCGATAAAACTGAAAAAAATCGTTTAAACTGAAAAAACTTAAAAAAGGAAGAAAGCTAAATAAAAAAAATTATCAAAACCGAATGTGCGTCAGTCAAAGTCGCACTTTACTGAATTTATTTTAATTGCAATGCGTACACAACAACAAGAACAGCAACAACTAAACGATGAACAACAGGAATTAAAAATTAAAAAGTAAAAGTAAAGGCATTTACCATAGATGATCACTGCAGTACCACTAAAATTTCAGTAAAAACAATAAAAAAATGTTTAACAAGTAAATTTTTACTGATTACTAAAATTTTTTTCCACAATTTTTATAAATTGCCTAAATGATTTGTTATATGATGAGGTGCATTGAATTTTCAGTAATCAGTAATGCCCGTATTCATAATGAAATTCTACCAAGTGGCTAAATGTTTTTCATACAAAAGTTTCAAAATTTGAATGAAAAAACTTTGCCACTTGCTACAATTTTATTATGTTTACGGCCCTACGATTTTACTGGTAATGCAAATTAAATTTCATTAGTAGTAAAAATTTACTGAACTTTTTTAGTAATCAGTAAATTTACTGCTTACTGCAATTTTGAATGCAGTACATATACATATACTGCAGTGTGCCCATTTACTAATCAAATAAGTTTAATAAAACAAACAAAAACAAACAAATTCATATGTATTATGATTACATAAATAATAAAGAATTTCTATAATTATGTATGTGTTATGAAAATCAAAATAAAATAAATAAATAGAAAAATATCGTACGTTAATAAATCTGGATGTGACAGTTAATATCAAATATTATATGAACGCATTAGTTTTCACAACTAACATAAAAGAAAAACGATAATTAATTCAGTAAATATTAACATCGTATTGACAGTTTTGTGAGCTTTCTTAGTTCAATTATTTATTAAAATAATACATACGTGTATATGTATGTAACGATGAAAAAATTTCCTTAATTTTTTCGATTTTTCTTTAAGGACAAAAAATAACCATCATTTCATCGTCCGGGGGTTTAGGTGCTCTATGTGCCAAAAATGCATTTTGAATAAATCGATGTTAAAGTTTTAACACATTTTTTCTAAAAAAAAACTAGTCGATAGGATTTTGTGATTTTTATACCAATTTTATCTCAATGTTTTTTTTTCGAAACGTATAATTACTTCCTCCTTCAAGAATGAAATGAGTAACAATTAAAAATAAAAGATTTATTTGATTTTAAAAATTTTTTCTTGCATGTAAATGCTTTAGATTTTATTAAGTTTTTTCCTTCTCCCGTAAAATATCGAAATTCGAGCTACGCCTTTTTATATTAAGCCATCGATATGTATTTATTTTAGAAAGATGACTCTATGGAAAAATTTTTATTTCCGGATCAAATCTGTAACGGGATATTTTCTGACGGTAATAAAAATCATGTTTGCTCTATACGCCACCTCAAACATATTTTCCTGCAAATACATACACATAGAGCAAATTAGCATTAACAAAGCAATTAAACCACCCAAAAATTTTAATAAAAACCAAGAATTAAAGCACAAAATTATTATAAAATATATTTAAAAATGATAGTTAAAAAAATTATTATCTTAATTTTTTTGTGTTAGGTAATAATTTTTGTCTGCTTCAGATTTTTTTATTTTGCATTTTTTTCCTTTCAACGGCTTTTAACTCTGTTTCAAAAATATGTAACGATGGTTTTTGATTGCGCTGCTAAATTGAGTTTTTAAATTTTATTGTGAATAAGTTATTCTGAAAACATTGAAAAATTTAATTGGATAGATATTTAAAAAAAAAATCTTAAAATCTAAGGATTCAATTTCTACAACCTTAATTTTTATTTTATTTGTTTTGAAATTTTTCAAATAATTAACTAGTGACAAAATACTCTGAATTTCTAATCTTCTCAGATGTTGCAATATAGGCATAAATCTAAAAAGATAGTTTTGATGCAAATATATTTTGAGTTTTCAAGTTTAAATTTTCTCTTCTCAAGAAATGCGCATAAAAGCTTTTTTTGAAGAAATTTGTTCATAAGTATAATATAACGACTATTTAGGTTGGAATAAAGCAGCGATATGTATACACGCATTTTTTTTTTTTTTTTGGCTCCATGAAAAATAGCCCAAACCCAAAAAATAAAAAAATAAAAATCGCCCAAAATTTTTCCATACAAAATTTGGGTGATTTTTCATTTTGTTTTTTGGGTGATTTTTTATTTTGAAATTTTTGGCGATTTTTCATATGAAAAATGTTTCCATGAAAAATCACCCAAAACCAAAGCGCCGAAAAATAAAAATGAAAAATCGCCCAAAAATTTTTTCATAAAAATTTTAAGTAACTTTTCATCTGAAAAATCGCCCAAAATTTTTCAAACATTAAAAAATTAAAGGGAAAAATACATCCAAATTTCATGGCCGGCAGTGCAGGAAAATGTTATTAAACAGAAAAAAATAAAAATGAAAAATCGCCCAAAAATTTTTTCATAAAAATTTTAAGTAACTTTTCATCTGAAAAATCGACCAAAATTTTTCAAACATTTAAAAATTAAAGGGAAAAATACATCCAAATGTCATGGCCGGCAGTGCAGGAAAATGTTATTAAACAGAAAAAATAAAAATGAAAAATCGCCCAAAAATTTTTTCATAAAAATTTTAAGTAACTTTTCATCTGAAAAATCGCCCAAAATTTTTCAAACATTAAAAAATTAAAGGGAAAAATACATCCAAATGTCATGGCCGGCAGTACAGGAAAATGTTATTAAACAGAAAAACTTTGCAAGGCAGAAAATCTCTATTACGCAGTTCTTCAGGAAAACGCTCTTAAGCTTGAAAACTTTGCAAGGCAGAAAATTTTTAGTAGGCAGCGCCGTGTCGGAGAACGCCATGGTGTAGAAAATTCGGGAACCAACGAATATCATTTACGCTTCTCTATAACTTTTCTTTTTTCTTTTTAATATAAAAATGAAATTACTATAATTTTGAATTTTTTTTCTGGTGGTTTTTAATTTTGGGCGATTTTTCATTTCCATTTTTGGGCGATTTGGTTTTGGGCGTTTTTTCATGGAGACTATTTTTTTTTAATTCAAAATATTTACAAACTTAAAAAGTACATGAAAAATTAATAAATTAAACCTTATTTTTTTAATTTCTAAAGCTTGAATTTTAATACAAGTATTTTGTGTGCTTATTGGGTTAATATTTTTTTCTCATAATTTTATTATAAATGGAAATATCTGCAAGGACAGGAAAAGAATTTCATGTTCAAGAGCGGGTATTTTATTAATACTAAGATTTTTAATGGCACCTTTTATGATTTAATATTTTATATTGATATATTTCTTATATTTTAAGCGAATATTAAATTTATAAGAGCTGACCTGAGTTAATAAAATGTCATAAAAAAGGGTATATTACCGTGCTGCTGCTGGTCAATATTAAAATGAGAGAAAATTCCAATTTTTTCTTAGACACTTAAACCAAGAAACGAAAACAAATTTAATTATACACAAAATACTTATTTTACCACAAAACATTTTATGCTTACGAGAGTTTACTTAACACAAATCAGATAACGACGTATACTGAAATAAACAATTTTTGGCATGAACTAAATTATGATGACACAAAACTACTGGAAGGATTACGTGAGCTTTTTTGGTAAATATTTGTCGACCTTAAATGGCAATCCAAGGAGTCAATACTACGTGACTTACCATAACCATAATATTATCCCTTCTCTTGTCATTTATAAATTGACACTAATATATGGAAATTATCAAGGCATTCAGTCAATAATAAATATTTGCTAAATTATCAAAAATAACTCAAGTGATATGGATTATAAAAGGGAGCACTAAATTTTGTAGCAGATCAAGGTAATTGAATAAATCAATTAAACTCTGGTAAATAGCTTTATGTCTTTGTTTTCCATAAGATTTTTGTATTATAAAGTTTTTATTATTATACGGTGTTTCCATTTCCAAACAGTTTCTATTAGGTTTGAGAAAAATTTATATTTTATGGTTGATCCATATTTGTTTTTAAGATAAAGCATGACTTTAATAGCTAATATTATTATGAAATAAAATTAAACTATTAAGTGCTTTACAAATGAAAAAATAAACAGCTTCGCCGTTTTTATTAAAATAGTTTTGCTATTAAGGATAACAAAAAATTTATTTTATCTTATTTAATTTTTAGTTTTCAACTAGTCTCAAAGCAATTTAAAATAAAATCACATTAAACCAGTGCGTTTCTTTTCAGACTCTCCAGTTAGCTACTATGCGCTTTGGTGAGAGCTTTCATATTTTTTTCAATAGTGAAGCCTTTAACTGCCCTGAAGATTATCAAATAAGACCGCAAGTCAGTGCATATGTGTTAAGATACACACTTTTCGCTTAAAAGAACCCTATCGGAAATTTGGTTAGCTTTAAACTAACTTTAAGCTAACTATTTCGAAACTAGTACTGACTACACTTGGATTACTTTACAATGTAGTTAACTGACTATTTTAACATTTCGATGTCCTAGGCGGTAGTTAATTGTCTCACTATGCACTACTTTAAGCTAACTTAAAGTTGACTTTTTTAAATCACCTGGTAGTCAGTAAATTAAAAACAAAATTCTGGGGCTCGAACATGTAACACCAGACGTTGTGTACTCAATGAACTACCACTCTGCTAAGCTGCCATATAAAATAACAACAGCAAAAT
The DNA here is from genome assembly GCA_949987645.1 of Tachina grossa. NCBI lineage: Eukaryota > Metazoa > Arthropoda > Insecta > Diptera > Tachinidae > Tachina > Tachina grossa. Next base: position 109,514,229 of record OX465277.1, on the reverse strand, counting down.
GTTAATATAAAACTGAAATGAGTTTTAAAGTAGCTGAGAATAAATTTGTTGTCTCTCACCAAATTCGATTACGTACTATAGCATTGCACAGATACATCTGTTTGCACTAGTTTTGCCTGTTTTTTGGTTCTGGTATGAACAAATATGTTATTTATCGTTTTCTGTTACTAGTTGTAAATGTTGATTTTTTAAGCAATTATTGTATGGTTGGGCAATGAGCAAATGAAAACAACACATTTATTTTTTTTTGTTTTTCTAAGGCAAATAAGATACATGAAACTGCTTTTACCATAAGTGCCTTATGATGTGTTGAGAAAAAATGTAATTGGCTGATGAATGAATGAATGAAAGCAAAATTGCACATACATATGTAAGTAAATGATACATGTACATGAAACACATGCATTTGTAATTACTCTCAGAGCAAAATTGTCTCTTTCTCTCTCTATACTTTGGCTGCGCCACAAAATAACACAACGAACGTCCGCACATACATCTGCACATCATGTATTTGTTTCAATAGTGGTTTTTTCATATATTTGTATTACAATATGTATTTTTTGAGCAAAAACAGATAAAACAGTTGCTCAGCAGCAATACAATAAGCAATTGTTATTTGTTTTCAATTGTATTTTAATTTGGAAAAGCACGCACACACAATAACTCTTATACTAGTTCTGTCGCTCACACTACAATTATATGGTACATACCATGGTATATTTGTTTTGGCTATACAAACGAGTATACAAATGCAACCCTTTATTACGTACTCAAGTTTAGAATTAATTTTGGGTTTGTTCTGGATGACTTTGCAGCTAGCTTTTGGTCAGTCTAAAAAAAGTTAACTATAAGTTAACTATTTTTGTAGTCAACCACACATTCTCCGACAGGGAAGACTTACTAACAAACACGCAGCTACACCAGCATCACAAAGTATACATAAATGTCACGAGACGTAAGATAAGGGTAGTTTTCTATTTGCCTCGCTCTCTCTCGGAAATTTTGCTGTCGGTTTTGCTTTGATTCTTTTTTCTAGTGCAGTGTCCCGCAAAATAAAATATGTTTGTATTGGTGAGAAAAATGAGAGTGAAATAAACTTGCACTTGAAGAAAAGTTTTGTAATTTAAAATACATGATAAGGTTATTAGTTGTTTGATTTTTTTTTTTTTTTTTTTGTAAATAAGCAATTTAATAAAAACTTAAGTAGAAAATAAAAAATCTAATAAACCATTCAACAATGTAGTATATAAATTCCAGATTAAATTTATTCACAGTGCTATGGAAACTATTACAATGATTTTTTTAAACTATCTTCCCTATTATTTTTTAATGTTTCATAACATAAAATTTATTGCATATTGCGAAAAACATTTTTTATCACAAAATTGTTCTTAGCTTCCACGATTATTTAATTTTTTTTTTTTGCTGTACAAATTTATTATATTTTAACTTTAATTTCGTGCGGTGTGTTCAAAAAAACTAAACAGAAAACCAGGAAAAAATTCGTACATGCGTGCACAACTTCGTTCGTCGCTTTCTCAATATGTATGTAAGCATGTATGTGATTTTCATCCCCACAATTGTGGTATGGCTTGCGGGTTACTGTTCTAGTGCAACAAAATTTTAACATGTTTTATTAGCTTTGATAATTGATAAGTAGTAATTAATACACTACAATAACAAATAAATATGCTCTATTTCTTTTTTGCACGAGTTTTAAAAACTTGCTTCGAGCTTTTTTTACCAATCAGTTTTTGCACTTCTGTATGTGTTATGTGCCCGAATAATTAGCGTTCTTGTGTTTGATCCCCTGTGTGCCGTGTCAATAGGTGTAAACTTCAACTCTATATACATATTTTTCAATTCAAATGGAATATGTGAATTGTTTTGATTAATTAAATTTGTTGAAAGCTTTATATGTAATTAATGCTCAAAAACTTGGCCTTATCTGATCATCAGCCGAGAAACAAATAAAGACCAAACAAAAATAATGAAACTAACTAAAGTTAATATGTAGTAGTAAACGTAGCAAAAATTAAACAAATAAATTTAAAGTAACAAACAAAAAATTTTGTCTTAAGTAGAAAAAAATAAAAATATTTACATACAGCACAACGGCAAGACTGTTCTAAATTAGTGATATTAAAGTTTGAGCTTTCATTATATAAAATGCTTTCAACAAATTGAAGTACAATGCATCAAAAGAATTCCCACATTCTATTTCCATATATCAAACCAGTTTTGATTGGTTTTGAAAAGGATTCATCATTAAAGCTTAACTCTGTTTTTAAATGATTTAATTCTCAAATGTTATAATTTTATTCTATAGTTAAATAAAAAATACTGAACCTTAAATTTGCTAAACGAAATTATTGCCGACCATATTTGAAGCTGTAAGTTTTAGTGAGTGTAAGAAGAGATTTGTTTAGCAACATGTGGAATATACTCCCACACATCTTCATAATATTTATATTCTTTTTGCTCATATTTGATGCACACTCATAAAAACACAATTAAAAAGAAATAGTTTTCTGCTAAATAAAATTAATTGTTATTACTACAGAAGTCACAGACTGCCAGATAACGTTTATTAACTCTGGTTTATATTTAAAGATATTTTTTTCTGCAAAAATTTTGCTTTTATTGCTTAATTTTTCGGCAAAACTCAATTAAATAAACATAAAATTTTGTGCTTATCTGTTTGCATTACCACCCACGACTTTTACAAAGAATGAAAAACATTTAAAAGAAATAAACAGTTTTCTCCTACGTTCCATATAATGTTTGCCGTAGCATTTGCCGTATTAATACATATTTTAGCCGAACTTTGAAGTGAGAGGAAGAGCTCTTTTGTTATTATGCAATTAATATGGGAAAACCTAATAAAACTAATTGGTGAATATAACATATAAATCTTATAAACTCGGCAGTGACTTCAAGGTGAAAACATCAACAATTGTGATGTGAGTTACGAAATACAATTAACATGTAATGGCACAACTTTGTAAGGAAATGAGTAATTAAGCTTTATAATGCAACACAAGAAGACAATTGTTTGATTTCCAAAGGGAGTTGCTGCTACATTTGAATATATTATCCTCTTTTTTTATTTTTTATTTTTATTTTTTATACAGAGAAGTAACACTCAGGCAATTAATGCGTAACACTATTACTAGGTGTTACCTTCTTTTAGGAAAGGGATAGTGATAGAGAAGACAGGTGCTGAAGGAAGAGATAGAAGAGAGCTTCATGCTTTTACAACTCTGCTTTTTTGCACGCTTTTTAATAATGCAGTCTTGAAGCGCCTTCTGGTGTCAAATGAGGCGTATTAAAATTTTTTTGAAGCTGTGTTTAGTAGCCATTTTATTGGTTATTTTACTTCGCTGATGATTCTGCTACACAATACCGACGAAGGAGGGCGCTCTGATGTTACATTAGGATTAGCATCTGCTGAAGTCGGTATAGTTCAATGACCAGTGACTATGCCTTCATCACTTGAACTTTCCTGCAACAACTGATACAAATGGACACTAATGCACATCAGAAAAATGCGTGGTGTTGTTATTTTTAATTGACTGTCGAATACAGGGATTGAACCCAGGATCTTCTGTTTTGTAGTCAACGTGCTAACTACTTCAGCCAACGCCACCCACAAACTTTGAATATGAAATATTTGCGTTCTAAAACCAGCCACTAAGTCTTTCATGATATTCAAAAAAAAAAACTTTTATTGCTTACTGCTTTTAGGTAATTTAAATAAAAGCAAATAAAAGCCAAGAAGAAAATAATTGTATGTCTGTTTTTGTGAAGAGACATTGCAGCACATAAGGGCAAACTTCTGAATGAACTTCTGTGTTGAACTGAACTCAAAAATATATTTCTTGGAAAAACGAGTTTCATGCAATGTACGTGATATATGAATTATTATTACATTCCTGGAAATTTTTGCTAAATCAAAGTAGAAAATAAAATTTTGATGTGTAAACATCTATACGCTGGGGGTAAAAATCTTTTGACTTTGATTTCTTTGCTGAGATTTCTTTGCATTGTCAAATCGGTGTGAGCTATGTATGAGTGTATTAGTGTTTGAAATAAGCAATACCAAGCAGAGAAACAAGTCGACCGGCTCGAAGCCGACGGTGTGGCGCCGCCGGTTATTTTTCTGTATATTTCCGTACACCAAAGGTGAAAATGAACCGTAAGAGCTACGGACTTGAAATTTGGATACAATGTGTAGACATTTGGCCACTACAACAACAAATACATGAGAGTTAAAAACTAAAGGGTGTTCCAAAACGAACAACGAAAAATGTAAAAATCCCATGTAATATACATACAATTGTAATATGTGTACATATATACACTTGAAATTTTAAAAGTTAGTGTATTTTTATACAGACTACAACAATTAACACTAAATTTAAAAAATTTAAATCAATGGGTGTTCCATCAGTTTATGCAATTTTGTCTTTGTAATTTTGACAACTTGCTGTATCTTGGAAACCGTAAGAGCAAAACTCTTGAAATTTTCAAAAACGGTAAAACTAAAAAATCAAAAAAATATAAAATCACCAAATATAGAAAAATCGCCAAAAACAAAAAAAAAATCGCCAACGAACAAAAGCACCAAATTAAAAAAAATCTCTAGGACTAAAATAAATCACGAAAAACCGGAAAAATCGCCAAAATGAAAAAAATCCTTAAACAAAAAAATCGCCAATATGAAAAAATCGCCTAAATAAAAAAACCCAAAAACAGAAAAAAATCGCCAAAATGAAAAAACCCCAAAAAAACAGAAAAAAATCGCAAAAATGAAAAAAATTGCAAAAATTAAAAGAACCCAAAAAGAGAAAAAAAAAACGCCAAAACGAGAAAAAAGCGATAAAACTAAAAAAAATCGTTTAAGCTGAAAAAACTTAAAAAAGGAAAGTCAAACTTAACTGAATTTATTTTAATTGCAATGCGTACACAACAACAAGAACAGCAACAACTAAACCATCAACAACAGGAATTAAAAATTAAAAAGTAAAAGTAAAGGCATTTACCATAGATGAGCACTGCAGTGCCACTAAAGTTTCAGTAAAAACCATAAAAAATGTTTAACAAGTAAATTTTCACTGATTATAAAAATTTTTTTCTACAATTTTTATAAATTGCCTAAATGATTTGTTATATGACTATATATACATTGAATTTTCAGTAATCAGTAATGCCCGTATTCATAATGAAATTCTACCAAGTGGCTAAATGTTTTTCAAACAAAAGTTTCAAAATTTGAATGAAAAAACTTTGCCACTTGCTACAATTTTATTATGATTACGGCCCTATGATTTTACTGGTAATGCAAATTAAATTTCATTAGCAGTAAAAATTTACTGAATTTTGTAGTAATCAGTAAATTTACTGCTTACTGCAATTTTGAATGCAGTACATATACATATACTGCAGTGTTCCCATTTACTAACCAAATAAGTTTAATAAAACAAACAAAAACAAACAAATTCATATGTATTTACAATATTGAAAGTTTTGATACTTTTAATTAATTAATTTAAAAAAAGATACTAAAAGCATAAGTACTTCCACCTTAAAAAAAAATTTTCATTACTAGATGTTTACACATCTCCTCTGTGATCGGACTCACATTGCTTTTTTTTTAACCCTGCACACATAACCCTCGAACGTATCCCTCTAAACCTAACCATTCGTCGTTTCGACGAGCACGTTTTGGGGCGTATAATATCGGTTCTAAACATATATATTTTTGTACTTGCAACACATACATACCTTTAGCAAGTACTTTGTTAGTAAATACAACTATATATTTCTATTCTGTTACAAGGATATTTATTATAATCCATTTTTCCAAAAAGCACTTTTTTTTTGAGATCACATTGTTATAAAATTTATATAAACAAACAAAACAAAAAAGCCTTTTTGTCTTTGGCAAAACTTAACTATAACACTATTGTCATTTAAAAAAATATAAAAAATTAATTTTTTGAAGCGCATTGTGTGCAGAAATCAACTTTATGCTCGCCAACACTCGTCGAAGCGACGAACAAGTTTATCATATCTCAATAATTACGTGCTTACGCGCCGAGTTTGGTTGTCTCCTGCAAAAGCTCAGCGAAAACTAAGTTGGCAAGAAATTTAGCGGCGATCGGTGCACGTGTTAAAAAGAAATAGCTATTTTTTCGTCCGGTGTTCGTCGTTTCGACGAAGGTTATGTGTCTAGGGTTAAATATGTCTTTTAGATGAAATTTATCAGAGTATTTTAACTGCAGTTATAAGTTTTAAGAAAAAATATCTTCTCAAAAATGCTGCTATTATGTTATTTAAAGCATTTTTTATGTATTTTTAAATTAAAAAAAATTTAAATTAAAAGTTATTCTATCAGGTAATGTTATTTTGATAATTTGCTGTGTCTTGGAAAACGTAAAAGGCAAACTATCAAAACTCTAAAACTAAAAAATACCAAAATGCAAAAATCGTAAAATCGTCAAAACAAAAAAGTCGCCAAAGACCGAAAAAAGTCGTCAAACGAAAAAATCACCAAAAACCGAAAAAAACTGTTAAAACGTAAAATAAATCGCCAAAAAAAAAACAGCACAAAAACTAAAAACAAATCGCTACAATAAAAAAATAGCAAAAAACCGAAAAATTCCATATACGAAAAAGCACCTAAACTTAGAAAATGAGTCAAATCAAAAAAAAAAAAAAATCGTCAAACGAAAAAATGGCCAGAAATTGTTTGTGTTATTTGTACTTAATATATCGTATATTTTAAATGCGCAGCTTTTACGAAACAAAAAATAATATATTTACGATATTTTAACTACACACAGAAAAAATCTATGTAGATAGCTTTTGAGTAGTATGCTGTGATCGACTATGGCCCATAGGCTAGGTATACATAATGAATCAATAAATGAAAAAAATTAAATGAAAATAAATACCAATGTAAAATCACCATGCAAAAAGTTTGATTCAAATTCATACAAATCACATTAAATTTACAAGAAATAATTGGGGTATTCAAATGGTACTCTTAAATTAATATAATTATTTTAAAGTAATAATACAAAAAAAAATATGACTTCTGTGAGCAACCCATAATAATTTACAATTATAAATATTGTATTTCGGATTTAGCACCTTTGTACATTGATCTCTCTCTCTCTCTCTCTCTCTCTCTCTGTCTCTCAATTCCTATGGTAAACTCTTAACGCATTTCTACATGTAGTTATGACAAACAATAAACAAAGCTGAGAAAGTCTTGTTCCTTTATGACCTTTTTGTTTGAGCCACACAATAATTTTTTTTAAACTATGTTAAAACATTATAACACTTAGGACACTTAAGACACTGGTGTGAATACCCCAAATATGTTTTTAAAATGTGTTGGTTTTTATTTGCCTTGTTCATAGCTGCAATACACTTTCGTGCTTAGTTGTGTGAGTTGTGTGTACAAGTCTGGCAGGATCGTAGGTTCGAATGCTAGAGTCAAGTCAAAGTATTTTTTTAACTAAAACTTTTCAATTCAAAGTATTTTGTATTTTGTTTAACTAAAACTTTTCAAATAAATTGTAAGTTAAATGATCAAGGAAATAATATTTAATTATAATTTTATTCATGATGATACATATTTACGGCCGTATTCATAAAAATTTTAAACAGCATTTCAAATGTTTTTTTTAGCAAAATTTGCTAAAATTGTATTCATAATAGAATTTTAGCTTCAAAAACATTTTTTAACCCTTGTGTAAATTATGAATACGGCTGTTAGTGTGCATCTAAAGAATATTTAAAGTTGTTGTGGCTAAAGGGGCAAGTACGTTGACTACCCAGCGATGATTTCCGCCTTAAAATCTTGGCCAGGGAAGCCAATTTATTTACAAACAAACATTTTTCTGATGTCTACATATGTCAACCACATATTATTAATAAAACACATTTACTACATTAAATTAAATTCACGTTGTTCCAACTTGAAATAACTTTGATTCAACATGATTCTTTATTTTGATTTTAACAGTACTTAAATGTTAAATCAACGTTATTTATCGTTATTTTAAAAGGACTAATTTTCTTTGGAAATTACTAGAAATCATGTTAGATTAACATGCAACACATATGAAGCAAAATCATTGGCGAAAAAGATTAGATTAACCTAGTTTACGTAGAGTTTAAATTGAAGTTTTTCTGTGTACAAACAACACAAAAAATTTCTAGACTGGTCCATATAATATTTTATTTGCGTAATAATTGCATTAATGGCTTGTAAATTGACAAATGTAATACAAAAAATTGTTTTTTTGGATGAAGTTCGAAAAGAGAAATTTAAAGTATTTTTTATGTAAAGAACAATATTTCTGAAAGGCTTGAAGAGTAATAAACCTATTTTCATAATCATCAAGCAATAATATTATGTTAAAAAAAATAAAATCAAAAAACTTTTAAGGACTAAACTAAAAAAAAACGATTTTTAACATCCTTACAATAACAGTAAGATAGCCTGATATATTCATCAATTTAACTCTATTAACATGAAAGAGATTTTTGTGTAGTTTAATACTCAAGAAAGTATTTTTAATTTTGGAGCACCAGTCGTGAAATATTAACGGAATAATACGAAAAGTGATGAAAATTATGCAAATGCTATATGTAACTATATCTTTAAAACTAGAGCTGATACCGAAAAACTAAACTAACTAACTAAACTAACTAACTCATCGTAATCAGGAGTTAAAAATACATAAAGATTGTCTATTTTTAATTAAAAATCATAGAAAACTCTATTTTAGTGTTCAATACAATTGTCCCGATTCAAATGCCTAATTTACTATTTATTATAAATTTCATTACTGATTTTGATAAACTTTTTTAAAAAAATTATTTAATGTGATTCAGTAAAAATGTTCAAATAAATAAATTGGCTTTCTTACAGTTTTATCTCTCAAAAATAATGTTTTACATACCTGCCTAAACTATGTTGATGTGTGTATTTGTGTGAAATTTTGTTTAAGCAAACATTTGTTGCCTGTGTTGCCTGGAAGGTATGAATAATGTTAATTTTCCAATTATAGCTGCGAAAAGTCAAATTATCTAACACTAGATTATGTTCAACAACGTTGGCTTGGCTATGCCCTTACAGCAAAGCCATTCCCGATAAAAACTTATCACATACCAGGAAAAGCAATTTCGCCTATTTAAAACTAACATCCAAAGCTAAGCATCATTTATTAGCATAAACAATAGTGTACTGCACAAGATATCTTATAAGAACTTTTAAGACATGAGGGATTTTTCAAATGCTTTACAACAGCGAAATCTTATAAAACAAACGTTAACAAAACTGTTTGCAAGAAATTTATTTCAGTATTGTAGGTATAAGAGTAAAGAAGAAAATACTTCGTGACGGAAAAATTTGTGATGCTTGCTTCTTTCTACGCATGAGTGCGTGTACAAACGTCATGCATGTATGTGTGTATGATCTTTTATTTTTCTGCGCACATGCAAACGCACACACATGCATTAACATTAGTTGTATGCGGTTAATCACATAATAGCTTACCATCTACATATTACACACACACTCAAACGTACAATATGAAAAATAACAAGCATACACAAATCAACACTACTTCTTTTGAGTGTTTGTTACAAACAAGAAGTCTTGGCGACATCGCTTGCTAACACTGATATACACGTACACCAATACATCTGTGGTGCTTCGCTTATAGTACGACAGCATTTATTATTGGTTTAGTATAATACATGCGACGTGAATACATTTAAAAAACATGACGTATTTACATTTCAAGACTGTTTACGCAGGTCTCTAATAAACAATAACAACAGTGCATTGAAATGGGAACACCTTTGAACTCAAAATGTCTGTCCTATTTGCTTTTATATACATACGAGTATGTATGTGGTATAGAAGAGATATTTTATGGAAAGTTTGTATATGTAAAACGTGCCAGATAGATGATACACCAACTAAATTATGCAGAATGCGCTATAGGAAAAGCTAACCACTTATTTCTAGTTGATGGTCTCAGGACTGCATCTTATCATTGTATAGTAAAATTAAAATGGTTTGAAATATCACGTTGAGTGTGCTTCCACTCATCAGTATTCCATCAATTATGAATTCATCATCACACAGTGTATTTAGATTTACAGGAGTAGTGTTTTACAAAGTGCATTTCAGGGTTTTATTTGTAAAGCATTGAGCGTCTTTTATACTCCTGTTCGATGCCACTGTTTTCTATGGCTTTTGCGTTACACACACATATATATATATATATATGTATATATATATATATATATATATATATACATATTAGAATCCATAAATAATTTTGTTTTCCAATAAGTTTTCTTCTTTAACTTTGCCATATGTTGGTTTACACGTTTTTCGATTTCATATTAGCAATTTGGCAGAGGTCTTGATTGAAATACCTAATGGATTACAATTTCATTATTTGTAATTTTGAAAAAGTAATTCTATTACAAAAAATAATGAAAATTAAAAAAGTATTTTGTTGCAAAACATGATGTACAAATCTATGAAATTCACATGAAAATGAAGAAATAAACGTTCAACTGTATTAGTTTGTTTAACTCATTAATTTTGGAAAAGAAACTTTAAACGCAAGAGTATTAAACACATTTTGCATCACTGAAGCATTAGTTTGATGTTTTCTATTTTTTATTTTTTTATTTTGTTTATGAGGGGTATTTTGTATTAATACTTTCTGTCTTTAAATAAAAACAAGCATGCAGAAGATATCATTATAGGTTTTAATTTCTTTAAAAAAAGCTATTGATATTATTATGTATGCAATATGTTATCGTGAAAATGTCCGTCGCGGCTTTGCTGTGTGGAGTTCTTCTTCAATGTCTAGTTCAATCTAATGTGGTGTCAGATATGTTGCAAGTAGGAGAGAATGACATGAATGAAAAAAATCGTTTTGAGTACTCTTTGAGTATTGGGCGTCAAAAAAGTATGAAAGCATGAAACTTAAATCAAAACCACGCAAAATGCAAACACACCCATAAATTTTAAACCGAATGCATGTATACTATGAGTATGCCACAATTATGTAAAGGGTGTTTTTTATTGAGGTATAGAACTTTAAGTTGGCATCACTTTTTTAACTGGCGGCCATTTTGTCAGCTGTCAAGTGATTAATATTTAGTTTGGTTTGCCATTTCATCATGAACAGGTTGACAAAAGAACAACGCTTGCAAATCGTGCAAATTTATTTCGAAAATAATGGTTCAGTTCGCGAAGTTTACCGCAAGCTCCGTCCATTTTATGGTCGACATAATCGTCCATCAGAGCAATTAATTCGGTTAACCATAGATCGTTTTCGCACTACGTTTACTCTATGTGATAATACGCATCCGCAGGGACGTCGAACAGTGCGCACCGAAGAAACAATTGCCGCTGTAGAGCAAAGTGTTGAAGAGGACCCGAATGAATCGATTCGCCACCGTGCACAGCAATTGGAGCCGACTAACCGACTATTTTGTTCCCGAATTGGATGGCATGAATGTGGATGAGTTGTGATTCCAACAAGACGGCGCTACATGCCACACAGCGCACGTCACAATCGATTTATTGAAGGAAACATTCGATGAGCGCATAATTTCGCGGAATGGACCTGTCAATTGGCCACCAAGATCGTGTGATTTGACACCATTGGATTATTTTCTTTGGGGATATGTGAAGTCGCTCGTCTACGCCAACAAACCAGAAACGTTAGGGGACTTGGAAGCCAACATTCGTGGCGTTATTGCCAACATACGGCCCCATATGCTCGAAAAAGTGGTTGAAAATTGGACCTGTAGAATTGGCTTTATTCGAGCCAGCCGCGGCGGCCACATGCCCGAAATCATATTTAAACATTAATGGCATAAAATTATCCTTCCAATAAAGCCAAATTGATGGACATTAAAACGATTTTCTTGTGTTTTATTTCAATTCGAAGTTCTATACCTCTGAAAAAAACACCCTATATAAAGAAATTTTTTAAATTACGCAGCAGAGAGCAATTATAGCTTAAATTTATACAACCTTATTTATAAAATTTAAAATGAATTTGAAATGTATTTTATTTAAAACTAGCTGACCCGGGCAAACGCTGATTTGCCTTCAAATTTTATTTTCACTGCAAGTCTGCGGTATCAGGCTAATTAACGCCACTACACGCTGATTAAGGACCCAACGCCTTCAACGAAACACAGCATAGGCTCATCGCGCTAATCTCTATTGGGTAAAACACGAAAAAACTAAATATTGCGCCATCTGTCTGACGAATTTCAAACTACACAGAAACACTCCTCGCGCCCCATAGAGCATATATAAAAAGTTTGGTCAAAATCGGTGCAGTAGTTTATGAGTTTAGCGATCACGAACATACACGTAATTTTTATATATGTAGAGATTTTTCATACAAAATTTTTCTAAAATGGATTTCAAATTAATTTTATTTTTTATGAATATTGGGGATATACTGTACGAGATGCAATCATACGCATTAATATAGAAATACTTTGACTATTAGTCGACTACACATGTGTATATACAGGGCTATTTTACATTGTTTTAGTTAATTTAATTATTATTTTTCGAAATTCATTTGTTTCTATATTTATAATTTGAACAGGCTAAAGTTCGTATCGCTTTTTAAGCCAAATTACATGTGATAATTATTAATGAACAAATAACACCAAAGGTAGTTGTGAATATTCTGACAACACATAGTTGAACGGAACAGCCAGCCGTTTTCGAAGCCCACTAAACCTTCATCATCAGCGTTCTTTTGTGTTTGGTCCACAGTGTGTGGTGTCAGTTGATGTAGATTTCTGCTTTATATACTTAGCATTATTGCAAATGGAATATGTGAGTTGTTTGATTCATCGTATTTCAATTTGCTGAAAGCTTTCTTGTAATGAAAGCTCAATTTTACCATCTCTATATTTACAACAGTCTTACCATTGTCGTTTGTTCTTTTACTAATTATACACATGTTAGTTAGTTTGCTTATTTTTGTTCTACTTAGTCCAAAATCACACTGTGCAAGTCTTATTGCTAAGCTGATTAGTTTCAGGGAGAAAGAGACGAGGGGAACAGCAACGTTTCTTCCCCCCCCCCCCCCGGCTCTCTCTCTCCTAATAAACTTATCAGCTTAGCAATAAGACTTGCATAGTGTAAATAGGGACTTAAGACAAACTTTTTTGGTTTGTTACTATTAAATATATTTTTATTTAATTTTTGCCACAAGCCAATATATTTGGCTTAAAAAGCGATACGAACTTTAGCCTGTTGAAATTATAAATATAGAAATAAATGAAGTTCGAAAAATAATAATTTAATTAACTAAAAATTAATAGTCATTGGCTTGTGGCAAAAATTAAATAAAAATATACTGAGTAGTAACAAACCAAAAAAGTTTGTCTTAAGTAGGACAAAAATAAGCAAATTAACTAACATGTGTATAATTAATAAAAGAACAAACGACAATGGTAAAACTGTTGTAAATATAGAGATGGTAAAATTGGGCTTTCATTACAAATAAAGCTTTCAGCAAATTGAAATACGATGAATCAAAACAATTCACACATTCCATTTGCAATAACGCTAAGTATATAAAGCAGAAATCTACATCTACTGACACCACACACAGTGGACCAAACACAAAAGAACGCTGATGATGAAGGTTTAGTGACGGCTGGCTGTTCCGTTCAACTATGTGTTGTCAGAATATTTACAACTAACTTTGGTGTAATTTGTTCACTAATAATTATCACATGCAATTTGGCTTAAAAAGCGATACGAACTTTAGCCTGTTCAAATTATAAATATAGGACTATTTCATTTACACACACACACATACAAAGTATGTTTTCAAACAGCCACAAAGACACCCACACATTTTCAATTCCATTTTATATACATAAATGATTGTACACGGTGGCGAATAATGAACAAATATCCCGAGTATAAGTATTTTTTTTGCCGACTAAACATCCATAGTTTGAGTATAAATATTTTTAGACTGAAAATATGAGAAAGAGCCAATGCGCTTGATATGCGAAGTAGAGACGCTCTTGCATGTTGGAATTGGCTATAGTCATAGTTGCTTAAGAGAAAATATGTTTGCATAAAAATTAGTTGCGTTTCAATAAGGATTATGCAGAGTTACTTAAGTTAAGATTGTTTACTTATGTATATATTTTCGGGCAATTATTGGCAAAATAATTCGTTCAACAAACGATATTTTCAATATATAAACAGAAATAATATTGTATTTGCTTAAAAACAAGGTACCAGCCAGCAAATTTATTCATACTACTATATCTTATGCTTTGAATAGTCATTTAATTTATATATTTTTTTTTTTTTGGCACTCAACGTAATGCAGAAAGTGTTAATTTACCCACACCCGCATGTTAATGAGTCATCATGCTCAACAAACATAAATAAAATGAATTCTATTATTTAAATATATAATTGCAAACGTCCTGTACATCTCGTTGATTATAATATTTCATTACACTTCATGTGCAGACAGTAGAATTAATCGAAATAAATGAAAATTTCATGAGAAATTTTGTTCAGAATTTTTTTTGGCACAGAACTCCCTGTCCATGATATGTTACATATAAAATAGAAAAAAGAATTAAACACTCAAATATTTAAAGAGAAAATTTATGATGAATATAAATAATGAAATAAATGAAACGAAGACCAAATAAAAAAGCCCAATGAAACTAAACTCAAGATATAAAGCCCAAAATAGATGAAATAACGCATAATTAAAAGTTCTTTAATTTTACTGGGCCTTATTTCATAGCGCCCATCAATAAAAATATTACGTTTGATTATACTCAAGATTTGTTGTTTGGTTGACTTCCAAAACGTTAATTGCTTTATCGTTGGATAAGCAAACATGCAATCAGTGCATGTATTTCAAAATTGCTGCTCATGGTTACAATGCTTAGCAACTTTGAAGCTGTCCATAATGTAAATACCGAATGGCAAACGTTTACAAGCTAAAAGCATTTAATTAGAAAAATATGTGTTATCATGTTTAACAAGCAACAATCAAATGATTTCAAACCACCAATTATTGGGATTTTTCCTTATCCATAAAGGTTGCTAGAGAAATGTTTAATGTACAGTGGCAGTGTACTACCGGAAATAAGAAGATAATAAAGTGTTAAAGAAAAGTACAGTAATATCCTAATAACACATGCCCACACAGAAAATTTTTAGTCAAAATGCTTCCAATTAAATCAATTAATGCTGTTTCAAACAATTTATTAAATTTTGTTGATTGAAAACAAAAAAGTTTAATGTAACAAACAAAAAATTTTAAGTAAAAGTAACTTAAAAACTTCTACTTTTCAGGAGAGACAAAAAATTCTTTATAACAAGTATTTAATTTTTTTTAATATATGTTTTTTTATAATCTAATTACTTGGATGATTTTTGTTAAATTTGCAATACAAAAGTTGTGTTAAAAATAATCTACCATTATTTATTCGAATTTTTTTGAGATACGTGTTTTCTGCACTGTAAAATTTATATAAAAGTTAACATACGATATTGTGTTATTTAACATTTCATCTTTTATGTTTATTCTATAACTGCCGTATTCAGAAAAAATAATTTAGGTTTCCTAAAGGTTTACGAAACAAATTTTGTATAAAAATTTGTTTGGTAAACATTCAGTAAACATAAATTATTTTTTTCTGAATAATGCCTTTAGTGTCTATATGATATTTTAGTTAATTTTTCTTTTTTCAATTATAACAAAACTGTTCTTTTTCATAACTTTTTTTGATAATAGAATAATCCCTTAATTTTTAATATTATAACTATTGTTGTTATCGCCTAATCTATAAAAAGAGGACTGCAGATCGAAAAAAGCCGGACATTCTCGTAAAAAAGTAGGATTTAATAATAAAACAAATAATAAAGGTAGGGCTATCGAGTTTAAATAAACTTTCATTGTTGGGTTAAAATGTCTTATTTGTTCATAAAATAAAAACTTTGATTTTTCGCTTAAGGCTATGTACTATATTATTTTGGGACGTTTTACGCAACTCCATCGATATTTTAAATACATCTCAATAATTCTACGTCGTAAAATAACATATCACAACACCCATCAACAGTGTATTTATAAGATAAACTGAACATCCAATAAAAATTATTTCCCTTTTGTTAAGCAATGAAAAGTGAGAAAAGGTCTTAAAAAGTAGGATTTTGCCGGATGCAAATTTTTTTCGAGGACAGAAACTCTAAAAAGAGAACAGTATCAGGGAAAAAGAGGACGAATAACAACCCTAATAAAGATACATATGTATGTATGTAAAGCCTACCGTACATGGCATGTAAAAAGCCACATGCGTATGTGGCGACGACATCACGAGAATTTTCAGCATGTTCGTTTCATTTTTTAAAAATACTAGTAATGGCTACATGCCGTAAAATTTTTATAGAACTTTTGTTCCAAAATACTTATGTGGTACATGCAGCCGAATAGAAGACATTTTCTGGGGCAACTCATCTGTAAGCATGTTAATATATACATGTACATATTTTGCTAGTACACGGCATGTAGCAAATGTAGCATCGTGATGACGTCAAAATTACGTCAGAACCACAAGCGCATGTGGTTTTTTACATGCCGTGTACTGTAGGCTTAAATCAGTCAAAGTTTAAACGCTGGTTTAGTTAAACTAAACTCAAATTTATATGTGGTTTAAACGCAACAGGAGTAAATCAGTGAACCATACCTTATATGTAGTTTAAAAAATAATATTGTGGCAGCAGTAGAATAAATGCCAAAGTGCAGCTGTTTTGCAGCAGGCTATCAATTCTTTGTAAAATCAAAAAGACAAACAAGTTAAAAAAATTCAATTAAATGTTGCCAAATTGTACTGAGAGAGGAATTATGTTTATGCTTGGCGAAGTAGAATAGTATAAAAGAATAATAGAGTGTAAGCAAACAGGTCGAACAAGATCTGAAGAAAAAGTACAGGCTTGGAAAAAAGTTGAGTGCTCTTTCAATACAAAACATATGGTTTGTAATTAACAAAATCATATGGCCTGTATTGGTAGTTTAAACGCCCAATTTTATGCGTTTACAAATGGTTTAAATACTGTATTGATTTATAGGTTTGCTAGTTTAAACACATTTTAAACCAAAAATAGAGGTTAACTTGCACTGATTTATTAGCCCTAAGTATATGCATTTGAGTTTTACATTACTCTTTACCACCAAGTAACTAAAAAATTTTAAAACCGTTGAAGATTAATAAAAAGCGTACGTATGTACATCGGTGAATTTAAGAAAATTTACTTTCATCCATATTTCAAAAAGAACCTATAAGTTTTTAGTAATAAATTTTTGATATATGAAATACCGAAGTATATTTATTTGACAAAAGCGGGGCTGAAGTGCATATAGACAATTGCTTAACCATAAAAACGAGCAAGATTTTCAAATTTTTGATATATGGAGTTTGATATTTAGCTTGTTTAGCCTGGTTAGTAATAATGTTCTTGTTCGTGGAAATATTTTCTTAAATATTTTTATGAAATATATTTTGAAACTTTTGTTAAAAAAGGATTAAATTTAGTTTTTGAAATGTCAATCTAATAAAAAAATGAAAATATTAATATCCTCTAGTTTCTTAAAATAAAACGCCATGCATATGATTTCTATTGGATACTAAAATAATAGGTACTCTTTTTTTTTGTTATAACTGGTTCAAGAATAGCACTGTAAACCTAAAGTATTGTCATATTTTACTTCTACATACGAGGTTATGCACAACATGTTTTCAGCAGCTGAGATACGCGTTTGCATTTTGTTGAATAAAAAGTTAACTAACAAATGCTTACGCCCAAGACTTTGCTAAATTGTGAAACGCCATTCACTTATTACTTTTCCGGTTAAAACACAAAATCGTAAAAAATCGAGTTACGAGGTTGAGTTATTAAACCATCGATATGCAAACATACAGACGAATATTAAACTTTTGTACGCATTATTAAAAATTCAACAAATTTTTTGATTGTTTGAATTAACTTTGTTTAATGAAAAAAAAAATATTTTAGTTTGTGTTTGTGCTTGTTCACACAGAGAAAACAGATTCGTTGTGACAACCGAATTTGTTGCCAATTGAATTTTGGCGGTTGCAGCAATTATCATAAAATTCTGCTATAGCGACTGAAATTTTCTTGTGGTACCACTATATTTTAATTATAAACCTCAACCCAATAGTTGCAGCAACAGAAAAAATTAGTTGACAGTATGGAATTTGAAATAAATGTTATTCTTGCTACCGAAAATTTGGTTAATATAATTAAAACAATATCATAATTGGTATCTGTAAAAGAAAAATTGGCCTTCCTTGCTGAAATAAAAATAAACAATAAACGCAAATAAAAGTACACAATTTAAGAAATTTATTATTTGATATATTGTCATAAGTTTATTTTAATTGAAATTTATTTCCTAATGGTGAAGCATGTCTATAAACATTTCTTCAACCACACATTTTAAAAAGCCACAAACCTGTTATCTTATGCACAGACTTTCAAAAACCATTTGAGAATTCAGAAATCATAATATCTTTGAAAGTCATAAAAGTTAATTTTTTAATTTGCTGCTATAAACTATGATAGTAAACTCAACCTCTAGTTAGTTGCAGCAACTGATTGAAAGTTTTTATTTTA
The DNA here is from genome assembly GCA_949987645.1 of Tachina grossa. NCBI lineage: Eukaryota > Metazoa > Arthropoda > Insecta > Diptera > Tachinidae > Tachina > Tachina grossa. The sequence goes on along the minus strand of OX465277.1, from coordinate 109,495,457 downwards.
ATTTTAATATACAATGACAATTGTTTAGTTGCTAATACCAAAAGTTGGTAGTAAAATCCAATTTGTAATATTTTATTCGGTTGTGCTAATCAATCAGTTAATTAGTCATGACAAAAGCATACGCTCAGTTGATGCAATCAATTTAAGTATTGTCACAATCATATCTTTGTTACAATTATGCCCTTATGGAAATGAACATGGATTGTTTTTTGGATTAACAGAAAATTGATAGCGTGAACTGAAATAAAGTTAATGCAAATGATATTTTATTGGACTAACCGTTTTCCAACCAATCTTTTTTCTGGGTGCATGTTTTCATGGAAGTGTGTTAGCCTGTTATTCTAGAAGTACCAAGTTCGAAGAATGACAGCACTGTTAGTTAAAAAAATAAAATAAGAACGCATACCTACATATGTGCAATAATTGAATGAAAAATAATTTGCCACGATAGCCTAGTGGATGTCTGTTAGCCTGTTAGAATGGAGGTACCGTGTTCAGCGTAAGTTACGAAATTAAACAAGTAAATAAAATAAATAAAAAATAAGTAAGTTAAAATAAATAAATAAAAATACTTTGTACTTTTTAAAATTTTTTTACTTTTACTTTTTAAAATTTTATACAATTCAATTACTTTTAGTTATTAATTCATTCAACGAACAATTTAATTGTTTAAAATCTCTAAATTCAATTATTAATTTAATTGGGTCAATTAATTATTTGTTTAAATTAAACGCGTACTTTCAATTAACTACATTAATTGATCTCAACAGCAAGAAAATCTCATTTTTACAAATTCATTAATTGATATTATTTATCAATTTCTTTGCAGGACGAAAATCAGTACAGGATTTAATTAAAAGTACAAATTTCTAACTAAAATATTAATAAAAGTTGATTTTAAATTTTTTCTGTGAAGTTAAATGAAAAATTTCCACAATTGATAACAAAAACTAGGCCCATAAAAAACCGCAGTAGATTGTCAATTTGTATAATTTCTTTATATAATTTTTTTTTTAATTTCTTATAAATCATTCAGTTGGCTGCTTAGAATTTCCTAAAATCCCTACGGCAAAACGATACATCGATATTCTCAAGTAGAAAGGCTCTAATTCGTATTTTTTACGAAATTGAGTTTTTCAGTGATTCCGATACAATTCACACAAATACAACTCGCCAGGAATAGTTAGTGGTATAGTGTAAAAATTAACGCTTTTAATTTTTTTTTCTATTTTTACCTTCTCCTGTAAAGTTACAATTATATTTATTTATACTACAGACCAAGGATATATAAGACTGTGCAACAGCGAAAAATCCATACGGTCTAGACAGTATTGATTCAATGGTACTACCAAAGGATAGTTAAACTCTCAATTTGGCAATTTTGGTGACCAATTTTTTTATGGGCCTCCAAAGATTAAGAAAATAAGTGCGATATCAAAAAATGGTGTCATCAGTTTTCAGCCAACAACTTATTCAATAAAAGTAAAGGAAACATTCTATCTACTTTTTTCAGAATAAATTACAGCGACTTCAAAATATTTTGTTAATAATATTTAGCAAAGTTTTAGTTACGACAAGGCTGCATAACTTTTGCAACATATCAATACAATCTAAACGTGTCTAGGCACCCTAATAGCTGATCTATAACTGTAATAGTGATCTGTACCTTTTTACCTTAAAAATTTACATTTTTCACAAACTCTTCGACTTGAATATCATACAAGTACAATCAAATAATGCACACTTCTCAGTTGAGTTTCAGTAACACTTTATGAAGAAAAGTAAATTTTTCCCGATTTTTTTTTTTAATAAAGGAAAGAATAACTTACAAGGAGCAATAATTTTTCACTAAAAATACTAAGCAAAGCTATTTTAATTCATTACGAAGAATTTATTAACATACACTAAAAAAAGCTAACTAAAAGAAAAGAAAATTAAAGAAAATTTTCTAAATTTGAGTAACAAAAGTTGTCGAATGGTGCCAAAGCTATTTTTTACGTGAAACCAGTAAAATATTTACTAAATTTCTAGTTCATTAATGAACTAGTTTATAGTAAAGGGTGTTTTTTATTGAGGTGTAGAACTTTAAGTTGGCATCACTTTTTTAACTGGCGGCCATTTTGTCAGCTGTAAAGTGATTAATATTTAGTTTGGTTTGCCATTTCATCATGAACAGGTTGACAAAAGAACAACGCTTGCAAATCGTGCAAATTTATTTCGAAAATAATGGTTCAGTTCGCGAAGTTTACCGCAAGCTCCGTCCATTTTATGGTCGACATAATCGTCCATCAGAGCAATTAATTCGGTTAACCATGGATCGTTTTCGCACTACGTTTACTCTATGTGATAATACGCATCCGCAGAGACGTCGAACAGTGCGCACCGAAGAAACAATTGCCGCTGTAGAGCAAAGTGTTGAAGAGGACCCGAATGAATCGATTCGCTACCGTGCACAGCAATTGGAGCCGACTAACCGACTATTTTGTTCCCGAATTGGATGGCATGAATGTGGATGAGTTGTGGTTCCAACAAGACGGCGCTACATGCCACACAGCGCACGTCACAATCGATTTATTGAAGGAAACATTCCATGAGCGCATAATTTCGGGGAATGGACCTGTCAATTGGCCACCAAGATCGTGTGATTTGACACCATTGGATTATTTTCTTTGGGGATATGTGAAGTCGCTCGTCTACGCCAACAAACCAGAAACGTTAGGGGACTTGGAAGCCAACATTCGTGGCGTTATTGCCAACATACGGCCCCTTATGCTCGAAAAAGTGGTTGAAAATTGGACCTGTAGAATTGGCTTTATTCGAGCCAGCCGCGGCAGCCACATGCCCGAAATCATATTTAAACATTAATGGCATAAAATTATCCTTCCAATTAAACCAAATTGATGGACATTAAAACGATTTTCTTGTGTTTTATTTCAATTCAAAGTTCTATACCTCTAAAAAACACACCCGATAATTATATTTTTATATTTAAGTAAAAGTTTTCTAAAATTAAGTAAATTTTTCATCAAAGTTTTTTCTGGTACTTATTTTTATTTTTAATTAAATTCAATACCACATGATATATTTTTTATTATATCTTCATATTATATTCTTAATTAATTCACCATACATACATATTAATTCCTTGAGATTAGACATGTATTGAACCAGCAACCTTCTAAACTGATAGGCAAGCACTCTAACCAACTGCCTAACAGAGCATCCTGAATAAGCATTGAAATTTTTGAGTTTTAAAATTTTATTTTATTTACAAAAAAATATATTTCAAGTTCAAATATTCGTCGGAAATATGATACATTTACTTAAATTTTTTGCTTAATGCAAATAAAAAATATATTCTATAATTTAAAGAAAAATGCTTAAAATTTTTTTTTTAAATTTAGAATACCTATTTATATCTTACAAGTACGTCAAATTTGATGAACTGAGTAAGTCATTTCCTAAAATTTATTTTTTTCTTTAAAACGAGATTGACTAGTTCTTAGCATACAATTTTCCTCAATTTTTAAACCATTTTCCAATTTTTGGTATATATTTCCTTTAAGCCAGTAAACTTGTCCTTGAATGTGAGAATTTTCGTGTGTATTGTTATGAACTATTTTTAAGGATATAAACTTTTTATTTTTTACTCATATTAAGTAATTTTTACTAGATGTTTTTTTAAAATTTACTTAAACTTCGTAAAAATTACTTAAATTTAGAAAAAAATTTTACTTAAACTTAGAATTTTTTTTGAGTGTACACATGATATATATTTAAACAAGTTATTTGTAGATTTGTATATACAAAAGATGTTTTCGTTTTGCGATTTGTATGAAAAATTATTTTTTTAAATGAACTTTCGTTACTTTTCATACAAAATTGAAATCTTTAGAAACAAAATTTTTAACAAAATCTGCCAATTAATAAAAAAAAGAAAACCAAAAACAGGGAGTTCTTATAAGACGTTTAATTTCGCCAAGCCCCGCCATTTTAACAGTTGCCATGGCCAGCGTTGCCAAATGCATAGATTTATCTGTATTTTACATTTTTTTTGAGCTCTTAAGCAGCCCTGTAGTTTTCTATTTAAAAAAATCAGCTTCTTGAATTTGAAAAATGTATTTTTTTTTGGTTTAGCATAACTAAATGCATTTCGCTTCTGCTCAGCAACAATTCAGAAGACTTCAATCACAATTCAAAAGAGCTTACAAAGTCCCTATATTTATACACAAACTCTTCATAAATTATTGAGATTTACAAAACTACCATCACAGTAGATTAACAAACTTTTTTAAATTCAACAACATTAAAAATGTGCATAACTACAATTAAATATTTTAATTGCAAAAATAAAAGAATTCGTTGAAATTAAAATTAAAAACAATTATTATGTTAACTAAGTTTAGTAAGGCAGCAATTGAAATAATTGTCGGTATAAATTGAAAATTGTACTGAACAAATTAAGCAAATAAATTAAAACTCCAAATGGAAATATGTGTATTCAGTGAATAAGTAAATTACTACAATAAAATTTCATATTTATTTTTTTATTACATTAAAGCTTTAAAAAAATGTGTACATTCCCAGCAAAAAATTACATTACCATCAAAACTGCTTGCCATATAATGACATACTTTTCTGCTGTACAATGAGAAGAATGATATTGTTAGATTTAATAGATTACGTGAACATTTTGTCAAATAAAAAAAAGTAAGTACTTCTTAAGAATTGATTATTTTAGTCTCTCGCCTTATTAAAATCATAAAGTTGGTAATCCAGTAGGGAAGAGCTTCCACCAAAAATGCTTAATTCCAAACCCGTTAACTTTTTTTGAAATTTTTTGCTGGGTTGTTTCTTAGTTAAGCTGATACCAAGTCATTAGCAAAACATATTTTTTAGTAACCTTAGAAACCCTCAAAACTTAATATGGGCACTCATAACACACAAATTATTAAGATTTACTAAATATATAAACATACCGAGCCTGACATCTCAAATAAAAATTACAATTCTTTTTTTTTTTTGTTGTTCCTATTACTCAAGTTGAAAATTAATCTTCAACTCACAGAGAACCTATGAAATATTTCACAGTAATAGAATTGTTAAATACACACACACAAAAACAAAAAATATGATATACCAAATGGCCTTCATTGTTTGCGATTCTCATAGCTCAGATACAAAAGTGTGAGTATCTGATGTCAGTACAATTGCTTAGCTTTGCAATTTCCTTTTAAGTTAATTGAAAGTTTCCTGCCCTTTATTTTCTTTTCATACTACGCATGATAAAACTTAACACTGATTACAGTGTATCCAAAGAATTGATAATGATAAGAATACAGGCAGGGTTTCCTCTAAAGGATATTGTAGGAAAAATAGATAACAGGTTTTTACGACAAGCAGTGCAAAGTTGTGCAAATCAATAACAAAACAACAATAGCCCAATTCACAATATTGTGCAAATGGTCTTGCATCGTAGCATGTGCGAAATGGTATAGTATATTGATACTCGGCCCTTAACAATTCTTAGTGGTGAGTTTCAATATTATAACTATACCATTTTGCACATGTTACGATGCAAGATCATTTGCACAAGATTGTGAATTGGACTAATTTATATAAACATATGTATTTACAATTTCCTTCACTTATACTTAAAAAATCACAAGCAAAAATAGTAGTGAATATTTGCTCAGGCAAACAACAACTTTGGGCACAAGTATTTAATTTTCTACACACAGAAAAATTTCAACTTAAAATCTACGTAAACACGGTTAATTTAACCTTTTTTTTAGCAATAATTTTGCTTCATATATGTTTCATGTTAATCTAACATGATTTACAGTAATCTTCAAAGAAATTGTTCTCTTTTGAAATAACTTTATTTTGTTAAATAAAAATGAACTTTCATGTTGAATCAAAGTTATTTGAGGTTAGAGCTATGTAATGTCGATACTGAAATAACACGAAATATCTTGTTGAGAATCAAAGTTATTTCAAGTTGAAACAACATGAGTTGTACCGATTATTTCCTCAAATATTTATGCATTTGGTACTTATTTCATATTTGTTTGTTTGTTTATTTCATTGGGAATTATTTCAGTTTTTTTTCCTGACAGTTATTTCATTATGAAATACGTGTCAATATTTTCGCTTTATTTCGTTTTCAGTTTTTGGAGTAATTTAATTTTCTTGGATTTTATTTCATTGAGTTTTTGTGAAACTTATTTAATTTTTTATGAAGTCTTATTTCATTGGCAGTTATTTCATTAGAAGTATTAGCTTTGGGTGTTATCTCACTCAGCCTTGCTTGCTTTCATTGTAAAAATCACACGCTTTTTTAAGTTAAATTTTAAACATTACCTATTTTTAGTTACGATTGCTGGAATCGGAAACCCTACATGAAAGAAAAGAAAAAGATAATATAGAACAAGCCAACAAGTGTCGTACAAGTGTATTTGAACTGCTTGCAAATGCTGATAATCGTTTTCTTAGTAAAATACTTCACGCATGACCAAGATTGTTTTTTTTTCTGTCACCAAATAGAATTAAATGCCTGCTGCCAGGCAACATTTTAGAAATGGAAAAATATGCAAATTTACTCACAATCAAAGAAGAAAGATATATCTAAATATTAAATTTTCTTTTGTTTGCAGTAAAGAACTGTAAACGTTACTTATTAAAGGTTTGAATAAAAAGAAATAAAAAGTTTTTAGTAAACTCAAGAGAACACACAAAATAATATTAATAATTCTTTAGTATTAATTGAAATATTTGTAATATCAATTAAAAAATTAATAAAATTTTCACCTATAAAAAATATGATAGTATTAATTAAGTTTTTCCACTCAAATTAATTAATACAATTAAAAATTTAATTGAAAGCATTAATTGATAAATACTTTTTTCTGTGAAGTTAAAGTTAATTCTATGTAATAAATTTTCTGAGATAGAAAATTTAAAAAAATATTTAGTCGCCAGTGTTAAGACATTAATAAAATGTGGGCTTTTTGACTTCTTTGCCGTTAATTTATTTCGTCGAATTGTCTCGATGTTTTTAAAAGAAACTTAAATATGACACAAAAAACATCCTACTAACACGTTCAACTGAAAATATATTAAAATTTTAATTACTTTAATTACGATTGTTGTTTAAAAATTTAACTTTTTTAAGTTTAAAATTCTTAAACGCACTAATAATCCCAAATTAATATTTTACTTAATTAGTAAAATATTTTTTATTAAAAATACATTGAAATTGATTATTGAGGGGTTTAGCTGGATCCTATGCGCATTTCACTGTTGCTAATGCCGATCATCAGGGAACCTTTATCCAAAGCTTCTTAGAACAACTAGAGTTATTATATTATAAACTTTCATTTAAACAAATGAGAAGCTCAATAACAAATAAGAAAGTTGAAACAAGAACTCAATAATCAACATGTTTTTTATTTTCTTACTTTACCATTGCTAACAACAACAGCTATTTAAGAATAGAGTGTTGCCACACAAGTATTTCTTTGACAGGGTGCAGTCAAGTTAATAATTACTTTTTTTTATGAGAATTATTCAAATTTAAGTTTAAAATTTTCTAACAATTCGCATAAAATTAAAAAAAATTCTTCAAAAACCGAAAAAAATCGCCAAAACGAAAAAAGCGCAAAAATTAAAAAAAAACTCTTAAACTAAAAAAGCAACGATAAAAATCGTCAAAGCTAAAGAGCTTCGCTTAAACTTAAAAAGTCTTCAAGAACCAAAAAAAAAAATCGTCAAGATGAATAAACGGCGCTAAAATTAAAAAACTCAAAAACAAAAAATAAAAAAATATCTTACGTACTTTGATTCAACCAGCTATTTCGTGTTATTTCAGTATCGACATTACATAGCTCGAACCTCAAATAACTTTGATTCAACATGAAACTTCATTTTTATTTAACAGGGAATGTTAAATCAACACAAAATAAAGTTATTTCAAAAGAGAACAATTTCTTTGAAGATTACTGTAAATCATGTTAGATTAACATGAAACATATATGAAGCAAAATTATTGCTAAAAAAAGGTTAAATTAACCGTGTTTATGTAGATTTTAAGTTGAAATTTTTCTGTGTGTAGAAAAGGAAATACTTGTGCCCAAAGTTCTTGTTTGCCTGAGCAAATATTCACTACTATTTTTGCTCGTGATTTTTTAAGTATAAGTGAAGGAAATTGCAAATACATATGTGTATATAAATTAGTCCAATTCACAATCTTGTGCAAATGATCTTGCATCGTAACATGTGCAAAATGGTATAGTTATAATATTGAAACTCACCACTAAGAATTGTTAAGGGGCGAGTATCAATATACTATACCATTTCGCACATGCTACGATGCAAGACGATTTGCAGGTAAGATAATCGATTATATAATATATCGGTCGTATAGTATTGCATTTGTTGTATCCATATGGAAGGAATCTTTCATGTGCGAGTCAAAGTCACACTTTACTCAATTTATGTATTTCTTGTTTTAATATTGATGCCGTACTATGTTATTGGCTGCACTTTAACAATTGGCCTCGTTAATTTAACAGACACTATATATTTTTAATATTTATTAGTATTTAATTTAATATTTTATTAACACACCACATTCGACGTCATAATGAAAACTAAAAAATAGCGCGTAATAATGAAGTTTTTGTTTCTATTAATAAGAAAAGTTAACCAAAAGCAAAATTTTCAGTTTCAGTTTTCATTTTCGGCGCCGCTTGTATGGGAAACTCAGACCAAAAGACATTACTGTTTCAATAGAAAGGCGGCACACAATTTCCGCCCAATATGTTAAATTTTTTCTGCACTGATGTTAACGCCTTCATTCGAATAGAACACTGTTTGTTACCCAAATAAATATGAATCAAATAACTTAAAGCTAAAAACTTTTCACTTAATTTCAATTCAATTAAGATTTACCACTCCGATAACAATTTAAGTAATATTAAACCCACTTTAAAAAAATTTCCTTATGGTGCAGTCCGCCCATAAATTTCATTATCTTCTAAATAGACTCTATTCAACCAGCCATATTAACCCTTTGGTAAATTAAAACTTTTACTGCCATCATAAAACCACCCATCGAACGGTCGGTCATATTCAGCATGACCTACTTTTTTGCTCTATTTTTTTATTTTTTATTTTTATTTTTTAAGAGATGAAGCAAAATGGGTAGTGCTTCAATACGTTTAGTTTTCTAATTTAACACTTTTAACATTTAATATTTTACTTTTTGTTCAATGATTTCACTTTTTCTCTTTAACAAGTTCATTTAAAGTAGTTTTAACACAACAAAAACAACAATAATAATAATGTACACTGAATTGAAAACTTTTCACCCTGTTTTGAGTTGTTGTGTTTGTTGTTTGCAGCTGAAAAGTTGCAAACAAGTTAAGGCAGTAGACCATTAAATATTTGCCATAAACCAAGTGAAACTATGTTGCAGTTTTATGATAAGAATTTTGTGTTTAATGTATTCGTGGTAATTGGAATGTGTGTTAAAATGGTATTTGAAATTTTGTTTGAATTCAATAGCAAATAAATTTGATGGAAATTTGTATTGAAAAATATATGCTTACAAGAGAAGAAAAATAAGCAAATCCGGGTTTGAAATTAGAGCAGCTACGTCGAAACACACATACTCTAACAATTTTATATGAGGTAACCAGCTTTAAAAGCTCTTGCAATATGTTCTAGTTTCTTTGCAAAGTAAACAGCAAGCATTCTAATTACCGAGATTTGATTGGCTGTTGTGCTCTCGTTGGTGTGTAAGCACAAAGCTCTTTTGTAAAAGCTCTCATATTGTGCATATAATTTAGTCGTACCTGCATTAGAGCATTATAGAAGATTATTTTAGCTTAACTGGTTTGTAATCCACAGCAGAATCTACAGACTCCATCCAAAACATTCAGAAAAATGCACTGTTTGGGGGCGGTTTAAACTTTGGTAGCATCATGGTACCTGATGTCTTCAAAAACGAAGCCGGAGTTCACCTTGCGATCAATGGAAATTTGCAACCCACCATGATCAATGATTTTTTTTTTAAACCAGGATGACTTTGATCTAGACGAGACGAGATTTTAACAGGATGGCGCTATGTGTCTCAGGGCCATTGAAATCAAAATGTAGCGATAGGTTGATTTCGGGAAACGGACGAATCAATTGGTCTCCAAGGTAGTGCGATTTGAAACATCTCGACTTTTTCTTGTGTGGCAACGTGAAATCATTGGCTTATGCTGATAAGCCAGCAACAACTCATGCTTTATTCGTGTTATTTTTGTGAGATTTGCGGCCAGTAATGCTAGAAAGAGTGGCCCAAAATTGGACTCCCAGAATGTTTTTTTATTAAAATTTATTTTTGTACATTATTGTGTGAAATTTAAAGTTCTATCGAGCTTAAAAGAGGCACCTTTTACTTCTACTTAAACGATTGCCACGGAACCCTGCTATAATAGTAATGTTGAAAACTAATTTTTTAAACGTTAACAAGGCTATTTCTCTATTTCTATCGGGCCTTAAAGAAAAACTCCTATTCAAACGACTTCCACGATGATGAAATCATAATTTCGCAAAATTCAGCAAAACTATTTCCCTTAAATTAAAAAGCTAAAAATAAAATAATAAATAAAAAAATCAAAAATCAGCAATGAAAAGTTTAAAACTATTCAGATTAACAGTCGGGTTTTCGAAAACTCAAATCTTTTCTTACTCATTTCATGTTTATAAATAATAACGTTTAATTTTAGGTTTAAATAAAACGTTCTAAAGCTTTTGTTTATTTCATTTTGACGTAAAAAAAGCTTTGTTCGTATAAGCAAAACCACACAGAAAAACTAAAAGTTTTTTGCTGTCACTCACTTCAAAATTATTCAATGTTGTTATAAAAAGGTAAAACTGTTTGCGATCGTTATTTTTAAGAAAGTATACATTTAGTAATTTATTTAATAATTGAATCGATTAAATTCCTAATTGAAAATATTAATTCATGAAGTATTTTTTTTCTATGCAGGCTGTCAGTTAAATAAAACATTTTTATAACTTAATTATTTATTTAAGTTGTTTCATTTGTGCCACTATGGAGTTGCTTTATAATAAAAAAAATGTAAAATCTTCTTCTTTAAAATTTATGAAGCTTTCTTAAAGCTTGTTCAAAATTTTCTTTCATGTTAAAAAAAGCCTTAAAATATGCTTGAAAATTTTATCTTTGCAATTTTAGTGATCTTTTTTATACATGAACAATCAAATCAAATAACCAAAAGAAAGAAAGAACAAAAATTTTATGATTTCATGTTCGTGGTAATAAGAATAGTTTTGCAACACGTTCAAAGATTTTTCTATTGCCTTTTTAGAAACAGCTTTACTATTTCGTTTTTAAATTATGTTTCTGTGAAATGTCCACTTTTCTAACTCAAGCAAAAGTGAGCATATTTTGGGAAAAATAAATGCGCATTTTGTGTTAAGAACTAGAAATAGTGCAAGAAAAAGAAAATACTGATATAGTACAATAAAAAGTAGATAAAATATTCTTGAGTGTGCTTAAACGTCTGTCTATGTGTATGTGTGACATTTTTGATTTCCTGTTGACAAACTTAGAGAACATGACAAGAAAACAAATGAATGAGTAAAAGTAAAAAAGTTTTAGAAATATTTTGTTGAAAATAGTACAAAGTGAAAAAAGACTGTGCAGGGACCTAATTCCTACACTCGTGATCTGAATTGCATTCGAATAGAAATTAATTTCGATGGCAAGAAATTTTCCGATGATGTCACTCGCTACCAAGCGAATCGAGTTTTTGTTTTAGTGTTGGAAAAAGCAAATATATTTATATATAAATTCATTTCACAACACTGAATAAATTGTAAGCAAAAGCATATGTCTGTACATATGTATGTGTGCAAAAACATATCGCTCATTTGCTTCAATAGTGGCATAACTCAAAAAATTAGTTTTTTGAGTTAATAATGCAGAAAGATGCGGCATTTTGTATTTTATCTTGTGTAAAAATTTCATATAAATAGCTTGTACCATCACCTCCTGAGAGAAGAATTTTCTTTCATTTCTCCATTGAGTTGTATGCAAAATAAAAACTTAAAACGCGTTTTCTGCAAAACTGGTTTTTTGGTTTGTGCCACTATTGAAGTAAATGAGCGATATGTATGTACGTACATACAAACGTATATGCAGAAAAAAGAAACGAATATATATAAATGTTATTTTCATTTTAATTTATATAATAACTTACTAATGATAAATTAGTGTAAAGCTAGAGAATAGAGCACTAGCCACATTTTCAATTCTCTTATTGGTTGACTAGAAGCAGTTAATTTGTTATTTAGATGCTCCCAGAGTTGGTTGATTTTATTTTTATTTCCCCCGACAGCTCTTAGGCAAAATATTATTTGCCAAGTCGGTGTGTTTTGTTATATTTAAAGTCAACAAGATATTCTTTAATAAGTATTTTTTAATAAGTACATTTGTGCAGTCATTCATTTATAAATACATAAGTCTAATATTGCACATACATCGCTTTTTCTATGTTAAACATGATTTCGAATGCCATTTTGCTTGCGAGTAAAAACACGAACGGTTGCATTCGAATGTATGCACGTTACCGAATGCTGTCATTAGAAATTTTGATATGTGTTACTCGAAATCGAATGCGAAAATCCCAAAAGCTAAAAAAATCGCACATTCGAGTAATAACTCGCTCGCAATCGAATGCGGGAATCAGGCCCCAGGTATTTGCAAGGAATGACATTTGTGAAATACGCACACATACATTTATACATATCCATATAAGTATTGTAAATACAAAAGACATTGTTCATATGCACACATGTATAAACACAAGTTGTGTGATATAAAAACTATAGCTTTGATATTATGTTTTGATATTTATATAATCAATAAGGTTTTTTTTTATATACAAATTAACAATCACATGCAGATAACACTCCGACACTTATTCCAATATGCGTATGATGGCCATGAAGAATATATTATGAAATTTATGGCTCCTCTGTTGGTTTTAATACATTTTAAACTGTTGAATTTTAATGGAATATGGCTTTATTCATAATTTATACAATTACAGGAAAAATAAAACATTTCTTTGTTGCTTTAGAAAACTATATAAATACTATCGTTTGGAAGTAGAAAAATTAACCCAGATCCTATGATAAAAATCGAATGGACCAGTAGACTACACTAATATATATCTAACGTGTAAGTTAAACTTTATTGGTCAAACTCTTAAATTATCTGTATGACGAAATTAGGAGCATAAATTTAATCAAAATTATAAAATGCCAGCAACGACACATTCAACACTGTTGCATAGTGTTATTGCATTTTTAACAAAATTAACATGTTAATTTTCATCGCCATTACATGGAGTATAATTGTGTTAAAATCAGTAAAGCTATAATTAATATTGATGTAATAACATTCTTACATATCACAATTACTTATAATGGCCAATTTTACATGTAAGTAATTGCAAAGTGTTGCTCTTCACCACAAAATCCACCCAGACTTTATTCGTATGTACTTAAAATATTTAAAGAATTATTTGCGTTCAGCAAAATGTGCAGTTGTACACAAGTGTTTGCCTCACATTGTGTGCATTAGTCATCCGCTTGAATATACGAGTACTTCCTTGGAGAATCGTATTAGGGTAGTAGACGTTAATGTAAACAGAAATATAGAACAAATGTAATAATCCATAAAAATATCTTACCGCTACAGCATTAGAGGTGATCTTTTGTGAGAATCAAAAAATACTTCTTGGTCAATATTTGACTTTTTAAAAATTGATTACAAAATTAATTTTAACTATATATAACTTAAGTACTCAAAATATACAATACTTGACATATCAAACGGATGACACAATATCGTCAATATTCTAGAATCTAAATGTAAATAATATTATGAAGATTGAAATCATATGTATTTAAACGTCATAAAATATTCATTAAAATATAACCACCTTACTTACATACATATGCAACCATAGTTAAATAATACATGAAATTAAAAAAAAACATAAACAAAATCCCTTTCACCAAGCTAATTCAATTTAAGAGATTATGACTTTCATACAATAAAAAATAAGAGAAAAACATTTTAAGATCAAGAGAAATACTACAAACACACACACACACACACTCATGTTTTGTTTCTTCCCTGTCGAGATTTGAGCTAACTTAAAAGTAACTAATGGTTAATCAGAGGCGAGTGACAACTGACTCAAAAGCTAACTCATTTTACATGTTAAACGCTATTCAGTTTTTCAACGTAATGTCCTCAGAACGAGTCAGTACTCACTCACGCTGCATAAGTTTCAAATAACCACAAGTTAGCTCATTTCGAGTGAGTTTTTCGCTGATAACATACCAGTGCACTATTACTTAGCTGCAAACTGACCACATAATGGTTAGCCCATTATTACTTAAGGCTCAGTTAGCCGACTGTAATGTAATGTAACTGTAACGTAGAAAACAGCTGATTGATATTTTTATATGAAAAGTAGGTTACGCTACATTACATCTCTATAACCATTTTCATTACTTTTCCCATAACAAAATCGATCAGCTGTTTCTTACTGTTACAGTTACATTACAATACAGTCTGCTAACTGAGCCTTTAGTTTGTGGCTTATCAAAATAGAAGAAAAAAGGTTTTTCTTTAGCCAACCATTATTTTTAACTTACTAATGATTAACATTTTTAGTCAACTTAAATTTGAAACAATTTAAAATTTTTTTGAGACGAGAATGGATATCAAACCGTGATCAATTTGTTTGTCAGCCATCATACTGAACACTTTGCTATTGCGCCATATAAAATAAAGACGGCAAAAAGATAACATAAATATGAATTTTATGCTGACATCTTCTCGATAAACTTTGACTCATCTCTGCATCGGATTTGAGTTAGCTAAAAGTTCGTTCAAAACTTATCGAGGAGATGTTAGTTGTATTAAAACAACTCACTAATCTCAGCATCAGTTTTGAGTTAGCTTAAAGTTAGTTCAATACTTATCGGAAAGAAGACAGTTCTACAAAAAACAACTGACTCACATCTGTATCATTTATGAGTTAGTTCAGAAGATAGTTGTAAATGAGTTAGCAAAAAGTCACCTATATTTTGAGCTAGCTAATAAAAATCCGACAGGAAATAAATACGTTCGTAACATGTGTGCATGTAGTAGTGGCAATTTTAAACGCTTATAGTTTCCAAAATACTAAACCGATTTTAATGAAATATAGATGGTGCACATCTGTACAGAAAACCCTTTAAAACCATATAAATCTTTTTTAAAATCGGTACAGTAGTACCAACGTAAAAGGGATTACAAAAAACATGTTTGCCTCTTAACGAACTAAAAGAATTTCAAGGCGAACCTATACTATGTGGTCGCAACCATTAAGATGATTATTTTCGCCGCTTGTAATTTGATTCCAGCTGAAGAAACTATTACCTTCGAGCTTTACAGCAAATAGTGATCAGCAGTTAATTTCTCTGGTGTCAAATAAATGTATTTCAGATTAATGTGAGCACCTGCCTTTACGACCTAATATCACGGTGTGGTCTAAACACCGGGTTTAGGTAAGACGCTAACCATCGCTCTCCCCATTTTCCCTTAAAAAGCACCATGTGACTTACCAAGAACACATAGGTAACAATATTCAATCATAGTAGTTATACCTTGCTCGGGTACTTAGAGCTATCTAAACTCTTCGCCGTAATGACCCTGTCAAAACAGTACTATCTGCTGCATGGCAACAGCACCTAGAATAGTGTCTGGCTGACCACGTCACGCCAACCACTAGCATTGGTCTAAAGCCTGGACCACACGATCGGCACAATGCACCAATTTTCGTCGGCTCACTGCAATAAAGTCATAATTAATAAGCCAAAATTACATTATTGCTTAATAAATTCTTGAATAAGTCTATATGGCTTTATTAACAATGCAATGTGGTGCAGTTATGTAATTATATTTCAATTGTTTGAGAAATAAGGCAAATTTACCTGGTAACTTATTAATTTATTTCAGTGAGGCCATGAAAATTGGTACATTGTGGCAGTCGTGTGACCCAAGCTTAACACAAGAAAGCCAAAACTATTCTCCCAGCGCTTTTGATGGCAACCAACAGCCACCACGCACGATTCTCGAAGTTCTCACGCCGCGAGTGTAGTTGCTTATACTCACAGCAAGGTCTCCGAGAGAATACCTCGCCACTGCCGGCACAGCTCAACCACTCATCGGAGCCAGACATATACCTGTACCGCCAACAATCTAGTACCTACTCCACACTGCTCAACATCATCCCTTTTACTTCATGGGGTGGGACGAAATCGACCTTTTAGCAAAGGATACACACACCCAAACTCCTAGAGCAGCCTTGCTGTCGGGCAACCGGCACCCATGGTACCAGTAACAAGCATCTCCACTCCGAAAGGCTTCATCACCTCTATCTTTTTTTTGAACTCAGGGAAGTTCCAGGTGATGGTGCACCTGCTTGACATAACAAATCTGTTTCCTTTTAAAAATATGTGCACATCCGTTTCTCTGTTGGCAGAAATTGGGTATTAACACATCAGTTCTATGGGTAATGTACCAAAGGTGCGTCAACGGAAAAAATCCTACATTACCCCCGCCGGGACCCCGCTATCTACGAATATATACCCCTGGGGGAGTAACTTTTTGACAGCAAGAAATTTTATGGTAACAAAAATACATGTTTTTTTCTTCAGTATTGAATTTCATTAAAAATTGGGAGCACCTGGCCTGAATTCGCCTTGTTAACCACAATAAATAAAATGTTTCCAAACGTAGATGAAAATTCAAAAAGGAACTAATGCAACTGTTTCATGTTTTCAAGTGCAATATTTTCAGCGTAGATTAAACATACCCTATTGTCGAATGTGTGCTTGACTACAAAATCAGTAAACTTATAGTTAAATTTGCTTAGACTGACTAAAAGTTAACTGAAATGTCATCCAAAACAAACCCAAAATTAATTCTTAAGTTGAGTACGTAATCGAATTTGATGAGAGCCAACAAATTTATTCTCAGCTACTTTGAAACTCATTTCAGTTTTATATTAACATTTTGCTGTTGTTACTTTAGATGGTACCTTAGCTGATTGGTAGCGCATTGAGTACACAATACTATTTACTGACTACCAGGTGATTTAAAAAAATCAAATTTAAGTCGGCTGAAAGTAATGCAGAGTGAGACAATTAATTGACTACCGTCTAAGACATCACAATCTTAAAATATTCAGTTGATTACATTCACAATAATGCAAGTGTCTGTCAGTACTAGTTGCGAAATAGTTAAAAGTTAGTTTAAAGTTAACGTAGTTCGACAGGGTATTTTCACTAAGCTTGAACGCAATTTGTGAGTGTCTGTATGTGTGTGTGTGGGTGTGGGTGTGGGTATTTTGATAGAAAACTAAACAAGTCTTTATTAAATTTTAAAACTAATGGCAACATTTGTGCAGATAGTAAAAACTTTTATATATTATATAACAAAGATAAACATTTGTTGTATTCTATCGCAACAGCCACACTTGAAAGTCTCTTAGCTAACTTCTAAGTTAGCTTCAAGATATGAGTATAACACTCTTTTACACTACAAATTTGTACACGTATGTATGTAATTCACGTATTTAGTTCATGGGTTTAAGATTTTCTTAACGTATGTTATTACAAACATGATGCTACTGCAACGACCCATATCAACTAACTAAAGCAATACGAGACAATATAGAAAAGAAAATTCATATATCTCGCTATGACTGAAGAATTATGAAAACCGAAAATAATGTATAATAAAAAATATTTTTTCTAAACCTTTTTGGAATACATATATACACATAAAGGGTGCTTTTTATTGAGGTATAGAACTTTAAGTTGGCATCACTTTTTTAACTGGCGGCCATTTTGTCAGCTGTCAAGTGATTAATATTTAGTTTGGTTTGCCATTTCATCATGAACAGGTTGACAAAAGAACAACGCTTGCAAATCGAGCAAATTTATTTCGAAAATAATGGTTCAGTTCGCGAAGTTTACCGCAAGCTCCGTCCATTTTATGGTCGACATAATCGTCCATCAGAGCAATTAATTCGGTTAACCATGGATCGTTTTCGCACTACGTTTACTCTATGTGATAATACGCATCCGCAGAGACGTCGAACAGTGCGCACCGAAGAAACAATTGCCGCTGTAGAGCAGTGTTGAAGAGGACCCGAATGAATCGATTCGCCACCGTGCACAGCAATTGGAGCCGACTAACCGACTATTTTGTTCCCGAATTGGATGGCATGAATGTGGATGAGTTGTGGTTCCAACAAGACGGCACTACATGCCACACAGCGCACGTCACAATCGATTTATTGAAGGAAACATTCGATGAGCGCATAATTTCGCGGAATGGACCTGTCAATTGGCCACCAAGATCGTGTGATTTGACACCATTGGATTATTTTCTTTGGGGATATGTGAAGTCGCTCGTCTACGCCAACAAACCAGAAACGTTAGGGGACTTGGAACCCAATATTCGTGACGTTATTGCCAACATACGGCCCCATATGCTCGAAAAAGTGGTTGAAAATTGGACCTGTAGAATTGGCTTTATTCGAGCCAGCCGCGGCGGCCACATGCCCGAAATCATATTTAAACATTAATGGCATAAAATTATCCTTCCAATAAAGCCAAATTGGTGGACATTAAAACGATTTTCTTGTGGTTAGTTTCAATTCAAAGGTCTATACCTCTAAAAAAAACACCCATTATATGTATGTATATTTCGAAGTGGGTATTTTGCAAATTATGTAAAAGTTTATCTTTAGTGTGCAACGTGTTACTCAAAGCATCTTAACGGATGACAGAAAACTGTGCTTTTTATCCGCTTATCTCACGTACCAATTTCTCTGAAATTTTGTTTTATCAAAAAATATGCTGAAACGTTTGGTAAAACATGGATTAGATATTATTTAACGTGGTTAATAATATTTTTTTTCTTTCATATAACCCAACTAAAAAGATAATATTATCCGTTGCAGTAGCAATGTTTGTATCCTGCTTCATTCGCATAGACAAACACATATGTATGTATAAAAATAAAATAAATATACTTTGCACGTACGCTAATAAACAATTTTAGGAATGACAAAGACGTGAAATTTCGAAGGAAATGCATTTTATGCCACAAAAATATGGCGTGGAATAAACAGAGAAAGGAAACTAAAGAAAATCAAATACAACATCTTTTCAACACAACATTGAAAACGGATTAAGAAAAAGAAAACTATTTTTATAGCGAACCTCTGCTGAAGCAAAAAGGCTCAAAAAATAATATAAAAGCTATCACAGACCGAGTGTGGTCTTAGCTCTTAGCTATATTTATGTATGATAGAATGGAAATAAATAAGTATAAACATTTCCCACCAGAATAATTTTGACTTTCTGCGAGTAATAAAAACCAAAGATTAAGAGTTTCATCAAATAGATTTTCATACAGAACTTGGTTTATAAACCATATAAAAACAATAAAAATTTAAATTTTTTCAAAGACTTGAACTAAAATAGATGCTCTTTTTAAGTGAAAATGAGAAGAAAGAAGTCTTTAATAGCAGACGTGACGTTACAAAATTATTAATGTAATTTACATATGGTCACGTACTCTCTCATCTACTCGTAGTAGAGGATATAACAAAATTTGTTGTGTTTATTCACACAACATTAGTTTGTTTGCCATAGTGCATTCACACGCATGAGTATCACTTCTTATTTAGTTAATAGGCAAAACTTTTATAAGGCACCGTGCTAATTCTAGTTATTCGAAAAGTCTAAATGTTGCCGAAAATTTATGCAAAAGACATAGGTAGTTTAATATTGTAATTTTTAATGAACTCGGTAAGAAAATTATTTTTTGTATGAAATTTAATTTAATTGGCAAGAAAATTTAATTCGCTTTAGCTGATTCAAACTCCAAGATTATTGATTTTAAGGGAATAAAATAAGGGAATAGAATTTTCAATAAAACACGTGTTGAAGCTCTAATTTTCCTAAATTAATATTTTATAAATTCATTAAAATAATTCTTCAATTCACGAACTCTCATTCGTTATGTCCTTGTCCAAATTTGCAATTTTTGTTGCTGCAATTTCTTTAAACTCTGCTCTCAAATTGCATAAGTGTCCACATTATGAAATTCTAATATTGTAATTATGCATTAAAAAAATAATTTTATTTTTTTTTGTTTTTCATACAACTGAAGAAATAAAATTATAAAAAACGTCAAATACAACTAACAACTTGAAATTAACAATTACGAATTTCAATTCAAAAGAGAATCGCCGAGCACATGAAGCTGTGTACCCCTCCCCAATCTTCTCACCTCTCTCACCAATGAACTCAAGATTTGCTGCAACAAAAATTGCAAGTCTGGACAGGAACTATCTAATTTTACAAAATTGTATTTTTGTTGTTAATAATTTTCATAAAAGAATTTGTCACAATGACATCAAGGCACATTCACCAGTTAGTAGCGAAAACGCAGCTGAGCTATTTTATTTTTTTTTTTTAATTAAAGTTCATCGAAAACTTCAAAATATTGTTGACAAAAAAGAAATTAAAAAAAATGATAAAAAAAATTTCAACATGAAAAATATTTTATAAAAAAAATTCTTTGTAAGTGATTTTAAAGAAAAAATTTTAAAAATTACTAAACGTTGCAAATTTTGTTATTTTTCATTTTAATTCTATTTTTGACATTTCACATCAACTAAAAACCTATGTTGTTTTTTTGTTGTTGTATTTTTGTAATCTTGATATTGCCTGGAAATTAATGTGCCTTGAATTATACGATTAAATTGTATATACTTTTCAAATTAGTTGCATTGAGGCCAGGTCTGGGAATGGTCTATATGTTAAATTAATTTGTGAAAATCGTTTATATACATATGTATGTGGTAACTAACAGCAGAAAATAAATTATTCCTTATGATAAATATATATTTAGTTTATTTCAATTAAATTTTTAAATCATTTTAATCAAAACTGCTTTTACCGAAAATCTTATAGCCATTTGTTACAAATTAAAATTCCCATACCTGGTAAAATTTCAAGCTTTCAAATGAAATGAACTTCAATTTAAATTTCTGACTTTTAAACATAAAATAAAATAATGATACAACCAATTTTTTTTTTCTCAAACGCATAAACGAATATCGCTCTTATGTTTTCGCTGAGATGTCCGTCTGCGCGTCTGTCTGTCTGCTTGTCTGTCTAACACAGGCTGTTTTCTCGAAAACCCTATGAGCCATAGACCTGAAATTTTAAAAGAATATGTAAAACTTTGGCCATGAACAACAAAAAAATTAAAGGGTATTCTAAGCGAGCAGCGAAAAATGTTGAAATCCTAATGTAATAAGCAATCACACTATAAGTAAAATTTTAACTTTCGAAATAACACAGAAAACCACCGAGACACCCCAACTTAATTTTGGACCCTTAGAACACAATGGTGTACTCCGTTTTGTAAGATTAGGTCAAGAGATATTGTATTTTTGATTTTGTATAAAGTAAAACTAAACAGTCATCATAACAATTAAATAATTTTATTTCACTTACTTAAATACATAATAAATATATATATTTAGCTTTTGGTACAATGTTTCTCTACATTTTTTGTTGTTTTAATTTAAATGCACAGTCTTAGTAATATTAAAATGTGCAAATATCTGACATAATAAGCGTAATCGCTATTTTTATATGCAATAATTTATGGCATAAATATTTAAAATTAAATTTATTGTATAAAAAATTGCACTTTATTTCTTAAGTAAACTTAATGAATATATAATATTCATTAAATAAAATATTAATAGAAATTACGTCACGCTTTCTCCTCAATCTGTGTAAAGCTTAAGTAACTAAAAAATATCTATTGTTAAACAGAAAATTTTACTATCTTATACACATACAAACACATAAAATATGAGCATCTAATTTTTATGAAATTTGAGACGTTTTTTTGCAAAGAGACAGGGCAGCTTAATATACATACATAATTTGTAAAACAATAAGTTTTTATTTAAAAATATTTACAGCAATAAAATTAGTTAAAATCAAAATTAACTTGAAAGAGAAAACTTGCTTGGTACAGTTGCATGCCAAACTAACGATATTACAACAGTTATAACTGAATGCCTTAAAAGCAAAGGGACACAAGTGCCAAAACAAAAAATAAATAAATAATAATTAGATGCAGCCATGGTAGAATAACATAGGTACAAGCAAGTTTCCAACAACTGTAAAAAAAAAATAAAGCAACAGGGCTTTTTATTGCTGTTTTGTGATGACAACTCTCAAAAACAAAAAAACAAAAAAAAAAAACAAAAGACATGTATCTACTTGCGTGTTTTCTCTTGTCTTTGCATAGGCACTGAGCGCGTGTAGTGGTAAAATAAAAACAACATTTGGCAGGCCACATCACGAAACAATCATATAAAAAAATCCATCAGCTGGCGATACAAGGTTACCTATATTATTCTACCATGGATGCAGCATTAAACATTTAATACTTACATCTATTTTTCTTGACCGAAAGTTTTACTATTTGCTACAACTTATCAGGAAAAAAGCTTTTAAACTTACTAACTTAAGAGACAAATTAAGGCATTCGATGACATCGCATTATTCATACAATTAAAATTACATGAACATTTTTTCGATATCGAATGCCGTAATTTCCACCCAGATTCTTCTTAGAGCTTTTCGTTTTTTTTTGCTTTTAAGCTTCTGCAATCGTTTCCTTTAATTTTATAAATAGCACTGTCTAACACACACGCACACACACAAATAACAATGTTCTGCCAGCTGATTACATCTGAAACTCCGTTGGCGGCCTGGTGAAAAAAGTAAGAAAATCATGTGATAATTTGATTTTTGGTATAAAGTGTCTCTAGAACATTTATTGAGAATATCACAAGCAACATTTTCTTGGTAGACATTAACCCTCTAACTCTTTTGGAAAGTGGAGTTTTGCAAGTTTTTTGAAAAAAAAAATCAAAAATCGCCTACAGATGTATGTAGTTGAAATATTCTGCAAAAATATTTGTCATGAAATTCTATTATAGGCCTCAGAACACACTTACGTCGAAAATTTAACTTTAATACCAGAAATATCCAAAACCGTAAGAGGTGGCTTAAGGGTTAGTCTCCTGCATAAGACATCTTATAAGAACTTTCAAGACATGAGGGATTTTTCAAATGTTTTACTACAGCGAAATCTTATAAAACAAACGTTAACAACACTGTTTGCAAGAACTTTTTTTGAGTATTGTAAGTATAAGAGTAAAGAAGAAAACACTTCGTGACGGGAGAATTTGTGATACTTGCTTCTTTCTACGCATGAGCGCATGTACAAACGTCATGCATGTATGTGTGTATGATTTTTTATTTTTCTGCACTCATGTAAAGGCACACACATGCATTAACATTAGTTGTATGCGGTTAATCACATAATAGCTTACCATCTACATATTACACACACACTCAAACGTACAATATGAAAAATAACAAGCATACACTAATCAAGAGTACTTATTTTGAGTGTTTGTTACAAACAAGCTGTCTTGGCGACATCCCTTCTTACAACTGATATACACATACATCAATACATCCATCGTGCTTCGCTTATAGTACGACAGCATTTATTATTGGTTTAGTATAATACATGCGACGTGAATACATTTCAAAATCATGACGTTTTTACATTTCAAGACTGTTTACGCAGCTCTCTATTAAGGGTTAATATAGTTAATGTTGGCAACCATAAAAAACAATTCCAACAATTATATAATTATTTTTTATTTTTGCTTATTTGTGTTATTAAAGTTGAATTTGCGACTTAAGTGTGTTCTGAGACATATTTTTATCTTTTTCTAGTCCCCGCAACATAAATCAATTGGCAGTACATTGCTATTTAAAAAGAATAATAATTTCGTTGTACAGCGATAAATTTTTTGTCATTCGATATGAATCGAAACTCTTAAATATTTTCATATAATTTTCTTTGTAATATCTCAAAATTTCATACGATATTGAGGTGCGTAATTTTCTACCATTTTTTAAAAAAAGCTCTTGCACTATAGTTAATCAAAGATAAAAATAATAAAAAAAAATCTTAATCAAACTGCTGGTTGTGGTTGAGTTTGGGTCTGGGCATCACAAAGGCGACTCGAGCGATAACCCAAATAAGCATCAAATGCATAAAAGCTAAAGGCGAGATATGCAAAAAACTGTAATGAAAAGAATGAATTAATAATAAAAAAAATAAATAATATCGTTACCTTAATATAGTAAGGCCATAACTCAATATTCTTTTAAATCGAAATTTTTGCATTTTTCGATACATTAGGGGTGTTTTTTAATCGAAATCTACAAAAACCGATTTCTGAAGATGCGGTCATACTTGTCAAACATTTGCCAAAAACCGCGTAACCTACAAACACTAATGAAAAAAGTTTTGATCGAGACACTTGTTTATCAAATTAAACAGTTTCAAACACAACTAATAGATAATGTTATAGAATCCAAAATTATTGGATACTCTTTAACTTGACAAACTTTTGTCTAAATTGAAAGATTTTTCATTAGCACTTAGTGGTTACACTTTTTTGGGCAAATGTTTGACAAGTGTGGCCCTAGCTTAAGAAATAATGAGTGGGGGCCTTTCAATATTAAGCTGACAATATGCAATATGGTATTGCGGCAATAAAAACTTCTCTACATACCGTTGCAATTGTATAAGCTAAGATATCCAAGGATATGCTAACGCATCCAGCGATAAAACAAATAAATGCCAGAAATGCGTGCAGGTAAAATTCATATTTTACAGCATTGACTTCATAGAATTTGCGTTGCCATAATTGAAAAAGACGCGCCAACAATGCCAACAATGAACAAATAAAGGCAACTATAATGCATGTAGTGTAAAAACTACCGCGAAAGTTGTGCAAATGTACAGAACTGCAAACAATACAAAGAAATCCTAGGAAACAGCAAATCTGAAAGAGGAATGGTAAAGACACAGAGCAATAACTAGTCAAGGTTTATTAGCACCAGCAATGAGTACAGCAAACCACAAACGTACACATGAACACATTAACACTTGCATACACAAACACACACACACACACACATTCATTCATTCATCGGAAAACGGATATTCACAAGCATAAAGAAAAAAAAACTGTTCAAAAAAAAATTAACTTCCAGTTAAATCCGCACAACATCAATACCAGAAACTTTATAAAAAATAAAATGCAGAAAATAAATAATGCACAGTAATGTATTTTATGAAATTTTTTAGCTTCTCATTTTTATAAGTTCTCGTATGTGCAATTAAAAAAGAAACTATGCAATTATTGTGATATGGAAAACTGTGAAAACTTTATATTTGCGCAAACAATTTTTTGGGAAAACTATAAAAAAACAACCAAGACAATGGAATTGAATGAAAAATTTATATGAAAAGCACAACTTATTTTTTTGAAGTGATTGACAAATTTTTGGCTTAAGTTAAGGAGCAAAGCCCTTTTATTTAAAATTACACATAGAAAAAAAGAAAATTTAATTTTCAGTAACCAAATTCATTGAACCAGTAAATCTTTTGTATCAATGCTTACCTGCAAATAAATTTGTAAATTCTGATAACAATTTTTGTAAAAAGGCATAATTTCTTAATCAGGCTTATGTTCATTATTTTTCCATTCTTATTGAATGAAATATTTGTATTAATTAATGTGGTTTTCTAAAGCAAAATTAAACTAGACTTTAGCTGGGTGGAAAAACCGACATTTTTCCATGCAGCCACGCACTTCATCATCTGTCCAACTATAGTTTATGTCAATTGATGTCAAATTCTCTGCAAATATTTAAAAACGTTGCTATTTATTTCTTTTTTTTTTAGCGGTGTACGATTAAGTAAATGTATTTTTTGTGACCAGTGACGGCTGTCAGGCTGTGTTCTCTGGTTTGTGCTCATGTGCAAAAACAAATCAAAAACATATTGAGCAATCGTTCTCTTTATTTTTATTTTGTTTTTGTTTCACTTACTTCAAAGAACGTAACAAAGCAAAATTAAACAATTTCTTTCGTTTATCTTCAGTCTCCGCTTTTATGTATAGAGAAATCAAAACAAAAATAAATTTATAACTGCAATAGTGTCAATTATTACTGTTACTAAAATCACATCCTTACTCCTGCATCGCGCAATAAATTTTAAAGCTATAAAAGCTGAATTTAATAAATAGAATGTATAACTAACTTATTGAAGCTGTTCAAATTCTTCCGTAAATAAAGTATTCATTGTGCCAACATTATCCGACGTTGCATTAATGTCAGTTAAAAAGGCGAAGTTTAAACAATGACAGACTCTATGTGCCTGGCCCTTAAAGTATGTTATCGACAAAGCTTCCAGAAGAATGAGAGTGGGGTATCACGGAATATATCGATGTTTTTGTTTTATATTGTTAAAGTTGTACCAACTTTTCTTTCTCTTAACTGTTTCTTCTCTAAGGAGAGTTTATTTCCTTGCTGCGAAAAAACTTTACTGCCCAACCTTTGGCCTTCCACCAGCGATACTTTCAAGCCCGTTTGCATGTTTTAATTTTTTGCTGGTTGGCGACCCCAAATTAATCACAAAATAATTCAATCTGGAATACATTTAAAAGCTTTTAACAAATAAATAATAATAAATAAAACAAATTTTAACTGCAAACAAAAAACATAAGCTAAATAAATTATTTCATTAAATAAAAAAAATATATATATAAAGAGATTAATTGCTCTTAAATCTGCTAACAAAATAAATCTTCTGAGTCTTCTGCTCTCAGCCGAATGTATGAATGTAGGGAAGCAAAAATGCTGACCTACATACTCTCGATGTAAAAAGTTTAATGAATCATTATCACATTACAATTTCTTTCCCATATTTTCTATAATATGCTTAACATCTTTTTTTTATCGTGCTGGACGACTTCCTTCTATACAGCAAATAATAATGTAGTAATTTTATTAGGAAATCTTATGATGATGTAATAAAGGGTGTTTAATTTTGATATGTTATAAAAAAAAATATTTTTAAGCGACATTATCGGATGTTTATTAAAGTCCTGCACAAGACCTCTTGCAAGAACTTTTAAGACATATGGGATTTTTCAAATGCTTTAATACAGGGAAATCTTCTAAAATAAAACGTTAACAACATGGTTTGCAAGAAATTTGTTTCAGTATTGTAGGTATAGGAGTAAAGAAGAAAATACTTCGTGACGGAAGAATTGGTGATGCTTGCATTTTCATACGCATGGGCGAGTATAGGTATAGGTACATATATACATATACACATAAGTTGTGTGTATGATCTTTTATTTTTCTGCGCACATGTAAACATAGACACATGCATTGACATTAGTTGTGTGCGCTTGCTTTAAAAAAAACTACCTTAAACACATAATAGCTTACAATCTACGTCTTACACATACACTCAAACGTACAATATGCAAAATAACAAGCATACACTCAGCAACAATACTTCTTTTGAGTGTTTGTTACAGACAAGAAATCTTCGCGACATCGCTTGTTAACACTCATATACACGTACACAAATACATGCATAGTGCTTCGCTTATTAAACGACATCATTTATTATTGGTTCAGTATAATACATGCTACAACAAAACATTTAAAAACAAGACGTATTTACATTTCAAAACTGTTTACGCAGGTCAATAATGTTTATTTCATTGTAAAGAGGAGAGAGAGAGAGTATGCCATTAATAAAACAAACAAATATCAGGTAAATAGCCGCCACAGTTATGCTTGCAGGATCATATTCTTTTATCTATGTATATCATCGAGAACTTAACGAATGCAATTTTTAAGGTCTTCAATGTATTGTTGGGCACTGGAATATATGTTGTCTTTCACTTAGCCCCAAAGAAAAAATTCTTTTTATATTATATATGTATATATATATTTCCATACCAGCTCAATTCTTCACATCACTAGTTTGTCTTAACAGCACAAATTTGTCTATGAGTTTCACAATTGCTGACCGAGAAGGCACTTCACGACGGCCTAAAAATGCTTTAGTTCTTCAAATTGTGACCGTGAAATCTTCCCCATCTTTGAAATGAATTTTAATAATTACAATACGTTTTTGAAGCGTATCAAGCGTTACGTTTCAATTACAGTCAAATCCCGATAATTCGTAATCGCAAGGGACCGGCTATTTCTTACGAATTATAGGGGTTTTTGATTTAGCGGGGTTTCGATTTAACGGGGTTAAAATAAAATAAATACGAATTAACGGGGTTTTTCAATTTATTTACTAAAACGATAAAAAAAACAAAAAAAATTTTAAAAATAAAATACAAAATAAAAATTTGTTGTTTTTGCAACACTGACTGAGTTTTATGCGTGCGCTTTAACATTTTTGATATATCATGTTTCTGTTGTTTTTATTACGAATTATAAGTGGTATTTAGCAAACAATTACGATTTATAAGAGGTAAAGAAGATTTTATATAAAAAAAATTACGAATTAGCGAGGGGACCAAAATGTATGGACATTTTACGAATTAACGAGATTTTCTCAATGGACCGACAGTTTATTACGAATTATCGGGAATTACGATTTATTGGGGTACGAATTATCGGGATTTGACTGTATTTAAATCTTTCAAGTGCTTAGAGACAACTGTAAAATAAAGGGATATTCACACTGAAATATCATATTGGAACCCACTGTACATGTAAATATGTAGATATTTACATTTATGTTAAATGCTAAGGTTATGTTAATTTTAAGTTATTTTTGTGAGATATTATTCCGGTTTAAAAAAATGTTTTTTTTTATTATATCAAATTATACATATATTTACATATATTTACTCCTTTTTTCGTAAAATCTCTTTCTATCACACATATTCATCTGTATGATAATTAAATGCGTACAATTAGCAGATTATTAAAACCAATGTGAGAAAAAGAAAAATAATCGCCATCATTTACCATACGTGCACATACCCACACACCCACAAGCACACACACACACACACACACACACACAAATCGAAGCACTCAAATTCCAGATTACGGCTCAAGAATGTGCTTACCATGCAACAGATTTTTAAAATGCCGGAAATGGACTTCAAATAAGAGGCATCGTATGCCAATGGTGCCGACATTGTTGGAAATGGATTTGTTAGAATTTATTTGTAAATACCGTATGCCAACGTTTTAGAACAAGACAAAGAGGAAGTGTTAAAGGCAAGTGCAAAAATATTCATAAAGTAAAGGCATAACTTTTATTGGAATTTAGTATTTTTTCCTCTATACAAGAAGATTTAAATCAATTTTAAATTTACACATTATTTTCCTTCTATCTTTGTTAGATTATTTTACAATATTTCGTTGTTTTTTTTTTAATTTTGTTTTATATTTTATTTAATGTTTTCACTTGTTTGGTTTTATTGATACTAAATCTAAAAAAAATTAAAAACACTTGTGTTTATTAAGTTTCCAGAATAAGAGAGAGAGAGAGAGAGAGAGAAAGAGCGAGTGAAATTAAATTTGAGGGTTTCTGGCAGTGTGCACACTTCTACCGATATTCGGTAGATTCTACCGAATATGTTTGTGAATTTAACAATCTACCAATTCTACCGAACAAGGCCTGAAATCTACCGAATATTGTTATTTAGTAATTTAAGTCGATATATCTGTAAATTGACTATTTTGTCATGAAAATCATTAAAACAAAACAAAGAAATCGGTTAAAAACTGAAACTATAAGTTACCTAATATTTGCCAAAGAATTGTGGCTTGGGGATGAAATATTTATTCCTACCAATGATTTAATAATTTTTGCACAAAAGTTTAAATTCATAAATGGATCTTATATATAATCTTTGTAGTTACAAATGTTTGTCAAATAAAAGTTATTTTAGTACCTTTATAAAACCTACGAGTACATATGTACAAAAACTGAATTCACAGAGAAAACAATGGCTAATAAATACCTCATAAAATAGAACAAAATTAATAAGAAATCTCTATGGTTTTTTTCAATAAGGAAATCTTATTAATTTCATAGAGAAAACCTTTTTGAAAAAATCAAGAAGAAATCTTGTAGTTTCTATGAGGTTATCTTATTGATTTTTTTAATAAGGTTTTCTTCTTGATTCTATGAGGCGACCTCATAAAATAAAAAATAACATGTCTTTCTTTATTCTTTGTGCTTTGCTTATCTATTTTCATTTAAATTCTATACCATATACTTATGTATGTATGTAGTATATGTAGATGTTATTTATTTATACTATACATACTTATATATGTAGATACATACATATTATATTGTATTCTTAATTAATTAACTCACCATACATACATATTATTACTTGAAAGGAGACAAGTATTGAACCAGCAAACTTCTGACTGATAGACAAACACTCTAACCAATATGCTAACAAGCAGTCTAAATAACCATTGAAATAATTTTGCAAACATGCTTATACAAAAACGAAAAAGATCATGAAAAAAATTGTCTGTGTCTATTTATAGATATGAAATAACAAGACACCTCATAAAATCAAGAAGATTTCCTTATTAAAAAAATTAATAAAATGCTTTACACATAAACATATAGGAACCTAAAAAAATCAAGAAGAAAACCTTATTGAAAAAATCAATAAGGCAACCTAATAAAATAAAAAAGAAATCCATATAGTTTACAATTTATAAGGAAACCTAATAGAATTAAGAAGTTTTTCTCTATGGATTGTTTTTTTGGTGCCAAAAATAACGGAAATTGAATAAAAAAAGTTGTGAATAATAAGACTTCTTCTTGATTTTATGTGATTTTCTTCTTGATGAAATTAATAAGATTTACCACATAAAAACAATAAGGAATCTCTATGAAAAAATCTTCTCTTCTTTCTGCTGGGATACCCCTTAGCCTAAAAACGTTTCATAGAGAAAATCTTATTGATTCTATGAGGCAGTTTTTTCTCTGCGTTCCTGTTATTTATATATATTATTTTATATATGCATAGCATTTCTATATAAAGGGCAAGGGTAAATAACTGGGGATGACACTTTTTTTATTGGAAATGCTTCCTGGTTTATGGCAGTTTAATTTCCAATCACATGTCAAGTTTCAAATGCGCTTTTGGAACCTATTTAGTTTGATACTCCTTACACTTACTCTTTATATATAAGTATATATATTTTGTTATTTTTTATGTTTCTCTGAATAAAAAAAATTTCTACCGAATTTCATTCAAATCTACCGATTTATTTTGTCGATTCTCCCAATTTAAAAAAAAATTAAGTGTGCGCACTGGTTTCTGCTGAGCACTTTGTTTTTTCGAGAGCGAATTAATATAAATGTTCGCTTGTATGAGCAGTGATGCCAACTAAGCGCTTTTCGCGCTAGATTTAGCGCGTTTTAACTATGCCAAGCGCGCTTTTTTTCGTCTTAGCGCGTTTAATAAAAAAAGCGCTAAATTAGCGCGTTTTGAATAAAGTCAATAATATCATTTCAGTTCAATATTTTTTTAACTTTTTTTGTATAAACTTAACAATTTTCTAATATCTATATAAAGTAAAAACTAAAGCTTAAATTAGACGTGACATAGACATAATACCATTGCCATAACCAAAACAAAATTCAATTGGTTTCTATGGTGAGAGTTATGGCGTTATGGCGAGTCAAATATAATCAAATACAGTGTTGCCCATTTGTTTGGTTCGAACGGCTGTTTTCTATGGCTATGGTTATGTCACGTCTGATTGAGCCTTAAGGATTTCGATTATTTGGAAGGCAATTTCGAATCTGTATTAAACTATTTTAGTTCATTAAAACATAATGTCGAGGAAGCAATATTGCAAAATCTGAAAAATTAATTGTTATACGAGTACTAATATATACATCGACTTTTATAGAAATTTAATTTAGCGCGTAGAAAACAGCGCGTTTTTGCTAAAAATATTTGACAGTGCAGAAAGGTAGTAGCGCGTTTTGGTTATAAATAGTTGGCATCGCTGTGTATGAGTTCCAGTGTGTAGGTAGATTCTACCGAATATGTTTGTGAATTTAACAATCTACCAATTCTACCGAACAAGGCCTGAAATCTACCGAATATTGTTATTTAGTAATTTAAGTCGATATATGTGTAAATTGCCTATTTTGCCACATAGCAGTGCGGCCACAGAGCGGTCATTTTCTGTCATGAAAATCATTAAAGCAGAACAAAGAAATCGGTTAAAAACTGAAACTATAAGTAACCTAATATTTGCCAAAGAATTGTGTCTTGGGGATGAAATATTTATTCCTACCAATGATTTAATAATTTTTGCACAAAAATTTAAACTCATAAATGGATCTTACATATAATCTTTGTAGTTACAAATGTTTGTCAAATAAAAGTTATTTTAGTAGCTTTATAAAACAAAAACTGAATTCCTGTTATTTATGTATAATATTTTATATATCCATAGCATATCTATATAAAGGGTAAGGGCAAATAACTGGGGATGATACTTTTTTTTATTGGAAATGCTTCATTGTTTATGGCAGTTTAATTTACAATCACATGTGAAGTTTTAAGTGTGCTTTTGGAACCTATTTAGTTTGATACTCCTTACACTTACCCTTTATATATAAGCACATATATTTTGTTATTTTTTATGTTTCTTTAAATTGCTATTTTTTATGTTTCTCTGAATAAAAAAAAATTCTACCGAATTTCATTCGAATCTACCGATTTTTTTTGTCGATTCTACCGAATTTAAAAAAAATTAAGTGTGCACACTGATGAGTTCTTATGATTAAAAAATATGTGCGCATTTTTTCATAATTATTTTTTTTTATTATTTATATCTTAATTTGCTTGTTTTTTTTATTTTTTTTTAGGAATTCAAGCAAATTATTAGTGCCAGCGTATTTAAATAATTGTTTTATGTAGATTGTGCTTTTGTGTACAAGTGGTATGTGTGGTTGGGTCATTAGTATTTGATTTGTTTGTACTTTTATTTAATTTACTTGTTCATACATATGATGTCTGCGCACATATTTTTTTTTATCTGCTGATATTGTTGTGGAGAGTCTGCTCTAATCAGTATTTAGTTTGGCTTTTTGTTTAAAATAACAAAAACAAACTGAAATCAAACCAATTCAACGTTTCAACTAGAGCACATATATGAGTATGTAGTAAACATAATTTTTATAATGTTCCTGGTTAGAAGTATACGAGCTTACAGAACTAGTTTTTGTGTTTACAAAAAAATAAAAATAAAAAATGATTAAATAAGTATGCAGGAAGTATTTTTTCCAACAAGGTGGTTGTCTTTAGATAACTGAATCTTAGAATATGATGTTCATATTACCCTACACCATGGGTGAACATCATGTAGCAAATTTTTGCAAATCGAATTCACACGTATTCTTATTCTCTTTCATTTTGTCTTAACTGTGATAAATTTTTGCTTATCTTTTCACTCATTTTTCTCAAACGCACTGCGAGAAATTTATTGTGTATGCTGTTTATGTTAAAAATGCTTTTGCTTACGTGAAAATTAAAAATTATTTTCTCTTACAAATTGGTTTTTAGTAGTTTTAAACTCAGAATTTAGGTGAATAATAATGTTTATTTATTACTTTTTGTTGAAACGGTTTTCCAGAAAAGAATGATTATTTTTATGAAAGAATTTTTTGAATAAGAGAATTTTTTGAAAGAATAATGAACAATTACACCCGCTATGCATGTACATTCGTCGCTGTTTCAGTGAAGATTAAATAAAATTTTTTTTTGTATGTAGGCAAAACCTTTTTTTTAACATAAACAGCATACATAATAAATTTCTCGCAGTGCGTTTGAGAAAAATGAGTAAAAAGATAAGCAAAAATTTATCTCAGATAAGACTTAATGAAAGAGAATAAGCGTACGTGTGAATTCGATTTGCAAAAATTTGCTACATGATGTTCACCCATGCCCTACACTGGTAATATAGTATATACTGAATCTTTGTAAATTTTTGTTCAGACCTTACTTTTTTCTTTTTTTTTCTTTGTTTTTCTTTTTTAATTTGAGCTTATAGACAATCAAGGCAGTGTGAAAAGAGGTTTACTACAATCACAAAAACGTAATTTTTCTTTTAATAGTGCGTTTTCATATACGTGTTTTGGAGCAGAAAACTAGTTTTGCTCAAAAACCAATGTTTTCCTACATGTTTTCCCATACATTTTTCATATCAGCAAAACATCTCAAATAAGTTGATTTCCTCTAAAACATGAACAAATTTGATAGTGCAACACTGCGTTGCAGGCTGAAACTTCAAAATCAAGCCACAATATTTTGACAAAAGATGGCAGTAATACAGAATATTAAATTTTTTAAGCAACTGCCCAAACCACATCAGTTGTATTTATATGCTGTTTATATGTAAATGAGTGAAAAATTTACTAATCTAAATAATAAGGTTTGCGGTCTTGATAATAAAATCAAATTGATTTCCAAAACTCGTTTAACCAAAACACAAAAGAGCATAATAGAAACACTTCCAAGTGTTCTGAGAAAAACAACTTGTTTTGCTCATAGCGGAAACGTACTATAAAAAACTTACGAAATTACAAAAGAATTTCATTCCAGAAAGTATAAGTATATTATATGACAGAATAGTTTGGGTTGTTAAATAATCTTCAAAAACTTGCATTTAAGAGCACTCACTTACGTTAAACTTTTTTGTACCAACGTATTGGAGAAAATAATTTGGTTACAATCATGCGTGATTCATGCATATATGTATGTATATAACTACCTGTTAAGCGGCTATTACATGGTACGACTTGGTCTGCCAACATGGTCTGATGGCGTACCATCAGACTCGTGTAATAGTGCAAAATGCGTGTCTGTCAAATTGGTTGGATGGTTTTCAAAAAATTTTCATATTTTGTGTTTGTCATCTAACCATCATACTCGTTTAATAGCAATTCTGTCAAACTCAGCGTAAATTTCATTATTGTTTTCGTAAGCGGATAGTAAACATGGAATTCTTAGAGCGCACATTTTTAAAAGAGTTCATTGAAATATATGAAAGTTTGTCAGAATTGTGGCAGGTAAAGCTGAAAGTCCATACCATCCGTTCTTTGCATATGCGTTGTATGCGTTTCTTTACGTTCTCTCCGATTCTTAACTCAAGTTACATGCAATACGTCTTATGCTCAAGTATTTTTGTTGTTTTAATGCAAAAAGAGAGAATATTTAAATTCACCACACGAACATTTGGCTATAAAAGAGAGCATGATGCAAGCGACGGATACAAAAGTAGAAAGTAAACCTACTTTATCCATCCTATGCGTCTACACGTTCTTTGCGTTTTGTTCTTTAACTTGCCACATACAATTACCTTGATTCTACTTTTTGACACATGCATAAAACGCAACTACGCATTGAACGGATGGTATGGACCTTCAGCTTAAAAAGTGAAGTATACCACAATAAAGTTCTTAAGCAGAAGGGTTATGACAAACTTCTTGAAAAATTAAAAACAGTTGAACCCGAAGCAACAATTGAAGTTGTTAAAAAAAATTAATAATTTGCGTACCTCTTATAGACGTGAGTTGAAAAAAATTAAACAAAAAACTAACAGTTCGTCAATTACGAAAGCAGCAACTAACTCACGCGCCATAATAGACATAAACTTCACCATACAGTGTTTGCTTTAATACTGATGTTTGACGACTTGGTATGATAGTCTAATAGCAAAACTCTCTCTCTCATCAGAACATGTTGGCAGACCAAGTCGTACCATGTAATAGCCGCTTTACAGAGACTCACTGACTTTTTTAACAATCTCAAATATGCCATCAATACAATAGCCCAATTCACAATCTAGTGCAAATGGTCTTGCATCGTATTATTGGCAAAATTGTATAGTATATTGATACTAACCACTAAGAGTTGTTAAGTGGTGAGTATCAATATACTAACCATTTTGCACATGCTACGATGCAAGACCATTTGCACAACTTTGTGAATTGGGCTATGAAGTGTTTTTCTTTCCAAACATCTACATATACTAACTAATATATGTATGTAGGTTATCAGGTATATATCTATCTTATAAACTATCCAACTGTAGGGTATATTTATTTATCATCAAACAATTGAGTTTAACTGAAAAAAAATTATAAAAAAAGTATTACTAAGGCAATAGAATAAACATACACTGGGTAATTTGATTAAATGGCTGTTGATAAAATCATACTCAAATACATATTTTTCATTCTTCGCAAACAATAGGCTCTCAACTTTTTTTCAACATATAGAGCTTTATCAAGAATAACAAACTCTCTATCATTTTGTTTGAAAGAAATTATTTTATTTTTATAGTATGGAATTTAATGCCAAACCAATTTATTTATAAGTAGTTCTCTCTATTAAATTACCTATTAAGTAAACAAAGAGAATATATATACAAAAATAATAAACGATGAATATTTTTGTTATTGTTGCATTATTTTAATGTGTTGGTTGAAATGTTGCCAGAGAATGCAAAGACAATTAATTCTAAAACTAAAATAATAATAATTCAAAATCACCGTTAGATTATACGGGAAGGTAAAACTAACTGTTGAAAGCAACAACAATGTAACATAAAATCCACCCCAAAATAGTTAAATATATGTATGTACCGACGCACAGTGGGGAATTAAAAAATTTATATGGAAATAAAACTGCATTTTCTATGCGAATAGTTCGGTTTTGTTGAAAAGAGGTACAGTTAATCTTAAGATTTGAATTGGTACTTTTGTATCTTTAGGTAGGGGAGGGGAGGGGGACGAAGTAAGTCACAGTGGGTCAAAATAGGGCACCACGGGTAAACGAAAGCTTTAAAGCTATTAAAAAATTTTATTTTTAGATAAAAAAAAATCATTTATATGCATTACTTTAGTAAATTTTTTTCTTGTGTTTGTTAAGCTCGAGGTCGTTTTTATAAAATTGTAATTGATTTTTTTTTTCGATATTTCGTTAACAGTTTGTTAACATCGTCAGGGCTACTACAATTTAGTCGTAGATTAGAGAAAAACTGTTGAATTCTTTTTTAATCTTTTACAAAAACATTGCAGTCGAAGTTGAAATATGCCAACCACAATAAGAGAAATTTTAAATCTTCTCAGTTGGCAACAGGGTTGTCAGATTTTTTCCGACCTATTTCGCCAGATTGATTTTAAAAATCGCCAAAAGTCACGAAAACTCAGTTTTATGAAGTTTTACTTAGTAAATATTTGATAATAAATTTATTTTTATATAACACTTTTTTAATATAATTTTTTTTATAAAATTGTGGTGTCAAAATTTATCAGAAAATCGCCAGAATTGGAACTAAAACCGCCAAAAATTATTTCTTGTAAATTTTTCTCATCCAAATTTGGACGCCAAACAAGTTGAAAAAATCGCCACGTTTGGCGAGAAATCGCCATATCTGACAGCACCGGTTGGCAACACTGTTTCAAAGAGTGAGATTATTTAAGTGTAAGTTGCAGTGATGCCAACTTTTTTGGCTCTAAAAGCACATCAAATTTAAAAAAAAGCACTAAAAAGCGTAATTTTGATATCTAAAAAGCGTAAAAAGCACTTACGTGAAAATCGAGTGAAGATCCATAACGTGAATTAATGTGCAGTTTAGTAATGTCTAAAATTTTCTAAGCTATTCTCTAATTATTGAAATATATCAGACAAAAAATGTATGCTTTACACTGAAAAAATAAATACTCCAAGTTTTTATTAAAATAATTTTAAGAAATTCGCAAATTTCTTAAAAGCACTACTTGGTGCTTTTCCTTAGTTTGGCACTAACGTTCAAAATTTGGCGTTTTGAATGTTCAAAAAGCACTAAAAATAGTGCCAAAAGCACCAAGTTGGCATCGCTGGTAAGTTGTTGTTTTGCCATTAACATTAGCACGAGTGCATGAAAAAAATTTAATTTTATTTATGTATTTGCTAGTAAACAAAATTAAAAATGATTCATTTTGAGAAGTACATGCATTCGTCATTTTAATACTCGTCGCCAAAAATTCTTCAATGACCGACTGACTGCAGGCAGGCCGGTAGCTGGCCATCCATAATAAAATTGAAATTAAGTATTTTTTTTGCTATTTTCTTTATCCACACAAAGAAGTTGCTCAAATATAAATAAAAAAAATTTATGTATGTATGCATTTACATATGTATGTGTAAACAAAAAAAAAAATTAATATTAACAAGGTCATTGTGTGGCGTAAATTTTGTTTGTGCTGAGAATTTATTAAGGTATGTAAATAAACAAATAAAATAGAATCTAATCAGCAACAAAACTTGAGGAAAAAAGCAATGAAAAATCGTTAAAAAATAACCGGTAATAAAATACCGATTTTTTAACAAAATTTAAAAAGTTATTAAAAACTAAAAATGATTAAATTTGTTTTGTTTTATTCCCTATGAAAAAACTAAAAGAATGCTTACGGAGTTTTTAGATTTAAGGTGACTGCAGACATCAGCAAGAGTAATGTAATTATTCATTCCAGGCAAGTTAAACCAAACTAATTCCTTCTAACTTGTGATAGATGATTTAAAAAAAGGTTATTGTGACAAGTGTGACGATGATGCTCATTTTGCTTATTATAACTCAAAACTATAAATTTATAGTTTAAATAAAAAATGCGGTTCCCATTTTGCAAAAGGCATGACATTCTAAGAACATAATTTATGCTCGGAATAACGGCTATGACGCTGTGAGGTGTGTGACGTTACAAATCTCAATTTTTAAAAAAAAACTATTACTTTCAGGATATATTCAATAAAGTCTTACAATAATTTTGGCGTAGTAAGTTGTGCAGTCTTTTTGATTTGTCTTTGTCTGGAAAAAAATTACCATTTCTTTAAAAAAAAAACTTTTTGAAGGTGTGACGGGTGTGACCTAGCATAAAAACTCGAAATGTTAAACTGCGCTAAGTATTTTTGATTATACTGAATACTTTCTATCTGACAAAAATAAACATTTCTTAAAAAAATATTTTCCGAAAATGTGACTGGTGTGACCTGGTATGAAAACTCGAAATGTTTAAAGAAATAAAACTTTTTAAAACTATCAATTTTAGATGCATTCAAAACGCTTAAAATTTGTCTTTCATCCTTTTACCGTTGGCTGCTCTTTCAATTTTTTTGTCATTTTCTCTTTTTAACCCCCGACTAAAAAAAGGGGTGTTATAAGTTTGTAGTGTGTGTCTGTGTGTCTGTGTATCTGTGTATCTGTGTATCTGTGTGTCTGTCTGTGGCCACGTACAGGCCAAACGGCTGGACCGATTTTCATTTAGTTTTTTCTGTTTGAAAGATGACTTGATCGAGAGGGTTCTTAGCTATGTTTGAAGAAAATCGGTCCACCCGTTTAGAAGATATAACATCTTTTCTGAAAAAAGTCGGGGGTTTTTAAAATTTTTAATTTTTGTTATTCTTTTCCTTTTCTCTCTCTTAAGCTAAATACGGTTCATATTTTTCATGTCTTTTAGTTTTATTGTTATTTATTAACAAGCAGACCTCTCATTAAAAGACATAAAATCCAAACTTTAACAACAACCAAACAAGAGTAAATAAAGCCTTTCAGCGATATCGGGTATTTGTTAAAAATGCGAACAAAAGAAAACGTAAAATGAAAACCAACAACATACAAACACGTACAACAAAGTGCTAAGTATATGCTCACTTTAATTAATAATAAAAAAATAAAATGTCTTATATTTTATTTGCTCATAATTAATTGTGAACATCATTAAGCCAAATACTTTTTTTCCTATATAGGATCGTATTGCTCTTGAGTAGTTTAATAGTATGAACAAGAATCGGGAAATGTACGCGTTATCAATCAGACTAATTTGTTAGAAATTCTTTATAATGTAATATTTTTTCTTAATTTTTTTATGTTTCGCCTCATAACATCTTTAAAAAAAAGTATATATATATATATATATATATATATATATATATATATATATATATATATGTACATATGTATATATACACATATGTGACCTTCTCCGAGAAAAGGGGCCTAGTGTGTGAAAAAAATCTAACTCATTTCATGTTATTCTACACCCTTTTAGGTACCAAAATCCACTATTGAGTCCAAACCCGATTTTGACACACTAGGTCCCTTTTCTCGGAGAAGGTCACATATGTATATTGTCACCTAAAATCCAAAAGACCGTAAGTACACTTTTTACTATTTTACAGGAGAAGCAAAAAACTTCATAAATTTAATACTATTTATATGTTAGGTGCCAAATTGAATAATGAATAAAATCGGTATTTTTAAACATGTGTGAGTAAAATTTTAGCAAAATATGTATTTTGGTTAATCACATCATAATCAATCAAAAAGTCTATTTTGAGTTTTTTGGTTGTTACAGCCTTTTGGATTTTAGGTGACGATATGTAATATGCATTCCTATGCTTGGATTTATAAATAGTACAGTGAACTGAAGAGGTACATACATAATTTATGGCAACGCTTTTGAAATCTTACATTCTCTAGCGGCAATTTTTCTTATCATCTCTCAAAAATAATTAAAATATTTCTGTATTAACTGATTGATGCCTTTACTAATTGTGAATAAAATCATAAGCTTTATCATTTTTTTTATCTAATATTAAAGCTTGGAAACAGTATCTCACATTATAAAATTTTATAAGTTAAAACTTAACACACTTTTAGCAGAATTTTAACAGCTCTGTTAATGTTTGTAGACTTTATGTAGCGGCACCTTGTGTATATTTGAACATTATTTATAGCAACGATGGAGAGAAATAGGAATGCTATAAAAGATTATAATGGTGAACTATAAACGGTTTCTGTACTTGCTGTGTAAATTTAGTATTAAGTGCTATAAACACACACGTTTTTGCAATAATAGTCTACAATTTTTAAGAGAGCTGTTAAAATTGTCCAAAGCGTTCTAAATTTTAATGGATAAAAATATAGTGTTCCTATGAGAAAGTTGTAAAATACATTTAAAATTTTCTTCGACATAAACGATTAATTTCAAATGTTTTATACTTCACCACTAGTGAAAGAGCTTAGAGAAATTTTGTTACAATATAAAAAGTTTAGATCTTTAAGTTTGTTTTATTTTCTGAAAAAAAAAATTTAATTAGTTTGGCTCGATATTGATTTAAAATTTAACACACGAAACGTTTTAAAATTAATCAATTTCTGTCAAATAACTGGTTATTTGAGCCTTATTTCCAAATATGTTTCAAATTTTGTGCATAAATGAATCCCTGTTAATAATATTCAACTGATTTTTAATGACACATATTAATAGTCAAAACAAAGTCTACTTTAAAAATTTAAAACCAGTATTACCATACAAAATACTGGCTTTAAACTCTCAAAGTATACTCTGGAGTATTTTGATATTTAAAACAAAGTATACTGTTTTAAAAACCAGTATTTATTATGGTAATATCGGTTTTAATTTCCTAAAGTATACTCTGTTATGACTACGAATATAGGCCTATTATTTTATAACAGTATTATAATTTTTGAGCATTCATTGCATAAAATCTTTCAACAAATCGGAGTGCGATCTGAAGCATTTTTAGCTACTGTTTTCAACTAAGTTGCCTATAAATGCCTCCCACCAATAAATTAAAAAAAAATTCATGAAATTGATTTCATAAAAACTATAATCGAGTAAATTTGGTCTAACTTAAGAGAAAAAGATGACACTTACTTTAAAACTCAAATCTGATAATAATCTAAGGATACTATATGTTCAATATTTTTTTATACCGTTAAAGCGCTTGTAAATAACACAATTCTGTACTTCTACACAGCAATTTTGTGGCAGGTAATATAAAAACATACAACCATATCTTATATAACAAATTAACAGTAATAAGATGCAATTAAAACTTTAATGCTCACGTCATAAATCTGCTTATAACGAGTTATTAACTATAAAAACATGATACAAATTAAGACATTTAACACACATCTGTATGTCGCTAGATTGGTTTGCCTATTCATCGATTGAACTGTCCATTAGTGATGAGCGATAGCGTGATTTTTTAATAATGTTGCTCCTTGTGAACGTGATTTCTAAATCGCTGTTCTTTTAAACTGTGACTGTTTTTTGTTTGTAGCAGTTGTGTTATTTTGAGAAAATCTAATAAGAAGAACAGCAGTGAAATTAAACAGTGACTGTGATCACGATTTAACACATTTCAGCTCTTCTGCTTTAAAAGTATTTATTAGTATTGGTGTCTTGATAAATACTAATAAGAAGAGCGACAAGAATAAACAATCAGCAATCAACCCCATCCATACATTGAGAATTGGCGTATAACAGGCAGAGAGACAATAAAATTGCAAATCAGTGTTGCCATATTTATTTTTCAAAAATCTTCAAGTCGAGCAAAAAAAATCTTTTTTTGTTACTAAAAATCTTCTTTGTTATTTTATTGAATGAAAATGAGTTAAAATTTATTTTGTTTCTCGTGAACTATTAAAAGTAAAGCCGAATAACACAAAGTATTTACTGTATAGAATGTGTGTAAGATCATTATGAACCAAATCA
The DNA here is from genome assembly GCA_949987645.1 of Tachina grossa. NCBI lineage: Eukaryota > Metazoa > Arthropoda > Insecta > Diptera > Tachinidae > Tachina > Tachina grossa. Next base: position 109,452,718 of record OX465277.1, on the reverse strand, counting down.
GCCAAAAAATCCCTCAATAATATATTAAAAGTACCAAAAGTAAAATTTTAAAAAAATCTTATTTTTAGATAGAAAATCTTTTTCGTCGTTTTATCATGTCTAAAAACTTCAAAAATAAGATAAATCTTCACATATGGTAACACTGTTGCAAATATAAAAATGTGAGCTGTACATAGTTGCCAGAAAAGACGATTTGACACGATTCGACGATTTTGTTCTTGACAAAAGCTGAATGTATAAAAAAAATTAATGTGGTAGCTTCATTTACCGTAAAGTAAGCATACAAGAACATTCACAGTTTGTATGAAAGAACTATATTTCCAAAACCTGTTACTTGATAAATTCAGTCACAGTTGTGATATGTGATTTTTCAATCGCTGTGAAAAAGTAACATATTTCCAAATATCGCTCAACTCTACTGTCCATAGTTTGAAAATGAAAAAGGAAACTGTAACATAAAATACAGCTTGGCATGCGTAACAGTTTAGATTGTCTGTCTGTTAAGTTGTCTCAATAAATTCATTTGCATGCAGTCTGAAATATATTGCTCGTATAAATATTTGAATTGAATGTGAAAACACTTAAGAATATACATACCTGATGTAAGATGAAATGAAATTGATAAGAGTTGTAGAGCAAGCATCATAACTGAAGCATAACCATAAGTAAGCATTTATAGCAAACAAACAAAAAAGTGATAATTATAAACGGGGAATTCAAAAAATATATAAATTGCATATTTTTGCAGCAATAAAGAAAAAGTGCGAAAAAGCTACGGTCACATTAGACAAGAGCTTTCCCAAAAAAAAAAAACGTAACCACTGAATACTTATGAAAAATCTTTTGATTCCAAAATGTATTTCTGAACTTTTAATTATCATTTTATTAGCAGTTAAAGCTTGAATTACGACGACTGTTAATATGACAAATATTAAGGGAACACTTCGTATATGTATTTATACATATACTTTCCAATTTGTTTCTGTTTTTATAAAAAATCAGCTATAAAAATGCCATAAATTTTATATCGCCTTAAACTGCATTTTCAAATGAATAATGAGGAATTAATTAAATATTTCTATGATAATGTTTATAATAATTTTTGTGATAGTTTATTTTATTGGTTTTTTTTAATTAAATATATGTATATAAATTTTTTTAAGTCATAAAACTGTCATCATAACATAAATTATTCCAACCCTCAACTGAACGGACCTGTTTTCTTTTACCGCACATTAGGCAGTAGACTAATAAAATTAAATTTTATACACAAAATTTTTAAAGCAATTCTCTTTGAAGATAAAATAAGAAACTTTTATTACTTACTTATTATGTATTAGCACATAATAAGAAATGTTAAGCTGATCGTGGCTGCCTGAAATCTTTAGTTATGCTTCAGTTTTATTGCTAAGTTTGTAAACGATTTTTAGCTATTTTATTTTTATTATATTAATTTATTTTTTTATGTTAAATTAGTTTTGATCATACTTCTTGTTAAATATTTTTAAAGTGACAATATAAAGAGAAATATATACAAATTGTCGTTGTTGCTTTATTTGCTAAGATTTCTTTTCTCAAGATTTTAATAGATGCTTGTAGTTTTTTTAAGCCTGAATGATTTATCAATTAACTGATTGAAAATGGCTTTGCCTAATTAATTTTGTGGACATTAAGTGATATATTTTGAATAAAACTGAGTAATAAGCAGTCATATTCAGTAATTTTCTAAAACCCACTCTACAATTCTTACCTTCAGATGTCTTTCACAAAAAAAAAAAAAAAAAAAAAAAAAGTAATAAAAGAATCAACAAAGCTCCAAAAACGTAGATAAAGTGAACTGCAACACAATTTCTGAGCATTTAAGCCTTTTTTAATGGCACTTCTTTCTCCTCGATTTTAGGAAAGATGTAAAAACAAATGCGGAGTTTAAGGATTATAATGTTACAGTAAAATATTACCTGTAGGACGAGTTCCTCATGCAGGAACAAAATGCATATAAAAAATTCAATTGCGTAACGCATATATATATATTATTATTTTTATGCTGATTAATAAACTCATTATAATTTATTGTTATCTATTTTTGATCAAAAGATTTAATCTGCGTTTACATTTTGTCTTTTTTTTAGAAATCTTTATTTCAATGTATAATTGCTTTTTAATGAATAATTTAGACCAATAAGGCGATTATATTTTTAAATTTCCCTGCATGAGATGTAATCACATACATTACAAAACAAAACTTCAATACGACATTTAATCCCACTCATAAAAATAAGTATAAGTGCGTTTAAAATTTTTATGGCTGAAAAGTATAAAACCTGAGATAATGTCACATTTAGAAAATATTTGACATTTGAAATGCAGCAGTTACTTTTATCTAACTTAGATTAAAATTTTCATTTAATTTTAATTCAGTTCAATAAATTTTTAATTGCTTTAATTATTTCAATCAAGTTTAAAAATATTATTGATATTATTAATCTGTTTGTTATCACAATGGACACAATTGGGTCTCCGAGTGGAGGTGCGTTGTAACACCACCCTTCCTAACCAAACGTGTTTGTTGTAGTGTGAAAAATCAAAATAATATTAAATAAACTAAAGAAATATCATAAAAATTGCATTGTTAATAAGCAATTTTAGTTTAAAAATTTCACTACTATCCCAAATGAATAATTATTATGTGAAAAATTCAGTTCAAAAAAGTTTCAAAATCTATTAAAAAAAAATATTTAAAAAGTAAAAAAAAATCAATTAAAATATTAATTAAATAATTTTTAAATACACAAATAAAAAATTAATTGAAATATTGCTAGAAGTTCCATGAAAAAATTAGTTAAAAAAATTACAAAAATTTTTTTTTTAATTAATTGAATCTTTTAAAACAATTAAAAAATCAATTAAATTAAAGTTAAGAAGATCAAATATAATTGAAATATTTATGATTTAAGAAATTTATTATTAGACAAATTGTCGTAAGTATATTTATTAGTTATTTTTTAAATTTCAAATTATTGAATATTTATGTTTATAGTTGGTATTAGTGATGTAACGAATGTCAATTTTTGATATTCGCGAATACGAATACGAATATTTAATGTGAAATTCATAGACATTAAACTAGGGTTCTATTTACGATTGCAATATGAAATATTAACATATTGCTTAAAAAAGAACTTCATACTCCTGTTGATGTATTTTAAAGTTAATAAAAATTACCCAACAATTTAATGGTCGTCAGTAAATAATAGTTGATTATGATACAAAGTACAAATTTCTATAGAAAATTTAATGGATTCGTACAAACTAATATTTTTATCGATTTATTTAAATTTCGTTTAGGATTTATGCATTTATTTGTTTAATATTTTTGGAAAAATATTCGTATTCGTGTTCGCCTGAATTTGACGAATACGAATGCGAATACGAATATTTCAAATCGGCCGAATATTCGGCAATTCGAATACGAATACGAATATTCGTGAATCACTAGTTGGTATAAATTGAAGATTTTGAGAGTTATGAAATTTAACCAAAGCTTCTATTGTATACAAACGATTAATAATATTGTTACGTTTTTATCTCCTTAAAAACGCTTTTCCGTGGACCCGAAGATTCGCAAATGAATAAAAGGCCTCAGTGTAGTAATAAGGGTTAGAAATGATACAAGTTTTATTTATAAATACACTTACACTAAATTAATCAAGATCTTAATTACACAAATACAACTTAAATTACATAAATATTCACAACTGGTTACCACTACGCCTTACTCGCTGTTGTGTACGCACGTCTCCTAGCTGACTGCTATATTATTGTAGCAATTCCCCTTTGTAGGCTGCTCGTCACACGCGAAGACTCCCTCTGTTGACGCTCTTTCTTTGTACAACCACAATAATGTCCCACTGCTTTACTAAGTAACACACACTTGTGTACGACTTTCAACGCTTTCAACTACGATTTACTATTTCTTCACAATAGCGAACTGAACTCTTTAGTAGACAACTCTTTTAAATGATCTCTTGACAACAGACGATTTAACTGACAACTGACTCAACTGTGACTAAAGGTGCGATTAGATGTGACATGGCCATAATGCCATGGCCATAACCAACCAACAAAAATTCAATTGGTTTCTATGGTAATGGCTATGGCGTTATGGCGAGTCACCTATAATCGAATACAGTGTTGCTCATTACTTTGGTTCAAACGGCTGTTTTCTATGGCTATGGTTATGTCTGGAACGTCTGATTGCACCTTAAATCGCCATTGCATACGTCATCCCTTTTTATACTTCGCACAAATGCCACTAGAATTTTTAATCAAGCAAAGTCTAGACGATCATTATCATCTTAAATGTTGTTTACAATAGACATCTGCATGAAACTAAATAATGATGTTTATGAAACTTTCGCTATAATTTTTTATTCGTTTCATTTCTATTTCATACAGATGAATAACTATGAAACAAGAGCAATGAATACTCAATAGTTAAGAACGCAGTAAAATGATGTTGGTTTGTTTAATTATACAAGAGCATACTAACATTTACAAATGTGAAACAGAACATGTGTTGAGTAAATCTCGATTAAGTTCATGCAAAAACAATATGCTTTTAAAGATCAGTGTTGCTAGTTTTAGCAAAAGGGAAAATATAAAATATTACACATAATTATTTTTCTTTTCAATGCAATATTATTGTTGTTTAAAATTTCGTATTTTTACATATGCTGATGATAATCAAATTTTTTGAGTTTTATTACAAATATTAATTTAAAAAATATTTGTTATTTATATTTTTGCTTGGAAGAATATAAATAGTTATTTTCGCTTAGAAACGAGTACTTTTGTTGAGATTTTTTAATTTTTGTCAATTTCTACTTTTTTATATCATATAAAATAAAAAAAAACAAGCACGTGACCAAAACCGTTAGACACCTACACAACTAATAATCAAATTAATTAGTCAATTAATCAATTCCTTTTTTCCATTTTTCATCTAAAAGTGTGTGTTTCTTTCCATAGCATTTCATTTCAGGGTTGTGTGCAGTTCATTAAAAGAATATATAATATATTAAAATAGTTTAAAGATTTATATTATTCAAAATTGCAAATGACAAATTAAAATATGTATTACTAATATGTATGGTATATACATATGTACTTAGTTATGTATGTATGTGTAAAAGTTAAAACTTTAATTTAAAAGTGAAACCTATTACACATGTGCGACCCATACAAAAAATTCCATGATTTCACTATATTGGCAACATTGCTATTGCGAATTAATAAGAAAAGATGAGATGAGAGAAAGCAGCATGAACAGAAGTCGTTTCAATGAACAATCTCTTTGTGTTAACAGTATGAAACGAAACGTTTTCATTCACAGTATGATAAAAGCAACAGCTTGTTGAGTATTAACATATTTATTCGAAGTTGGGCCTTAGTAAACAAACATTTCAGTAGTTTCATGGATGGAATTGTTCATGCAACTCTATAGTTTACAAAGTGCCCAATTAAGTTCATGTGGTAACTATGTACATGTACATGTGTATTTGCATACATCATTAATTCATTTGTTGTTTGTTTACTTTATTTTTGTTTTTTTTGGAATTGGCATGCATGTATGTATGTATGTAGGCATGTGTATCTTCTGAACGAGCAGACGGTTTTTGTTGTTGTTATTACTTGTTTACGTTTTATCAAGCTTGTATGTGCTACGCATGTTTATTTAGTTGTTTGCTCTATTCTAGATGTTTCTTTTTAATGACCCTGTAGGAATATTTTCGCGTAACTCTTACATTAACAATTTTGAAATATTTTTGCATAATGCTGCATTAGCCCTGTCGACGGCTATAATTTTTATAAATTTACACGAGTAGAGTAATAAGAAATAAGTAAAATAAGAAATAAATTAATTAAGACGAACTGGCATTGAATAAAAATATTAACTTAAACGTTAGGTTTCACTGAGCAAACAGTTAATTGAAAATGTTTAATATTATTATTTTTCTTTCCGTAATAACCCATTAACAAAATACAACTGTATTTAAAACAGTTTTAACTTTAAAAGTCTCTTACATATGCATATTCTGCATTTTATTGTGATTATTGAATCGAAATAAAGCTGAGTGTATTTTCTGTTACTGGCAACAATTTTTACGTCAAATATTTCTAAGCTATGACCATACGAGTAACTCTTCCTGCTCATTTTGGAGAAGAATTATACACTTGAGCAAAATACATGTGGGTATCACAAAATATTCAACTTTCAGTATGATTGTAACATAAGCTATACAAATGATTGTTACTTAACTATAAGCGACCACTAACGCAGGTGGGCTTCACTTTAAAAATTTTCTGCGTGTCAATTTTTCTCTACCGATAGAAAAAAAAACAATACTTGCTTAACATTTAATATCTATTTACTAGCTTTCTCTACTTATGACAAGCCAAGACAAAAATAAATAAAAATAAAAGCAAACTAGTCAAGTGGTTGCATTTTCCCAACAAACAGCTGAATTTGTTTCATGTTTTCCTTAAAATAAAAGAAATCGATATTTTTGGGTGCGTAAATCTATTTCTTCAAATAAATTTCAAGTCAAATAAAAAATGTTCAGCTAATGCAAGTAAATGCTGTGTAAAAGGCATTTAATTTACTTTTATTTCTATTTTAGTTAATTTTTCCAATAAAAATTTTCAGTGGAGTTTGTCTCAATGCATTGTCTGACTGTGTTGCAGTCATTTGCTTGTTTGTAAGTGTTTGCCAAGTGATGTCTTAAACTGCCTGCCTAGAGTTGGCATATCATCGTCATACAAATCTTATCATATTTCCGACAATTTGTTATACCTATTTCTTGCATTTTGTTTGCTTGATTTTATTTCTCGAGCTTCACTTACATCTGACCTGTCCACAAGCTAAAAATTATTTATGTGTATTTGGTGGGGTCCAGTTAAGCAAGATTTAAGACTTCTTCCCAAGTGAGAGCAAAGTTAGTGGACAGTGAATTCTGGGAAAGGTGGAGTATATTTTATTAGTAATCAATTGAAACCATCATTTATTGAAAAAGTTTTCACGTTGAACTTTTTAAAAGCAGTCAAGACAGTGCTGACTGAAATCATTAAGTTCCGAATGGTGGAAAGATCGCAGAATATTGTAAATTATGTATGTGTCTTAAGTATTTTGTTTTTCATGTATTCAGTAACTGCGCCTCGATCTGCAATTTGTGAGAAAGAAGTTCTCGCATTGAAACAAATTAAATTTTTATATTGGTTATCCCATTTTACACAGGGTTATTTAAAAACTTAAATAAACCTAAAAAATATATCAAGAAATATATTTTTTCTTACTCACTGTGTGTTTTACAGGATAATAAAAATTTTTTCAACTCGAAAAGTTCTCACAGCCTTTACAGAAACGAGGCACTGGATTCAGTAAGTTTTATTACGATCATCGTATCGCTATAATAAATATAACGAAAATGATATTCGCTGTCGGTTTGAAGTAAAAAAAAAAATAAAGTTAATAGACTGTGGCAACACCCTATTCTTGAATAGCTGTTATTGTTATTTACATGTATTTTTTTACATACTTTCACAACTGCAATTAGGGCTGAAAAATGTCAGCCAATGTAGTAAAGTCAGAATATAAAATACATGTTGATTATTGAGTTATTGTTTCAACTTTGTTATTTGTTGAGCTTCTCATTTGTTTAAATTAAAGTTTATAACATAATAACTTTAGTTGTTCTAAGAAACTTTTGGATAACGTTTGCCTGATGATCTGCATTAGCAACAGTGAAATGCGCATAGGATCTAGATAAACCCCTCAATAATCATTTTCACTGTATTTTTAAATAAAAATAATAAATAAGTAAATTAATAATTTGGGAGTATTAGTGTGTTAACAACCCAGCCAAAAATTTCAAGAAAGGTAATCGAGTTTGGAATTAAGCATTTTTGGTGGAAGCACTTCCCTACTGGATTACCAACTTAATGATTTTAACAAGGCGTGAGACTAAAATAATCGATTCTTGAGAAGTACTTACATTTTTTTTATTTGTCAACATTTCACGTAATTCACGCATTTCGTCTAAAAAAAAAATCATTCTCTTCATTTAGCAACTTGCAAGTCATTTTTTTAAATTTTTAAGTAATGTGATTTGTAAGCGAGTAATGAAAATTGAAAATCAGAAAAGTAAGTCATTATATGGCAAGTAGTTCTAATGGTAATGTGTAATTTTTTGCTGGGAAATGTCAAACTAATTTATTTTTTTTTATTAGTTCTTTTCGCTTAGTTTGACCTTTTGTATGCCCAAAGAATGACAAAAGTATTGTTTTAAGTACTCTTTGAATATTGGCCGTTAAATAACTCTAATTGCGTTCATTTAAAAATGAAAAATATGCTTGCATGCATACACACCCACTAATCTTAAACCGAATACTTATAACTATAAACATCCAACAACTGTGTGTATATACACATTTTTTACATTATGCAGCACCAGAAACTATAACTAAAGTTTATAGACTGCGTGAGCTACAATCATACGCATGAAAATAAAAATACTCTGACTATTATTCGGCTAAAAATGCGTATATATAGGGATATTTTATTTACACGCACACGTAATGCATATTTTCAAGCAGTAACACACACAGCCATATATTTCCCATTCCATTTTATATACACAAATGTATGTATACGGAGGCCAATAATTAATAAATATCCCGAGTAGTATGCGCATATTTTTTTTTGTCCGATTAAATATTTATAGGCTGAGTATAAGTATGACAGAGAGTCAATGCAATTGATACCATTTTGCACAATTCTACCGATATTCGGTAGATTCTACCGAATATGTTTGTGAATTCTACCGAACAAGACCTGAAATCTACCGAATATTGTTATTCAGTAATTTAAGTCGATATATGTGATATATAGCAGTGCGGCCGCAGAGCGGTCATTTTTTGTCATGAAAATCATTAAAACAGAACAAAGAAATCGGTTAAAAACTGAAACTATAAGTAATATAATAAACTAGTATTTGCCAAAGAAAATTGTGCCTTGGGGATGAAATATTTATTTTTGCACAAAAGTTTAAATTCATAAATGGATCTTACATATAATATTTTTAGTTACAAATGTTTGTCAAATAAAAGTTATTTTAGTAGCTTTATAAAACAAAAACTGAATTCCTGTTATTTATGTATATTACTTTATATATGCCTAGCATATCTATATAAAGGGTAAGGGCAAATAACTGGGGATGAGACTTTTTTTATTGGAAATGCTTCATTGTTTATGGCAGTTTAATTTCCAATAACATGTGAAGTTTTAAATGTGCTTTTTGAACCTGTTTAGTTTGATACTCCTTACACTTACCCTTTATATATAAGCACATATATTTTGTTATTTTTTATGTTTGTTTGAATAAAAAAAATTTCTACCGAATTTCATTCAAATCTACCGATTTTTTTTTGTCGATTCTAACGAATTTAAAAAAAATTAAGTATGCACACTCATTGATACCCATGTGCCTTTTTATTTTTGGTTGTAGCGTATTTTAGTTTTTCGCATAAATGAAGTAGAGATGCTCTCGTGTGATGGCATCGGCTATAGTCCTAGTTGCTTGAGAGAAAATATGTGAGCATATGAATTGTTTACGGTACAAGTAATATTATACGCAGTTACTAAATTTTAGACTATTTACTTATGTATCTTAATTTTTTTTTTAATACCCATTGTCATTCGCTGGTACACACTATCGTAAGATTATTGTTACTCCAAGCGAATCAATATATTGCTAAAAATTTTAGAAATAATTTTCAATTAATTTTCTGAACGAATGGTTTCATTTAGATAAATTCATATCATGTTATACTGTTGATGTCAAAAATGTTTTCTGAAAGTTGTGCTGACATTTGTCAACACTGCTCAGTCAAGCAGTTGAGATCACCAAATTTGATTAGTATTGTACTGCAGGCTTCCACTGTCTTTGCTCTATTATTTAATTTCATTTTTCTTTATTACCTTATTACGTTAATATTTATTTATTAAAAATATTTCAAACTTTTTTTTCTGCATACTAATGGATTTTATTAAGCATGACCGAATCTTATTACTATTTTATATTTAGCAAACAAATTTAAAAAAATATTTAAATTTTAATTTAAACAAGTGCGTTACGCGTAGTATCTAAAAAAAATTTATTTATTATTTTTTTTTAAGAGTTATACCACCAACAGTTGTACAATTTTACTTTTAAGAGGTTTTTTTTCTTTAGCTTTAAGCAAACAAATAATCAAGTTAATATTTAATATGTATTAAAACTTATTTATTTTTTGTAATTTTTTTTGTTATGTGTGGCATTTATCTATCCTGTCATATTTTACTAAATAATTTAACATATTTCTGTTTTTTTTTAAATACTTTAGACGTCGCTATGGGAGATTTTCTTTTTCACTAAAAGACAAAAAACAGCTTAGTTTTGACAATAAATTTTTTTTTAACATCAAGGAAGAAATCTGGACAAGCCGAGAGCTTAGGTGGGCATTTCATTACATATTGTAATGTGTGTATGATTATTTAATAATCATAATAATGAAATTGGGTAAATAATACGAAATGTGGGTTTTTAGGAAAGCAACGAGTTAAAAATAAAATGTGTTTTAAAATTTATTAAAACTGGTAGTGTTGCAAGTTCTTTTTATAAAAGGGTACGTTAAATGGAAATATTTGTACAAATATTTCAAAAATTATTACTTATCGTTGTTATTATTAGACTGTGCTACAGTGAAAAATCCACACCGTCTTGACACTATAAATTCGATTATACTACTGAAGAGTAGTAAAATCCTATACTAAGTTTGGCGATTTTGGTGATTAAGTTTTCTTATGGGCCTCCAAGGATTTAGAAAATTAGTGCAGCCCCAAAAAGATGGTATCATCAGTTTTTGGCCAACAGATCATGCAGACTTGGTGATAGCTCTGAACTATATAAAGCAATAATTTCTTCGCGCAAAATAGTTCACTTTTTTTAGAATAACTTACAGTGACTTTTGAATTTTTGCTAACAATATTTGACAAAGTTGAAAATTTTTTGTGAACATATCAATGCAATTTGAACGTGTCAGGGCAACCTAAATACCTCATTAAGAGCACTTTGTACCTTAAAAATTTTAATTTTTACACACTTTTATTTAATGGTAATTAAGCATTGTCTATATTTATTTCTTTGGTGCTTTGCCACATTATCAGTAGACTTCAACCACATATTTGGAACTGTCACAAACCTCCTATTTTATGCATAGACTTTAAAGAACTATTTGAGAATTCACAAATAATAATATTTTTTAAAATCACAGAAGAAAAATAAGCTTAGTAAGCCTAGAAACTTTAATAAAACCCCGTAAATAATTTATATCCGATATGAATCTCTTTTAATTTTCTACACCATAATACAATTAGAAATCTATTGGATGATTTGACAAAGCATTAACGAAATATATAAACAATGCTCAACTCAAATGATAAATTTCTCAAATATTTCATTTACTTTCCCAACAAAAAGTAGCAACGAGATAATAAGGCAGAAATTAAAAAAAAATTACTCTCCCAGATACGAAAAAGTAAATGAACGCTTAACTTGTAAGAACTTGGATGGAAATCATGATACAATTGTACTTTTTCTGCTGTATTTTGTTTCATATTATTTTAAATTGGCATTTAATAGAACTACTTTAAACCGTTTCCTGTATTACTTAATATTCTTATGCATCTTTCATAATTTTTTAATTTTATTCCATTAACAAATACAAAAATTCAACTTTCCATCTCTGATGAGAAACAAACAAAATTCTTTGACAATAAAATTGAATTTATATGGTTTAATAAAAGAAGAACAATAAATTAAGAAAATATTCTTTCGTTTTTCATACGTATACATACATATTTTTTAACGGTCTAATTCATAAAAAATATTTTAGGTTCATTACAGGTTTATTTGACAAGTTTTCCATAGAAATATGTCAAGTAAGCGCTTAATAAACCTGAAATATTTTTTATGAATAAGGCAGTAAATAAGGAAATGCACATTTTTCAGTATTCATTTTCAGATATTTTTCAAATAATTTATTCGATAACAAAACACAGAAAAGCTGTCTGAATAATTCTAGCAAGTGAAAATTTTACGAATAAGAATTTATAAGAATTTTTTTATCTCTCAATTTTTTTCTCTCTTTTGACGCTCTCTCGTTGCAAACTTTCCGAGTTAATGAACACTTTCCAGTAACAGTTGTTACAAATTCGTAACAAATTTTAGTAAATGAACAAACCTAATTTAATAAACAAAACTGTTAAAAACAAATACTTGAAGAAAAATGTTTGCATCAGATTAAACTGTTTAAGCCTATTGCATCTGTTACAACAACTTAACGTTACATCTTTTAAATTAAATTCAATAGCATCTACATTCGCCCCCTTATCAGATAACAGGAAGCAAAGATATAGAGACAGGAGTTAATATTTTAGCTTACAGACATGAAAATATATGTATATGTATAAAAAGTTAATATATTGCATTAGCAGCAATTACAAGTTTTGCATGCAACTGATTTATTAAAGCAAATGTCTAAGAGATCTGCGAGCGATAAGAAAATCTTGCAACTTGTCATTTATCTCGAATTATGGCAAAAACAAAGAACTAGTGCAAAGAAAAAAGAAATGTAGAGCTGTAGAAGACAAATAAATAGAGAAATTAAAATAAAAATTGCCCATATCTAGTGCGTGCGGCTGTATCTACAAATCACTACTGGTCATTAAAATGATATTGACCAACTAACATGATTATCTTGTAATATCAAAATTTGCTGTTAAAAAAAGATTATAGAAGAAACAAATAAAAAAAGTATTTAATAAAAACAAAAACCTGACTCCAAAGAAAAACTAATGGCTGCACAAAACTTAATGCACAAATGGAAGACACTTCCCGGTTGTTGCCTTAAAAAAATTACTCAACAGAAATGTAATTGCAACAATTGCAGCAGCAACAGTCTGAAAAGTTTAAAAACAAAACAGAAAGTTTAAAAAATTGTGCGTATTTGGAATCTGCAACTTGTTCATACACAAAGTAGTGCGTAAGTTTGCAAAAAATAAAATAAAAAACAACTATCGTACAATGCAAAACATTTTATTTTAATTATGTATCTTTGTGTTTGCGCAAAACTTCCTTTTAGTAAAAATAAAATGAAATAAAATATTTTGGTTGCTGTTGCATTGTGACTAATGGAAATATGTCAAGTGGCCAATTGTGTGGTCAGCAGTTTTATTAAAAAAAGAGAAACTTTTCATGTTAACATTCATTTGTTGTGTATGCAACATGCAATATAAGCTAAAGATATTTTTTTTTTGAAGAAAGAAAAATAAACATTGGTTTGTTAGATTGAAAATCACTGTTGCCAAATTTTTTACTGAAAAATTTATCCCTAGAGGTGTACGGAAAGTAGCTGGAAAGTAAATAAATCTCTTTAGCAAAATTTTCATATTAAATGAAGACTTTATTTCAAAGAAATAGAATTCGGAATTCATGTATTATAACCGACTTAAAAATAGGAGGAGCTTATCAATTCGTTTGGTTTTTTTTTTGTCACTTCATTACGCGGTATATTTTAGACCCATTGAAAAAATTCTTTTTTTGTCAGCGAGCGTATAAAAAAAAAGTACACGGGGCACACCCAGTAATTTTTTTATTTAATTTTATAATATTTTGCCTATCCGATTGCTACGAAACTTATGTAACAACACATTAGGCTGCCGTAAGGACGCAATTTTGAAGTTGACAAAATGGGCGAAGCCACGCCTAATAAAACTTAAGATTATATTAAATTGCACATGATTTTACATAACCCATTTTTACGCAACTTTGCATGCGCTCTAATCTTAAAAAAATTACAAAATCTTTCATTAAAATAAGTGGGCGGAGCCACGCCTATTAAATTTTAATATTATATTTTATCGTACTTGTACTTAACCAATTTTTATGAAACTTCGTACACACTTTGAGCTCTTGAAAAGAGACAATCTTGCATTCAAAAAAGTGGGCTGGTCCACGCGCATTAAAATTTAGCATTATTTTTCATGTACTTATACTTTATCGATTTTTTTGAAACCTAACACACATTTCCAGCTCTTGAAAAGAGACAATCTTGCATTAAAAAAAGTGCGCGTGTTCACACCCATTAACATTTAGTATTAGTCTTCACGCACTTGTACTTAATTAATTTCTATGAAACCTAACACACATTTTTAGCTCTTGAAAAGAGAGAATATTGCATAGGCGGATCCACGCCCATTAAAATTTAGCACTATATTGCAAGAGTGTATACTTTATCGATTTTTACGCACACACTTTAAGCTCTGAGAAACGCAAAATTTTGCTTTTAAAAAAGTGGGCGGGCCACGTCTTTAAAAGTCTAGTGCCATATTGCATGTACTTATATATATCCAATTTCACATGACTCTTAACGAATAGCTTCGGTTCTTAGAATGACATAATTTTGTGCTTTAATAAGTGGGCGGGGGGGGGGGGGGGGGGGCACGGCAATTAAATATTAATATTATATTTGATGTGCTTCTACCTTATCGATTTTTAAGAAATTCTGCACACACCTTGAACTCTGTAAGCACAAATAAAAATATTTTATTTAACTGAATTTGAACTATTTTTAAGTTTTCAGTGATTATTTTTTAAGTCGGTTTAATATTTTTTTAAGTTTTATTTTAATTCATATTACAAAATTCTTTGAAGGGTTTACTTTCCTACTGCGCCTATTTTTTGACATTTACTTTTAGTATACTTAAGCAAATTGTCACAAATAGATTAATGCCGGAGTAACGCTATCAAAGTAAACAAAAAAAAAAATCATTTACAAAATATTTTAAGCATACTTTTGTTTGAAATGAAATTTACTTTCAGTAAATATTTTTTACTGTTCCAGCAAATTGTTTGTTCGAATTTTATTTCATGCAAAAAACACTGTATTCTCTCTATTAAGCTCTAATTCATACAAATAATATAAAGCAACCTTTGTAATAAGATTGTTTAGAGATTTCTGTTCAAATATGGAAATTACATAATGTACAGAATGTTTTATTTGTTTGTTTAATTTCTGCAAAAAACCGACTTCAATGCAAATATCTGATAGAACATTTTTGCAAAACAATTATGGCACCAAACTGGAAGCAAATTCTTCATATAAAAAAATTTGGAAAATCTGTTGGTTAAGAAGAAGTACGAGAAATATAAAACTAAATTTTAATGGGCGTGCCTCCGCGCGCTTTTTTAAGTGCAATATTGTGTGATTTTAAGAGCTCAGGATGTGTGTTAAGTATTGTAAAAATCGGTAGAGAAGAACCATTTAAAATAATATATTAAATTTTAGTGGGCGTGGCTCTGCCCATTTTTTTAAATGGGAGATGCTGTATATATTAGAGCTCAAGGTGAGTTTCGTTAGAATCGGTTAAGTAGAACTATGTATAATAATAAATTTAAATAAACCCGCCCATTTTTCCAAACTTTAAAATTGTGTAGGCACAAGAATTAAAGGTGTTTTCTAGGTTTCGCAGCAATCAAATTAGTATAATATCACAAAATCAAATAAAAAAATCTGTGGGCATGTCCCGTCCACTTTTTTTTTTTTTTGCAATAAGACCAATTGGAAGCTATACTCAATCAGAAAAAAAAAGAATTTTTACAATCGGTCTAAAATGTACCGAGTTGTGAAGTAAAAATATAAAAAAATACAGACGAATTGACAACCTCCTCCTTTTTTAAAGTCGGTTAAAAAATACTCGTAATAATTTTTTTCAAACAAATTGTTATTTGAATTTACAAATTTGTTTGTGGGACCGAAATTGAATAAATTAATATTTGATTCAGATAATTTTGTATTTGAATCAGTTTCACCTGTGTATCGCTTGCAACAAGGGAAAAATATGTTTTCGTGAAATTTATTATACCCTACACCAAAAATGGTATATGTATGGGTTTGTCATTCTATTCGTATTGCACCTCCAGGTCCAGAAAATTAAAATTTTTTTGAATATAAAATTTTTTTCAAATATTGACATTCGCGACTTCCAGATTAATAAAACTAGTTATTTTCTTTTAATTAAACCTATCGAGCGACATGTAGGAAAAAATAAATTTTTTTATTGCAGTTAAAATGTTATGATCTTTTGCTTAAATGCTTGCATATACAAATATATGCAGCTGAACAAATACAGGGTGGGCCAAAAGAAACCAAAGGGTGTAAAAGTTTAATAACTTTTTTGTTTATTAACTTTTTTTATTTTTTCTTTCAGATTATATAATATACAAAATGGATGTATGAAAAATGATGTCTCTTAAATGACCACCGTTTTCAGCTTCGCACTTATGGGCTCTTTTTAGAGCATTTTCCATAACATCTTTCAAAACTTGTGGCTGTAGCGTTCGAATTTCTGCAACAATGTTTGCCTTGAGTTCAAGGATTGTCTCTGGCTTGTTCACATACACTCGCTCCTTCAAAAAACCCCAAAGAAAATAGTCGGGTGCTGTCAAATCTGGCGATCGCGCTGGCCAAATAATTTCCGAATTTCAAAATTTTGCAAAATTTAGACGTTGCCGATGATCTGCGGGTTTTAATTCTTGGACCAATTGCACCTTATATGGGTATAACTGTAAATCTTTTTCTGAAATGCGCCGTAGTGACGTACGAGACATTTCTAGCTGAGCAGAACGCCTTCTGCCAGATGTTTCTGGTGCTTCGTTAACACTTTGCTGTACTCGTTCAATATTTTCCGCAGTGCGACTTAAACGTGGTTTAATGGTTCGAGGCAAATCTCTTACGCTGCCATGTTGGTGATGACGATTAACTAAGCAACGAATCATCGCTTCAGAGGGCGAAATTCTGACGTTAAAATGTCGACGATATGCTCTTTACGTTAAAATAATTGATCTCTGGTTTAAATAATAAAATTCTATTGTTCTGGTTCTCTGTTCAGTTGTGAACCTCTCCATTATAAATTCTCCAAGTGTTGTCTATATAATCTGAAAGAAAAAATAAAAAAAATTAATAAACAAAAAAGTTATTAAACTTTTTCACCCCTTGGTTTCTTTTGGCCCACCCTGTACATCAGCCTTTAATCTTACAGAAATTACATAAGTGTATATTTATCATCACTTTTAAATATCTTCCATGCTAAACTACTTTAAACTTACAATAAAACAACTTAAACTATTTACAACTTTTGCCGGTTGAAATGAGATTCAACAGCTGTTGAACAATTCCAAACATATCAAATAAAGCTTTTCATTCATAAACTATTGAAGATGAAGAGATGTTTAACACACTTTTACGCTCTTAAAAATAAATGAACTCAATTCATTTGTATATACTCTTCCATTTCAAGTTACAAAACAAATCTCTTATTTTTCTAAATAAGAAAATCTTATTTATTTGCAACATATAAAATAATTTTTTTCCTATTAGAACCCAACAGTTTGATGACTTTTGTTTTCTAAAGCGCATGATTGACGACGAAGATCAAAACCAATAATTTTGCAACACTCGCAACGCGTTTGTTAAATAAACAGCAACTTCAAAAACAATAAATTGTATGTGAAAAAAAAGTAAAATCAATAGACAGGATTAAAAAATCAAGTTGGAAAAATTAAAAATTTTACTAAAGTTGTTTAACAGGATGTAAAAAAAAAATTTCAATATTTGAATGTTGTTGCCTGCTGCAGTTGCTGCATTACAAAAGCGGAAATGTTGTGATTAGTTATTTATGAGTTAAATTTTATGAGCATTTTGTATTAAATACTTTTTAAAAACTGTGATTAATTAAAATATTAAATAAATAAATTGAAAAAAAAGAAAGCACATTAATTTTAATTGCATAATAATGAATTTAATAAATTTTCAACATGTATGGCTGCTAATGAGTTTGTGTTATTTTGCTGTGACTTCAACTGTAACTCTAGAACGCCATCACAGAAACGAAAGCCGCATAATAGATCAAAATAATAATCAAAAGAATCTTAAAAGGAAATTTATTACAAATCATAGTGAGAACAGAAGAAATGGTAAGTTTTATTAAATCTTTAGATATAAAGAAACGAACAATTTAGCGTCATACTGCAGGGTAAGCTTAGCCCATCAAAATACACTACAGAACTTTCTGCTTACTTCATCTTGAACTAATTGATATAAATGCTTAAATACTTAAAAAATTAGGCACACTCATTGGTGAATTTATTTGCAAGGTATCGCATTAAAAACCATTAATTTAAAAACAAATCAGCCAAGCACCATTTTAAAACGTAAAATTTAGGAATTTTAAAATATTATTTGCTGTTAGTTAAGCATGTCTAAGATGACAGAGATAGCTAAGTTGAGCGACGATAACGATTTTTCAAATTGTTCCTATCTAATAACGTCTCCTCAATTAAACAAACATTTACATTGCCTCGAAATATTTTCCCTCTTCTCCAAATTGCAATCAAGAATCATTTTTTCCTAGAAGTGTGTTCTTCCCTTTTTAACAGATTTCTGTATTTTTTCTTTTGACATTGTTACTTCATAACTCGGCACATATTAGACCGATTGTAAAAAAAAATATTTTTTTTTACTAAAATGGTATAGCTTCCACTTGGTCCCATTGCAAAACAAAAGTGGGCGGAAAATGCCTAAAATTTTTTATATTTAATTTTATGATATTCTGCTTAGTTGATTGCTGCGTAACCTAGCAAACACCTTTTGTTCTTGTAATTACACAATTTTAAAATTAAGAAAATGAGGGGGGGGGGGGTAGCTGTTACGCGCATTAAAATTTATTATTATATATCACGTGGTTCTACTTAACCGATTTTTACGATACTTATCACTCTTTTGGTTCTAAAATAGACACACTCTTCCATTAAAAAAATGGGCGGAGTCAAGCCCATTAAAATTTTATATATTTTTAAGTGGTTCCACTCAGGGTTAACGTTCATACGACTAAAGTCGCAATTTGACCCTTTTTAGCGGTCTGCGACTTTTTGTGAGACTTTTTTTTATGACCGACTTTTGCGACTTTTTTGATTTTCTTGGGACTTTTTACCCTTTTTTGTAAAGATTCTCACAAAAAACATTAAAATTGCAGTAAATTAAATTTTTTTTAGAAAAAAAAATAACGCCGTCAAAATTTAAAATCAATTCACAGATTATTGTTGATTTGGACGCACTTTTATGATTTTATATTATATTACTTTCTTGCACCCTTGACATGTGTACAATAATAAATTTTTCCCAAATTTTCAGTAAAAGTTTCAAAGAATAGTTTTAGCAAAAAAAAAGATTTTAAAATAAAAATTCTGGTTTTGTAGTGCTTATTTTACAAAATTATTTTTAGCTGCCGAGTCAATGAAAGAAAAAGTTGTCGTAAAACATACAGGTGTGTACCAAAATGTGAACATTTTGAAATTAGCTTTGCTTGAAACTAAATTGAAAGTAAAAACATGCAACTCAATGCTGTCAGCTTTAAATTTAATAGACAAAGATACTATAGAAGAGTGGATTCCAAAAAAGTAATATTCATGTATGTAAGTAAATATAAATAAATTCACCAAAAAATAGGATATATGGCGCCAAGATCAAACGAATATAATTGAAATAAACAGCTCACGTGGTTTTGGTTCAAAATGTTAGAATTTTGTAAAAAAATTTCTTGACCTCGGCAGCATACGATAGCCAAATTTATTAAACGTAAGTAGATTTCTTCAGTATACATACAAGAAAATATGTATTGAAGCACACACAATAATGCAACTGTATATGTTATGAAATATGCAATAAGCTTTTTATTTTGATTCAATAATCTGTTTTAATAAAAAAGCGTTTAAAAAGCTATGCAACTTTTATTTTCTCAAGCGACTTTTTTGTGCGACTTTATTTTTATAAAATGACCTTTTGTGCGACTTTTCAAAAATTCCCAGCGGCAACCCTGGTTCCACTTTACCAATTTTTAAAAAATTTAACACAAACCGTGAGCTATGAAAAACACACAATCTTGCATTTCAAAAAGAATGCGGAGGCACCCCCATTAAACAACAGATTTAAAACATTTTTTGTTTCAAAAAGTTTACTTCCAGTTTGGTCTCATTTATTTTTTTTCAATCTATCAGATCTTTTCAATTAAGTCGGTTTTCTGCAGAATTATTTTATTCTCCTTGCTTGATTTTTTTACTTTTCGAACTGAATCAATACATCGAGTAATTTCATTATTACACTTCCAATTATATATTAAAAGTTATAAATAATTATTTTAGGAACAAGTCTAGTAAATATTTTCCACGATTAATTGCAATAATTTCCTGCAACATATTTTTTTCATTGAATATGAACCTCTTTGGTTTACATACAATACATTTTATGACTATGATATACTAAAGAACCTTTGTTAATCGAAGGTTAACGAAATAGTGAAATACAATAATAAATATATATAAATTGACCTAAAGATTAATAAAATAGTTTCATTGAACATAAAAAATAAGGTCGAAAAATTTGATAAACAATTTAAAAACATTTCATTTGAAAACCAAAATTTATATATTTCTTACTATCATGCTAAAATTTGTGTGATTTTTAATTAATTTTCAATATTCTTCCCATTTTTTACATTCACTATGCATTAATAGCGGGAATAAATGTTCCAATGGAATTCAATATAGCAAATTTCCCTTTATGGGGAATCAAAATTTCACATTATTTTCACCATAGGGGTGGTGATTGTTTTTTTTCACTATTTCCTATTTCCATATTTACGGCCTGGAGCACGATCTCGACAAGAAACTTTCTATCGCTTACTTATGTTAAAAACAAAAACAAATTTTCGTATTTTATTGTTGTTTTCAATACAAGTGTTCGATCGAAAGTTTCTTGTCGACATCTTGGAGCAGGCTGTTAGTGTTACAGTCATCTCAGAAGGTTACCATACCTTTTCATAGTTTTACAATATTTTAATTTACAATAGCATAAGAAAATTTATGAAAGTAAAATAAAAGGTAAATCAGTCAAAGATATTTAAGCACAATTTCCACGATACTGATGAAATTTATCTTATCAATATTATTATACATATATTATTTTTTTTTTTTTTTTGCAATGAAGGTTATTTCGACCAAATTTAATAAGAGTATACTGAAAATTGTTCAACAAAATAAAAAAAAAAAAAAAAATTATAAATATGTATATGTGCTGACTTTATTGTTTCTTTACTAAAACGTAGTAAAACATTGAAACGTCTTCAACAGATACTAATCACAATGTAACATCAGAGTGCTCTCCTTTGTCGGTATTGTGTAACAGAATCATCGGCGAAGTAAAACCAATAAAAAATTGCTGCTAAGCACAGCTTCAAAAATTTAATATGCCTGCTTTACACCAGAGGCGCTATAACTCTGCATTATAACGTGCTAAACCCAGAGTTGTAAAAGAATGAAGCATTCCTCTATCTCGTCCTTCACCATCTGTCTTTTCTATCACTATCCCTTTCCTAAAGGAGGTAACACCTGTAACTAATAGTAGGCATTTATTGCCTGATTGTTACTTCTCTTTTTAAACGACACGACTGTTGTTAACTATAGATGGTAAATTTGAGTTATAATTGCAAAAAAAAATTTGTAAAGTTGAAATACGATGAATAAAACAATTTACATATTCCATTTACACTAAACAATTAGTTTATCGTTACCTAAATATAAAAAGGCGTATCTCTTTATTTTTTCTAAGTCGATATTTTTGAATTTTTCGATAAATTATATGATCTTCTCGATTTCCAAAAAAGTTAAGGTCTTTTTATATTAGAGTAGCGATATTAAAGCTGAAATTAGCATCAACTGACACCACACCCATTGGCCCAAAAACACAAAAATGCTGATGAATTAAGTGTAGTGGCATTCTAAAACAGCATGTTGTTCTGTTCGGAGTTGTCTTTAGCCTAATAAAAGCAAAAATTACGCAAAAGCCTCATTATGTTTCGATATTCTTGATTTGTATATAAATTCGAACTATTACTACGATAATATTGTGTACCTTCTGCAATACAAGTTACTCAGTTTTATGAGTAACTTTCCATACATATTCATCATTTACTTCAAGACCGCCATAAGTCAAAAAAAGAACTATTTTTACAGAAAACGCGTTTAAAAGTTTTCAATTTACATGCAACGCAATGTTGCTAGAACAAGCTATTTATATTAGCAATTTATTCTGTTTGTAACTGTTATGAAAATTACTATAAATATATGTTTTCATTTATCATAAAAAATTTATGTTAAAAAAATTTTTATTGCATCTGCTCCAACGTCAGAAGTCATTGAACTTCACAGGCAAATCGCTATTTTCCTCAAAAAGTTACTCAAGGAAAAAAACAGCAAACAACTTGAAAATATTTTCAAATTAAACGAAGTTAAAAATGAACAAAATCAATCTACAGCTGTTTATAGATATAAAATCTTTTTTATTTTTTTTGCCTTATTTGCCATTGTGTGATTATGGCTGTTTGAGTAATATTTATTTGATCTTGCTGGAAATCCGGAGAAAGTGTTTAAAATTGTGCAAATATGTAAACCCGCTTGCTGTTGTTCAAACAACAAATTCCCAGCAAACATTTCAGTGCAATCTATTTAAATAAAAATCAAATGTCGTTCGTTGGTAATCGCAGCACTTAAGAATGGCTGCACTTACGTTTTTACGAAAAAAAAATTTACCACACCTACTTTTTTTAACTTATCCAAAATTGGAGAGCAATTTTTTTTAATTTAATTTAATTGAGCTTTCATTACAAAAAGGATTTCAGCAAATTGTAATACGATGAATCAAAACAATTCACATATTCCATTTACACTGAAAACTGTGTATATAAAGCAGAAATCTACATCAACTGACACTACACGCAGTGGACCAAACACAAAAGAACGCTAATGATGAAGGTTTAGTGTCCTTCAAAAACAGCTAGTTGTTCCGTTCTACTATGTGTTTGTCACTAATAATCCCAAATTAATATTTTACTTATTAAGTAAAATATTTTTTTTATTAAAAATACATTGAAATTGATTATTGAGGGGTTTAGCTGGATCCTATGCGCATTTCACTGTTACTAATGCAGATCATCAGGGAACCTTTACCCAAAGCTTCTTAGAACAACTAGAGTTATTATATTATAAACTTTCATTTAAACAAATGAGAAGCTCAATAACAAATAACAAAGTTGAAACTAGAACTCAATAATCAACATGTTTTTTTATTTTCTTACTTTACCATTGTTACATTGGCTGACTTTTTTTCAGCTTCAAATTGTAGTCGTAAGAAAATAAAATTTATAGGATCCAGCTAAACCCCTCAATAATAAATTTCAATGTATTTTTAATAAAAAAATGTTTTACTTGATAAGCAAAATATTAATTTGGGATTATTAGTGCGTTTAAAAATTTTAAACTTAAATTGTAACAATTCCCATTAAAAACACTAATTATTAACTTGACTGCACCCGGTCAAAAAAATACTTGTGTGGCAACACTCTATTCTTAAATAGCTATTGTTGTTATTCACATTTTTTTTCTTCTTACATACTCTTACGACTACAATTTGAAGCTGAAAAAAGTCAGCCAATGTAGCAATGGTACGTCCCTATTTACACTATGCAAGTCTTATTGCTAAGCTGATTAGTTTGTTAGGAGAGAGAGACGGGGGGAAAAGAAACATTGCTGTTCCCCTCGTCACTCTATCGCTCTCCGTGAAACTAAACAGCTTAGCAATAAGACTTGCACAGTGTGATTTGGGACTAAAGTAAGAAAATAAAAAAACATGTTGATTATTGAGTTCTTGCTTCAACTTTGTTATTTGTTATTGAACTTCTCATTTGTTTAAATGAAAGTTTATAATATAATAACTCTAGTTATTCTAAGTTGCTTTGGGTAAAGGTTCCCTGATGATCTGCATTAGCAACAGTGAAATGCTCATAGGATCCAGCTAAATCCCTCAATAATCAATTTCAATGTATTTTTAATAAAAAAATACTTTACTTAATAAGTTAAATATTAATTTGGGATTATTAGTACGTTTAAAAATTTTAAACTTAAATTGTAACAATTCGCATAAAAAACACTAATAATAATTAAAATTAATAATTAAAATTAAGCACGTGTAGAAGCATTTCGTTACAGCTCATAAAACTATAATTCTCTATTATTTATTGACAAATTGTTTATACGCATTGGAGTTTTGTAAGCGTTTTTGAATTGTGGTTGAAGAGTATCGATGAGTTGCTTAAGCCGCAACGAAATGCATAAGGACATGCTTAACCAATAACAAAATTTTTTTATTCAAATCTATCAAAATGATTTGTTGGAATAACCAAATATTTTCATAAATAAAGTTTTTCTGTGCATTTATAATCTCAAAATCTATTGAGCTCTTTTTTTTATTTAATTGACAAAAATTAAAGTTGTTTTTTAATATTCAACAGTCGTCAAGCAGCTCTGGGTTGAAGAACTGCTCTCGCGTCATCGTAATTATTTCTTAAGTGCGGTCAGGCATGTGTGTGTGTGTTTTGTTTGGCATTCGAGAGTTTTTCGTCTCGCTCGCACTGGTTGACTGATTGGCCACGGATAACCATATAGTCTTGCGGTTCTTTTGTGGAATTTCGTTGACAACCACGTTGCTACTTCTTATGTAAAGGCATATGTCGGGTATAGTCAGTCACAAAAACATTTTTAAGAATACTGTTAATAACATCATGGACATATTTTCAAAGTCACCACACCCCGTACATTTTTGTGAAACCATAAAATTTTAGTTTTAATAAAAAGTTTAATTTTTGGCTATATGTCGTTTACGATTAAATTAGAAATATGGCTCGATATTTTCGCAAGAGATGTTAGTTTTTCCTTTTCAAATTATGTATTTATTTATACAAATCACAAAATTTATCTATTTCTAAAAGAAATAAACAATTTAATTTGAAGAACAAACTCTATCTCCTAGGAGATAATCAGATGTTTATATTTGCGTGTTTGTTGGGTCAACTTGGGGTTTCTTTATTTTTTCTCTTTCAAATGTAAATGACTGTTTGTAAACGGTAGTAAATATCGATTTATTGATTTGATGCTTGGTTTCTATTACGATTGTCTGTCTACCGGTTTTCATTGTGATATCTAAAATAGTTAAAATATGTTAAATTTTATAGAGATAATCATGAGTATGGCACAACTTTTGTTTTGTTTTTTTTTTTTTTTTTAGATAAAACAGATGAAATTAAATAATTTATTTTAACTTGAGTAACTGTTAATATGGCCAAAAAGAAAAATATATTTTTTTGTTTGTAAATAATTATGTTGCCGTTATCGATTTCATAATGAGATTAAATATTTTAAAATGCCTTAAAAGGTGTAAATGTATAAATATTGTAATAATTATAAGTGTTTTAAAAAGCTTGCAGCTATTTAAAGCAAGAACTATATTTGCGATAAAATAGTTTTTTATACAATTTCTTGTTTGCGCAATCAAAATTATTTTATTCATTTTTATAAAACTATAAATAATAATGAAAAAAATATTGCAATAACCAGCATTAGTAGGATATTTACTATTACACAGATTTTGGGGTGTGTTCTTAGCATCTTAACAACATGGGATTTGGGAATGATGCTAAATAAATTTATAGTGCCCCTTGTTGCAATTCGTCGTTTTGCCTTTAAAAGTTTTTCATGTTGAAAATTAAATGCATTTAATGATGTTTTGTTTTTATTTTTTTTTATCTTTTCCATGACGTAGTGTAGTGAATTTCAAATGTTAATGTTTATATGTTGTTGCACTTTAACACACATCGGACCTTACAAATTCTAGTTTTTATGAGAAAATATTGACATCATTATGACTTATATGAGGTTATCAGCTCGAAATTTATTATTTAACTACTTAGCTGCTCTATTTAATTACTTAATTGATCTATTATTTTGTTATATATGTAATATATTCTGTACAAAAACGAGTTTTCAGCTACATCTTCTTTTGAATACCAAAAGGTGGCTTACTCAATATGTGTACTAGTGGGATAGTTGGAACTAAGAAAATTTGCTATAAAACAATGCCTTAGAAATTTGCAGATCTCTACTTTTAGAAGCTAGACCGAATTTCGCTGCCGAAATCCAAATAGAAAAACAACTAAATAGATTCTAAGATTAAAAAGGCCAGTACTTCGGAAAGATTGGAAAACGTAATAACCAGATATACAGAGTTAAAGAATTATCTGGCTGACGCGGGTGTTGCTGATGATATAACATGCAGAACTTTCCAGGACGATGATATAAAAAACTAGTATATTGCTTTAGTCAAATCAGACGATATCATACCAGACATAGAAGATTTCAGGAATTTAGATATTAAGGAAACAAAGTTCTTAATCTACCAAGATCGTTATGTTGACTACCACGCGATGAATTCCCAGTTCAAATCGTGACCGGAGAAGCCAATTATATTACATACAAAAATTTTTCAGATGCATTTGCCAATATCCATACGTAAGTTAAATAACTAATAAAATACAATGACTACATTATATTAAATTCATGTTATTTCAACTTGAAATAACTTTGGTTCAGCATGGTTCTTTTATGTTATTTCAGTCTCGAATTTATATTGTTCCAACTTAAAATAACTTTGATTAAACATGATTCTTAATTTTGATTTGACAGTACGGTAATGTTAAATCAACATGAAATAAAGTTATTTCAAAGCGAAAGATTTTATTTGAAGATTATTGTAAATCATGTAAGATTAACATGAAATATGAATATGAAGCAAAATCATTGGCGAAAAAGGTTAAATTAACCTTGTTTACGTAGATTTTAAGTTGAAAATTTGCTGTGTATGTAAATTTGTGCCTTAGAGCAAACATACATATATACCGTCCATTTAGTTTTACTAATAATTTTTCGAAGTCTAAGATCTATATATTTCTATTATATTTTTAAAATACAGAGATAGACCGCAGTAGAAGACCAAAAAGCATCACAAATGTATTTTGATAGCTAAATTTTTTTAAGGCTTTTTAAAAAAAATCTAAGCTTTAATTGCTGAAAAATTATCTACATTCATTTAATTGATCATTTTATTTCTTTTATTATATCATTACCTCATTCATTGCATTTCCAGCAGCTTATAAGGCTTTAATTGTCTTATTTTTTTTCTACCAGCTTTTAATTCCCATCGATTCAAAATGAAAGAGCGGCGCGTTCCGCAATTTCAATTAAACAATTTTTATTTACAAATATGTACGATAAATATGTTGCAGTGACAGATTTCATTAGAAAAAACTTCTCTTTGCTTCTTTTCAACAGCCAACCATAAAAAGACACAAAATATTTCTCTGAATTTTATTTATTTTCTGCTCATTATTACAAGTATACTCATATATACATACAAGATTGATTCAAAGAGATGTTACCTTTTATTTTGCTGGAAAATTGTTTATTTATGCGTTAAAATATTTCTTTAAATTTATTGCTAACCACTATTCCATATACGAGGTCCGTAGAGAAAGGTGTTAATTTTGAATTTTGTGGAAATATATTTATTTATTCCTCAGAATTAGTTGTGTGTATTTGAAAGTTCAAAAATATGTGCATTTGTATCAAAATGTTGTTATTTATGGTATATTTTTATGGGTCCAAAATTTTAAGTTTTTACTTTTATTATTTATTGTTCATTTTCCAATCATGAAAAAAATTGCCAAAACTTATTTAAATGTTGAACGCCTGATAGAACTTATGAAAGAATTAACTGTCAAATGAATACCAAATTTATATTATGCAATTCCTTGTGAAATTTCATGAAATTTCTTGCACGAAATATTTTCCATTAGCATATGGCAGCCTTATAGAAGAGAGTGATACGAAAAAAAAAATTATTCAGAATAAAGTTTAGTATTTTTATGTGAGAATTATTACAATTTAAGTTTAACATAATCTCAAATTATTAGTTTGCTTATTCAGTTTAATATTTTTTGTTAAAAATACCTTGAAATTATTTATTGGGGGGTTTAGCTGGATCTAATGCGTATTTTACTGCTGCTACTGCAGATAATCAAGGAACCTTTAGCCAAAAATATCTTAGAACAACTAGAGTTATTATGTTAAACTTTCATTTAAACAAGTATGATATTTTGTACGATATCGAATGGCACAATTTGCCTGCTAATTTGCTTATCCAGCCCTCCTTTATAAAAATGAAAAAAACTTCAAGCAAGTTATCTTCAAACTAGCTTTTTTTGAGTTATACTTTTATTGCAATAAAGGAGCGATATGTCTTATTTTAAAATTAGTTTTTTTCTTACGCTTACATTAACACAAAAGAATTTCAATTCAAAAAAGAAAAAAACTCTATACAGTGATTATTCCCTCCTGAGCTGTAAATACCGAAATAAGAAAAAAAAATTCCATCTTAAATTAAGCAATTGTTAATTTTCGTAATGCGCAAAATATATTAAAATAAAAATAAAATAAAACATTATCATGTTAGCAATAAACCTGTACTTATGTACAAAATAAAACTGAACAATAGCCAACAAGTTGAGTCATACAATTACAGCAAAAAAAAAATAAACAAACGAAAAATCTTGGTAGAAAAAAAATTAAAACGCGTTTTCCATGTGCATGTGCAACGGCTTTCACACGCCCGCTAAGCAAAAAATAAAAAAGAATTAAATAAAAAATTACAATAAAACACTGAAATCCAACACATAATCTTTCCTCTTGCAACACCGCTCAACGTTGACGAGGTTAACACTTATAACAGCAGTAGTTTTTTTTATCATAAAAAAATTTAATTTTGTAAGTAAAAAAAACAAAAACAAACAAAAGAAATTTTGTTGCATGAACAAGTCTTCATTTCACTTTTTTTTTTCAATGAATAATTACAGAGCAAATCATGCGATTTGTCTGAAACTACAAAAAGGTTTAATAAATCCCAGACATGCCACCAACATGAACAATTAAGAGAGAGAGAGAGAGAGAGATTACAGTTTGTTTAAAAAGACGGTGGGTGGTGTGGTTGCTTTTGTGAGATAGCGAAAACAGGCTGTAATAAATAAAGACATTTTACAAAAACCATATTGTTACGCAAATGTAGGTCAATTGTATTCACAAAATTTAAAGGCAGCCAGTGTGTTTCATAATTTTCATATGCTAACAGCGCTTCATTGGAAAATAAATAAATAAAGGTAATAAGGTGCTTTCTGTTATAAATTTTTCCAGCCAAGAGATAACATCCACAAAGCTCGGTAAAGTTTAAAAACAAATAAAAAATGCTTTGACTTAAAAAGTTGTAGTTAAAAAAAAAATACTTTTACTTGATTCTAGGATTCCAACCTGCAATCCTCCGACTGCAAGATTAGTACACTGCCTAACAGCCAGCAGCAGTTTGTCGGTTGTTTACAAACATCAAAAAAATAAAAACAATACAAAAACAACTCACACAACTAAGCACAGAAGTGTATTGCAGCCATGAACAAAGCAAATAAATACCAACACACTTACACAACATATTATTTCTTGTAAATTTATTATGATTTGAATGAATTTGAATCAAAAATTTGCATATTGATTTTACATTGGTATTTCTTTCTGCATGTATAAAACTTTAAGTTGGCAACACTTTTTTGTCAGCTGTCAAGTGATTTGTGTTTAGTTTGATTAGGCATTTGAACAGAATATACTGACTCCTGAACAACGCTTCCAAATTGTGCAAAATTTATTTTTAAATCATCATTTCATCAAAGGAAATTAAAATGTTATGTAAAAAATATTTTATGATCACCAATACTTTTTGCAACATTCAATGTATTTTATATTACAAAACATTTAAAGAAGTTAATGAATATGTATTAAGACGGCATTTTAATTATTTTTATAATGAAATCAATAATTTGAGTAGTAAAGAAAGAGACATGCTTTTTAATGAAAAAAAAAACAAAAACATTTTTTTTAGAAAAGCTAAAAAGGTGGTTATTTGATATAGACAAAAGTTCGCCGAAAAATTCAGGAGGAAAAAAATTCACAATGGATGTATCGACCTTAGTAAGTTTTAACATCGTAAGACGTGGTAGGCTTTTCTCTGATGGGCTATTCATAAAAGGAATGTTTATAAAAATTTTGGAAAATCTCAATTCCAGTCAAACTTTAATGAAATCTGTTCCTTTGTCCCGTAATAGTGCAGTGCAACGCAGTGTCGAAATAGGTAAATTTTTAGAACATGCAATTACAGACAAATTAAGAAATTGTGAATATTATTCGTTGTGCTTAGATGAAAGCACAGATATTAATGATATTTGCATTCGTTGTATAGATTCCAATTATTAAATTTTTGAAATAATGTTTTCGCTTGAAAATTTATATGAAAGTGCTACAGGCACAGGGTGGCGTTGTCTGAAGTAGTTAGGACGTTGACTACAAAACTGAAGATCCTGGGTTCAATCCCTGTATCCGACAGTCATCAAAATATCAACACCACGCATTTTTCTGATGTGCATTAGTGTCCTTTGTATCAGCTATTGTGGGAAAAGTTCAAGTGATGAAGGCATACTCACTGGTCACTGAACTATACCGACTTCAGCAGATGCTAATCCTAATGTAACATCAGAGCAGAGCGCCCTCCTTCGTCGGTATTGTGTAGCAAAAATCATCGGCGAAGTAAAATAACCAATAAAATGGCTACTAAACACAGCTTCAAAATTAATACGCCTCAATTAACACCAGAAGGCGCTGCAACACTGCATTATTAAAAAGCGTGCAAAAAAAAGCAGAGTTGTAAAAGAATGAAGTTTTCTTCTATGTCTTCCTTCGCCACCTTCACCATCTTCTATCACTATCCGTTTCCTAAAAAAAAAGGTAACACCTAGTAATAGTAGTAGGCATTAATTGCCTGAGTGTTACTTCTCTTATTAAAAAAAAAAAAAATTATTGTTTGATGTCGTCAATGAAAAACTAATTTCTGTTGTAGACAACAGAAAACTTACTGGAATCTGTACGAATGGCGCTAGTGACAGGCAAATATGAAGCTCTCGTGGCACAATTAAAAAATAATGGATAATAATGGATGGATCAGGTTTCTCTGGCATCAAAGTTTATAATAGACTATTCCGCTATGAAACTAGCAGAGCGAATAATTAATAGAATACTTGGATACTTGGTGGACATCATTCGCTTACACACAGAAAATTCGTGAGTTTTTTAAAAACTAGAAACGCTGCTCATAGTGATCTAACAATGTTCACCGAAGTTCGTTGGCTTAGTGTAGGTGATTGTCTGAACAGACTATTTGATCTAAGGGAAGAGGTGACAATATTGCTTGAGTTAGAAAACATTGAAATACAACATTTAAAAGATTATGAGTTTATTTTAGACTTAGCATTTTTGGCAGATATAACTAACTTTTTAAATAAATTTAACTTAAAGCTCCAAGGATATATATACTTTATATATTATATACTTTATAATAGTTTAAAATTATTAAGCTTCATACATCGATTTATAATTTATTTAATATTTGTATCAAATAAAAGCTGTACACAGAATCATTAGTAAGCAACGTCGTTTCGGGAAATATCATGGTGAAGAAAATTTCCGTTTCTTTAATTTTCTATCACTTTAACTCGAAAAATGAGTACCCGTCAACTTTTTTATTTATTTTTTTCTTATTATTCAATATTTCCTAAGTAAAGTTCATAACTCGGAAAAGATGGGTCGCAGCCAATATTTTTATTTAATTTTTTTTCTTATTTTTTAATTTTCTACCATTTTTTGTTTGAGCTACTTTAAATAATTATTTTTCTTGTGTACTTTTGAGAGCAACGAGACAACTTTTCTCACACATACAACTATAGTTTTATTTTTGACACCACTGCTATAGAGCCATGATTAGTCCTAATTTAAACTATGCAAGTCTTATTGCTAAGCTGATTAGTTTGATGGGGAGAGAGACGAGGGGAACAGAAAAGTTTATTTTCCCCTTGTATCTCTCTCCTAAAAAACTAATCAGCTTAGCAATAAGACTTGCATAGTGTAAATTAGGACTTACTGACTTTTTCGTTCATCAATTGAACAACCATGATGTGCAGGAGGTATGGTTTCAACAAGACGGAGCAACATGTCACACAGCTTGTGCTAAAACATTTATTTATTGAAGGAAACGTTCCGTAACAGCATAGTTTGACGTTTCGGACCTGTGAATTGACCTCCAATATCGTGCAATTTAACGCCTCTAGACTATTTTCAGTGCGGATATGTGAAGACCAAAGACGCTAGTCAACGATTTACCGCTTGGAGGACAACATTCGCCGCATTATTGCCAATATGCGGCATTAAATGTTGCAAATCTCCAGATTAGACTATGTCTAGGCCAGCCATGGCAATCATATGCCAGAATTCATATTAAAATTATAATTCCAAAAGATTATCTTTCGAATAAAGTAAATTTCATATCAATTTCTTCGTTTTATTCGATTTCAAAGTTATATTCCTTTATTTTCAAATATGTGTGAATTTTGAAAAATCATTTATGATAAATTTAGTTAGTTTAGTTTCGTGTCTTTTTTAAAGCACTTAATTTTTTTTTAATTCTAATTATGCCCTAAGTTCAAAGAAATATACACTTGACTTTTAAATATAGAGCAAGAAATTATAATTTGTAAAAAATTTATTATTTTAACACTTAAAGTGAGCAATAACAAGTACGTTTACTCAATCTGTTGTTTGATCAAAGAAAATTCTTTAACATTTAAATCTTTTTTTATTCATTATTTTATTGCTTTAATTTAATTAAACAATCATGACCCGGAAGATCTTTAATGTATTGAAAAATAAAATTAAATAAAATTAAAACAACAGCCATCTAGAGCACAAATAGAAAAAGACAAAAATATATAAATCAATCTTGTAGACAATCATTTCAAGGTAGTTACCATAAAACTGAAACATGATTTAAGTGCAAAAAAAAAGCAAATTAAAAATCAAATTATTTGTATAGATTTTAATTTGTTTGCAACAAGTGGTACTGTCAGTACCTTAAATAAGACTAACCTAATGTCAGCTATAAAATAAAATTGTTTTGGCATTTATTTTATTGTTTTTTTTTAGAGCCAGTTATCGTAAATACTTGGCAATAGTTGGTAGGAGGCATTGACAGTGATCGTTAACATGTTGAGAAACGTCCATTAAATATTTGAGAGATCAGAGTCGTCTATCTGTCTGTCTGTCTACGTCTCAGGTAAATAAAAACTTGCTATAGTTTTTCTTTCTATATTTCTATTAAATGTTTGCTCTTTAAAAATTTAACGATTTTCTTTTTTAATGGTTTTGTGCAGTTGCCACAAAATAGAAGTCTGTTGCCACATTCGTTTTTGTTTTCGCTTCGTTCCGGTTGTTAATTGCATTTGAATATATTAATAAAAGTAAAAACAAGTTAATAGATTGGAGTTAACAGCAATAAAATCTGTATTTTATATTGCAAAATGTAACATAAAATACGAGTAGCTTGCGCAAGCACATTAGGCCAGTGTGGGAATCCGAAAATAGATTTGAAAGTTTCTCTCATGTTGTGAACAACAACACTCTTTTTTTGTTTTTTTGTTTTGTTTTAAAATTAAACTGTTTAATTATTTTTGATACCATCATTTTTTTTTTTTTTTTTTGATTTATTTGAAAATTTAACTATAATACTTTCTGTTTCAATTCATTTTGCTTTTAATGCAGACAGTTTGTGATAATAAAAGCAAATACGGAAAATTTCTTAATAAACTTTTGAAATAATTGCTGGGATTTAATGGAAAGTGCTATTAAAAATTATTAGCAATGGGCCTTAAATTTCAGTTTTAATTACTTATTTCCTTTTTATAAAAGAAACAACAGATTTATTGCTTTAAATTACTGCAGCACCGTTGAACTTAGAAAGTTGCTCCAGTTTTTCTTTACAACGTTTAAGTTTTATTGTTAAAACATTTAAGCCTTTGGCACATGATATGTGAAAAGCCACATGCGCATGTGGCTACAGCATCACGAGAAATAATAAAATGTGGATTGTTTTTTAAACAAATAGTATGTACCAGAGAACAGCAATGAGTAGTGCAAAAGTGAGTAGAGTTGAATCATGACCTATAATCTCTTGTACTTATGCGCAATCATACTTATTGCAATGTTGTCTATGAATCATATTAACTCGAAAGTTTGAAGTGCGTATCGAACTCATACTTAGCAACATTTATGACGTTCGTGATTTCGACTCTCCTTAACTCAGTACCTATGGACGTTGCAAAATTAGTATGATTAACAATGCGAACTTGGTAAATGAACATTAAAGTTCTTATTATGAGGTTATGTGTTTCTCTGTTCAGCGTGACCGTTTGACCGACTAAAGTGGCAATTTGCCACTTTTTCGACTGCTTTTCCCCTTTTTCTACTGCCTTGCCACTTTTTGACCCGCTTTATTTAGGGTGAGTTATATGAAAATACATTAAAAATAAAAAGTTTAGTGCAGTTTTCTCGTATTTTTTTTAATTTTGCCCCTTTTCTTTGATAAATCCCCTATTTGCTGCCACTTTTTGAAAAATGTCATCGGTCACCCTGTCTCTGTTGCCTTTTTTGTTTTGTTTTTTGCAGGAATTGAAAACCAACCCTATTTTTTTCCTAGTTTACACTATGGAAGTCTTAATTCTGAGCTGATTAGTCTGTAGGAGAGAGAGAGAGAGAGAGAGAGACGAGAGGAAAAGAAAAGAGTACTCAGCTTCACTAAACTTTTAAATAAATATACATGCATGTTGAGTGAGCTGAATCAATGTGACTACGTCGACGTCACATTAATAGTTATTTACTTCAACCTATACTTATAAATCAATGGGTCTCATGCATAAAACGTGAGCTTGAGCTCGGACTCGATTGTTCGAGTATAAGGTGCTTGTCGTATGCATAATAAAATTTTATGTATTTGCTTTTACTCACTGCTCACGTTTGATCTCGTGTTGCTCAGTTTGAACTAAGTTAGTTTGAACTAAGTTGTGCTCATTTTCATATGCATAAAAATAAGCTTTTGCTTTCTTTTGTGAGCTCTTGCTCAAATTTTGTTGAGCCTGCCTTATAGTTGACTCGCGTACACTAAAAAGGAATCATGGCTGAAAATTCTGTGCCACAAAGAAATACAAAATGTTATCAACAGCATAAAAAAAATTTAGCAAGTGAGGATAAAAAATTATACAGGTTTGTATTCTTAATTATTAATTTTTTTATATAATTAATAATAAAATGATAAATACATAGGTTTGATGATAATAGCATCTGCTGGTTGGCTTATTATTATTTTGAGGAGTCAGGAGAAGTACGTGGTGGTGCCCTCAGCAACATTGATAAAATTCGACTGTTTTTAAGATTTTGTGCAGATCCTGCAGATCCAAAACTTTATAGCCATAGATATTGGAGTCCATCAATCCACTGTGTCGCGAACTATTGCAGAAGTTGCGAAACTTACATCTGCTAAATCAAGCGTGTGGATAAAATTCCCGAAAGATGCAGATGAAATAAAAGATGCTCAAATGATGCGAATCTCTTTCCACAAGTTTTTCTTGCAAAATCTACATTTTTGTAGGAATCACCTTGTTTTGCTTTAACAAAACAAGCCTCTGCAGACTTTGAAAGTTCAACTCCCTTGTCTCATCAGTTTCATAACGACTCAAAACTGCTGTTGACTTTCTGTTAACCTTCAAAAATAAACTACATATAGCAAAATCTAAAATAAGATTGCTTAATTTCTGTTACACATGTTTCTATTATTTGTCTTTTATTATTTTTACGATCTGTCCCATGATGCCACCAGAAATCGTTCGATCGAATACTTATATTGAAAAAAAAAACAAATTTTGTAATGTTATTGTTTTTTGCAATACAAGTTGTCGATCGTACGATTTCTGGTTGTCATCGTGGGACGGACTGTAAATGCTTGGTAATTGACTTTTTTCTAGTAAATGTTTATTTTGTTTTATTTTTTCTACTAAAAATTTAGATATATCGTCAGTTTGTATTGTATTATTATTATTATTTGATTCTACTTCTACTTCACTTTCACTTGACGACATGCTTGCACTTCAATAACCATTAGACGTTTGATCTTCCTTTGCTCAAGTAATTGCAATTGGTTTGAACTCATTTTTATTTATACGAAATTGAGGAAAAGCTGTTGCTGTTTGATCGAACTCAACTTACGAGCAATTGCTCACCTGACTCAACTCAGCGCTTTTACTCGTTTTTATGCATGAGACCCAATGTCGTCGTGAATATGCGCAAAACAGAGTAGTTGAGTTTATATGATGTCTACTCACTTATATTTAAAATTTCACGAGTCAGTATAAATAGTGAAAAACGATTCATTGCCGATCACTGGTATGTACACGCCGTCAAATGTGTATAGTCAAAAAAATCCAAATATGACAAGTGTAGCCGAAGCGGATACATAACCATAGCCATGTGTAAATATGTGAATGCCTACATGCAAATATGATACTAGTATAAGGCATTTGGACAATTCAGCTCAATTACGTCAGAGCCACATGATTTCGTTTTGTTACATGCCGTGTAATGCCGGCTTTTTATTGAGAATAAGCACAGCTTTCAGAACATCATCTTTATTAACATAAATAACTTTAACATTTTTGTAAAATATAAGTGCGCTTACATTTGAACAAAATCTGGTACTTCGGGCGTACTAAACAAAATCTAATTCGTCACTAAATTTTGTCAAAGTCCACTTAAAATCTAGTAGAACCTATATGGCATTTACGAGATTTCGAGCTAAATCGAGCTGCTTTTTTGTAGATTTACCATACAAAACGAAGTCTAATTCGTCAGTAGACTGTAGGAAATAAAATCAAAATCTAATATTTTTACTTTATTTTTACAACCCTGTACAACATATTTTTATAAATGATTAGTGATTTATCTACGGTCTGCTTAAAAAAATGTGTGAGTTGGCTACATTGCACTTGTGCGGTTGTAGTTTTGGAATTTTTTCAGTTAATGGGTTTTGTTTTGGATACAAAATCTTTATAAATGTCAAAATGACTTGGAGTAAGCAGTTTAGATTTTAAAAAAGATATAAATTAAAATCTGCAAGATTTTCAGCTGATGTAAATAGCCTATAAACATTTTAGTTGGCAAATGATTCATCAAATTGTGTTAATGAATTTTGGGTGCGTGCTGTAACGAGCTACTGATTTTCTGTCTGCGTCTAAAGAGCCCTGTAGACGATCAACTAAACACATCAATCACACATATGTGTGCGTGATTAAAATCAACCATTGACGACCGATTATTTGATCGTCTCCAACTCTGATTAAAAAAAAAATATCTGTTTCTCTGTGATTCTTTTTAATAATAAAAAAGTACGAAGACGAACAAGACTTTCGGACCCAATCTGCATATCGATTTTATAAAGATAACTTTTTGGATATAATCCGAGCAAAAATAAATTTGGCACAGTAAGTAAGCACTTAGACAAAAAATAACTTCGGAGATTCGGGAAAGCACACGTAAAGTTGGTTGAAGTAGTTAGCATGTTAAGTACAAAACCGATGGTCCTGGGGTCGCACCAGGTCACCGACAGTCATTAAATAACAACACTACGCATTTTTCTCATGCGCATTAGTGTCCCTTTGTGTCAATTGTTGTGGTAAAGTTCAAGTGATGAAGGCATAGACACTGGTCACTGAACTACAAAGACATCAGAGCACCCTCCTTCGTCGCTATTGTGTAGCAGATTCATCGGCGAAGTAAAATATCTAATAAAATAGCTACTAGATACAGCTTCAAAAAAATTAAATAAGCCCCATTTAACACCAGAGGCGCTGCAACACTGAATTAACAAAAAAAAAAAAAAAAAAAAAAAAAAAAAAAAAAAGCAATGTGAGTCCGATCACAGAGGAGATGTGTAAACATCTAGTAATGAAAATTTTTTTTTAAGTTGGAAGTACTTATGCTTTTAGTATCTTTTTTTAAATTAATTAATTAAAAGTATCAAAACTTTCAATATTGTAAATACATATGAATTTGTTGGTTTTTAACTCCCGACTAAAAAAAGGGGTGTTATAAGTTTGTAGTGTGTGTCTGTGTGTCTGTGTATCTGTGTATCTGTGTGTCTGTCCGTATCCACGTACAGGCCAAACGGCTGGACCGATTTCATTTAGTTTTTTCTGTTTAAAAGATGACTTGATCGAGAGGGTTCTTAGCTATGTTTGAAGAAAATCGTGCCAGCCGTTTAGAAGATATAACATCTTTTCTGAAAAAAGTCGGGGGTTTTTAAAATTTGTAATTTTTGTTATTATTATTATTGTTTGTTTTATTAAACTTATTTGGTTAATAAATGGACACACTGCAGTATATGTAAATGTACTGCATTCAAAATTGCAGTAAGCAGTAAATTTACTGATTACTAATAAAAATTCAGTAAATTTTTACTGCTAATGAAATTTAATTTGCATTACCAGTAAAATCGTAGGGCCGTAATCATAATAAAATTGTAGCAAGTGGCAAAGTTTTTTCATTCTAATTTTGAAATTTTTGTATGAAAAATATTTAGCCACTTGGTAGAATTTCATTATGAATACGGGCATTACTGATTACTGAAAATTCCATGCACCTCATCATATAACAAATCATTTAGGCAATTCATAAAAATTGTGGAAAAAAATTTTAGTAATCAGTAAAAATTTACTTGTTAAAAAATTTTTATTGTTTTTACTGAAACTTTAGTGGTACTGCAGTGATCATCTATGGTAAATGCCTTTACTTTTACTTTTTAATTTTTAATTCTTGTTGTTCATCGTTTAGTTGTTGCTGTTCTTGTTGTTGTGTACGCATTGCAATTAAAATAAATTCAGTAAAGTGCGACTTTGACTAGCGCACATTCGGTTTTGATATTTTTTTTTTATTTAGCTTTCTTCCTTTTTTAAGTTTTTTCAGTTTAAACGATTTTTTTCAATTTTATTGCTTTTTTCTCGTTTTGGCGTTTTTTTTTTCTTTTTGGGTTTTTTTAATTTTCGCTATTTTTTTTTCATTTTGGCGATTTTTTCATTTTGGCGTTTTTTTCTGTTTTTTTGGGGTTTTTTTATTTAGGCGATTTTTATATTTTTGGCGATTTTTTCATATTGGCGATTTTTTTGTTTAAGGATTTTTTTTTCATTTTGGCGATTTTTCCAGTTTTTCACGATTTATTTTAGTCCTAGAGATTTTTTTTAATTTGGTGCCTTTTTCGTTTTGGCGATTTTTTTTTTGTTTTTACCGATTTTTTTATATTTGGCGATTTTATATTTTTTTTATTTTTTAGTTTTACCGTTTTTGAAAATTTCAAGAGTTTTGCTGTTACGGTTTCCAAGATACAGCAAGTTGCCAAAATGACAAAGTAATAATTGCATTAACTAATGGAACACCCTTTAATTTAAATTTTTTAAATTTAGTGTTAATTGTTGTAGTCTGTATAAAAATACACTAACTTTTAAAATTTCAAGTGTATATATGTACATATAATTGTATTTTTCGTTGCTCGTTTTGGAACACCCTTTAGTTTTTAACTCTCATGTATTTGTTGTTGTAGTGCCCAAATGTCTACACATTGTGCCCAAATTTCAAGTCCGTAGCTATTACGGTTCATTTTCACCTTTGGTGTACGGAAATATACAGAAAAATAACCGGCGGCGGCGCACTCGGCTTCGAGCCGGTCGACTTGTTTCTCTGCTTGGTATTGCTTCTTTCAAACACTAATACACTCATACATAGCTCACACCGATTTGACAATGCAGAGAAATCTCAGCAAAGAAATCTCAGCAAATAAATCAAAATCAAAAGATTTTTACCCCCTAGCGTATAGATGTTTACAAATCAAAAAAAAAAAAAAAAAAAAAAATAAATAAAATAAAAAACGTGGAAAAATCAGAGTTGTAAAATACTCGTAATGAAGCTTTTCTCTGTCTCTTCTATCACCACCTGTCTTCTTTATCACTAGCGCTTTTCTAAAGAAGGTAACACCTATTATTATTAGTAGGCATTCATTGTCTGAGTGTTACTTTTCTTTAAAAAAAAAAACAGTACATACCCTCTGCTTTACAAGGATGCATTAAGTTTGTTGTTTATTCTTTAATACTCGAATATTCTGACAACACACACAAAAAAAAAATAGACAAGAATTATTTTCAATAAAACCATCTTATTGAATAACATTTTCATTAATTTCAATAATATTTGTCATTAACTTTAATATTGTATTTATCAATTCCGTTCATTTTAAAATATCATTTAATTTCATTTGTTTGTGTTGGTGTTTTCCTTGCTTGTCGATTGACTCAACGTGTGAATTCCGACAAGAAACCGAAAAACGTACTGGCTTGTTTTTTTTTTACTCAATAAAGTTATTTTTAGATTATATCAACGCAATGCTCACATGTAGAAGAAACAGAAGAAATCGTGTTTTGCGTGTATTCATTATTTGCGTACCTAATAACGATTTGCTCTTTAGCTGAGTGGTAAGTACGTTAGTCTATTAGTCAAGCGATTGCCGGTTCAACTCATCATTTGAAAGACATTCAATTTTAATCGCAGCCAAGCAAAAACGAACAAAAAGGGGTTGAAAAATGTGACACACACACAACAAAATAACAATTATCACTGAAAATAAAATTTCAGTCAACAACTTTTTTCTTTGATTCATTAAATTTCATTATTGACTGAAAAAAAATATATTCAATAAACGTGCATACAATTTTATTTATCAATAATGTAAAAATCGACATCACAGAAAATTCGAAAGATTTTCAAATATCAAAATCATTTTTTTCTGTGCATAGTTCAACGGAACAGCTAGCCGTTTTCGAAGGCCACTAAACCTTCATCATCAACGTTATTTTTATTTGGTCCACTGTCTGTGTGTGGTGTCAGTTGATGCAGATTTCTGGTTTATATACTCAGCCTTTATTGCAAATGGAATATGTGAATTGTTTTGATTCATCGTATTACAATTTGCTGAAAGGTTTTTTGTAATGAAAGCTCAATTTTGCCATCTCTAAATTTACAACAGTCTTACCATTGTCGTTTGTTCTTTACTAGTTATACACATGTTAGTTAATTTGCTTATTTTTGTTCTACTTAAGATAAACTTTTTTGGTTTGTTACTATTAAGTATATTTATTTAATTTTTGCCACAAGCCAATGACTATTAATTTAATTAATTTAATTATTATTTTTCGAACTTCATTTGTTTCTATATTTATGATTTGAACAAGTGCATCTTATAGTGCATCTTCTCTCGCTTACGAGGATAAAAGTTTGGATGCGAATGTGATTTTTACTTTGTGATTTAATTATTTATTTTTTAATTGAATTTGTGTATGAAAACAAATATGTGTTTCGTTAGGTCATTGCGGAGACCGTGGGATACACTCCTGTGATTCCATACACGAACAAAAAGTATTTAATGAATGTACATTAATGTAAATAATTTATTATTTACGAACTACTCTAAAGTGGGACATTGGGAACAAATATTATGCCATACGTAAGCAGGTTTGTAAGCCTATAGAAGCTTAACATTCCCTTACAAAATTGTTTACAGCGAAGCAGTAATTTTTGCTGGAATGGAGCCTCAGATTTCATATCATAATGAAAATTATCGAATATGATTTTAAGCACGTCTGCAGACCATTATTAATTTTGGAAATCGTAAGATTTCAAATTTATTAGATTTAGAGAACAGGGTCTTTAATACTGCACTAAAGCGTCAATATACAAATGGTGATTGTGCAGGTTTCTTTGTACGTTTCCTGTTAAGCCACAATCATTTACATGCACTGATTGCCGGATTTATTTATTATTTAAGAAGACTAATAGCACACCTCGATATAATTAAAGCATCTACAATTTTTCTTTTTATTTAAAAATATAAACATTTAAGACCACAGAAGCAAAGCATAATTAAGCCAGATTAACTTCACCTTCGACTAGGACACTTTGGGCCTAGATTAAAGAAAACTGTTTAAGTCTCCTTTAATCTATTGCAAAATCATCGTAGCCAAAGTTGAAATACGCAGACCACGACAAAAGGAAATGAATTCAGTCAAAAAAATTATAAGTTTAATTTCATAAATGAAAAATAATACAAATAATTCTGCAACAAATAACCGACTTCAATGCAAAGATTTGATAGAACTTTTTGGAAAAATATTTATGGGACCAAACTGTAAGTACACTTATTAAAAAAAATTAAAATCTGTTGGTTAGGAAGTACGTGTAACATAAAGTAAAATTCTAATGGGCGTGCCTGCTTCCATTTTTTTAAATGCACGATTGTGTGTTTTTCAGAGCTCAGGATGTGTGCTAAGTTTTGTAAAAAATCTTCCAGGTATAACCATATAAAATAAAATATTAAATTTTAATGGGAGTGGCTACGTCCATTTTTTCGACTTTAAAATTGTGTGAGTACAAGAACCAAAGGTGTTTGCCAGGTTTCACAGCAATTAAATAACTAGAATATCATAAAATGAAGTAAAAAATGTATGGGTATGTCACCGCCCGCCCACTTTATATACAAGGGGAAGATATAGGCTCCCAGCAAAAAAAAAAAAAAAAAAAAAAAAAATAATAAAAAATCCTTTTAGTTAATTTTAATTATTATTCGAACTCCATTTGTTTCCATATTTATGATTTGAACAGGCTAAAGTTCGTATAATAATTCTCACATGTAATTTGGCTTAAAAAGCGATACGAACTTTAGCCTGTTCAAATCATAAATATTGAAAACTCCTTTTTTTTAAAGATTTGTTTTTATTAAAAAAAAGAAGATTCCTTTAAATGTTTTCTGAATCACGTAGCGAGTATTTACCGACATTGGCAATTGTGTTTGCTGCAACTCTATTTCAAATCAAATGTTGTAATACGGACTACGTTTGTTTGGCTTGTCCATTTAATCGCTTTTAAAGATTGATGTGTTTTTTAATTTAATTTTTTTCTGCACTAGTTGCTTATTATTGACTTAGTTTGGTTTTGCCAAGAAATGTACGAGTACATGTACAGATCCATACATGCAGAGATACATACATGGACATGCACATGTATGTATGTACTCGTACATACATATATGCATTTAGATATCTATGTAAGTGTGTCTATTTGTTTATGTATTTTTTTTCTTACCCAAAACTGTAGCAAAGTCTATACAACTAATGTTAAGGTTTTTTTTTCACTAAAGTCTAACAAAGATCACGGTCGTGACTTTGTAACTTGTTATGTTTCTAAGTGTTTGAGCGGGAGTTTAATAGCAACAAAAAAGCCTTTAATTGCTCACAGACTTTTGCTACATAAGAGTGTATTGCATTAATTACTTTTGCTAGAAACATATAAATGAGAAAACAAAGTATGACCAAGAAAAATGCAGCTTGAATACATTTTCTAATGATTTGTTATAATTAAAAAAAAAATGGAAAAACTTGTGCCATTAACTGTCAATCATATGAATATGCATTCATTCAATAGTCATAAATTTTAGTTGTAATAATTGTTGGAATAAAACTATATTAAACGAATTTATGTATAGAAATGATGTTAACATATGCATACATACAGAAATGTTTCAGTCAAGGGGTACAAAGGAAAACATTGAAACTGAACTAAATCCATTGGAAGAGGCAGTCAATGATTTGTGTTATTAACTAGTTAGCACCTTGGAATATGTAATCGACAATTGTAAACTTTAAACGTTTTGGTCTTACATCAATTTTATTTAAAAAATAATTAATGAACAATTTTATTCTCATAGTAAGCTTCAGTAACTAATAGGGCATTTACATTGCCTTGAAATTTAGTACTTACGAGATTTCGAGCTAAATCTTGCTGCTTTTTACTAGATTTCCCATATTAAACGAAATCTAATTTGTCAGTAGATTTGTAGGAAAACTACCTAAAATATAACATTTTTTTAGTAGCCTGTAAAATAGATTTATTTAAAAAAAAAAGATCAGTGAATTAGCTGTGGTCTGCTTAAAAAGGTGTTTTAATCTGCTACATTGCAAATGTTTGGTTGTAGTTTTGGAATTCTTTCAGTTAATAGGTTTTGTTTTGAATACAAAAATCTTAATAAATGTCAAAAAAAAAAAAAAAAATTGGTGTAAACAGTATAGATTTTCGAGTTCTCGTTGAACCTTCATAGTGAAGAGACATTAAACCGGATTTTTTTTTACATACATACATACGAAACAAATATAAAAAACAACAAAATCAAAAATTATACAAAAAATATTCGTAATACATATTCACCTTGATAAATAAGCTTATTGGCTTTACTAATATTTTTTACATAGCAAGAAATAGCAAAAACAAAAAAAAACCGTAAACACAAACAAAGTTCCCTTGAGGAATAATACTCTGTATGAGTACCTCAAAGGAAAAAAATTTTGAAGTGAGTTCTAACGGCAGAAATGCTTATTTTACTGTGAGTTCTGAAACTCTTAATGAAAAAAATATAAATA
The DNA here is from genome assembly GCA_949987645.1 of Tachina grossa. Lineage (NCBI taxonomy): Eukaryota > Metazoa > Arthropoda > Insecta > Diptera > Tachinidae > Tachina > Tachina grossa. The sequence continues at coordinate 109,408,086 of OX465277.1, read as the reverse complement.
ATAAATCTGATGAAAATCTTTTTTTAACGGCAAAGCCAATTTTTCGTCAGCGATCAACTTCGCTTTGTCCAATGCCAACTAGTGAGTCGTTAATATTACCATTGCCTAGTACTTCTTCATTTAAGTCTGCGATATCATCCGCATCGGACTCGCCTTCATCACTAAACCAAGTTATCACTACAGATAACAGTAGCTCAAAACCCAAGGTACAAGTGGGAATGGACAGATATATAACAGTGGTAAAGCGTGGGCGAAGCCCAAATTCTTCAAAAATTTCATCTGCTCCAAAGATGTCTAGGGATAACAGCGCATCATCTACCAATCGTCAAAATCGTTTTTCATTATTGCAAGACACCGACGACAAGCCCTCTACATCATCGCAAAAGTCTTTTAAGCCACCACCTATTTATCTGAGAGAAAAATATTCTAACGCGCTTATAAAAAAAAAACTACTGTCGACCATTGGTGAAAATACTTTTCACATCATTCCAATTAAACGAGGTAATATTGATGAAACTAAAATCCAAATATATAATGAAAAAGATTTCCGAAAAATTGTTAGTGAATTCGAAAAAAATAAAACAAATTTTTACACATACCAACCTAAGAGTGCTAAAGGCCTACAGATAGTATTAAAGGGCATAGATTCATATGTTGAACCCGAAGAAGTAAAATGTGCACTTGTCGACCAAGGATTCAAGGTAAAAAATGTTACCAACATATTTAATAGAGAAAAGGTCCCCCAACCCTTATTTCGGGTTGAACTGGAGCCGAATGACATACAATTGAAAAAAAATGAAGCCCATCCAGTTTATAACGTAAGGTATCTCTTACATCGAAAAATCACAGTTGAAGAGCCACGTAAGCGTTCAGGTCCCGTACAGTGCCATAATTGAAAAGAATATGGCCATACGAAAACTTACTGCAAGTTACCTACAGTGTGTGTTATCTGCGATGAATTGCATGGTACTGCTAGCTGCACTAAGCCAAAAGATCAAGCAGAAAAAAAATGTAGTAATTGTGGAGGTAATCACACAGCTAACTATAGAGGGTGCCCTGTATTTTCTTTCGTTAAACAGGCTATGGGTCAAAAACCCAAGCTAACTCCAGCTCTACAAGTAAACGCGAACTCCGACACTTTTGCTCAAATCAGCCAACCAGTTACTTCACGTGTATCGTATGCTGATGCTGCTAAGACTAGTTCAATTCCCACACAAAATGTTTCACCGCCAAATAATTCAACGAATTCAAACTCAAGCTTTAACTTTAGTCGCCTTGAAGCTACTATTGAGAATCTGGTGCTAACTATAAACAACTTTACTACAAATATGACAAGTACGATGCAAGAAATGCTGCGAATGCAGAATACACTGCTTCAAGCATTACTTAATAAAACATGAACACGTTAAAAATATGTTTCTGGAACGCAAACGGCATTCGCCAACATAAAAATGAACTTGAGCACTTCCTCATGGAAAAAAATATTGATATAATGTTGGTTTCTGAGACTCATTTGACCTCAAGAAGCTTATTTAAAATAAATGGTTACACTTTATATGATACAAAGGACCCGAGAGAGAGAGCATGTGGTGGATCAGCAATTCTGATTAAGTCAAGACTCAAGCACTATGTCCTTGACAACGTTAGTGAAGAATATTTGCAAGCAACGAATATTTTCGTAGAAAATTTTTGTGCGAATTTCGTGATATCATCAATTTACTCACCTCCCAGATTTTCAGTTAGCGAAGATCAGTATGAGAAGTTCTACAAATCGCTTGGATCTTGTTTCGTGGCAGCTGGTGACTACAATGCAAAACATACCTACTGGGGATCGCGTCTTGTTACACCTAGAGGGTCGAGCCTTGTTCAATACAATTTCAAAAATGGGCTTAGATGTCATTTCGAGTGGGGAGCCTACTTACTGGCCTACTGACGTAAGAAAAATTCCAGATGTTATAGATTTTGCCGTCACTAAAAATATTCATAGGGACTTAATTCATGTAGAGGCCTCTCTAGATCTGTCCTCCGATCACTCTCCAACAATAGTTACAATTTTCAACCCACTAAGGAGTGATTTAACTAACTCATATGTGAAGATGATTAATGGAATCAACTGGCTGGCATTCAAAAAATATCTTAGTAGTCACTGCGTAGAAAACATTCAGCTTAGATCATGCGATGATATTGAATTTAACATTGCCAATCTTAACGAAAATATTAAACAGGCTGCTGAACACGCCACTACCTCCTATCCGAAGACCGGCTTTAACAGAATTTATTCTACGGAAATTGAACGTCTTGTATGTGAAAAAAGGAGAGCTAGAAGAGAATGGCAACAACACAGATCACCCCTAAATAAAATCAGACTTAAAGAATGTACTAAACAACTCAAAGAGCTGCTATCATCGGAAAAAACTGCACTACTGGAAAAGTATTTAGAAGGTCTTGATGTAACGTCCGCATCTAATTACTCTTTATGGCGCGCTACTAGAAATCTTAAACGACCCGTTGATCTTAAATCACCATTGCGTACTGCGACCGGAGGCTGGGCAAGAAGTGATAGTGAGAAAGGTAACTTATTTTCTGAGCATTTAAAATCTGTATTCACTCCCAATTCATGTACGGGTGCTGCTGATTTACCGTGTGTAGTTTCTCTACCCCCTCGTCCCTTAAGGTTTAAGATGCGTGAAGTACAAAAAGTAATTGCTGAACTCAACCCGAAGAAAGCTCCAGGTATTGATGGCATTAGTAACAAAATGCTCATGAACTTGCCTCATATTGCAATAAGAATCCTGCTATTTACTTTTAATGCTATTTTAAGAATGCAGTATTTTCCACATAACTGGAAACTGGCCAAGATCAAAATGATTCCAAAGGCGGGCCAAGATCTTACCAAGACTGAGTCATATAGGCCTATAAGCTTACTATCTACAATCTCAAAGCTTTTCGAAAAGCTGCTCATGACTAAATTGTCCAAAATTTTAACTGATAATGGGTGCATCCCGGACCATCAATTTGGCTTTAGAAGTCAGCACAGCACGATTGAACAAACGCATAGACTGGTCCAAGTTGTAAGAAGAACATTTGAAGAAAAGAAGTATTGTTCTGCTCTCTTTATTGATGTTTCTCAGGCGTTTGATAAAGTATGGCACGAAGGCCTAGTTTTAAAATTGAACACATATCTGCCAATAAACATTCAAAAGCTTTTGGAAAGTTATATTATTGATAGGAAGTTCACTGTTGTGGAAGGAGAGTTCACGAGTGTGCCCGAATCTATATCTTCTGGTGTGCCCCAGGGTAGTATTCTGGGTCCTGTCTTGTATTTAATATATACTTGTGATATGCCTGTGAGCAATAATATCCATATTTCTACTTTTGCCGATGATACAGCCTGTATGAGTGTGCACGAAAACCCTTATGAGGCATCCCGCAATCTCCAGGAACATATCACTCAGCTGGAAATATGGTTGAACTTATGGAGAATTAAAGTCAATGAACAAAAGTGTGTCCATATAACGTTCACCCTAAGAAGAGATACTTGCTCCCCCATTCGAATCAACAATCAAAATATTCCTCAACATTCCCAAGTGAAATACCTTGGTATACACCTTGATCGAAGACTTACATGGAAACATCATATTGACTCTAAGTTAACTCAGATGAAACTTAAGTTAACTCAAATCTATTGGTTGATTGGCAGAAACTCAACACTCAGCTTAGACTGCAAACTTTTACTGTACAAGTCGCTTTTGAAGCCAATATGGTGCTACGGAATTCAGTTATGGGGCACTGCTTCAGCTTCCAATGTCGAGAGAATCCAACGAAGGCAAAACAAAATTTTACGGTTAATAACATCGGCTCCATGGTACATCAAAAATTCTATTATACATCGTGATTTAAATATGCCACTAGTGACCGAAGAAATTGCAAAATACACAGGCAAATATTTAACAAAACTCGAATCACATCCTAATCCGCTTGCTCGTAATATTTTGAACTTTACTGGACACATCCGCTTAAAAAAGAAGGACACACGAGCTCTTATACCTAACACTCCAGATGGGACTACTTGAAAATACTTTCCCCCCCCCCCCCCTCCCTTTTTTTACTATCACTACTAATGTATTATTTATAACTACCACTAAATTTATGTCCGACACTGGTCGGGCCTAATAATTTTTTTTTATAGATTTAAGATTTGAATACTTATTGTTAGTTCACATATGAAGATACAATAAATAAATACATGCATTATAAAAAAAAAAAAAAAAAAAAGTATAGATTTTCATAATGATTTCAAATAAAATCTGATAGATCTAGTGCAGGTGTAAATGAACCATCAAATGGTATTACACTCAAAATAAAAATCAATCCATCCGTACTTAAATATTTCAAAAGCGGTGTCATAAGTACGGTAAGTACGGACTTACTCAAATCAAGTACAAAAGACTTAATTCAAGTACGGACTATTCAAGAACTAAATACCTAATTTTATCCATATATAATCCCGATTCCGTACTTGAAATAAATTCAAAACCAGATTGGTTTCAGAAAACCTGAGATAGAATTAATTTCAAAATACGTTTGATTCAAGAATTTCTTAGTTGATTTAATGCGAATCCGTACTTGAAATACTCCCAAAACGAGATTCATTTAAGAAAATCTGAGATTGAATTAATCTAAAAATGGTGTTGACTTAATCCCGAATCCGTACTTGGAATGATCCAAAAACGAGATTCATTTAAGAAACAATTAGATTGAATTAATCTCAAAATGCGCCTGTTTTAAGAAATGCTAACTTGATTTTTTGAATAAAAAGATTTAATATAATTTTTAATTAGCTTTTTATTGAATTTCTATGGTAATAACAATTAAATTTAATGCAAAAGACCAAAATCTGGTATTGTTTCCTTTACGTCGCTCTGTTACATGCATCGCTGACAGTGTTGCCAAAAAATTATGACGGAAGAATGCTAAGTGAGTCCAAGATGTATGTATGTTCTATGGAAGAAAAAATACCAGATTTTAAATTTATATAGGTTATTTGTTGAATGCTTTTTTACTAAATAATAATAGGTACTTGGCCTGCACAATACTGCCTCTGTATCATCAATGAATAAATTATGTGTTTTGCTCTCAACTATAGTCCACGTTTCTAAGCTGATTACATTTATAATCGTCATTGCTCCAAAAGTGCAATCCCATCAGTGCTCTAATCGAAACTATGTCATTAAGAAGCTAGGGGTTCTTGGCCACCTAGAGCGATAACATATTTCTGAGTCCGGTCTTACAGCGAGTTGAGCAAAATAAAATAATTATCAATGACAACTTATGAGACATTGCAGAAAGATTTCGTACCTATTACTAGTTTTTACCTAATAATATTACATATTATGTAGATATGTATGTAGTATAAAAAAACTACAGATTAAAATATACTTCTATATATAAATCTTTCACTGACATTTTCATAATGTTGACAAAGTGTGTATTTTTTTATTATTTGCAAAGACGTGAGCAGAAGCAATTATTATACTGGATTCACAGACGTCAATTTCTGTTGACCAACTTTTGATCTTATTATAGATGAGAGAGAAGATAATGAAAATGGGAACATATATGAAATGGATCATATTTTTCTCTCCCGCTGATGTACTAAGAAGTTGCTCAACTAAAATTGCCGTGTTTGAAACGGGACTTGTTAAAAACAATACGCACAATCGAACAAAAACTCATATTTTAACTTACTCTTTAAACAGAAACAGCTTCGCAGTCTAAGTCCCTCAGAAGATTTTTCAGTTTGGAGTCACTTTTTGTCTTATTTATTTATTTATTAATTCACATTTTAATATTGATATTATAGTTTTATTTTGTTCACTTTTATATTATTAAAAACACTTTTGCACACGAGAAAAATCAACCGCGCCTAGTCACTTTTAAATAAAACATTTTCCGTTAAAAAGTACAATTTTTTATTTTTATTTTAATATATTAATTTTTTCATTTTATTGAATTTCAATCACAAGCACACTAACGAACTTGAAATTTTTTGGTTAAAAGGTTTTTTATTCTTCTTTTCATATGTGTAGTAAGTACACAAAATCGTACTTTAAATAAGTTTCTTACTCAATTTAAGAACTTTGTACTTGGTTTAATTTTTTTTACATAATTTAAGCTCTTCAATTTAAAAAACTCCAGGATTGGTTTTCTAAAGTAATCCTGTTTTCGGTTTGTTTTAAGTAAGTGTTAGTGCTATACGTACTTAAATTTGTAAGTATGATTCGTACTAAAAGTAAGTAGAAAAAACTTAAATTTAGTACGGCTTTTTTCTTTCTGTGTACAGGTCATTTAAAATAATAATATATTTTTGAGAGAAAAATAAGCTTAGATTGTTTTAATAAACTCCTATATTGCGTTTATTTTTGAGCAAAATCTAGTACCCATGAGAATTGGAGAAAAATAGTAGATATAGATTATATAGCAGATATAATAGATTTCCCATACAAAACAAAATCTTCTTCGTCAATCGATTAATTTAAGGGGTTTTGCAAATTTTGGGTTTAAGGGTTTTTGCAATTTTTATACTAAAAAGGCAGCCAGAGTACATAAAAAGGTTTGTGAATTGGCTACATTGTAAATGTTTGGTTGTAGTTTTGGAAAGTTTTCAGCTAATGGGTTTTGTTTTAAATAAAAACTTTAGTTAAATATAAAAAAACTTGGTGTAAACGGTATAGATTTTGATGAAGATTTTAATGAAAATCTGCTAGATTTTATGCAGGTGTAAATGAACTAAAAATAACAAAGCAGTTGATTGCATTTTGTCTTTAGAATTTTTCTTACATATTTTTTAGAGATGTTTTAAGATGTTTTCTTGAAAAGTGGAACAAATATCTTTCTGGTAATCTAGAATTTAGTAAAGAAGACATAATAAAAATTGGAAAATTATTATAGCCGAAGAAGCTGTTAGTTTTACGCTTTAATTAATCAATTAGTTAATCGCTTTAGCCAAATTACACTGTATATAAACATTTTGATAGTACAGGTGACTTTTAGGGTTCCGTACAGCAAATGTAAAAAGGAAGCCTATTATTTTCGCTACGATATCCGTCTGTTTATCTGTCTGTCTATGGGTTACAGACTGTTTTCTCGAGAACCGTATGAGCTACGCATCTGTATTAAAACTTGGCCGCTACAAAAAAGAATATATGACAATTAAAAATTAAAGGGTGTTCTATACCGAGCAACAAGTACCCTTGAAATCCTTATGTAAGACACAGACATTTATATAATCACTTTTTGAAATTTCAAAGAAAGTTAACACTGAAATATGCAAAAAAAAAGTTAAAGGGTGTTCTATCAATTAATGTAAAATTGACTATGTAATTTTGACAATAGCAACCGGAAACCGTAATAAACAAATTCTTAAAATTTTCAAAAAAAAAAAAAAAAATCTAAAATAAAAAATAAAAAATCGCCAAAACGAAGATATGCGCCTAACCAATAAAAAAAATCGATAACAGTAATATAAATCGCCAAAAACTCTAAAACTAAATAATCCCATAACAAAAATTTCCAAAACGAGAAATCGGCAAAATGAAAAAAGTGCTTGATGAAAAATATCACCAATAATAAAATAAATCACTAAAACGAAAAAATAAAATACCAGAAGTAAAAACATTGTTCAAGAAATAAAAGCATCGTTAATATCCGAAAAAATCGCTAAAACGAAAAACCGCACCAAAACTAAAATATGTGTATAATGAAAAAAAAAAACAAAAAACAAAATAAACTCGCCAAAACCCGAAAAAACCGCCAAAAGCATTTTGCGTCAATACTAAGAAAATCGCCAAAAAACGAGGAAAATCTTTAAAACGAAAGAATTTCCCAAAACCAAAAAATCGCCAAAAAAACACAAGCGCCACACTTTACTGAATTTATATATTTTATTTATCACCCAAAACTTAATATTGAATCGGTGTTAAGTATGTTAAAATCTACAGTGACTTTGGTCCCAAGCAATAATAGCTTAAGTCGAAAAGCATAGTTTCGTTAAAAAGAAACTATGTTTCATACACAACAGTTTGTTTTACAATCAAAATGAAGAAAAAAAAAGCTTAATGCTCGTAAATCAAAGATTACTGTATTAATGAAGGCACACAAGATTTTATGAAATATAAACTTTGGTATATTTTGACGATAATTACAAATATTATGGAACTTTCATTACAGCTTAAGTCAATATGATTTTAATCAGATATTTTTAATAAACATCATAGAGACATGGGGATTTCACTTTAATATAAACTTTTATTTTGCAGACTATTGTAAGATGCTGAATTCGGTGCTTTCGACTTAGGCCGATAGTGCTTATGGATACAAATAAATACATTTTATTTTTATAAATACAAGAGAATATTAATAGCCTTATTTTCAAAAAATTATTGGGGCTTTTTAAGAAAACTTTTGTATGAAAATTTGTTTTAAACCTCTTTATAAAGCCTTATAAATATTTATAAGGGCCACAAACATTTTTTTAACTGCTGCAATTACAATAATAACCACTTAAGATTTGTATTTTTTTGTATCTTCAACATATTTATTTACCAACAGTTTATATCTTATGGTGACGATCTTAAGTGCCAAGTCTATTAAAGCTATAAAAGTATATTTGAGGAAAAAATATAAATAATTTTTTTTTTCTTTATTAAAAATAAAAACTGAAATAAAATAGAACTTTGCTTAAAAAAAAAGTTTACCTATGAAGAAAAAACTTGCTTTGGGGTTTTTTTTTTTTTTTTTTTTTTTTTTTTTTTTTTTTTGATGACACTCAAGTATTTATTTGGCCAGTCGCCAAATATTGCCATCATCTTCATCTTCTACGTATGGATAATTGACCATTAATATCAAGGCATAATAACAATTATTCAGTTGGCATTTAATGTTTTCAATGATCTTGTAATTTCAACAGATATTCTTTAAAATATTCTGTATTTTGTGTCTCTGTCATGGTCTTGGTCTTTCAGCACTTTATGGTCTCTCATAATGCCTCTGCAGTTTTTTTTTTTTTTGCAAAATAATCAGAGGCACAATAAATGTCAAGTATTTTGAAATTTTTTTCTTCAGTTACTGTTTTTTTTATAGAATTAATGCTGCAATTTATTTTAATAGAATAAATGCACACATTCAGCATTTATAAACTTATAAATTTAACCAAAAAGGTTAATTGATATCTATCAATCTAAGAATAGCGATTAAGTTGTAATATTTTATGGGACCTAAAAGGCAAACATTTACTAAACTTTTAATATGATTGTTTATTTATTGTATTAAAATATTATTTGGAATATTTTATACGAGTATATACAGAGTTATTGTTTTTATTGCAAAGTTTTGTTTTTTGGTATTGATATTTAAGAAAGATTTACTGCCGTATTCATAAAAAAAAGATTTACGTAATAAAATTTTGTAGGGAAATTTATGAATAAAGTCTTTACAAAAATTATGAAAATTTGTTTATTAACTGGTTTGTAAAGCAAACATATTTTTTATGATAACCGCCTTTAAAGTCAAAAAAAAAAAAAGAAATTATTTTTTGAATCGTGATTAGGTAAACAAAAGAAATTAAAATAAAAATTTAGTTTTTCTAATATATTAAAACTTAAGCTGGTGTAGTTACATATATAAATTGTTGAGAAAAATGGAATTTCTTGTTACGATGAGTTTATATAAAATTCAGTGTAGGAAAGTAAACAAAAAAACACGTTTTGATTTACAGTATGGTCAATGAAATTACAAGAAAATTTTATCGAGCTTACCGAGCGGGAATGAATACAATCATATGGCATAATGATAAAACATTCAACACCATTGTTGCCCAACAACAGCTTGTTCTTATTCTTTTGTTTTCAACAACTACAATGGCTCTACTGGAAATGTGTGAGGGTTTTGAAGAAATTTTCACCATTTTATTTAGTGAAATTTAATCTTTTCTATGGCTGTAAGGAAAAAGTAATTAATCCGTATTTCACTGTTTTGTAAGAGACCCCTTTTAAACTTTCTAGACGATTTTCAGAAATTTATTTCTTTTGCAGTTAAATTAGGAGCTTCGGCGTTCAACTTAATTTTTTTTTTATAAAAACACATTAAAGGTATTCACATCAGTTTTTTTCTTGTTGAAGAAATGGAAAAATGTAATTTTTTACAACAAACACAGGAAAAAAAATTCCACCTAAAGTTGAGTTTTTAAATTCAACTTTTGGTGAATTTTTTTCCCTGTGTTTGTTGTAAAAAATTACATTTTTCCATTTCTTCAACAAGAAAAAAACTGATGTGAATGCTTTTATTGTAAAAAAATACATTTAAAAGTTCACTATTTTCAATTCTTATTGAATGAAATATTAGTTTTAACTTTTCGGTGTGATTTTACTTTTTCAAAATCACAAGAAAACAGCTGATGTTTGGAGTTGTAAATGCAAAATTACAAATACAAATCACAAAGCAAATAACAGCATTTCATGTAAAAGAAAGTGTCTTAAATTTTTTCATAATTTTAGAAATTCTTTCACAGACAATTGCTGATTTTACTATAAAAATCAATAAAAAAAAAGATATCAAATTATTCATTTAATTAATTCATAGCGATTTTCAACATAAAGTGATTTGAAAAAATAACCAACTGATTTTAAATCGTCAAGCATTTAGATGACCGGTTTAAAAGCACAAAATTTCAATCACGTCTTTGCTCATGTGTCGTGGTATAAAGAGCATATCTCTAAGAGTCGGCAAAAAAACAAACAAAATTCGCCAAAAACCGAAAAAGGACCGAAACTACAAAAAATTTGTAAAACTGATTATGTGTATTGCAAAAATACCAAAAAATAAAGCGTAAAAATTGCTAAAAGAGAAAAAAAGATGTCAAATCGAAGAAAGCGCAAAATCTAAAAAAAAACGCTAAAACTAAAAATATGTATTGAAAAAAAAAATAAACAACATATTGAAAAAACCGGCCCTTTGCTGTAAGCCGAATCCGAGAAAATTTTTTGTTTTCAAAAAATTAATAATGGTCCTGCAGACGTGTTTAAAATCATACACGATAATTTTCTTTGATATTTGAGAATCTATAAAATAGAAAAATTAAAAAATTAAAAAAAAATAATTAGTGTTGTTTTTAATAAAAAAAATATTTTACTTAATAAGTAAAATATTAATTTTGGGATTATTAGTGCGTTTAAAAATAATTTTAAACTTAAAAAAAAAATATTTCTATTATCAGAGTTAGTTTACTAAAATCGTGCGATTTTAAATCGATCGGTTTACTGAGCAGGACCGAATATCGCTGAAACGGAAAAAAATCGCCACAACTAAGAAAGCGTCAATACTATGTATGGACCTTCGTGTGCAAGTCAAAGTCGCACTTCATTCAATTCATGGCGTAATTTTTACTTGTCAGCTGTCAATTAGTTTCAGGTTGAGTCATGGCAGCTGTTAAAATGATTCCCTATTCAAAATGAAACGTTGAATTGGAACACAATTTAAAAGTTCCTAATAAAAGGTTCTCTTATTTAAATATTTTCGATTCAAACACAGAAAATATTATTCACCAATTAATATGTTCAATTAAGATTTTAATTGATTCAATTAAATTTTTAATAGTATTAATTAATTTGAGTGGAAAAACTTAATTGATATTATCAAATTGTTTATAGGTGAAAATTTAATTAATTATTTAATTGATATTACAAATATTTTAATTAATATTACAAAATCATTCATATTTCTTTTTTGTGTGAATATATATATTTTGTTTGTCTGTTTGTTATTTAAAATCAATAATGCCTTTACAAAAATATTTCATATAATAGGGCACGCACACCTGCACAAAATCTAGCAGATTTTAATTAAAATCTTTATGAAAATCTATAGCGTTTACACCAAGTTTTTTTTACATTTATCAAGATTTTTTTATCTAAAACAAAACCCATTAACTGAACAATTTACAAAACTACAACCAAATAACTGCAATGTAGCCAAGTCACACACCTTTTTAAGCAGACCGTAGCTAATTTACTCATCTTTTTTATAAATATATACCAGCCTGTAGTAAAAAATAAATAAAAATATTAGAGTTTTAGTAGATTTCCTACAAATCTAATGACAATATATAATACGTTTTGTATGGGAAATCTAGTAAAAAGCAGGTAGATTTAGCTCAAAATCTCGTAAATACTAGATTTCGAGAAAATGTAAATGTCCTATTAAATAAAATAGTTTTAAGTTGAACTGCTTGAATTAATTATTCGTAATGTAGATTTAAAAAGTAAAAAAATGTTTCCTTGGAAATATAAATTTTAAAACATTTTTAGTTGATCTTTATCTTTAAATAAAAATAATATAAATTTCACTGCAGTCTTTGTAATAAACATAAAATTACTAGTAATGACTTTTTATTAAGACCAGTAGTAAATCTTTTAACTCTGAATGAAGTAAAAAGAAAAGTTTCCGCAAGTTTGTAAAGTTTTGTTAAGTTTTGTTTAATTTTTGCAAGAAACTGTATTAGATGATTATCATTGATCTATGAATTGTTTCTGACTTGTCTTTTTACTAAAAAACATTGTAGTTTTTGGATTAAAAATTTATTTAGCTGTAAAGTTAAATTACAATGTAATTATTTGTTTGTTGGTTTTAAGCATGAGTAAAATTTTCCCTGTTTGACTCTATACTTCCCGTCAAGGTGTATAAATAATGTGTTTTGTTTTTCTCTTTATTACTTGTTTAAAATTTTCAGTGTATATATTATGTTTTAATATTGATTTCTTTCTTTGTTTTTAGCCAAAACATTAAGCAATGCTACGGATCTTTTGCCTGCTGCCGCTGACTATCAGCCACGTCAACTTCAACCACCGGTGGCCGTTAAGCCCAGAGGTTTTAATTTGCCGAAGAACAGACCGGCTGAGCAAAGAACCAACGAGGCAACGGAATTAGCTGAGCAAAATTACTATAGCAATTATTTTGCTGATACACCAGCCATAAATCAGGCCCAATCTTTGTATTCCCTGGGCGAAGAGCCCATCATCCTAAAATTTCTCTCACAACAAGCCAAACAATTCCAGCCCAGGCAAACACCCACATTTTCAGCTCAAGATGCAGCTATATTGGGTTCTGGCGATTTTGGTGTACTAAGAGGAGGAACCTTTTATTCCAATGAACAGCAAGCATATAACAATGAAGAGGGCAGTGACTTCTTTTACGGAGAGGCCAGCAATACTCATTCTGTTTCCTCCACAGAAGGATTCGTGCAAAAATACACTTACCCCGAAGAACAGTTTGCCCAGTTTCGAGATTTTGCCGATTTGGGTACACCTGTAGACTCAGATTTTTCACAGTTTGTGGTGGTATATGCTAATAAAAATGCCACCACGGAGTATCATAATGCGAAGCCAAAAAATATTTTCGAGCAATTACAAGAAATTGATCGGGAAAAGGCTTTAGAGCAAAAGAAAACGCGAAAAAATCAAACAATTTCAAAGATAACCAAATTAAAATTGGTTAAAACGAAACTAATGGAAAAGAAATGGGTACAAAAACAACCGTCGAAAGTGGCAGATGAAGACCCTTTGTTAGCTTTAAGTTAAAATTACGAGTATAAAGTATTATTTTCCTTTTTTTTTATTAAGAAAAACAAATATTTCGATGTAAATTGGAATAATTAAATTGGCTGTTAATTTTAGTTTTTTAAATAAAACAGATAATTTTTATTTAAAGATTTATTAAGTTGACAATAAGAAAGAATTTGTAAAGGTAAGTTCACTCAGAAGCCTTAAAGGCTCTAGATCTTAGAAGATCTCTCGAGATTTAGTTATACTCCAACTTCAATCAAAAAACTATACAAATGACACTGTACAACAAAATGACACTTTTATTTTCAAAAAAAAATTCTTGTTGTAGAGAGTAAAAAAAGATATACGTGTATCGGCGTTCTAAAAGTTTGCACCTGACACTCATTTTACGGCCTATTTAAAAAATGTAGAAAAGCGTGTGATACTTAGATTTTTAGTGCAAAGTGTCTTTAGAACATTTGTTCAGACCACTACAAGCAACATTTTGTTGGTATACATTAACCCTCTAAATCTTCTGGAAATGCGTCTTTTTTGAAATTTTTTTGAAAAAAAAGCAAAAATCGCCTTCAAAACAAGGATGTATGTATGTAGTTAAAATATTCTGCGAAAATATTTGTCATAAAATTCTACTATAGGTCTCAGAACACACTTAAGTAGAAAATTCAACTTTAATGCGAGAAATAGCCAAAAACTTAAAAGGTAGTTTAAGGGCCATTTTCGCAACTTGCCTTTAGTTAAATGGCTTTGCAGTATAAAAACTTCATTTATTATTTGTTTGTCCATTGAATGTTATTATTATCCATAATAATGACAAGAAAAAAATTTAAGTTGTAATGATGCAAAGATATTTATCGGGCAGACAAAAGCCTAACTTTAACTAAAGGCAAGTTGTAAGTTAATATACGATTAAACTGTTGGCAGTAAAATTTTGGCAACACTTAAACAAATTGATTCGAACACATATTTTCACAGAATATTTCAACTACATACATACATACGTACATACATAAAGGTAATTTTTGAAATTGAAAAAAATACCCGCTTCCGGAAGAGTTAGAGAATTATTCGATACCGCGAAAATGTTGCTTAAAATGTTTTGAATAAATGTTCTGAAAACAATGTATATCAAAAACATAAGTACCACATGATTTTCTAAATTTTGTTACAAGGCCGTCAAATGAGTTTCAGATGCAAAATTTTAAAACGCCGATACACGTATATTTTTCTTTAGTCCCCTCTACAAGAATTAGTTGGCAGAAAGAACATTGTTATTTTTTGTTGTATTGGACAGTGTAATAAATTAAAAACTTTATTGGGTCATTGAAACTTTTGTTTAAAAATTTAATTGATTAAAAGTTTAATTGAAAATTTAATTGATTAAAAGTTTAATTAAAAATTTTGTTGAGTAAATTAAGCTTTTCGTTTAAAGCACCTACATACGTCCAAGTCATAAGCACAATGTGTAAACTTTTACAAAAGAGCTTTTGTGCTTTCACACCGACGAGAACACAACAGCCATTCACATCTCGGTGATAAGAATGCTTGCTGCTTACTTTGCCAAAAAAAAAAAAAAAAAAACAAGAACAAATTTAAGAGTTCTCAAAGCCGGTTAACTCTCATTAAAATATCAGTGTATGTGTTTTGGATGTAGCTGGTTTAAAGCTTCAATTGAATAATATATTAAATTGACTTTTGTATTTTTTTTTTTTTTTTGGAAATTAAATTTATTTAAAAAATATTTTTTTCTATTATTTTTATGTAATTTAAAATTTTTAAAAAGTTAAAGTTAAATTTTACTAAGCATTAAGGTTTCTTAAATACCATCAGCAATAAAATTTGCAAATATCATGCATTAATCATATTCCTCAAACAATAGACCAATTAGAAACTTCCAAACTATGTTAGTAGAATATTACCTTGAGATATTGACTTAAAATAACAAATCCAAACATAAGTGTGTAGGTAAACTATATAACTGCCAAATGCTTTAAAATAATATATAATGCGTTTATTAAGAGTACGAATGTTGAACGCCCACGTGAAATTATTAAACATTTTATTAATTTTTTAATTACCACTTATTGAAACATATGCCAATTAAAATAAAAAGAAAAATACACAAATCAACAAATATATGAATTCATGACGAGAATAATAAATATTATTAACGATCATTTAAAAAAACACCAAGAACAAACAATTTAAAAACACATTAAAAAGTAAAAGGTGTCTCCGTGTACATATATATAAAAATCTTTAAACATTTTCATATCGCTAAACAGCGACATTACACACTTACTTAACGCGGCTTAATTGAATATTTTAACATACAACATTATTTAAATAAATAAAAATAAATAGACCTTACAAAATAAGCATTCATTAAAACAGTTTAAACATTATTTTATTTAACAATTCATTACGATGTTAATAATAAATTATTTTACATAACAATTTAAATAAATTTATCACAAACTGTAGCATAAATTTCAACGATTTATTTTTCCAACTCTCTTTAATTTGGTTTCCATATTTAATTTTCACCCAAAACAAATTTTTTTTCTTTAAAATTTAATAAAAATCGTGATTAGTTTCACTTGGCTTGGTATTTCTAAGTTTGCTTAAAACTATGATTATCATAGACTAAAGTTCAAAAGTTTAATTAAATGTTTAAGTTTGATTTGTTTACTGATCATGATGTGGACGAGTACAAATGCAAAACGAAAGACTTGAGCAACAAACTTTTTTAATATTTACATTGAACAAATAAAAAAAAAAAAAATAAACAAAAAAATAAAAAAATAAGCAAGCAAAAACTGTGTGTAATAAAGCGATAAATTTGTAAAATAAACAATTTTGATTACAAAGTAAGTTAAGATTAACAAAATTTACTATGATAATTTCATTTTTGTTTTTTAAATTTAATTATTTCCCAAAAATCATTAACAAGAAATATTTTAATGCTTTAAATTATGAAATTTTTTTTTCACATTGTTTACTTGTTTTGTTTGTTTTAGAATTTCAAAATTGTTTATTTGAAAACAAAATGCATTTGCCTTAATATGAATTCCGCCCAAAAGCGGAACTAAATAAATACTTATTATTATTATTATTATTATTTTTATTATTATTATTATATTATTATTATTTTTTTAGAGAACGCAGCGAATACATCGTCACAGATCTTACATAACACTGTGCAACAGTAAAAAACCACAAATACTGAACAGTATACGTGCAATAATAATACCCAGGGATGGGAAAACTTTGTACTGAGTTTGGCGATTTCAGTAAAAAAAACTTTTGTATGGACCTCACAAATAATGTCATCAGTTTTTGGCCAACAGCTTATTCAGACTGGGTGATAACCAGGACTAATTTTTCTGGCTTTTTGCCAGAAAAAACATTTTTTGCATATTTTAATTTTTTTGTAGGAAAATGCTTATTTTGGATCACCTTGCATAAAAAAGCTTATTTTTCACTCTGGTAACGCGATTAATATATAACGACTCATATAACTCAAGCTGGTGTAAAAGAAATTCACATGAAATATATTTCTTTCCTCTTCTTGCACATGTATGTCTGCATGTTATTAATTTTTTCTTTACTTTTCTATAACTTCTACCACAAAGTCGAACAAAGTCGGAAATGACATGAACATAACGCCGGCAGAGCAACTGTGAAAAATTCATCAACTTCTTTGTTGTGGTGAACACGGGCGATGTCCATGTTCAGGCATATCAAAGTATTTTGCGGTAGCGCAACAGAGATATAATGTTTGCCAATTTTGTTATGTCTCTTTACTTTCTATTGTAAATGGTTGCGGACTGCAAATATCATGGCGAACATCGTTGCTCAGACATATTATTCTGAAAATTTCAAAGAAATTTGTGACGTTTTAGATGAACTTGATGCCGTTGAGGCAGAGTTTATACGCAATGCAAAATTGTTCTTTGAAAAAGCGTCAATGAAATCTGACTTAGTTTATATAAAACATAATTTTGAATGTCTCTGCTCAAGCATCACCCGACTAGAAACTAAAGGACTTCCTATTAGTGAAAGTTTAGCTGTTATAGAACGTGTGAAAGAAAGTATTGAAAATACAAACCAAAATGTATTCATTGATAAATTCAACAAAGTTTTGAACAGAAACACAGGTCTGAAGACCTTAATCAAAATTAAAAATTATATATATTTCAATAAAACCGAAACCGATGAATATATTGAAAATTTGTCCCCATCTGAAATACTCGCATTTAAATACGCTCCTGTTACATCTACTGATGTTGAACGCATATTTTCCATGTATTCATCTGTTTTATGTGACAATAAGTAGAAGATCATTTCTTTTTAAAAATTTAAAAAAACAAATGATTGTTCATTATAATAAAGATCTCTTTGAATAAAAATACTTTAAGGTAACAAAATTGTTGATTTTATTCTTGCATATTTTGCATATTTGTGCATATAACCGTGCATATTTTGAAATTTTTTCGTGCTATTACTGGCGCATATTTTGAATTTTTTTTGCGTATTTTAATTAGTCCTAGTGATAACTCTAAACTTTATATGGCAATAATGTAGCTAAGAGTTTACCAAAGAAATATTGTTAACATCTTATAATAATATCGTCTTTGGGCACTTTTTTTTGCAAGAATTAAGGGGCGGAAAAATTTGATTTTTTTCAAAATTGCTAACAATATTTGGGAAAGTTGTAGCTACGTTAAAACTGAAAAACTTTTTGTAAATTTTATTTATTATTGTCCGAACTTCATTTCTTTCTATATATATGATTTGATCAGGCTAAAATTCGTATCTCTTTGTAAGTAAAATTACATGTCATAATTATTAATGAACAAATAACATCAGAATTAATTGTAAATATTCTGAAAAATATTTAGTAGAACGGAACAACTAGCTGTTTTCGAAGGCCACTACACCCTCATCATCATCGCTATTTGTATTTGGTCCACTGCCTGTGTGTGGTGTCAGCTGATGCAGATTTCTGCTTTATATACTCAGTTTTTAGTGCAAATGGAATATATGAATTGTTTTGATTCATCGTATTACAATTTGCTGAAAGCTTTTTGTAATGAAAGCTAAATTTAAAAAAAAATAATAATTTTCTGTTGATATACACTATTAACGATCTTCAGTGGCGCCTATTCATCAAGCCTTTACTCTAGGTCATAATTAAGAAATTGATAAATATTTTAACTCGTGTTAATTTGATAAACATTAATTCAAATTAAAAAATAATAAATAACAAGTTAAATTAACCACAATGCGGCATTATGATTTGCAGCATAAAACGTGACTGAACTCAAAATATTTCAGTGAAGTATGTTAACATTTTATTATTATTATTATTCTGACGAGTTTCGGTTCATAATCATTACTTAATGTTATTTAGATGTTTCATAAGTCAAAATTATTATTTATTATGTTTTTAATTTAGAGTATTATAACAAAGATTTATTATACTCAAAAGGGCTAAATGCAGTCAGTAATCGTTTATTAAGAAATTAGGGGATTTTTGTAATAAAATAAAAATGTGTTTAACAATAAATTTTTTATAGATTTCGAAATTTTCAAATTTTATATGATTAACACATAAAATTTATGGATCTTACACATGTTTAGCGATAATAAAAGATTATTTAGACTTCCAATAAAATAAATTTATGAAGCCTTTAAGCACAATTGGCAACTGAATGAGACCTTTTTAGTGTTCAATATTTGTTTTCTTTTTGTGTTAAATCAAACTTTATAAAGAAGCCCCGGGTATAAGAAAACCGCAGCATCGCCTGTTTTTCTTAACAAACGAATTCCATAATTTTATATACCTTATTAAAGTGTATGATAGAGGCACAATAGGAAAGTAGTAGAAGCCTTATGTGTATTAACATCTATATAAGTTGTCCTATGTTCGTGATTTTATAACTTGAGAACTTTCACTGATGGTTTATAAAATCGAAAAATTTTTAGGAATATGCGTTATACGCGCACTTTTATGATGGTGTGTTTTCCCTATATAATTTTTTTTTTTTTAATACAAAGACGTAAACGTATGTTATTGTATTGTCCAGCAACGCAATCAGGGTTACTCCAGTTTTTTATAAAAATCATTTTATTAGAATTGCCTATAAAACAAGTAATTTTTTAAAAGAGAAATATCAATTGAGCTATATATATTTCAAGAGAACACTGAAGATGGCTTATAAAAGAAATCGATGTGTTGATCAACAAAATTTGAGGTGGGATGACGGAAAATCGTTCCACAGTAAATACAAACCCTTCACAGATTTTTTGCAAAACTTGAGGAATATATCAGAAGCAGCAGTGACAGCAGACCTAAAAACAAATAATAGCCAAAAACCCCTTTGTATTAGTATGTTAAATCAAGACTAATCCAATGTTAATAATAATAATCCAATATATGATGTCGGCGAATGCTTTTGCCTTGGCAGCATTATATTCAAAAACGGCGGGTCAAGCGCAATCATTGATAATCGCTTACAAAAAGCTCGATAAGCTTTCGGTCGTCTTCTCTTTCCCAGCAGGTAAATAAACCATATTCAATGCAAGTGTAAAATACACCTTTCTTCTCTATGGCTGCGATACGTGTAACAACGCTGCACCTGCAGATATGCATAAGACCCAAGTCTGTATAAATCAATGTTTGCGTAAATCAAACAATATAATAATTGAAAACATCTATAATTTTCTTTTTGCATTTGAAGTTAAAAATTTTTTTATAGGACTTCAATTTAAAATATTAATATATAGTTTCCACAAGTCAGACAGACGACTCGTCTAGAGAATTTGTATGAAAAACACTCAAAAGACTGAGTGCTTTCCATGTAAATTTTATACTCAACTCGACCGTCTGCACGCAAAGAAAATATATGGTCGAGTTAACCACAATCAAACAGCAACATACTATAATTGAATTATATGGTTGCAGTCAAATCATATTATTGTTAATAGAAAAGGAAACTTGAATAGTATTATTATCTGAGTTAATAATAATATTATCTACAAAAACAATGAGCTTTGTTACACCTAATTTTGGTATTTTAAATGTGACAACACTATTGTTAGATGTGACTAAATATAATTGAGACTCACCATACCATGTTCTTATATTACATTAGTATTGTTAAATACGACCACAGTATTATTTAATATAACAATACTTATTTTATTGTTTAATCATATATTAATTGTAGAAACGGCTGTGAGTTAAATTCGAATAAAAATAAATTAATATTGGTGAAATAAAATGTATACATATATAGAAATGTATATTTACACGACAAACAGACATGCCTGTATAAAGAGATACACAAATGTTTATATATTTTTACCCTTTTGTTTATACAGGGTGGGCCAAAAGAAACCAAGGGGTGTAAAAGTTTAATAACTTTTTTGTTTATTAATTTTTTTTTATTTTTTCTTTCAGATTATATAGACAACACTTGGAGAATTTATAATGGAGAGGTTCACAACTGAACAGAGAACCAGAACAATAGAATTTTATTATTTAAACCAGAGATCAATTATTTTAGCGCAAAGAGCATATCGTCGACATTTTAACGTCAGAATTTCTGGGGTTCTGGGGTTCTCAAAATCCAAGAGCCATTCATCAACGCCAATTGCACCCCATCAGGTGTACAGTATGGTGTGGGATCACATCTGAAAATGTCATTGGGCCCTACTTCTTCGAGAATGAAGATGGAAGTGCTGTAACCGTAAATGGAGAGCGGTATCGGTTTATGATAGAAATTTTTTTACGTCCTGCTCTTGAAAACAGACCTCGTATGTGGTTTCAGCAAGACGGAGCCACTGCCCATACTGCCCGAGACACAATGGCACTTTTAAGTCAAATTTTTGGAGAGCGAATAATTTCTCGAAATTTGGAAATTATTTGGACAGCGCGATCGCCAGATTTGACAGCACCCGACTATTTTCTTTGGGGTTTTTTGAAGGAGCGAGTGTATGTGAACAAGCCAGAGACAATCCTTGAACTCAAGGAAAATATTGTTTCAGAAATTCGGACGCTACAGCCACAAGTTTTGAAAGATGTTATGGAAAATGCTCTAAAAAGAGCCCATCAGTGCGAAGCTGAAATCGGTGGTCATTTAAGAGACATCATTTTTCATACTTAGTGTAAAAAAATTTCCATTTTGTATATTATATAATCTGAAAGAAAAAAGAAAAAAAGTTAATAAACAAAAAAGTTATTAAACTTTTACACCCCTTGGTTTCTTTTGGCCCACCCTGTATGTACTTTATTTGTTTAACACCACCCGTGCACTACCGATAGCTTACAAGCGAAATACCGAATTGAGAGAGGTTTCTGAAAAATATTTTTTTTTAAACTTAAAATAGTATGGTTTTGGATAACATTATATTGTTATTTACATCATATTATTTTTAAATTATAATACTAATTATGTTGTAGTCATAAATTTTTCACAAAACTATATTGTTAAACTCTAACCATATCACAATTTTTTATGGATGTGATAATGTAATTATTAAATTCCAGCATTACTCTGTTTATCGTAACGAAATAAATGTTTAAAATCACAATAAATAATTTTCAACGACCACACATTTGTTTCAGAGAACATAATATTGTTTTCTCAACCATTCTACAACCATATCTTTTCTTTGCGGGTGGCTCGTAGAAACAGGGGGTAATATTTGCTTTAAATAATTTTGTGTTTGAATTGGAAAATCAGTTTTTTTTCTAAACATAAAAATCTTGAAGTTAATAATAATGCGAAAGTATGTTATGATTGTTGGTCTATTACGAAGTAATTGCTAAAATGAGCAAGTATGCGGCAATTAAATATTTTAATAGATCAATAAAAATTTTTAATTGTTATTATTGTCATTATTAATGTATCCGCGTGTGCACAATTTTTATAATGAATTTTAATTGTTTTATATTGAGTGTTTTTATTTTTATTCTTTTTTGTTTTCTTATAAAATATAATTATTTTAAAATTGGTCATAATTCTAAGTGTGCTGTAAAACAATAGGAATTGAATAAATGAGACCAGAGCTCAATTTCATAAAAGAGAAATTTTAGACTTGCTTATATAAAATTTATTAGTTAAAGACGGAGAAATTTATTATTCAGCCTGATTGTGTAAGATGTTGGTGATGGAAATTTTGGCGTTTTTTTGTAATAGATTAACAAGCAACTTGTTATTTATCTATTAAAAAAAAAAAAACTCCCAAGACTTTCATCGCCAACGTCTTGTTTAATTAAGAGTTTTTTTTTTTTTGTTTTGATATGATTACACTATGCAATAAATGCAGACTTTTGGAAAAACACACGTACTAGACCGTATATATTTGATAGTAGTACCAAAGGGTAGTAAGACTATATACTCAGTTGGCGATTTTGGTGACCAATTTATTTTATGGGCCTCCAAAGATTTCGAAGATGAGTACGCCCTCAAAAACTAGTATCTTCAGTTTTTGGTCAACAGCTTACTCAGACTTAGTGATAGCTCTAAACTTTATATGGCAATAATGTAGCTAAGAGCCTACCGAACAACTCTTGTAGACATGTTTTGCCAAAAAATAATTTCGTAGTGCACGTTTTTTTTGCAAAAGTGAAGGAAAATCTTTTTTTTTTTTAATTTTTTCAGAATAACTTGCAAGGACTCCAAATTTTTTACTAACAATATTTGGCAAAATTTTTAAGTTTAAAATTTTTAAACGCACTAATAATCCCAAATTAATATTTTACTTATTAAGTAAAATATTTTTTTATTAAAAATACATTGAAATTGATTATTAAGGGGTTTAGCTGGATCCTATGTGCATTTCACTGTTGCTAATGCAGATCATTAGAGAACCTTTACCCAAAGCTTCTTAGAACAACTAGAGTTATTAGTCCCTATTTGCACTATGCAATTCTTATTGCTAAGCTGATTAGTTTATTAGGAGAGAGAGAGAGACGGGGGGAAAAGAAACGTTGCTGTTCCCCTCGTCTCTCTCTTTCTGAAACTAATCAGCTTAGCAATAAGACTTGCACAGTGTGATTTGGGACTTATATTATAAACTTTCATTTAAACAAATGAGAAGTACAGTAACAAATAACAAAGTTGAAACAAGAACTCAATAATCAACATTCAGCAAAGTTGCAGCTAAGGTAAAGTTGGAATAATTTTCTTAACATAACAATATAGTCTGAACGTGTCTAAGCACCCTAAATACCTCATTAAAACTTATTTTAGTAAAACAAAAGACTTAAGAAACGAACATAAGTAGAAACTGCCCACAACTGTTTTTTTTGCAATTTGTGGAATTAAATGTAATAAATTCAAACTATTACATACTATTATAAGCATAAATACATATCGCTACCTTAATATAGAAAGGCCCTAACTAATTAATTTTTTGAAATCGAGATTTTTTTTCGATACATTAGGGGTCTAATTCTGTAAAATGCAACCCCAAGCGTTGGCAAAATTTATATGGAAAAAATTTAAATTACGAAAACAAAATACATATAAAATTTGTCAACGCTAAGCGTTGCGTTTTACAAAATTAGGCCCTTAATGTTGTTCCTCTATCCAAATATACAAAAAACTCGATTTCAAAAAAATAATTTGTTAAGGCCTTTCTATATTAAGGTAACGCTATGTGCATAAATAAGCCCTCATATTCAAATTATTATGATTTTTTTAACATTTACAATTGTTCTCAAAAAAAAAAATATCGCATTTTTGCAAAATATTTATATCTATACGTACATAAAATTAATGAGTTCTTTGCTAAATATTAAACATAATGTGGGTTTTTATTGCAATTAGGCCAATTATAGCATTTTTTTTCTTGCCAAATTACTTATTTTTTTATAATAATTTTTTTCGAAACTTAACATTAGTTTTGTGGAATTTGCTATACCTTAATTTGCATTTAACATTTATTTTGAAAGAATTGGCATTTAATTCTAATTCAACAAAAGGAAAAGCAAAAAAAAAAAAATTGTGTATACAAAGCAAAAATTATTCATATATACAATAATAGAAGATCATTAGACATGATTTGGCATTTCGACTAAGTTTTTGGCAACTACTCGAGTACAAAAACAAAAAGTGGTAAGATGAATGAAAATATGGTAGAAAAAAAGTCAAGAAACATTAAAATAGTTTTTAATATCACATCAAAAGGTATGAAATATGTTTAAATTTAAATGCTATTATTGGTTAAATGCCACAAAAAAAAAAAAATAAAAGATTTAAGGAATATTATTAGTTTTGTGCAAAAGTTTTGTTCTTTTTTTTTAATAAAGAAATTACTTAATGTACTAAAATGGCCATTTTAGGAGGTATTTAAGATTAATTGACTTAAAATCAATGGGTGGTAGTTTGGCATTTAAGAAAGCTTTAAGTTTTAAATAATTATGTTTATATGAAATGGTAAAGTTATCAAAAGTAAAGGCCGATAATTGAAATCTTCATTAAGTAAGAAACCGGGATGTAGTTTTTGAATAAAAAAATTTTCTTACAATAGGAATGTATTTTAAGACTTATTTTTATAGAGATGTTTAAATTGATTTTTTTTTTTGCATTATTAAATATCAAATATCAACTTTTTACCCTTATGCCAGTTGTCGGCATCCATGTCACTTTAACACAATATCAAAAAATTGTGGCTAATAACTCGCTCTCGAGAACAATTTTGTGCAACTGACAATCCTTTTCCGTTCCCTAAAGTCTAGAAAATAGAATAAACCTGCCATCAGGAGTCACTTGTTTTCGCCCGAATTTTTTGGTATTGTCTTAAAGTGACGTCAATGCCGACAACTGGAAGAAGGGTGAATATTTTATTTATCATTTTAAAATTTCGGTTCCAACTATGCCAGTTTCATAAAAGAATAAATATTTTCTCTAAGTGTAGCGGCACGTATCATTGATTTTAGTGGTCAGTCACAGTTCAATGATTTATTGGCAATACACGAAGCCATCAATGTCATAATATTTAATTTATATATGTATTTTTTTTTTTATTAAAATTAAATAATAAAAATTAAACATCTGTTTCAAATTGGCTTAAATATTTTTTTTCTTTTTATTTTATATTTTTGAAGTCAAAAATTAAGATTTTTTTTAAATGTTTTTTTTATCAAATAGAAGTTTATTAATTATTAATAATTCAGGCATACAACTTCTGTTATTTAAATAAAATTTTTGTTTCATAAATAGATTAGTAAAGAAAAAATTCTATTTATCAAGTGTTTTAAAGTCTTTGTTTGATTATTTATTTATTAAACAAGTTTTTTTTTAAATGATTTATTTCTTTTAATTTTCCTGTTAATTGCCCTGTTTAAGTTCTAATATCTTAAAGTTGCAAAGCAAATATTTAATTAATGCATTTCATCAGGTGAATTATTTATTTCAAGTGCTTTTGCTTTGAAACCACAATCTATAAGCGAGTAATTAGAAGCATTTGTAGACGTTTCATTGGCCGCTGTTGAGACAATCTTTAAATAAATAGCAATTAATTAATTTTTATTAAATTGTATTTCCAAGTATTTTTCTATGCAGCCAAGTCACTGCTGATATTCATTTCTGTCTTGGCTAAAGAAGGTTGGCGTTTCACATATTTTTGTTCACACATTTTTACAATGATGTGGTTAGCAGTAACAGCTTTTGTTTTTATTTTTTAAATTATTTATTTGAAAATTTAACTATGCGACTAGAGTGGCCAGCTGTTATACCATATATTGAATTTGTGATGCAAATTTTTTTTTGTAGTAGTAGATGTTGCCTTTTTGATTAAGAATTTTAATGACTTGACAAACATTAGCAAATCTTTTGGGCAATGATTAATGTAAAGTGATATTAGTCGCCCGAATGTTAAAGCTTTTGGTAAGAATGAAGTATGAAATAATACATAAATCATTGTTTCAAATCATTGACATTATCATGAGAAATTTGTTTTTTATTTAATTAGTTGTTGGCATTCTTAAAAGTTATTGAAAAATTTGTCAAAACACATTCAACACGATTTTAAGCACTTGTTATGATAAACATGTTTTATAGAGGAGATTTATGGGAGCAACTTGTGGTTTTGCGTATTAAATCAATTTTCTTTGAAATACAATATTTAAGGCCATCAGTGCCCAAAACTATTTAATATTTCAATTGGTTATTGCAGCAAAAAATTTCAAAAAAGGTAATCGGGTTTGGAATTAAACATTTTTGGTGGCAGCTCTTCCCTCCTACTGGAATACCAACAAAATAATTTTTTAACAAGGCGTGATCGATTTTTGAGAAGTAAGTACTTTTGTATTTGAAAACATATTCACATGTAATTTATTAAATCTAAAAGAATCATTCTCAACATTTATTAATTTGTACATAATTTTTTAGATTTTATATATTGTGATTTGTAAGCGAATAATGAAATTTTACAATCAGAAAAGTAAGCCATTGTTATGTCAAAGAGTTCTGAAAGTAATGTGTAATTTTTTGCTGGGATATTATGTTCTATGCAAAAATGATATTGAACATTATCTTGATAAAGAAAAGTTAAATTTTTAAACATTTTGTTATTCTGTTTAATGAAATCTGTAGTAGGTCCTAGTTCAGTAAAAGAACTTTGTATTCTTTAGAGGCGTAGAGGGGGTAGAACCCTAGTAGGTCTAAATAATGCATCACAGGTAAATGAAAACTTTAAGGCTATTACAAATTTTTCACTTTTGAATCGATTTAAAACAAATTTAATTTAAGTGATACATATTAAATTTAATTAAACTAGAGCGAATTTTAATCAGGAAAAATTTCCTAATCAGGATAGGTTCACTATTTCCAATTCTTTAACAATGACCTGCAGAAAATTTGGTGACAATTGATCCAATTGATATTCGTCCTATGACTTGAGAAAATGGGAGTGTTACCAAAAGTACGGAGTAGTGTATTGTGTAAAGGACATATCCTTTAATTGGTTATATATCGTGATGTATCGTCTTGATCTTTTGTCAATTTAATTGGTACTTGGTCTATTATTATAGTAAACGACACTGATCAAGTTCGATGTGGTTGGATCTAGGACCTATCAGACAGTATAAATATAATATTCATTGTTCCCTCCAATGGTACCGCCAAGCCACTCTGGGACCAGTGCCGTAACTGTACTTAGATATTAACCTAAGCTTAACTGGTGTTTATATTTTTTAAATATGAGTGCCTCTGTGGTCCTGTGGGTAGTGCGCAAACCTCTCATGCCGGAGGTTGTAAGTTCGAATTCTAAAAAATATCTGCTTAAAAATAATTAAAATTGCATTGGTTTTCATTGTTACAGTTAACTGTCGGAATGAAATTTTTAAATAATTTATTTTATTTTACACCGATAAGGTGCCTATGAGATAATTCAATGACAAGTCACAAGGTGCATAAAAAGTATCAATTAACCCCATCCCTATTACTTGGGGACCGATCACGTGACTAGTCTTGAGTCAGTTCCATTTCCTGCAGGGGAATGCATATGTTTAATTAATTTATGTGATTTTCTAAAGAAGAGACTTTCTAGCTGGGGGAAATGCTTATTTTTCTGTGCACTTCATCAGTACCCATGTGTAACTACTTGGGCAACGGTTATTTATTGTTAACATCAGCTTTTGAATGTGCATTTTTAATGAAATAGAATATGAGAAATGATTAAATTGTGTATACCATTGTTGATTTAATTTTGGTAAATACATTATAATTTAATTTTTTGCGTTTAATAATTAAAAAAAAAAATTTTCTGTGCGAAAAACTAAATAAAAATACCAGAAAATAACCGCAATTTCAAATATTAGAAATAAATAATGTTTTACGCATAAAGGTAATAATAATTTTTTTTTAATTGCTCTACTTATTACCATATGCAAAATTTTTAAATGACAATTTTTATGCTCTATTTATTATAATTATCAATTAATAAAACAAAAATTTATGGTTAATTTAGCAAAACTAAATTCCAACAACTTTGCTTGCTACTTGAACACTTTAAAACAAAAGACTTAAGACACAAACTTCCATTAAAAACACAATTTTTACAATTAAATTGTTAACTAACTAATCAGTAAACGCTGAATAAAATTAAAATAAAATAACGATAACAACACATATTAAATAGTTCTCACAATGCAAATATTTTGTTTAAAATTATTCGCTTAATAATTAATTTGTCTATACTTTTCCAATTGAATGGCATTCAAATTTAGATTTTTTTGTTCACACATCAACATAAATCTATTAAGTTCATTGTTGCGATTATTGAAATAACAAAGCACAGAATAATTGAGCTAATATTATTTGTATTAATTAATTATGGCAAAATATAAAAGATAAATATAAATCAGCAAATAAAAATGTAAATAAATCACACGCCTACTTATGAATTTAGGAAATTAATTAATGATTTACGCAAAAGTAGTAAATCATTTAAATCATATAGTTCAAAGCAATTAGAATTATTATACAAAATATTATTAGCAAATGCTAATAATGTTTTGTATGAGAAAATTTATGTGACACTTAGGTCCTACTTAGAATGTTTTTACTTATTTCTTTTTTTTCTTTTCTTTTTGTTCTAATACGATAATTGTCTATAATATATGAATATTGTTGTGTGAAAACTTTATGTTTGCTTGTTAATGTTAAGCTTTTATTTATTCTTTTTTGCGCAACAAAACAATGCAATTTTTCTGTTTTTTTTTAATTCAAGGTATTTTTTTAAATTTTCATAAGCATGACTTGTTTCCATCTTATTAGCAACAATTGACGATATTTTATTAGTTTTTATTGTGTCTGCCTGCCAACTGTAATTCGCACATAATAAAAGTGTAATTGAGAGTTATATATGACTGGGTGTTTTAGCTTAACTTTAAGTATGAGAAAAGTGATGTCAGTGTTTTTAACGACTCCAAACAAAAAACAAACAAAAAAAAAAAAAAAATATTTAAAAAAATTTTTAAAATTTAATGTCGGTAGGGATCGAACTAAGAACACTTTACTGTTTGCTAGAGTCTATGATTTTTACTTCGAAACTTTATTTTGATAAAAAAGGAGAGGAGGAAGATTGCGCGGTGGACTAAATTAGACCACTTGACACGAAGTGTGTCTTTATTTATTATAAAAATGTACGTACAAAACAAAAACAAAGAAGAAAGTTGTTTTTTTTGCAAGCAAATTTAAATCGCTTTTTTATTTTTATAAATTTTTAAAAGACATTTATATTGTGCATATCCACACAGAAATATCTAATCATATATGTTTCACTTATATTAGTGGACGATAAAATACTTAAAAGTGTACGATAAAAAAAAACGTGTGCCGTATTTATTATAAGATAACAGTAGGAAAAAAAATTCAAGTTGTCTCTAAGTAAAAACATTTGTTAACAAAAGGAATGATGCTATTTGGTAAAAACAATAAATCACACAAGCGAGAAACACGTGCACTTGCAATTATGTTTTGCTTTTTGCTAGTTAAGAAATATACAATTACACAAAACTATAAGCCAATGAAGACGCCACACACAAACAACAACAATTATTATGCTTCCTTATTTATAAATCTGTAAATAACGGACATGAGCACAAACCAATAGGATGTATTGCAACTGGTGTTTTTCACGGGAATTCCGCAAAATTTTCAATCCCGTAATCCCGGGAATTTATCGCGAGAATCGTTGGGCGCAAAATAACATACTGTCTGGAAATTCCTATTAAGGTATGTTAAGTTTTTATTTATTTTTAAAAAATTCCGTAGCCAGTTAAATATTATTCGGATAAGTTCATCAAATACATAATTTGTATGCAAATAATTTATATGGAAGGTAACAAATCTTATTTGTGGGAGTATTTTAAAAACAAAACACCGGGGGGTCTACTGTGTACTTCGAAACGAAAAAAATTGCTTTCGAATTTGTATGTTATTAACATTACAATTCGAAAGCATTTCTTTTCGTTTCAAAATACAGAGTAGATCCCCAGATCTTGCTGTTTGCTCGTTGTGTTCCAAAACAATTATTTGTAAAGGAGCACAAGTGGTCTAATTCGACATACAAAGGGAATGCACAATAAGCAAATTAAAGGGTATTGAACCAAGTAAAAATCCTCCTGAAAAAGTACGGAAAGCTCAAACGACAATTTCACAATACACCAATAATAAAAAAAGGGATATACATTTAATTTGTTTGTTTTTTTTTTAACCAGCAAGTGTTGATGGCTTTTACATCAGATCTATAACAAAAAGTTTATTTACAACAGAATCCCTTTTGCTCAAGCATTTTCATCTACCTAAAACTGAGCACGGCAAGCAAAACTTATTTTAAAAAAAACTTTTATAATTTCAAAAATTAAATCAAACAAAATATCGAGTCCCAGTTAAAAAACAATTGCGCATTTTCTCGTATTATGGATGAATGGACAAGTTTAAAATAATAGGAGATAATAAAACATTTGCATGCATGAAGAATGATGACTGATGAAACAATTAATGCACTATTGTTTTTAAAAACCACTATAATAATACTGTCAAATATTAATCAAACTTACACATATTAATCAAACTTATCATCGAATTGCAACCAACAAAACAAATTGTTAATATATAATTTAAAAATTAACAATCATCATTGTTAATATAACAAATTTAAATTTTTGTAGTCAATTAAATTACTCAACAAAATTATTTGTTAAATTATATCATAACGGAATGCTCACATGTAGAAGAAACAAGAAATAATTATTTGTGTGTATTCGTTATTTGCGTATTTAATAAAGTGTTACTCATTAGCTGAAAGGTAAGTGAGTTACTTTATTAGTCCTGAGGCTGCCGGTTCAACTCCGCCCAAAGACATTTAGTGTTTTTCACAGACAAGCAAAAATCGTTTCGAGGATTGTGATTGTGTATGAAAAGCTTGTTAATAAAACAATTATGATACGGAACTAAACAATTCACATTGTTAATATAACAATAACCTTAATTGAAATAACTTTGAAATCTAACAAAAATAAATGTTGAAAAAATAAATAAATTTCAACAAATTATTTGTTGATATATTTATTTGAAAATATTTTTAAGATTTTCCTTTAACTTGCAATTTCGTTAATTTTATTTACAAAAATCGTTGTAGGTTCCAAATCAATTAATTATTTAATTGATATAACAAAAAAATTAATTCTATTTACAAATCATTTTTTCTATGTAAATCTCCTAATTTTTTCGTTTGACAATAATGCCTAAATTAATTTACCTTTTAGTATTTTGTTTACTTTTTATTCGTTTTTGTTATTAATTTTTTGATTTTTTTTAAGTTTTGTAAGTTTGAACTCTTTAGAGTGAATTTCAAATAATATGTACGCGTTAAATTAAAAGAAACCAATTGTAATTATTTGTTTCAAAGTAAGATTCCCGGAATCCAAGGAAATTTAAAAACCAATCACGATTTCCCGGCAACTAAAAAAAATGCTGGAAAAAAAACTCTACCTATACCTTTCCACACTCAAAAAAAAAACTAACTAAAACTTTGGAAAATTTTCTAAATTTGAGTAACAAAAAAGTTGTCGTATGGCTTGAAACTTGAAACTTGAAACCAGTAAAATATTTACTTAATTTCTAGTTTAGTAATGGACTAGTTTATAGTAATTTTTATAAAATTAAGTAAAATTTTCCCATAAAATTCGGAGCTTTGCAAAAAATATTTTTCATCTTTGATCTCAAATTTAGTAAATTTTTCAAAGTTATTTTATGTCTTTAATTCTTTTCTTTTAATTAAATTCTATACCACATGGTATGTTGTTTTATTTTATCTTCCATATTATATTCTTAATTAATTCACCATACATACATTCATATTAACTCCTTGAGGGGAGACAATTATTATCACACATACATATAAATTCCTTGAGAGGAGACAATTATTGAACCGACAACCTTCTGACTAATAGGCAAGCACTCTAATCAATTGCCTAACAGGCAGCCTGAATAAGCATTGCAATTTTTGAATTTTAAAATTTTATGTTATTCACAAAAAGATATGTTTAAAATTCAAATATTCCTCGGAAGAATGAAAAACTTACTTAGATTTTTTGCTTAATGGAAATAAAAGATATATTCTATAATTTAAAGAAAAAATACTTAAAACTGGTAAATATCTTTCTAAAATTTAGAATACCTTTTTATATCTTTCAAGTAAGTCAAATTTGATGAACTAATCAGGAATAAGTCATTTCCTAATATTTATTTTTTGATTTAAAACGAGATTGACTAGTTGCTAGGATACAATTTCCCTAAACTTTTAAAACTATTTCCAATTTTTGGTATATATTTCCTTTAAGCCAGTAAACTTGTCCTTGAATGTGAGAATTTTTGTGCGTATTTTTATGGACTGTTTTTAAGGACATGAGCTTTTTATTTGTTACTCATATTAAGTAATTTTTACTAGACTTTTGTAAAAATTGACTTAAACTTAGAAAAAATTACTTAAACTAAAATTTTTAATCAGAAATAATTTTTAGTCAGGCTTGAGTTCAGTAATTTCAATTCTTTTTATTGAATGAAATATTTTATTAATTAATATGAGTTTCCAAAGAAGAGAAGAAAAATTAAATTAGACTTTTAAGCTGGGGGAAATACCGATATTTTTTTTTAAAAATGTCTTAAACTAAAATTTTTAAATTTTTTTACTTATATTTAAAAACTTTTTTCCCTAATAATAGTATATGTCTTTTTTTTTTTTTTTTTTGAGCACACTGAAAACAGCAAAGTTTTAGGGCCAGTTTAACAAGCTTTTGGTGGAAGTTTTCTTAAATTTGATTCCATTAAAGTAAGAAATATGACCCAAACTTTTCTTATTTTAAATATCCAAAAATGAATGTGAGTATTTCTTTTTGAGGCAATTTTAAATTGTTGGTTTTGATTTTTTTTTGTGTGTTTTTGAGTTACGGAAAATTTTTTTGATAAAGCATTTTCAAACTTTTCAAAGTTTGGCATTTTTTTTTTAATTGTGACATTTTATAGGGCTTCGAGTTTTAACATAGGCCCTTATTATGAGTTGCATTCGATTTTCGATCTTCGCTGGCTATCGAACATCGAAAATCGAATGTTTTATTCATATTACGAGCAATGAATGTTTCGTTGACTAAAGAATTTTCTATCGAACAGCATTTAGCTTTCGATGAAAAAAAAAATTTATAAACGACTGCTCTTTATTTTTTAGGTATAGTAGTTAAAAATTTTTAAAATCTCTTTGTTTGATATTCATAATAAGCAGGGACAAGGACTTCATGCATTTAAAAAAGGTACTTTAGGCGCCTAAATATGACATTAAAAACGAAAAGTATGCACTAAAAACATTTAAATATGCACATATTTTAAAAAAAATTTTGTTCAAAATAACATTTTTAAATTTACATACAACTAATTAAAGATATAAAAATATTTTATTTTCTCAAGATTTGCTTATAGTTACAAGCATTTTATATTAAATTTGTACACAAGATTAAAAATGATATTAAGATTTTTTTCTGCATTATTTACTCTATATACGCATTTTTCGAAATATGTTTATATTGCAGTAAAGGAGCGATACCTTAATTGAAAAAGAAAAGTGTTATTTATTTATTTTAATTTAAAATTTTTTTAACGCGAAGTTCTATCAATTTGTTCTAAGAATTTTTGGCATTGAAAAAGGCATTGTAACGTCTGTAAATGTGATCGGCTCAAATTTAAATAATTATTTTTATATAATCTTGTATACCTATACATATTTATTTAACGCCACTATTACAATGAATTGAATACTAACTATTAGATTTATTTGACATTTTTAAAAACAATATCAAGTTTCCGCAGAATTGTTTCACTCCTTTCGGCTTTATTAGCAGAAAATATCCTCTTGAAATCACCAAATGACAATTTTTAATAAATTTAGTAGGTGTGTGTGCTTGTACAATCCTTCTACAATTCTACAACAATGCAAGCGAAATAATTTGTCAAAAAAAAAACAGTCTTGCATTAATAATTAGTCATTAATAACAAATTTTGAAATTTGAATTTTTACTAAATATGACACAAAACTTGTAATTATACCAAAATATGAGACAAAAATATGCATTTATGACCAAATTATGCAAAAATATGCATTTTCAGTAAAATATGCAAAAATATGCACTAACAAATCGATGCCATTTTCACACAAATTCAATGTTTAGTAAAGATATTTCGTTCTTGCCATTATCAGTTTTCAGGTAAAAAATATGCATTTGCATGAAACCCCTGTCCCTGATAATAAGAATATTCTTTGTCGAATGCTCCTCATAATACCAAATGAAAATTCGTTTGATCAGTACTTTCGACTACAGTCGAAGATCGAAAGTTGCTCATAATAAGGGCCATAAATCTATTTGGTCTTAAAGAAAGTAAGTATTTTACTAAATGTTCATTTAAATTAAAATTTTTTGCAAAAAAAAAAGTTATAACAAACATTAATTATTATGCGGCAATTTCAAATCTTAATTCACAAGCAAATAAGTTGATTGAAAAACAAAAGACTCAAGACATAAACTTGCTATTATCTCATCTTGTGTATATTTTACATGAAAGAAAAAAGAATTACTTACATTTAACTTAACGAGTATTATCGGCAATTAGTTACCAATGCTTCAATCAAAGTTAAGTTAACATTCGCAGCAGCGCTTGAAATCACAGCACCCGCGCAACGTTTAATGAAATGAAATAAACTTTGATGTTATTATTATTATTATTATTATTATTTTTGCTTATGCTTTGCACATACAACAAATGTCTATAAATTTAAAATAACTACAATGTTTTACTGATGCTTACACACGTTAGTACAAAATATTTATTTTAATAAAATTAAATGAAATAGAGAAAAAAACTCGTTGACCCAGACCATGACATAGAAAATTATTTATATTTACTTTGCATATAAACAGCGTTACTTACAATCATTGGAATTTGTTTGAATAAAAAAAAGCCTGTATATTGGCAATATTGCGCTTGCCTTTTTTATGTAATTAAGATTTTATTTTAAGCATGAGCAATAATAGAAAACGAAAATAAATAATATAATATTAACAATTCTTACAAAAAAGAAAAAAACACACACACATGTAATAAATATATATCTCCCCAGACACTTATTGTTTATAGAGCTGATGTTTTGCTGTTTATTGCATATATATATATATATATATATATATATATATATATATATATATATATAGTCTCTATTCTGATTTTATTTATTTTTCTTTCTTTATGCCTCAATGAATTGCATGTTTAATACAAAAGCATCACTTCATCACACTTGATATTGTAATTGCTGTTGATGTTGATGTTGCTGCTGCAGTTGTTTTGCAAAAGTATAAGCAAGATAAAATTAGTTGAAATCATTTCGAACAATATAAATCTTCTTTGTGCAAGTGGTTAATCTTGAAATGATTTATATTGACCATATTATTTCATTATGATTTTAGTTTGTATAAATTTTACAATCTTGCTTTACAACAAAAAAAAAAAAAAAAAACAATAGCAGCAATATCAAGCAATAAATAATTGGCAAATAGTAGCAACATCATAACGAGTGCTTTAACAGTATAACAAAAAATAAAAACTACAAAAAATATTAAGAAAAAAAAACTGATGCATTATTCCACAGACAGACACTTCAATCTCGTTTAAGAATGCGTACAACAAAATTTATAAGAAAAAAATAAAACACAAATTATCTTTCTTTTTTATTTAAATGTATATTCACTTATGTTTTATACTGTGACATAATTTTTTTTTATTACTTTTTGCTTTGCTTTTCTGTGTATTGTGACATTGACACAGACAACATCGGCTGTTGTTGTTGTTGTTGTTGTTGTTGTGTGCAGTATTACATGGTGTACATGTATGTTACAATTGTAATAATATATTGTTCGTCTCAGTACATGTACGTGCATGTAAGTTTAGTGGCGTTCTTTTTTTTTTTTGTTGCGAATTTCTCACTTTATTTATATTTCATTATTAAATATTTTGTTAAAGAGTTTGATAAAACCAAAACAATAAAAGTATTCACTTAAAGAAATGCAGTTAGATATTCATAAAAAAAGTATTAATAGCAAAAAATAAAATAAAATTCCAAACCGATATTTTGATATCAAATTACTGAAATGCTTCCGACAGACACTTGGTCTAGTAAGACATTCTGACATACATACATAAGAAAGTAACTTTTCCAAACGATTCAATTTGAAAAAAATATGGTATTTGCTCACTGATATGAATGTCACTAATAAAATAACAATAATAAAAAAAAGAACTCACACAAGATTTCATTAGCAACAATACTGATTCGTGTTTAAATGAATATGCTTTGCACTCAAGCAAATATTATATTTAATTAATTTCTATTAAGATACACACATACATATGTAAATACATATGTGTGCACATTGTACATTTTTAATTCTTTTGATTAATTTAGAATATTAAACCGATAAGCTATTTATTAAGTAATATAAATGTATATTACGTATATTTATATAAAAACTTTACCCAGAGTCTACAGACGGCTTCAAATCAAACACGAACATCCGTTTTTTATTTAAAAAAAATACAAAGTCGTAAATTGCTCACAAATAAAATAATTGCAAAACTACCAACTGACAACTGAGTTCTACAGTCGTAGATATGAAGGTATTATATACGTGTGTATGTACGTATATAATTTAAATTTTTTTTAATGTGTTTCATACTAGATATTCAAAAGATCTCTGAAAGCATTTTATTGCAGAGTCTTAAGTAAAAGTTTTTAAAGCCTAAAATTGTTGCAATATTTAAGTTAAATAGAAGGAAGGCACAAAGTTAATTTTTAACATAGAATTCTCTGTTGAAATAAAATACACAACACTATGGGCCATAACCATAGTTAACAAAAAAGTCTACTTTTTTTGTTTTAGAATGCACTTTTTTAAAACATGCACTTTTGACCTACCATAGACGAGAAAAACTGCACTTCAAAGGGAAAAGTCGGTTCTAAAGCAGTAACCCGCAAGCCATAGCACAATTGTGCGGATGAAAATCGCATACATGCTTATGCTCTTTCATTTAGTCGTCACTGAGCAAGCGACGAATTAAGTTGTGCATGCATGTATTTATTAATTTTTCCCTGGTTTTTTGTTTTGTTGTTTTGAGCACACGGAACGAAATTAGAGTCAAAATGTAATAAATTTGTAGAGCAAAAAAAAATTTTAATAATTATGGATGCTAAGAAAAATTTCGTGATAAAAAATGGTTTTCGCAATATGCAATGCATTTTATGTTATGAAACATTAAAAAATAATAGGGAAAATAGTTTAAAAAGGCATTTTAATAGTATCATTCACAGAGCTGTGAATAAATTTAATGTTGAATTTATACACTAAATTATTGAATGGTTATTAAATTTTTACTTTTTACTAAAGTTTTTATTAAATTGCTTATTTACAAAAAAAATATTCAAACAACTAATAACTACATCATGTATTTTATATTACAAAACTTTTCTTCAAGTGCAAGTTTATTTTACTCTCATTTTTCTCACCAATACAAACATATTTTATTTTGCGGGACACTGTTCTAAAGTTAAAACATGCTGAAGTTGTTTTCAACTAGATTAGCAACGACTCTGGCTCTTTAGTTCAACACAAAACACCATTGTGACCAGATCCTAAAAATTTTTGCGGCTAATTTGACTTCAAAATAAAGCTAAAATATGCTAAAAAATTATTAAAGTGCTAAAACATACTGCTAAAACTTAATATTTACCTTTTTTAATCCAATTGTTTCTTTTAAATTTGTTATTTTTGTAATTTCTGCTTACATCGCCTTACTAATATTAAATAGAATGTATTTCCTTTGAATGAAACAGATTTTGTTTTAATTACAAATTATTTCTTGAACCTAAACTGCATTATGTATAATGAAAAACTGGCATGAAGTTAGCATAAGTGGCAAAATGAAACATACGCTTAACGATTTTCGGCCCATAATATTATTACATTAAAAATCACGCTAGGATTTAATAGTGGGTAAAAAGTACATGACAAGTTTTATGGAGGAACTCGTGTATAACAAAAATTTTTTTATATTGCCGTCCTTTGGCCGGGGTTAAGGACTTTCTCCACCAAGGTATTTCCTGAAACTGCGGAGCATAATAAAGATTTCTGTCTTTGCAAAGTTTCCCTGCTTAAAAACGTTTTCTAGACTGCTAGAAAATTTAACTTATTTAAATTTCGTCACTTCCCAGAAAAAACAGTGATTTGGAAGCAATAACAACAACAAGCACTAACGTAAGGCGGACTCTCTAGCAAAATAGAAAGTTATCACAAAAATTTTGCAAGCCAGTAATTTTTGCATCTGAGTATTACTTCTCTGAAGCACTTTAGTAAGCTAAATGTGTTGATTCTAGCTGGCTCATCTCAAACAAAAAAATTTCTTATTCATGCGCAACATCAAGTGATTCTGTAACATTGTCTTCCTCACAAATATGCTTCGGGAAAGCAATAATTTTTGCTGGGTTATGCTAAGTAACTACTAGTTTGTCATTATACATAAAGTATTTAAAGCAAACCAAAAATATTAATTCACCGACGGTTCTTCGAGAACAATTCGTTTCTCACTTACGTTTCGTTTATAAACAACGTTTAAAAATTGGTTTTTGTAAAATATTCTAAAGCTTTCGCCTATTCAATTTTTACGTAAAAAGTACAAAGTTTGTACAGTCTTAGGATACATTATTTATAACGTGCACAGATCCAAAGTTGCGAAACATTGTAACCATGAGCACCAACTTTGCAACCGATGCGCTGATTGATTGTTTGCGGTGTTCTAAATACTTGTCAACGACGTTTTGAAAAGGTATGCATTGCCAATGTTTTGTTCTGCAGTGTTATGATATACTGCACTTTGTTGGAAG
Organism: Tachina grossa; assembly: GCA_949987645.1. Taxonomy (NCBI): domain Eukaryota; kingdom Metazoa; phylum Arthropoda; class Insecta; order Diptera; family Tachinidae; genus Tachina; species Tachina grossa. The sequence goes on along the minus strand of OX465277.1, from coordinate 109,368,472 downwards.
GCAGTTGACGTTTTGGAAGTCAGCCTCTTTTACGTAACGGGTGCTTTTTTTAGAGGTATAGAACTTTGAATTGAAATAAAACACAAGAAAATCGTTTTAATGTCCTTCAATTTGGCTTTATTGGAAGGATAATTTTATGCCATTAATGCTTAAATATGATTTCGGGCATGTGGCCGCCGCGGCTGGCTCGAATAAAACTAATTCTACAGGTCCAATTTTCAACCACTTTTTCGAGCATATGGGGCCGTATGTTGGCAATAACGCCACGAATGTTGGCTTCCAAGTCCCCTAACGTTTCTGGTTTGTTGGCGTAGACGAGCGACTTCACATATCCCCAAAGAAAATAATCCAATGGTGTCAAATCACACGATCTTGGTGGCCAATTGACAGGTCCATTCCGCGAAATTATGCGCTCATCGAATGTTTCCTTCAATAAATCGATTGTGACGTGCGCTGTGTGGCATGTAGCGCCGTCTTGTTGGAACCACAACTCATCCACATTCATGCCATCCAATTCGGGAACAAAATAGTCGGTTATCATGGCTCTATACCGGTCTCCATTAACGGTAACTGACTCTCCAGCATTATTTCGGAAGAAGTATGGCCCAATGACTCCACCAGCCCATAGAGCACACCAAACAGTCAGTTTTTGTGGATGTAATGGCGTCTCAAGGGTCTCATGTGGATTCTCTTCACTCCAAATGCGGCAATTTTGCTTGTTGACGTAGCAATTCAACCAAAAATGAGCCTCATCACTGAACAAAATTTTGCGATGAAAATCAGCATCGAGATCAATCTCATTTTCGGCCCATACACCAAAATCACGACGCATTGCATGGTCTCGAGGCTTTAATTCTTGCACAAGCTGGATCTTGTAAGGTCGCAAGCCAAGATCTTTGCGCAAAATCTTCCATAAAGTTGATGGACAAAGCTCCAATTGCTGTGCACGGTGGCGAATCGATTCATTCGGGTCCTCTTCAACACTTTGCTCTACAGCGGCAATTGTTTCTTCGGTGCGCACTGTTCGACGTCTATGCGGATGCGTATTATCACATCGTAGTGCGAAAACGATCCATTGTCAACCGAATTAATTGCTCTGATGGACGATTATGTCGACCATAAAATGGACGGAGCTTGCGGTAAACTTCGCGAACTGAACCATTATTTTCGAAATAAATTTGCACGATTTGCAATCGTTGTTCTTTTGTCAACCTGTTCATGATAAAATGGCAAACCAAAGTAAATATTAATCACTTGACAGCTGACAAAATGGCCGCCAGTTAAAAAAGTGATGCCAACTTAAAGTTCTATACCTCAATAAAAAACACCCATTATAAGAGATATTGTTAAAAGTTATGTAGATTAATATGAAAAAATGCTAGAAAATGCTAAATAAAAAATTGAAAAATGCTAACGAAAATGCTAACTGCTAAATCGAAAATTTTGTAGCTAAATCAAAAAAAAAAAAAATGCTAAATTTAGCTGCAAAAATGCTAAAATGGTCACGCTGCAAAACACATTAAAATAAAAGAGAACACATATGTACATATGTATGTATGTATGTATGTCTGTATGACTTTCTATCTCTTGGCTTCTTTTGTTCCTATAAACAATTTATAATCCAATCATTGAACAGTTTATTGTATTAAAATAATACAAAATACAAATACCTTTTTAATTTTCTCTATATTAATTATTTGTTAACTAATTTTTATATTCTATTGTTTTATTTTATCTTGTTCTTGAACTCAACCCTTTTTCATAACACAATGTCCGATGAGAGAGAGATGAGAGAGTTGAGAGACAGAGATGCCACTTCCTTATATTTTGTTTTTTATCATATGAAAAATTTCCAATATTTACTGTGGCACCCAGTTAAAGTCGGTTCAACTTAACACACACTTTGTTTTTGACTATAGTAGAAAAATATTTAAGAACAGGTTTTTAATTTTAAGTTGTTTCTAAAACGAACCGACTTTATTCTGTGACTATGGTTATGGCCCAATAATTTCTGCAAAAAAAAAACGACTTCAATGCAAATATGATAGAAGATTTTCGAAAAAAAATTTATGGGACCAAACTAGACGTACACGCAAAGAACATATATGGTTAAGGTATTATGGTTACAGCAACATATTATTGTCAATAGAAAAACAAAGTTTAAATAATATTACTCGTATAGTGTCATCAAGTCTAAATTAGCTGTTGGCCAAAAATTGATGAAACCATTTTTTGAGGGTGCACAGATTTTCGAAATGTTTGGAGCCTCATAAAAAAAATGGTCACCAAAAACACCCTTTGATGTACGTACTATCGAACATATACTATCCAGGCCGCGTGGATTTTTCACTGTTGCACAGTGTTATATGTCTAAAGGATCAGTTAGAGCCGACTGTAATGGACTGTAACTGCAACGATAGGAAACAGCTGATCGATATTGTTGTCGCCTAACTTAGGTCGGGTTTACATATGTGAGCCATTTACCAAAGAAAATGTAACCACTAATTAATAATGAAAATTTGTTTGATTCAGACATGTATTTATTGATTTGAATAGTTTCCAGTTGGGTTCTATAAAATTGTCTACTAGTTATGTATGAAATTGTTTACCTTAATAAATGCGTGTCTCAATCAAGCAGTTTTTCATTAGTCCTAATTTACATTATGCAAGTCTTATTACTAAGCTGATTAATTTAAGGGGGAGAGAGACGACGGGGACAGAAACGTTTCATTTCCCCTCGTCTCTCTCTCTCTCTCTCTCTCTCTCTCTCCTAACAAACTAATCAGCTTAGCAATAAGACTTGCCGGTGTAAACTAGGGCTTAGGAATTAGTGGTTTCGCTTTTTTGGCCACATGACATAAATGAAATGCCAGATGTAAACTCAGCCTAAGCCTTTAACATGAAGGTAAGTAAACGCTTACAATTGAAGTAAATAATGTAAAAAAAAACGCAAAATGCAAGATAATGATGAATTGTTTAGGGTTACAAGTATGTTGGCTTAATGAGGATCACAGCGTGTAGGTTTTGAAATTGATGCTACAGACACACATATATATATATATATATATATATATATATATATATATATATATATATATATATATATATATATATATATATTTCAAGTTAGCAGTTTATAAGAGTGCCTAAACGCTTGTGATTTTCAGGGAGATGGACGCCTTGTTACAACAGTTAAATGAAATTAAAAAAAAAAAGGCAGACACTTTTAATTAAACATACAATAAAATTAAATAAATTTCATTTGATGCAACACATTGCTTAACAGCTCTTTGCTATAACTGCGTACTGTATTATTTATAGAAGCAAATGGTTGCTAAAGCTTTCTCTGTGATTACACTTAGAGGAGTTATACACAAACAGGTATAAGGGAGTGGATTATGATATATGTAAGTACTAGAGTACTTCCCATCATCATCTGTCTTGGTTTTGTTTTAATACAAAGCACATATCAAATTGCATTAGAGTGCAGCTTAATCCAGCAAAAGAGCAAAAAAGCTTGCTAACGCACAGATTTAATAAATGATGCTGCTATTACTGCTGATGGTTGGATGTGAGGGAAATTAAAACAAATAAAATTAACAAGAAAATAATATACAAGTGCATTGTTATTTTGCTGTTAAACACTAAGCTGCAGCTTTTATTTTGATGTAGGTGTTTAACAAACAGCAGACGGCAATGAGTTTTATCGCCCTCTAATCAACTGTTTGATTGCACGCAAATAAAAAATATTTAATTTTTCGTTGTTGTTCGTTGCTTTGTAAAATCAAATTTTTTTACACAAATCTTCAAGCTTTGTTTTTGTTTCTTTTTTTCTCTTAATTTGATTTCTTGCTTCATTCAGCATAATGCGTGTTATAATTAAGTTTGTCGTAGTTTCGAACATGTGTTTTGAAATAGTTTAACACTTTAGTTTTAGGCGGCGTGTTTTGATATGATTTTTTGTTTCCTTTTTTTTTTTGGTAGTTAACATACTTTTTAATCGGATTTTTATTACTTAATTGCTCTAATTACGCAAAAGTTTTTTTTAACTCCTAAAACATACATATGTATTTTATACCAAGTTGTTGATATTTCAAAATTAATTAATAACTAATAAATAGTTGTAGCTGCGGTGGTGCGGTATAAATTGATTGAAGGGTTTGCTTTTGGACAAATTAAAATCAATTTGTATAATTTTATGGCATTATGAATTTAAATTAATATTGCTGAAATTTTTTAATTTTTGAGTTCATTTGGGAATTTTGTGTGATAATGTGGTTGCTTAAGTGCCAAATTAACGTAAGTGATATTTTTTGAAAGTTATTATAGTTTTATTTAAATTAAATGAAAAGTTGACATTTGTTTATAATAAAATAGTAAGTTTATTAGAATGTGAGGGAATTTGCTAAGCTGGAGTTAAAGATTTTAATTTAGGTTTGTAAGTTAATGGTAGCCAAAATGTTTAAACACAAGACTCAATATATTAAACCCCTGTTAGTCGGTCATGGGTGTCATGTTAGCACGACATGATGATAAAAATTGCTCTGCTATTATATTATTATGCATGCCATGGCATATGCTTGTCAGTATGTGGGGAAATAAACTTGAATATATTCCTTTAACACGACGAACATGTGAGTCGGGGTATTACTACCCAGAGATGTATGCACGGCTTAAATGAAATAGTTATTATGTATTTCAACTCCCTTCACTTGGCAGACTGGCAATTATATTTTTGTAAACACAGTTTCGAGAGCTTAGAAGCAAATGTGTAAGCAAAAATACTGAACAATTTACTATAGTATTATTGAAAAGATGATTAGTTTTGCTGGGAACTATTATTGGTGAAGAAAAAGAAGCACAAAACCTGGCATATACCTCTCTCTTCTTTTAATTTTTATAACTAATGACTTCGCCTCTATTCCAACCTAATTTTGCTTATTTTATTTTATACTCCTCTCAGTACAACACCTCCACCCCTCAAGTAACATAAACTTAGCATGAAATTTGCAGTCCAAGTCAGCCAAATACATACTTCCTTGTTTACTCAGCTATCACCAAATACGTCTTACACGAGGGCTACTATTTATATTTCGCTATCTGGCCTCAGTAATGTCAATAGCCAAAATCTGACACCACCATAATAAAGTTTGATATTTTTCAGCATAACTTACTCACAACGTTTTGATGTACAAGTGCTATTTGTTTTGTTTACAGTGAGTTCAGAAAATTGATTTGACAAGAAAATGGAAATTTCAAGAGAAAGTTTTCGTTGGAATATTTTTCACAACTCAGTTTATAGCTCAGCGGTCGAATCAGCCGTGAACGTACAACTCGTCACGTAAAAATACCATTTTCGGATTATGATATGCGTGAACGTACATTCAGCTTATACGATTGACGTATGACTTAATTTGTTTTCGTACGACTGTCGATACGATCACGGATGTGACGATTTGAGCCCAGTTCTTTGTATGGCTATTAAGCACCATAAAAAAACCACAGTATATCGCTGGTATAGGGAATTCAATTGTGGTCGTAGTTCCGTCTCTGACGAATTCCGTGACGGTCGTCAAAAATCAGGGGCCTAATTCTCGCATTCGATTGCGAGCGAGTTATTACTCGAATGTTGGAGTTTGGGATTTTCGCATTCGGTTTCGAATAACACATATCGAGATTTAATCATGTTTAACATAGAGAGCGAAGAAAAGGAAAATGTATGTTCAATATTTGACTTATTTATTTATAAATGAATGAATGCACAAATGTACGTATAAAAATACAAATTAAAAAATTTCTAGTTGACTTCAAATATAACAAAACACATTGTCTTGGCAAATAATAAAAAAAAAAAAAATATCAACTAACTCTGGGAGTATCTAAATAACAAATTAACTGCTTCTGGTCAACCAATAAAAGAATCGAAAATGTAGCTAGTGCTCTAATTTCTAACTTTACACTAATTTATCATTATTAAGTTATTAATTAAATTAAAATGAAAATAACATTTATGTATATTCGTTTCCTTTTTCTGCATATACGTGTGTATGTACGTACATACATATGTTTTTGCACACATACATATATACAGACATATGCTTTTGCTTACAATTTATTCAGTGTTGTGAAATGAATTTATATATAAATATATTTGCCTTTTTCCAACGCTGAAACAAAAACTAGATTCGCTTGGTAACGAGTGACATCATCCGAAAATTTCTAGCCATCGAAATTAATTTCTATTCGAATGCAATTCCGATCACGAGTGCAGGAATTAGGCCACAGTTGTTGTGCTAGAAAACATCGATACAGTGCGTGAACTAATAACGCAGGATCGTCATGTGACATATTGTAACATAAAGTCATTCTTCCACATTAGTTCCACTTCAATACATTCGATTTTGCATGAACAATTAGTTGTAGAGCTGCAAAACTATCGATATTGGCTCCATTCGATAGTTTCGATAGTATTTTTTGATGCCATCGATACTATCAATAGTTTTTGATTCTTAGAAACACCCCTTTTGCACACGGAAAGTTTACTTTGCAAAGTCTTAATTCAGCTGTGTGAAAGACAGGGTGATAAATACTATCTCTTTCTGTCTTTCTCCCTGCTGAATTAAGGCTTTGCAAAGTAAAGTTTCCGTGTCTATAAGGGCTAAAACTTATCAATTGCGTATTTTTCTAATATAAAATCTTGAATTTTTTAATCATTCCATAAAGTAAAAAGAAAGTTGATTTTTTTAAACTTTTTAGTTCCAATGTTTTTAATACACATATTCAACAATCATATATACACAGTTCTATAAAAAAAAATTAAGGAAAAAGCAAACAGATAGATAGATGGATCAATAAAAAATAAATTAAAAAGGAATAAAATAAAAAAAAATCTTTCATCATTACTTAAACTATTGCAGTTAGCTAAAAAGTATTCCTTTAACAGAAGGAGAAGCAAACTATTTAGCGTCACCTTTTATTTAAAAGTAAAGAGCGTAGACAGTCCAGTAGTCGTCAAATTTAGCCGCCGTCAAGTTTCTTCATGTATCAAAACCGTTGGTACATAATAATTTTATTTTTATGCAGTTTGCATCTAGTAGATAAAAACTGACATCTTATGTTGAAACAAATCAAAACTAATTAATTTAATTTTACATTTATATATGTAATGATAACCATTACCAAACCAGGCGGCGAAATTTGAATGTTGCATTTTTTATTACACAGTCGCCATCATTCCGTTTTTATTGACTTTGATTTTTTCTCTTTTAGTAGTGTTTTTGTCGATAGTATCGCTATCGAAAAAAAAATATCAATAGTCCACTTAAAATAAAATTATTGATACTATCGATAGTACCATCGATAGTTTTGCAGCTCTAATTAGTTTTAAAAAATTTTTTCTCGTTAATGTCCCCATAATTTATCAATCGCTAAAAAAAGGCTCGCGTCAAGTGGTGTAAGGACGTGGTACTTCAAAGGACGTGTATAAAATCGTGGCAGGTGACGAATCATGGATGTAATGATTATGAGCCGGAAAGGAAACAGCAATCGACCGTGTAGGTATTCCAACACGAGCTAAGTCCAACAAAAGTTGTTCGTGGAAAAAGCACACTGAAGCAAATGATCGCTTGATTATTTGGTCGAATAGGTCATGTAGCTACAGTTCTCTTGATTAAGGTAGAACTGTGAATTCTAGGTATTACACGATATTTTGTTTGCCGGAAATGTTCGGCACAATTCGTAAAATTAACCCCCGAATACGAAACATTCTTCATCATGACAATGCGAGCTCTCACAGATCTCGTTAAGCAAGTGAATTTTTGGGCAGTCAAAACATCTAATTGATGACTATTTCTCCGTACAGTCTTGACTTGGTATCCAATGACTTCTTGTTGTTCCCGAATATCAAAGGTAAACTTGCATGGTCAACGATTTACGACCACCAAAGAAGCAGTTGAAGCGTTCAAAAGCCATGTTTTGCAGGTGCCTCAAGAGGAATGGAAAAAATTGATATTATAAATAGTTGGAACGAATGCAAAAGTGTATTGATCATCAAGTCATTTTCATTTAAAAATATTTGTTGTTTCCAAAATATAACGATTTAAGACATAAAAAATGGCAAGACCGTTGTTAATTAAAATTGGTAAAAATTGAGCTTTCATTACAAAAAAAAATAAATAAATAAATAAATAAGCAAATTGTATATCATGAAACAAAGCAATACACATATTCTATTTGCACTAAAACATGAATAAAAAGAATGTACTAACTGTATCCAAAATAGAAATCCATTCTACAAATGTTTGTCGGAATATTTACAATTAAATTTGATGTTGTTTGTCCCTTTAAAGTTATTATTAATTACACTAAGCAACAAATAAAGACTTTTTGAAAGGGTAGTAAAACCCTATATTCAGTTTAGCGATATTCGTGACCAATTTCTTTATGGGCCTCCAAAGATTTCGAAAATTTAGTCCCCTCTCAAGAAATGGTGTCATTAGTTTATGGCCAACAAATCTTGTTAACATGTTATGCAAAAAAAAAAAAAATTCTTCGTGCAGTTTTTTTTAAATTAAGGAAATATTTTTTTTAGGATAAATTACAGGGACTACTAATTTTTTGCTAACAACATTTAGTAAAGTTGTTATATTGTGAACATATCTATATGGTCTGCACGTGTCTAGGTACCATAAATATCCATCCTCAAAAATGGTCGTTTGCCTAAAATTTCAGTATGCACTTATTGAGTTATTTTGCACTTGCTGAATCCTATTGCCAAGCCGTAGACATTAACCCCCCGTCTAGACTGGCAATAAATTCATTAACATATATTGCAGCAAATGCCAAAATATTGCTATTGGAAATGGAGACAGCTCATTGCCAGTGCTTGCTATAATTGCAGCAATAATTGTCAACAGGTTTTCGTTGACAATTATTGCAAACATGAAACGTCAAACTCGGTCTTAATTCATGTTCGACTTTTCTGTATTGCGTTTGGCATTTAGATAATATTAGTGAAATTGAGAAAATATACATGTGTATGTATATTAAAAAAAAAGGAAAATAGTCTCTTAAAAACGATTGTAGTGAAATAATTTGTATTGTTATAAGTTTTTAAAAATAAAAAATTGTTCGATTAACCAGATATTTACAAGTGAATTATATTTTAACCCGCACTTTTCTTGTTGACTTTTTCCATATTGTGGCTACGATGTCCCCCCATATCATTAACATAAGTAAAGCAATAAGCAATATTGTTCCGCTATTCTGCCGGCGTTATTGCTATATTGCCAACATATTTATTGCCAGTCTAGACGGGGAGTAAAATCGATTTATTAATAATTTAATCCAATACATCAGTTCACTTTTGTGTGTACTTTATTTATATATGTATATTTTTTCTTCCTTGATCTTTACAATGTCATGGTGCTTGCGTCTTAAGTCTTTTGTTTTAGCTGAATGCTGTTTGATGTGTAATTTATAATAATTAATAACTTAAGCTTTGTAAATTATTCCCAGCAAATAAAGATAATTGATATTTAGTTTTTCTTAATCGTAGACAGCTGTTGCTGTGTCAGTAAATAATCGTAGTGTTAATTGCGGGTAAATAATTTTTAGAAGCGTTTCCTGAAGATTAAATTGTCAATATTTTATAATTGCATACAATAAATTGTAGTTGTTGTTCTTTTTAATAAGATTGAAAAAGATAAAGGCTTTTAAATACAATATATATTTATCTGTGTATAAAAAAAAATTAGAAAAGGTTTATTATGATTTTAAAAAAATCACTGTCTTACTTTTGTCACCGGATATCTTAATCAATACAGCTTATTTCATTCGGTTTCAAGTGTGTTTTAATTTAGCAAAGAGTTAAAAAAAATTTAGTCTTAAGGCCGGTACAATCAACCCATTATTATTGTTTATTATCTATTCTACGTTAGCACAAAATTTGCTTGTTTCATGTTTGTTTTGATGTTAGATTTGCAAATGGTAAGAAATTAAGATTAACCCCACCACTAGGCGATGCGTCACTGCCGCAAGTTTACTTAAAATTTTTAGTTTACTACCAGCTGATTTTTATATCAAGTGATGCTAAGTCTTGTTTAACTTTCAATGCTATCGACTCTGTATCTTGGCATGTAATTTGAAATGCAAGATGTGTAGAATGTTTGAAATGAGTAAACCACAAATATTTTATAAATTTATTTTCTTTTTGTATTTTAAATAAACATATGCAACTGTAATTTCTGGTGGTTATGCTTTACCTTTATGCATTTAATTATTGCTGTAACAAATCGTCAGTAGACTTCAACCACATATTTTGAATAGTCACAAACCTCTTATCTTATGCATAGACTTTCAAGAACTATTTGAGGATTCACATATAATAATATTTTTGAAAATCAGAAAAGAAAAATAAGCGTAGTTGGCCTAGAAACTTATACAAAACCCAGCAACTGTGTTAAGTGGAAGTTGTTAAGCATTGACGTAGCTAGGGGAGCGGGGTACTATGACTGGCGATTTTCATATATAATTACATGCAATGTTTAATAATTCTAGCAGTGGCAACTGCAATTCTTGAAAGGGGGCGGGGAAATTCAGCCCCAGAATGGCCTTTCTACGACCATGTTGTTAAACTAGGTTTACAATGATAATTTTTTTAACATTTGTTAACGCACCTTAACTTATTCGGTAAAATATTTTTTAAATAAAAATACATTGAAATTGATTATTGAGGAGTTAGCTGGATCCTATGGATAATTTTCTTATATGATATGGTATAATACAACTGCTCCTGCGAGGTTACTATAGCATAATCTGCTTATTAATAACTTCCTTTACTAATAAATAAAAAGTTTTATAATTAAAATATTTTCACAATTTCCTACAGCTTAACTTAATAACTAGCTTTCACAATTTCTAATTATACACTTAAACTTCTAATAACATTAATATTTTACCGCCCTAAATGATTTATTAAAAAATTAAAAACAAAATCATAAACTTAAGCGAAAGTTGTTCTGATACTACGTTTATACGCCCATAATTTCCAAATAAATTAACAACTGTTTATATGGCATATTAAATGTACAAAACTTGGTAGAACTTCTATGGGAAAGTTACTTATATTTACAAAAAAAAAATCTGTAAATGTATAAAGTAGCAAAAAATTATTTGTTTTTGTAGGTCGAAAACCTTTGTTGTTGTTGTTAGCACCTGACCCCCCCCCCCCCCACCCTTTTTTTTATTTGCATAATTTATTATGTTTGTAAAATTTTTAAATAAATAAATATTTGTTTTTATTGTCAATATTTTCTTGTTCTTCAATATTTTTTATTTGCAATATTTATCCATTTGTGATTTTTGATTAGCAAACATTTGTAAGTGTCACAAGCTCAAGCATTTTATTTGCAAATAGTGCGTTTTAATCGTGAATAGATTTTTGAGTTAGTAAGTCACATTAAAACAATAATATGGCAACAGTTTTATTTGCAAATAAGTCGTGCGTATAAACGTAGCATGAAACTATTAAATCAAATTGAAAATTAAGCAAATAAGTCTAGAGTAAAGGCATATTCTTAAGAATTAATCATGCATACGGAAAACAATAAATAAATGTTTTCAATAAAGTTGTTAACCTCTGTTGTGTTGTAACTTGACTTTATCTTATACTAAAGTCTTCCTGGTTTACAGATCAAATCTCTTTTTAAAAGTCGACACAATATTTCACTGTTTATTTTAGCTTATTCAAACGTTTATGCAAAATTATCATTTTAGCACAATCAACACGTTCATTCTCTTATTATTCTACAAATTTTTTTTCTTCCCTAAGCAACTGCATAATTCTAATTTTAATAACACACAATATTTCATATTATCACCCTTGAGGACTAAAGAATTAATTTTTCAAATAATTTAATTTATTATAAAAAATAAAATAACATTAAATTGAATTCAAAATGTTTGTAATTTATCGCTTATGCTTGTGCTTAAATATCTTTTAGAGATATTTTTCAGCATTTTTAGAGACTATGTTATGATATCGATCCATAACTGCTAAAAAAGCTTAAGCGACACTTTTTTCACTTCGTTTCCTAAAAACAAAAATTGATTATTTACCACAGCAAATAATTGGTTTTGGTTAAAAAAATATTAAATTCGAAAATTATGTAACTTAAGCTTTTTTGGCGGTTATGGCACGATATGGAAAAGAACAGAACTTTATAAAATTGTCAAAAACACGTTTAAAAATAAAATTGAATTAATTAATTTTTATATTCAACAAAATAGAATCATAGGAAACAGGGTGAAATGTTTGCTGGAATACAAGATCAGATTATCACTTATAATTACTGAAAGAGTGAGAATCTTTTTGTGTATGATGGAGGTGAAAATTGACATTAATTTACCAAACGTAGCCAGACAATTGTGATATTAGATTGTTTTTGAAATACATACACATGTTTTTAATATAATACATTTTAATAAGAATTTTTGTTTGTCTGCGTCTTCTGTTTGCACCGTCTTCTGTATACTTCAACCCAAATGTTTAAAATAAGCTAAAAAAAAAACTTCACATGTTTAAAGAAAGACTCTCAACATATTATTGAGAATCATAATATGCAAAAATAATAGCTTTAGAAGCATCTAAGAAAAATCCTTACAAATCAAGAATATTTATTAGATTCTACATTACTTTTTAGGATTTCGTACACATAAGGTGTTGTCGCTACACCGTTCTCGACAAACCGTAAGTGCTACGAACCTTAATATTTTCACAGAATATGTAAAACTTTGGACGCTACAATAACAATTATATGACAGTTTAATACTAAAGGTTGTTCTAAAGCCAGCAAAAAAAAAAAAAAACATCTTGAAATTTTAATTGTATATAAAGAAAATTATTTATTGAGAGACTTGAAATTTTCAAAGTTAGTATATTTTTACCCATACTGCTTCAACTAACAGTGAAATTTAAAATCTTGAAATTTTCAAGAACGCTAAAACTAAAAATCCCCAAAACTAAAAAAAATCGCCCAAACGAAAAATCGCCAAAATGAAAAAAGCACTTAAATAAAAAATATCATCAAAAAATAAAATAAATAAAAAACATCACCGAAAGTAAAAAGGTCTCCAAAAACCGAAAAATCGTCAAAGCGAAAAACAAACTAAAAATCGCTAAAACTAAATACCGGAGTATGTGTTGCTAAAAAGTAAATTATAACCAAAAATAAAATAAATCGCTAAAATGCAAAAAAAAACCACCAAAAGTAAAAAGTCTTTAAAATCTTAAAAAATCTCCATAAACCCAAAAAATCGTCTAAACGTAAAAAAAAATTACAAAATTAAAAAATCGTTGAAACCAAAAATATGTATTCTAAAAACATAATGTCACCAAAAATAAAATAAATCTATATAATGAAAAAAATCACTGAATGTAAAAAGAACGCCAAGCACCGAAGAAAATCGCCATAAACCCAAAAAAATCGTTCAAAAAAGGCGACAAAACTAAAAAAGCTCTAAAACTAAAAACATCGCTAAACTTTAATACATATTTTTGGGGTATTCACAAGGGTGTCCTAAGTGTCATAAAGTCATAAAGTCCTAACATTTTAAACCCGTTTAAAACTATTTTTATTTTCTTTCATATAAAAGGCGTACTATATTAATAAAATTCTTCACTCTATGTATTTGTTACTGTCATAACTAATTATTTTGCTTTTTAGTTTTCTTTTTCGACAAAATGTCCATTTAAGTTTAAATACGTGGCGTTTTTCTTAAGCAAATTTCTACTCAAATCATTATATATTGCAAAAAATATAAAAATTCGCAAGGGATTAAAATAATGGAAACAATATCCCAAAGCTAATTACATATATAGACCGCAAAAAAAAGGTAATAACTCGAGTATAGACGTACAGCATATAAATCGCGAAAACTTGCAAAAATGCGAATATTTTCTAAAAATTTCCAAAGCCTCAAAAACTGTAAACGAGCAAACTCAGTAGATTTTATGAATGAAAGATTAACTCACGTGCAAAAAATTTGCGAAAATTCGCGAATAATTTTTTAATTGAAGAGAACCTAAAATTTATTTTAAAAAATGCTAAAATTATAAGGAATGCAGAAAACTTTTAAAAATCCGCAATTACGAAAATTCGTAAAAACTTGGTGACATCAAAAATATAGTAAAGTCTGATACTTAATAAAAAAAAAGTTTAAAATTGTTTAAACAAAAAAACAAAGAATTGGGAACAATCACTTTTATTGCAAAAATTTGCAACAAATTGCAAAAATTGTAAACAAGCTCCAAAATCACTTAGAGATAGATACCTAAAGATCTAACAAATTCCAAAAATCGCAGAAAATTGACAAAATTATGAAAATTCGCACAAATAGATAGATGTATTAAAAATCGGTAAAATGGTAAAAAGGCAAGCCCTAAAATAACATATAAATACTTAAAGATATAAGAAATTCCAAAAAATCGGAAAAATTCGCGAAAATGAAAATTTGCAAAAACTTGCTAATACCAAAATGATAGCAAAGTGTGATTGATATAAAATAAAAGTCGTCAAATGTTTAAAAAATCAAAAACTGCAACAACAAAAATAATTCAATCAGACAATGATGTGGCTTGATTCAATCCTATTTTGTTAAAATTACACACAAGAGCAATCCGCAAGGTTCCGTTCTTTCGCCAACTCTATTCCTTATCTTCATAAACGACCTTCTATGTAAAACTTTCAACCCTATCTACTCTTTCGCGGACGACAGCAGCATTTGCCATTCTTTCTCATTCAGCAATAGACCTAGTCTGCCGCAGGTTGAGGCCATGCGTCAAATAATTAATGAGACTTTAAACTATGATTTAGAAAAAATTTCTGAATGGGGCCATGTGAACAGGGTCGACTTTAACGCCCGTAAGACCCAATGTTGCATGGTTACACACAGACGTATGACCGAAAATGCTGTTGCCTCTGTAACTATGGGGGGTATAAATATTAAGGAATCAGATGCTCTTGATGTTCTTGGCATGAAAATACAGTGTGATGTGTGATGTTCGTTGGACTGAACACATTTTTCAAATTGCAAAAGAAGCATTCAAGTGCCTCGGCTTTTTGAAACGGTGCAAACAATATTTCACCCCATCTGACCTCCTTAATATTTATACCACCTATATCCGTCCGAAAATGGAATACAACTCTCATGTATGGGCCGGCGCTTCAAAGTCTATTTTGGGGCTGCTCGACCGCGTACAGGAGAGGGCGAAAAAGCTCATCGGTGACAGTAGGGTATCCAACCCTATTGATTCATTGGAGCATCGACGCAATGTGGGGTGCATTTCATTGTTCTATCGTTACTACAACGGAATGTGTTCTAATGAAATTAGGGAACTTGTTCCTGAAACCCGCACATATGTACGTACAACACGTGCCTCATTTAGAGCACATCCTTTTGTGGTCGATTGGCCAATGCATCGCACTACGCATTACAGAGAAAATTCCTTTTTTAGCCGCACTGTTCGTATGTGAAATCAACTACCTGCGGAGGTCTTTCCTGTCACTACCAGCGTGGGAAGATTTAAATCAAATGTACACAGACACTACTCCCTCTATCCTCCTTCCCTATAACCTATTTTCCTAGTTCTAGCACAATGCACTGCATGAGTAGGGGTTATCCCCTGAGTGCTGGTCCTATTTAAAAAAAAAAAAAAAAAAAAAAAAAAAAAAAAAAAAAAAACACTATCGTGTGAATACCCCAATTGTGTTGTAAAAAAAGCAAAATATTACAAAAGTAAAATAAATCGCTTAAATGAAAAAAAATCACCTAAAGTAATAAGGTCGCCAAAACCTGAAAAAAAACGCCAAAAACCCGAAAAAATTGCCAAAAACCAAAAAAAAAAAATCGTCGAAACGAAAAAAAGCGAAAAAACTAAAAAAATCGCTAAAACTAAAAATATGTATTGTAAAAAAATATAATTTCACCACAAATAAAATAAATAGCTAAAATGCAACAAAAAATCAAAAAAATTAAAAACTGAGAAAATTGCTAAAAATCTAAAAAAACGCTAAAACGAAAAAGAAAAATGCAAAAATAACAAAAAAAAAAAAACCATCAATACTAAAACAAATTGCCAAAAAACCGAATAAAGGGCTGTAGGGAACCCTTTACAAAATTTATTGATTTTTTACAACGTTTTTACAATTAGTTGTATGACAATAAAAAAGTATTTAAAGGGTGAATAGCAAAATAAAATATTCATTTTTATACAAATACTTTTGTCAACAGAAAAACGACTTCAGTGCAAAGAACTGATAGAACATTTTCGAAAAATTTTATGGGACCAAAATAGAAGTAAACTATACCAAACAAAAAAAGTTTGAAAATCGTTTGTATAAGAATTATGAGAAATATAAAATCATATTTCAATGGGCGTGCCTCCACCTATTTTTTTTATTAAAAGATTGTGTGCTTTTCTGAGCTCCGGGAGTGCGTTAAGTTTTGTAATAATCGGTAAAATAGAAACACTTAAAATTAAATATTAAATTTTAATGGGCGTGACTATGCCAATTTTTTTATTTGTAAGATTGTGTCTAGTATTTTAGAGCTCAAGGCGTGTGGTAAGTTTCCTTAAAAGCAGAACAGCGTGAAAGATAATAATAAATTTTAGTAGGCGTAGTCCGGCCAATTTTTTTTAAATTTAATATTGTGTAATTACAGGACCCAAAGGTGTTTGCTAGATTTTGCAGCAATCAAATCAGTAGAATATAATAAAATGAAATAAAATAAATTTGTGGGCGTGTCCCAGTTCATTTTTTTACAATGGGAATAATTGGAAGTTATACCCTCTCGGACAAAAGAAGGTTTTTTTACAATCGCTACAAAATGTACCGAGTTATGAAGTTACAATGTAAAAAATAAAAAAATATGCATTATCCATATCCATTTTTGAAGTCGATTAAAAACATCGAAGTTAATTTAGGTCACATTTTTAACTCTTAGGGCCAATTTCACCAACTCTATTTAAATATCAATTCATATTTAAATGCCGATTTTCGTAAATTTTTGTATGGAAAAATTACATTTAAATATGAATTGATATTTAAATAAGTTGGTAAAATTGGTCCTTAATGTGTTGAGAATTTTTGTTTTTGTTTTATTGGTTAAGCAATTCGTAATTTTTTTTTCGTTATTATAAAAGGACTTACCCTATCTTTATAAAATTAGGTTCAATATCCAATTTCAGAAATGTTTTTTTGTTTTGTAATAGAAAATCAATCCACTCACCTAAAATGAAAAAAGAAAAAAAAAATTATCATAAGATTTATATGTTTATATTAAATGTTATTACATATTTTTTAAAAACATTCCTGCCATGGAATGGACTACAAATAAAGTGGTGAGAGATATTGTCTTACATAAATAAATAAATAATTATTTCACTAACAATAATTCCATTCGTGTGTATTGACATCAACCTAGAGACGTTCAGAAGTCGTCTCCAATTGTTTTAATTTTTACATTATACTAAAAAGATTAGCCAACATCCATATTATTGTGAGTTTAGATATGAGCTTTCCGTGTCGCTGGAATTATTAAATTTTAAATCAAAATAAAGAAGCCATAACGAAGGAAGTCGTCTGCTCAAGTATTCTAGTCCAGTTAGACTGCAAAAAATCGGTTGAAAAGTCCATTTTGTGGGGAAAATATAATTTTATTATTTAACAGAGGTCTAGTGTTTTTTTTTTTTTTTTTTTTTTTTTTTTTTTTTTTTTTTTAACATAGCTCTTTAAAACACTACGGTTTGTGTCTAGGGTTGTAAATTTATCTTCACACACTTTGAAGAAGTGAACCTATCACCGCAAATATCTATGAGCAACGTGACCGTTTGACTGACTAAAGTAGCAAATTGCCACTTAGTAATCGATGAACGCCAAACATTTGTTCAATTCGCAACCTATTGTAAGTGTGGTAGGTCGTCAGGCTGAACAATAGTCGTAAAAATTTTGTTGATAATTTCCATAGAAAAATTTGCTTTTAGGAAATCTAAGCTAAGTGCGAATTATTTTCTTTATTTCCAATTTATACATATTATTTTACAGGGAATGCTGCTGATGAATTCGTGTGCTAAATTTGATGTAATAGAAATACAGTTGAGTTCGGTTACAACGAGCACTGGTTATGGTAAATTATTTCATCTAACGAACCACTTTTCAGGTCTCTATAATTATGCATTAATATTTCATAAAAATTGAAATGGCTATAGCGAAATTGGCAGATTTTTAATTCCTCTTAATTAAATTTCACTTAACTATTTTCTCAAGCTTTTGTGAATGCAACAAGTTTACTAAATTTTCTGTATCTCATAATATACGTCACTCTTTTTTCGGCATTTGTTCTTTTAGAACGTTCACTATATTTAACCGTTTTACTATAAATACCGTTACAACAAGCACATGTTTAAGCAAATTTAACTAAATCTAGATAAAGTTGCCTGTATATGTAAATATTGTATTTAATAGCAACAAATTGATGTTGATAAAAAAAAAGAGTAACATGGCGGGTCTTAATGGTTCTAAACAGTTATTTTATCTGTCTACCTCTCGTTTTTTTCTTTCAAGAGTAAATGACCATTTAAGACTTTAAAACATTCGGCCATTGACCGACCATTAGCATAAGTTGTGTCATTGAATTCTTTAATAGATTTTTCTTATACATATGGAATAAGTTTGCAAAATTTTCCTGTATTTCTGTTCTATTGATTCATGGATTATATAATTTGTTATTTAATTTTTTTTTTTTTTTTGTTTATTTGAGGTGTGGCATTTCTTTGGTCTAAAACCAGCAGCAGCAGCAACAACATCAGCTTAAAATATAATTTAATTGCTGTAGTTTTATTTAAAAAAAATCTCTGCTAAGTTCTTGTAGTTTTTTTATAATTACTTTTCTTGTTCTTGGTGTTTAATTACAATAGCAACACCGCTTTAGGTATTGTGTAATAGTGAGTGGTACATATTTTAATTTAAGGTTCGGTTTACTAGTGAGTTTTATTAGTGTAAAATAGAAATATGGTTTCCATTTTACATATTTTGCTGTTGTTTGAAAGTTGCCTAAAATACTTATGTAATTAATTTTTTTTTTATCAGAAAAATTCAATTTAATTAAAAGTGTTGTTATCTGATTTTAAAGTGAGGTGAGCAAGTTTGTTCTTTTGTGCCTTTTTTTAGTTCTTTAGGGCATTAATGTGATTTCCATCAATTGAACATGTGATAGCAATGCAATAATACAATACAATCAAATAAGTCTGTACGATGAAATAAGCCGCGTCTTTAGAATGTGAGAGAGACTGATAGAGAGAGAAATATAAAAGTGAGGATAATTATATGTGAAATTTACACTACTAAGGCAAAAGATTCTTTCGTTATGTTGTACTAATAAAAACACTACTTGACATTAAAAACTAAACTGACTTTTTTATTACAGCCATACATTTAGCCATAACAAATAATATAAAACTGCATCATTAGAATATTTATAGAATAGAATTAGTTTATGTCAAATTAACAATAGTTTCAACGCAAGAAAGTTAAAAATATACTCTTTTAATTTTTTTTAGTTTTTATCCCAGAAATTTTATATTCGCAAATAATTTTTTTTAATTGGTTTACCACATCAATCCAAAGCATACATTATGGGCAAAAAAAAATTGATATCGATGAGGTAAATCCTAAGCTATACGAATATTTAAAACAACTTCAAAATATTTATTTTGCTGCACTGCTCTTGCGCTCTTTATTCTACAGCCTTCTTTTCTAACTTTCACATGACCTTAAAGTCTCAATCACATGTGACATAACCATAGCCATAGAAAACTGCCGTTAGAACCAAACTAATGGGCAACACTGTATTTGATTATAGGTGACTCGCCATAATGCCATAACTCTCGCCATAGAAAATAATTAAGTTTTGGTTTGGTTATGGCTATGGCCTTATGACTATGTCACGTCTAATTTAAGCTTAAGTCCTGGTATGTGCAGAAACATTCGCTGAATTGTCACACTTAATTACCTGCAGAGCATTTTTTTAAAGTTTGCGTCTTAATTCTTATGTTTTTTCTAAATTGGACAAAATATTTTTTAAGTTTGTATCTTAAGTCTTTCATTTTTCTATATTGATTTCATTATGTGACTTTTTTAACGCTTCAATGGACAACTGACAAAGGAATTTCTTCAACTTTTTAAATCGAGATCAACATGGAAAGATTATTTTGTTCTTAAAATATTTGTTATTTTTTATAAAAAAAATGTATACACTTCACACTGTACACACGAAAAGCAAAGAGCAACTTATCATGCCGTATTAAGGTAATTGAAATTGAAAGTTTACCTTCAATTTCAAACTATTTTTTATTAAAAATCAACTACAATAGAACATCTTAAATTAAGAATTGTTTGAATGAATGAACATCATTTGTGTAATCATGAAGCAGAACATGCTACTAGGCTGCATGAATTTCATGTATGCCTGCCACTTCAAATATGAGAGAGTCTTGTTATTGTTACTGTTGCATGTGACATTTAAAAAAAAAATATAAGAATACCAGCCACGAAGACAACACACAGTGTGTTTTAGTTTCAATCTTAGTTCTTTTTTTATTTCATTAAGTTCATAATAATGTGCAGAATGTTGAAAGTTATATGTCGCAGTATTAACATTGAAATAATAACATGAAACCGTAAATTGCCTGAATAATATAGCTGAATGTCTGTACGTGCAAGACGTTGCTTTTCCCCTCTGGAAGTTGTAAGGAATTGTTGTTTGTTTTAATTACACTAAATAATAAAAAATTGTTGCAATCATCTAATGTCAGTGCAATTGTCTGTTAAGAGAACTCACGTTAAATAATCTGAGTTGGGATAAATAAAAGAAAATTTGGGTGGAACTCGTTCATCATCGAACCCATTGAAATAGACTTGTATCGAACTCTTTCAATAGCTCGTTTTTGACACAAACCAATGATCAAACCTATGTAATTTAAATGGGTTTGATCATAGGTTTGTGTCAAAAACGAGCTACTGAAAGAGTTCGATACAAGTCTACATTGAAACTACTATACATCATCAGTTTGTGACAAATATACTCATACTTAGACTTGGGTCGAACTCGTTCACTAGTTCATTTTTGCCACAAACCAATGATCAAACCCATGCAATTTAAATGGGTTTGATCAGTGGTTTGTGGCAAAAATGAACTAGTGAACGAGTTCGACCCAAGTCTACTCATACTTATATTCACACTAACACTCATACTCATAATCATACTTATACCCACACTCATACTAACACTTATACTTATACTTCTACTCATACTCCTACTCAAACTCATAACCATACTCACACTCATACTCATACTCATACTCATAGTTATACTCTAGACTTGGGTCGCACACGTTTACTAGTACATTTTTGCCACAAACGAAGAATCAAAACCATGTTGTTTTTAGATAGGTTTGATCATTGTGAAATAGTTCCACCTGATTCTAGAAAGGAGTAGACTTGTATCGAACTCTTTCAGTAGCTCGTTTTTGACACAAACCAATGATCAAACCCATGTAATTTAAATAGGTTTGATCATAGATTTGTGTCAGAAATGAGCTACTGAAAGAGTTCGATACAAGTCTAGAAAGGAGTTATTGAAAGTGTTCGATCTAGTTGGATTGAACATGTTTGATGCAAGCTAGACTTGGGTCGAACTCATTCAAACAGTCGTTCTTTAAATTATTAAACCTATTCAAATTACATTGTTTGACAAATTATCATTTATTTAAATGATAACTCTAGTTGTTCTAAGATATTTTTTTGATAAATGCTGTCTGATGATCTATATTAATAAATGTGAAATGTGCACAGAAATCAGCTATCCCCTCAATAATAAATTTTATGTATTTTTAGGAAACAATTTCTTTGCTGAGCAAGGAAAACACTATTTTTAAGAAAAAGAGATGTTAAACCTAATCTAAAAAGATATCATTAGTGCAGAAAAGCTTCAGCCAAGTGAGACGAGTTATTTATAAAATTAACATTGAAATTTTCCTTAGTTTAATAAGAAAAACTTTAAACATATGCTGTTAAGAATATTACTGGCTTTTTCGTCACACTCTATACTCGTTATGTTTTTAATAGTTTATTGTACACACGATTTGGATTATATGTTCAAGTTTATATGGCTTTGTAATATAAACGTTAACAATAATCGAAATGATTTATTGATAAGAAACTCATTTGAACAACTTTATTATTAGGTGAATCGTCCAACTTACTTAATAAAATTATTGCTTGAAGGACGTGGGAATAGTAGTTGAAAATTAAGTTGTAATAAGATCGTGATTGTTCATATAATATAATATTTGAATGCTAAGTGTAAAATCTTTCATTTATTTATCTATTTTTTTTTAGACTTCACTTGTATACTATTTATTGATAGTTTGTAATTAACATATCCTCATTGGGAGTAGACTTTGGTCAAACTCGTTCAATAGTTCATTTTTGCCGCAAACCAATGATCAAACCCATTTAAATTACATGAGTTTGATCATTGGTTTGTGGTAAAAATGAACTAGTGAACGAGTTCGAACTAAGTTTAAATGGTAGAAATCGTCGTAAGTAGAGTTATGTCCAACAGCTCTTTTTGAATTAGTTCGTTCTGTTAGACACAAGTCCGATCAAAAAGATGATTTAAATTTTATGTGTTTGAAACAACTTTTTATTCAAACGCAAACGAACTAGTTCAATAAGAGCTTGGGACACAACTCTGGTCGACAGTGATTGTTGTTTTGTTTGCACCAAAGTTTTGGTGAGTCGATTAAGTATAAATTAGTGAAGTTACTTTAAGGTGAACTAGTATGACTAAAAAGTTTTTTTTTTCATTTGGACTTTCAAAAAAAAGATGATAGTTCTCTATAGAATTGGATCGAACTATTTCAGTAGTTTTTTTTTTTTTTTTTTTGACAGAAACATATGATCAAACCCGCTAAAATTATATGAGTTTGCTCATTGGTTTTTTATCAAAAACGAGCTACTGAAATATTTCGATCCACGTATAGTTCTTAAGGGCGATACATTATCTTCCAAACTTAAAACAGTTCAGCTGCAAATATTAGCAATTAAAAACTTAATTTTCTACATAACTAAATCGCAATAGTTACTATAGGAGAAGAAATCAGCCAGCAACGTTTTCCCACTCAGTTTGAAGCAAAAGCTTTTTTTAATTAAATATTGTAAAAAAGTAGTCACGCGTGATATCACGTGAGCGTGACTGAATTTCTTTTTTGCTTCAATATAAAAATAGTTACAAGGAAATAACTTCTTTAAAAAAATTTCGACAATTTTGATTTACTGACACTTTATCAAGTATTTTGTGTGTGACTTCGAATAACAAGATTGAGAGTGCTAAGGGTTTTAAAAATTAAAGTTTTTGAAAATTAAAAATAAGAAATATAATGTTGAAGGTCAAAACTTGTCAAGTGTGAAATGAACTGAGGGTGAAACAAAATATTTGCTGCACGGGGAACGAATCGAAAATTAACTTTTTCTTAAATCCAGTTCAAAACTATTTTTTTAGTGCAAGTTAAACGTTTAATCAATTCAAGTTATTTTAAATAATTACTGTTTTAAAAGTTAGTGAAAAAATATTTTTTTTCTTTATTGTCGAAAGAGTAACAAAGAAAATAACTATCAAAATCAAATGTAATGGCAACGTACATGAAAGGTGTAAACAAGTTTACATCGGGACAACAAAAAGGAATTTGGGCGTAAGAGTAGCTGAACATGAAACTGATATTCAAAAAGGACGACAATCTACTGCATTAGCTCAACATTGTTTGGATTATTCTCACACAGCTGATCTGGAAAATGTGAAAATACTGCACAAAGAGAGAAAATATAACTAGAGATACACTTTGGAAACGTTAAGAATTCTACAAAAAATGGACATAGCAATGAACAACAAGACTGACAAAGACAAAACTAATGATACTTATAGCATCGTATTAATTTCAGTTTTAGTGTAACTCCAACTGTGATATTAGAACGTTAAGAAAAGCTTTATACTGCGATATTTATATTATTTTTGCAATTATTTTTAAATTATGTGTTTTATGTTGTATGTTGTCACGTCGCGTAAAATGACATTTTTAAAAACTTAAATGCAAATTTTATTAGAAGATAGTATATGTAAGTTAAAGCAAAACATTAATTGTTTTATTATTATTGTTGTTATTGCATTAAAATTGTTCTTTTATTTATTAACGTTACCAGATTTCAATAAAAATAGTATCCCTGAAGATGTCTGAAAATCCCAACGAAACGTTGGATATAAAAAATTAAATTGAATTATCTTTTATTTGCATTTAAATCAATTTGAATGACCTTGGAAGCCTGAATAGAGTAATTCTATAAAAAACGCATTAGAAAATAACTATTTTTGAATTTTGTCAATTTTGATTTACAGTCGCTTTAAGAAGGTGTTTTGTATGTGATTTCAAATAACGATTGAGTGTATTAAAGGTTTGAATAAAAAAAATTTAGTTTTTTTAAAATATCGAAGGTGAGTGTATTATAAGTATTAGTAAAAAGTAGTCATGCGTTAGAGGAAGTGAGCGTGAGTGACAACATTTTTTTCTGTATGAGATTAATTGACAAAAACTTTAAGAACGTTAAGAGGCAGCCTTTCTAAATTTGATTTAAAAAAAACAATAATTTCAATCGGTTTGACTGTAACTAATTATGGCCATAAAATGGGTAAAATTTCCTACAGTGCAATGTGTCTTATTACTATTATCAAAATGTCAGTGGTTAGAAGGCGAACATAAATGAAGGCTGCGACTACTTCATAAAAGTCTTCGCGAGAGTTGTAAAGATGAGTAGCAGACAATTGAGCGTTTGCTGTGGCATTAACGATAATACGAGTAATGTAAAGGTTTCAGTTTTTGAAATTTTTTTATAGTTTTTGAAAATTTTAAAAATTAAATATAATGTCGAAGGTAAGTGTATTATTAATATTACTAGATATACCAAACGGACGACACACTCGTCCGTATTCTAGAATCAAAATGTAAAAAAATTAAGATTCATAGAAAATGTATCTAAAGTTTAGATTCTAAACGTCATAAAAAAAAAATTCATTAGAACACAGCCACACACAAACTTACATACATATCAGAGATCTGCAACAATACATAACACTCGCGAGCGCCCTCACTGTTTACTATATGATTTGTAGTCTCGAATACTTTTCAGCACTCGCTTTTATTGATTTGTTGCTTTATTCGCTCGTTATTCATATACACCGAGCTTCATGCATGAAAATGTACACAATAACTTTTTAACTTGTACTTGCGTTGATTACAGAAAGAAGTAAGAGCGCAGAAAAAAGTAACAACAATAGCACATCCACTCTGAGCAAAGTTTCGTGTTTTTTCTATTTTCGTATTAGGTAACTTCTTTGTATTTAACTAACACTACTTTGGAGTTACGATCAGCTCGTAACAACACCATTCAACACATATTCATTTGATATATATTTGTGTATTACTATTCAACATTCACTGCAGCCGCGGTTGCCAGATTTCATGATTTGTTGTAGGTTTGACGATTTTAGCCGTTTTGATGATTTAGTTTAGTTTAGTGCTTGTTTTGTTATATATTTCAAAATTATTTATTTTAAGATCAAAGATAAAAACATATTGTGTACTTCTCACAAATTTAAACTTAAAATGAACTTAATAAAAAACAAAATTTATTTCAAACCTACTGTTTATAAAATAGCAAATATGATTTTAGGCAATATTTTGTGGAATTTTTTTAAAAAAATTGTGATTTTAACGTTACATAAAAAGTTGCTCCTTTTATTGCCATTTTATAGAAGCTATGTAAAAATTCTCGTCTGTCTATTTATATTGAAAACAAAGACAAAGCACTCAAATTTGTTTTTGTTTTCAATATAAATAGATACACGAGAATTTTTACATGGCTTCTATAAACTGGCAGTTAATGTCATAAGCCTCTCGCATTCTTAACATATTTTAATTAAAATGTTCTATGAAAAAATTTCTTATAATTCCTTTTAAATACATTTTATTTCATTATGAATTTAGCCCTACATATTTACTTAAATATACAATAATTGATTTTTTCCCAAACCTTCTGGCAACGTTGCTTTAAGTATTAATACGATTGACGAATGCTGAGTAAATACTTATGAACTCTGAGAACTATAACTCTAGTTAATAATGTAAGTGTGTGTCTTCAAAATTCCTACACAAACATTTCTCGTGTTGTTTATCAGATGTACGAATGCCATTGCCGAGTGTTGAAAAAATTATTTAGGAAACAATACTAAACAGACAACGTGTATAAACTGCATTATGATTTATATAGGCTCGTATGTTCAAACACAAATTCTTACGAGTATGCCGAGCAGATACAAAAGCAATATGCTGTATTAACTAAACCGCAACTCGTTTTTAAGCGACTATCTTAAATCATAAAAACAGGTACTCATTGCAGTTCTCTGATACATATGCAAGCATAATTAAATAATACATGAAATTAAAAAAGCATAAACAAAATCCCTTCAACCAACCTAATTCAATTTATTCAACTCTCTTCCTTCCTTCCTTTAAGTATTATGGCTTTGATACAACAACAAATAAGAGAAAAACAATTGTAAGGTCAAGAGAAATACTACAAACACACACACACACACACACACTCATGTTTTTTTTCTTTTTTTACTTGTAAGCTAATAAATGCGTGTTTAATATGTGTGCATGTAGTAGTAGCAACTTTAAACGCTATAGCTACCAAAACACTAAACTGATTTCAATAAAATATAGATTCTGCACATCTGTGCAGAATCCTTTAAATCCATATAAATCTTTTTAAAATCGGTGCGGTGGTACCAGCGTAAAAGGGATTACAAAAAACATGTTCGCCTATTAATTATTAATATTATTAAAAATTGTCAGATTGAGAGGAAGTGAGTGTGAGTGAAAATATTTTTTTCTTCGTTTGATTAAGTAATACAAACTTTACAGATATTAAGAGGAAAGGCTCAGTTAGCCGAATGTAATGTAAAGTAACTGCAACAGTAGGAAACAGCTGATCGATATTGTTATGTGAAAAGTAATGAAAATGGTTATAGAGATGTAATGTAACGTAACCTACTTTTCATATAAAAATATCGATCAACAGTTATATTACATTACAGTCGGCTTACTGAGCCTGAAGGCTTTCGATTTCCCTGCCGTTTGGCTTTAGTTAATTATGACCACAAAATGGGTAAAATTTCCTATAGTGCATACCCTACAACACAAATGTAAAAACCACATAGTTTCACATACCAATATGCTGGACGAACAGCCCAAAAGAAATTTGAGCTTTATATGTATATATTTTTTGGGGAAATCAAAAAGAAAATACCACTAGAATTAATCAGGGGTCAAATCGTCACATCCGTGAACGTACAACTCGTCACGCAAAAACACCATTTTCGGATTATGACATACATACGTGAACGTACTGAAATCCCATTCAGCTTATACGATTGACGTATCACTTAGTTTGTTTTCGTACGATTGCCGATACGATCACGTATGTAACGATTTGAACCCAGATTTGATTGGAAACGATTTATACCCTAATATATATAATTATGAGAGATATCCAAATATATTTCTTAACTTTCATTTCCCACACACATTTGTGTCGCAAAGCTGCCTTTTCCTTTAAAATTATTTTTTGAAAAATTTTCAGCCGTATTCAGAAAAAATAATTTTGGTTCAAATCAAATTTTGTATGGAAAATCGTTTGTTAAATATTTTGTAAACCTATTTTTTTTTGAATAAGGCATTTTATGTTTCAATTTAAAACATTGTCAGTTTCCTTAGAAATCATATCAAATTGCCAAGCTGTAAGCATAATCGATTATGGAATAATTAAACAAAAAATGAAAAATAAAATAAAAAATTATGATGGTATAAAAATGCTGATGCTACAAATGTAACATGATGCCACAGCAGACAAAAAATCAAACAAACAAACATAAAGAAAAACCAGTGTCACGAAAAAAAAAACAAATTAAACACTTCATTGAACGCATAAATATTTTTGTAACCAAACAATATTACTTATATAATCCACCATATTTTTTTTATTATTATTTTCACTTTTACATAAGCAATTACAAAAAAAAAATAAAAAAATACAAAATTATAAAATATTGCAACAAGTCAATGAAAATACAGAAAACCAGCGGGCTAAGCAGCAAAGTAGCCAAAGCAACGGACTTAAAATTATGGAAAGTAAAAAAAGCCAACATGCGTCATGGCTGCCCGCTTGTCTGGATGTCTGCCGCTTTGGCTGTGTGTTATTAAATAATGTTGTAAGTTTGTAAGTACTTCACAAACCATTCGACTCAGCTCATCCAACTGGTTAAGAGGAGCCTCTTCAATATTAATTGACTTGCTGGCTGCATACTTTTCGTTCAGGTATGGGAAGTAAATTTTTTTGTTACTACTAAAGCTGACTGGCGTTTGTGTTATGTTTGCAATGCATTCTGCATTTGCTGACGACGAAGTTGCATGAACTTTTACTCATCACACAGGCACAGGTGTCGATTAGATAATATTTGTGGCAATTAAATTTTATTCACATAAAAAACAATGTTTATAAAATACATTGAATTTATTCTTATTCATTGTTTTATTTATTGCATTCACTAACGAGCAATTTGAATATAAAAAATGTTTTAACTGCTCATACATCATTTGAATGAAAAAAAAAGATGAGTGCGTTTATGTAACATACAAACGTGTCTCTGTATAGTGTCTGGAAGATTATTGCCTCAACCTGTTCAGGTTGCGAAAAGGGTGTGTTTTTGTATTTTTTATTTATTTCTCTTTTATAATTTATAATGTAAATCTTGTAAATCTTTTCGGCTACTCAATATTCATAAATCACTTTTGAAGCATCAAAATAAAAATTAAATGAATTCTGCTGTCAAGACAATGTTGAGCGATGAATTGGTGCAGACTTTCTTTTTTTCATTTTTAAATTAATGAAATGCAAATATTTAAGTAGACGATAAAAATTAAAGGTATAACATTACGTCAATAATATCCGTGGCCAAATTAAAAGGAGTTGGTTGTTAATATGACATAATTTTAATTATAAAAAAAATTATGCAAAAAACATGTGGTTGCACATTTTTGTACATCTCCACCAGTATTAAATGAAACACAGTTTCTTAAGCGTAGTTTTTTTTTAATTTTTAATGCAAATACTCGTAAATAACAATGTGTGACAAAAATGAATGACATCTAAATACCTAGGACGTGTTGATATTTGCTGGTAGGTACTGTCGGGCATAACAATAACCCAGTAAAAAAAATGGAAGTCATTCTGAAGGAACCACATTTTCATTGCTTCCAAAAAATCGATATTTTTAATTTGCCAATAGTTAGCAGAAAACCAAGTAAAAGTTTATTTTAATCACACAAAACCTTCTAGTTTTTCCATAGTTTTAGTAAATACTCACCAAAATGTTCAAAAAATCGATTTTTTGAAAGAAATTTATGAACTAATTTTTGCCTAAAATTTAGCAGTTATTTGCTTAAATTTACATGAAGATACTGTTTCGCGTTTAAATTCGTATAAAAAGAAACGAATTGTTAAAATATGTAACTTTTTAAAGTTTTTCCTAGATGAGAATATTACCATAGAACACAAAAAAGGAAATTTTTCTTAAAGCCGCTTCTAATTCGGTGACTAGGCATCGAAAAAGAGAACTTCTTGCAATGGCAACCCTATGTAAAAATCATTAGATCGGATCGAAATAAGAACTACTTCCAGACTGCAAACTCTACATTTTCATGACTTCTTTGGAGTGTCTTTTTTTTACTGGGAATATATACTTGAAACAAATACCCCCACACACACGATTAAAACACCAGTTTTTCGTACCCGTAAGCACTTATCAACCTCTAACTAACTTAAATATTAACCGATTTTTAATTTGTAAAAAGATTTAGAAAGACCTTTCGAACTATACATATTGAATTTCAGTAACTTTTAAACACACAAAAATGTAATATGAATGATTTTTTAATATTAATTAAAATATTTGTAATATCAATTAAAAAATTAATTAAGTTTTCACATATACACAATTTGATAATATCAATTAAGTTTTTACACTCAAATTAATTAATACAATTAAAAATTTAATTAATCCAATTAAATTCTGAATTGAAAATATTAATCGCTGAATACTTTTTTCTGTGCATATAAAGGGTGTCCCAAGAAGAACGCAAGATTTAAATTTTAAATAAAACACAGATATTAAAAAAAAAATCGTGAAACTTTATTATATCGTAAAGTAGACAAAATGAGGTTATGTGTGGAACAACAAATCGGGCAGATGGCCGCCGCGGCTTTGCTGGCACACACGCGATCTTTAAATGAAATTTTCAATGGCCGTTTTGCATAAATGCTGCGGTATTTCATTAATGCAGCGACCAATTTCCTCTTTTAAGGCCTGAGTCGTCGTCGGCTTATTCGCGTAAACCAACGACTTCAAAAAACTCCAAAGAAAAAAGTCTAATGGTGTTAGGTTGCACGATCTAGGCGGCCAATTCTGGTCTCCAAAACGCGAAAGAATACGACCGGGAAATGACTGATGTAGCAATTGAATTGTTTCTCTGGCTGTATGACATGTGGCGACGTCTTGTTGAAACCACATGCCCTCCACATTAATTTCTTAAATTCTAGGCACGAAAAAACTGGTTATCATTTCACGTTACCGAACACCATTGACTGTTTGCGCTTGACCTGCATTTGAGCGACATCATCACGTACAGCTGCGACATTTTCGGTCGATCGACCTGGTCGAAGGCGCGTTGTTGTCTTTACATCACTAACAGAGCCAGTTTCGGCAAATTTATCCATTAATCTCTTTACAGTTGACTCTTTTGGAGCATTATTGTGACCCCAAATTGATCGCATTACCATTTTGGTAAAACAATTTCACAATGAGAATGCGTTGTTCATTCGTGTAGCGCTCCATTTTTACTAACCTCGTACCTTCTACTAGCAAACAATAACAATTGTTCAAATGTCAAGCAATAACACTTCGAATGGCGCCAAATTTAAATCTTGCGTTCTTGTTGGGACACCCTTTATATGTGCATTTTTTCGCAAAATATAATTTTTTCGGCTATTTCGTTACTTTTCTACTTTGGATTCGTTCTTAGACAGTATTTTTGTACTGGGACCATACTCTATATGATTTTATTTATAAAACGTAATTGACTAAGGGCCATTATTACAACTTAAAGATAGTTAAAATTAGGATTTTAACGGACGTATAAAAACTTAATCATTTGCAAAATTTTACTTTAACCTAAAGTGAGCGATAAATTATAGGCAAGGTTATCCTATCTGTACCCCATTTCTGTAACTTGTGAGAAGTTCTCGCATCGAGATAAATTAAATAATTATATTGGTTGTCCTATTTTACACAGGGTTACTCACATAAAAACTTATACAAACTTACAAAAAATATCAACAAATACAGTTTTTTTCTTACTCAACCTGTGTTTCACAGGATGATAACAATTTTTTCGACTCAAAAAGTTCTCACATTTCTTACAGAAACGAGGCACTGGTAAGTTAAATACAATTTGCAATAATGGAAAGCTTTTTATACGTCCGATAAAATCCTACTTTTAACTAACTTTAAGTTGTAATAATGGCCCTAAGAGTATTTCTCAGGTATTTTTTTTTAATTCCTTAAAAATTGACTGAGTTATTAAATATTATATAAGAAGACTTTTTGTTAAAAAATTACCAGCATGATGTTAAGCTTCCAGAACGGTTAAAATACAATATAACAAAAAAAGACCAACACATAGTACAAAATTGGTACAACAGTGGTCGCCAAACTTTTTTTCTTGAGAACCAAAGACTCAAAGCTCAAGATTTCGGGCGTGTTTGGAAAATTTCAAATACAGATTGTTGTTATATTCGACAATACCTACCAGAACAAGTATTTATACAAAAAAATAAAAAAACCTGACTGCGACCAACTTTGGACCGTTGAATATCCTAAATCGTCATTCGAAATGAAAAATCATAAGAGAAACCTAATAGTGTTTTCACTGGTTCTAACGTTAAAACCATAAACAGCTGATTTCTCTTTCACACTGCAAGTTTGTTAAATTCAGTTTTTAACTTACAGGCTGTCTAATAACTTTGTTCAAAATAAAATAAATCTCCTGCCGAAATGCGTGTATTTGTTGTTGCATTTTTTCTTCTTTTTAATAACACTTGTTGGACATACTGTTCAACTGTTTTTGTTCGTATGAAAAACTGAGATATTTCACAGTGCGCTCTAAAATGGAAATTATTTTATATTTTGTAAATAAAATTTTTTTAAATTATAGAACTTCTTATTCAGAATGAAGAAGTGCTTGCAAATGTTGTTAATAATATAAAAATGCACAAATATATACATTATAAGATAAACCTTTTTTATAGGCAGAATGTCAGTCATATTGTCTATTTTCACTTTCCACACTTCAATTTAAAATATTTTCGTTGTTTTCCTTCCAAAAAACTCTTTTTTCCATAATTTTTGGGTTATTGTTGCTGCTGCATTAATTTTAAGTTAAAAATTTTTCAGGCGCCATCTATTGTTATTCACTGGTATAACATTATCAGCTGCTGTCGGTCATTTTAACTTGGCAGCACTGAATTTATCACAGCGAAAACAAGGTTGCATTTCATAAAAGCAACTTAAAACCAATTCAAAAATGGTTTTAATTTGGTTTTAACAAAAACAATTTGTATGGTAAAACCAGTTTTTAATAGTTGGTTTTAACGTTAAAATCAACTTTTATTAAAACCATGTCAGTGTGAAAACACTATAAAGATGATTTTAAAATACCTGTCGAATAATACCCAGTTTGACTTTTTATTTTATTTTTTATTTAAAAAATGGAGTCTATTTGCCGCCATATTGAATTTTGACAACTGGCACTTCCGGGATTAAGACAAATCAAATTGACGTGAGAATCATCAAATCAATCCACGCGTTTGGTTTATATAGCTCCGCAAAAGAACACACATACATACATAAATACATACATATATAGACTAATACACACAATGCCCTTCTTTGCGTTCCGCAGTCGGGTAAAAATATATTTTTTTTGTCACACGGTGTAATTGGGGTTATTGAATATCCATTTCCAACCTTTTTGAAGTTTGAAAGTGAAAACAATTGTGCTAGAATATCGACGTTTTGAATGATGGCTTATTTCTCTTTTTATTTACTTATTTGACTTTGTTGAATGTTTGTAAAAAAAAGAAACAAAACTACATGCAATAGAATCTATGAACTCTCAAAAGTAATATCTTAACTTTTATAAAAATATCCTTTCATTAACCAAAATATATATATACTTCCACACAGAAATAAACCGAAATACGAGGGCGGGTTAATAAGTCTGTAACTTTTTGAATGAAACACAAGTTTTTGTATTAAAAAATAATTTTTTTTTCAATGTAGAGGTCATCTAAATAAGTATTGCGCTTGTGAGTTGATTCCATAATTGGGGTCAAATCTCTTTCAGTCAAGCCATTTCTTTAGATTTGCAAACAAGAAATAGTCGAGACTAAAATCAAAGTATGGGGCTGATGAGAGTTTAATTCATTCGTAATGACATTCGCTATTATATATTTGTTTTACTCTTTTGATGATAGTCAATGTGTCCCTTTATTGGCTGACAAAACCTCGTTGGCATTCTTTGACGACAATTTATTCCAAAAAAACACTGTTTTGACTACTGTTTGATCTCTGATATGTTGAGGTTAGTCTACGCTACATCTATAGTTATATTGCATTCAACAATACCAAATACACCGGAGAAGTTGCTAGACGATATCGTTTGTGGTCTATTGGTGGCCAAAATATATAAACCAAATAAACCAAATTTTTAACATTAAAATTGATGGGTGCAGATTTATCATTGTATTTGTCTGGCTTGCTGGTCTTAGTTTAAGTGAGGGGTTTTTTTTCTGAAAAAAGAAATAATGCATAAAAATTGCACAAAATTAATTTTTATAAATTTTTGTTCTAAATTCTCCGATAATCTGCTATCGTTGGCTAACAAATACAAACTAAATAGCTGCGTTATTTATATTTAAATTTTGACAGCTGCCTGTTGACATAATTTAAAAAGTCGCAGACTAATTGACCTGCCCTCGCATTGTTTTCGGAAAACCTGGCCTGGCCCATTATGACGACAACATGTTATTAATTGCATTTTTATTAGACCTGGAAGCTTAAAGCTTGACTAACAGAAAAAAGATTTTAATTGGCCAAATATAACAACAAAAACTAGTATCTTTTATTACGAGTAGCTAAATATATCACACAATTTCTACCGCAGCTCTGATAACACTTTCCAAGGTCAATCTCTAACTAAAATAATTTATTTAAAAAAAAAAATTCAATTTAAATATTTGCACAAAATAATTGCCAGACATGTACAAAACTCCAACTCTTGCTTATACTCCAAAAAAAAAAAAAAAAAATACTTTAAATTTTTAATAAAAATAAAACAAACAAAAAATGCCATTTGACCACCCAAGGGCATAAATTCATAATTCTCAGTCTATTATTTAATATAGTCAAAGAAAAAAAAAAACTAAACAAAGCTAAAGCGACGTTGCAAAATCTGAATGAAAAAAATAAAAGCCAATAGAAAAACTAAAACAAATTATGTCAAAAAGATCAATTTTCATGGCAAAGCTTTTGAGAACAATTTGCGAACAAACGACAATATAACAACAGAGTTTTGTTACCATATTTTAATGGTATTGGTTTTGGTGCACACACCCCCGCAAACAAACTGTGTTAATAAAAAATACAAACCAGAGTTAGACAGAAAAATAATGTTTTATGCTTTGCCACAAAGAAACATGTGTAAACATGTAGATTTTTTAATGTATAAAAATGAAAATGTATAAAAATATGAGGCTGGCAGCAATATTTTAAAGTATGCTACTCGTACATTGTAGTGAAGAGAAGTCGATGTAAGATTATCGAATTAAATTTAATTAATATAATTTTAGTTTTAATTAAATTTATCTGGAAATGATTTCATTATCCTCTTAATCCCCAAAACATTGAGATTTAAAGAAATAAAATCCTTAACTTTCCATTTTTATTAGGGTTCAATAAATGAAAAGGAACCCTATTGTTTTCGCTAAGATGTCTGTCTGTTAGTTACAGGCTGTTTTCTCGACAACCGCAAAAGCTAAGGACCTGAAATTTTCACAGAATATGTAAAATTTTGGTGTTTCTAACGACTTAAAACTTAAAGGTTATTCTAAAGAGAGCAACGAAATCTGAACGATATATATAGACACTAGCAATTTTCAAAGTTAGTGTATTTTTAAGATTATGCAGCCGACACCAACTAACACTGAAAGTTAAAAATTAAATTCTATCTAATTTTGACTATGTAATTTTGACAACTTGCTGTATCTTGGAAACCGTAGCAGGCAACAAACCCTTGAAATTTTCAAAAACGCTAAAACTAAAATATTACAAAATTACGAAAATCGCCAAAACGAAAACAGCGCTAAAACTGAAAAAATCGCTAAAACTAAAATAAATCGCTAAAACCCAAAATATTCGCCAAAACCAAAAAAATGCAAAAAAAAGAAAAAATCCCAAAACGAAAACGGGCGTCAAAATTAAGAGAAAAAAAATTATAACTATGCATATATTTTTATCTAATTTTTCAACCTTTTTTATATTTTAAATTAAACTATTTTCTTGAGCTTTCGCTGACTTTACATTTTTAGTTTCATTATTTTCAATATTTCGTTAACTTAACTTAACAATGTCATATAACGGTGAGGAAATTTACTGAATTGTAAGACTGAATTACAAATAAGTCTTAGTTTACACTATGCAAGTCGTATTTCTAAGCTGATTAGTTGAAGAGTGGGAGAGACGAGGGAAACAGAAGCGTTTCTTTTCATCCCATCTCCTTCTCCTAACAAACTAATCAGCTTAGCAATAGGTTAGGTTAGGAAGGATGGTGCTTTACCGACCCACCACTCGGAGACCCAATTGGGTCCATTGGGACGCACCCCCTAAAACGCAACTTATGGGTGTGAAATTTTTTAGTATTTTTTTACATAAAACTGAACCGATTTTGGGGGGTGAGAGTAGAAGAAATCAAAAAAAAAAAAAAGTCTCCATACAATTAACGGCCACTCTAATGTACATCCATAAATACACACACATATGTCCAGGTATGATTACATGAACCAAAAAACAAGATTGTTCATTGAGCAGGTCCGTTATTTTGTCTGCTTGTGTGACATAGACGTTAGAGACCTGCGTAAACAGTCTTTAAATGTAAATACGTCATGATTTTTAAATGTATTCACGTCGCATGTATTATACTAAACCAATAATAAATGTTGTCGTACTATAAGCGAAGCACGATGGATGTATTGGGGTACGTGTATATCAGTGTTAGCAAGCGATGTCGCCAAGACAGCTTGTTTGTAACAAACACTCAAAATAAGTACTGTTGATAAGTGTATGCTTGTTATTTTTCATATTGTACGTTTGAGTGTGTGTGTAATATGTAGATGTGATTAACCGCATACAACTAATGTTAATGCATGTGTGTGCCTTTGCATGTGCGCAGAAAAATAAAAGATCATACACACATACATGCATGACGTTTTTATACGCGCTTATGCGTAGAAAGAAGCTAGTATCACAAATTCTTCGGTCACGGAGTGTTTTCTTCTTTATTCTTATACCTACCATACTGAAACAAATTTCTTGCAAACAGTGTTGTTAACGTTTTTTTTTATAAGATTTCGCTGTAGTAAAGCATTTGAAAAATCCCTCATGTCTTGAAAGTTCTTATAAGATATCTTGTGCAGGACACTAATAGACATAGAATATTTACATATGTGTTGTAAACAAAATACATTTGTGTATGGAAAGTGCTCTCTCCCTCCCTGCCTCGCAGCAGAAAATTTTTTTGTACGACTGAGTGTGCTAGTTTGTTTTTTCTTTCTTCATGGCATGAACATACATATATACATATGTATGTATGTATATAAATTTTATTAACTGTGAAGGGTGTTTAAGATTCTTCATATATGAATATATTTCTTATTAATTTGCAAGGAGATTTCGTTTCATTCTCGTAGCATAGTTTTAGTTTTTGTATCTTTTTTATCTTTATATATTTCTTGATTTTATTATCATTATTTATTTTATCGAATTTTTTTCCGATTCTAGTCTAAAAATAATTAAATGAACTGTAAGCCAAACCAACATCAAATTCATTCTATAATACACAAAGTAAACTTCCACTTAGAAACGAAATCTTAAAAAAACGATTTCGCGTGTTAAAAAACTGTCGGTGGCAAATTTGATATTTTTGAGGACAAAAATATTATTTTCCGTCAACACCTTTAAGTTTATGATGACAAAACATGCTGCACAAAAGTTGTGTTTAAGAAAAAAAAAAGAACACAATTCGAAGAACTGAAAATTGTAGACAATTCTGTGTGTTTGAAAAACATTAAAAAAAATAAGCAAAGCAAAAATATTGTTTTATTACAGGCATAAACTGTGCAATGACTATTTTTGGTTTATCTCAGGCTTTCAAGAAAAAATTTATAAAAAAAAAACTAAAGATCAAAGAGCTGCACTAGGACATAAAACAAGTCATCACTGCGTGCTTAAAAGCACGCGCTTAAGAAACTCATAAATTTGCTGCTACTTGTTTGTTCCCTTTGTTTTAGTTGCACTTTGGAAATCGCATAGTTTTTCTAAAATATTTCTTACAGCAACTGGACGCAAGTTGTTTTGCATATCTTATAGTTTTTAATCTACATTGTTAAAATGTTTAAAGAGTTTTTTTTTATTTGCGTATTTATTTGTTCGTTTGTGTTTTGTTAAGTGTTTGCTGCTTTTTAGAGATTTTATTTTATGTCACAATGCAAAAAATGTCATAAGTTGACACTGGTTGGCTTTTTTTTTGTGACATGGCGGCATTTGTTTAGTTAAGAATTTAGTTTAAGATTTGTTATTATGAATAATGCTTTACAATTTTTAAATTGATTTATTTGCAACATTCAGATTAATGTTGTTTGAAGCCTTGAATTATTTTTAAAATAAATATATGTATTTTTTTATAATTTTTCTTTTCTAAATGACTCATTGTTAAGCAATTTATGGTCATAAGAAAATACTAAAGGGTGTTTTTTGTTGAGGTATAGAACTTTAAGTTGGCATCACTTTTTTAACTGGCGGCCATTTTGTCAGCTGTCAAGTGATTAATATTTAGTTTGGTTTGCCATTTCATCATGAACAGGTTGACAAAAGAACAACGCTTGCAAATCGTGCAAATTTATTTCGAAAATAATGGTTCAGTTCGCGAAGTTTACCGCAAGCTCCGTCCATTTTATGGTCGACATAATCGTCCATCAGAGCAATTAATTCGGTTAACCATGGACCGTTTTCGCACTACGTTTACTCTATGTGATAATACGCATCCGCAGAGACGTCGAACAGTGCGCACCGAAGAAACAATTGCCGCTGTAGAGCAAAGTGTTGAAGAGGACCCGAATGAATCGATTCGCCACCGTGCACAGCACTTGGAGCCGAATAACCGACTATTTTGTTCCCGAATTGGATGGCATGAATGTGGATGAGTTGTGGTTCCAACAAGACGACGCTACATGCCACACAGCGCACGTCACAATCGATTTATTGAAGGAAACATTCGATGAGCGCATAATTTCGCGGAATGGACCTGTCAATTGGCCACCAAGATCGTGTGATTTGACACCATTGGATTATTTTCTTTGGGGATATGTGAAGTCGCTCGTCTACGCCAACAAACCAGAAACGTTAGGGGACTTGGAAGCCAACATTCGTGGCGTTATTGCCAACATACGGCCCCATATGCTCGAAAAAGTGGTTGAAAATTGGACCTGTAGAATTGGCTTTATTCGAGCCAGCCGCGGCGGCCACATGCCCGAAATCATATTTAAACATTAATGGCATAAAATTATCCTTCCAATAAAGCCAAATTGATGGACATTAAAACGATTTTCTTGTGTTTTATTTCAATTCGAACTTCTATACCTCTAAAAAACACCCTATATTAACTGTGAACCCTTATTTTAAAAAATTGAAAA
The DNA here is from genome assembly GCA_949987645.1 of Tachina grossa. Taxonomy (NCBI): domain Eukaryota; kingdom Metazoa; phylum Arthropoda; class Insecta; order Diptera; family Tachinidae; genus Tachina; species Tachina grossa. Next base: position 109,329,158 of record OX465277.1, on the reverse strand, counting down.
ATTAAGTCAAACTTTTTATAAAAAAATCTGGTTTAGAAAACTTATGTTTGGCAAATTGATTTTTCGGATCGAGTTTTTGTTGTAGTATTGGAAAAAGGCAAATATATTTATATATAAATTCATTTCACAACACTAAATAAATTGTAAGCAAAAGCATATGTTTGTATATATGTATGTGTGCAAAAACATATGTATGTAAGTACATACAAACGTATATGCAGAAAAAAGAAACGAATGTGCATACATAAATGTTATTTTCATTTTAACTTAATTAATAACTTAATAATAATAAATTAGTGTAAACCTAGAGAATAGAGCACTAGCCACATTTTCAATTCTCTTATTGGTTGACTAGAAGCAGTTAATTTGTTATTTAGATGCTCCCAGAGTTGGTTGATTTTTAGGGTTCCGTACATCAAAGGTGAGAATAAACCCTATTGTTTTCGCTACGCTGTCCGTCTGTCCGCCTGTCCGTCACACGGTATTTTCTCAGGAACCGTAAGAGCTACGGACCTGAAATTTGGACAGAGTATGTAGAATTTTAGCCGCTACAACAGCAAATACATGAGAATTAAAAACTAAAGGGTGTTCCAAAACGAGCAACGAAAAATGTTAAAATCCCATGTAATATACATACAATTGTATGAACATATGTATGTATATTGAAACTTGAAATTTGTAAAATTAGTGTATTTTTATACAGACTACAACAATTAACACTAAAATTTAAAAAAATTAAAATTATAGGGTGGTCCATCAGTTAATGCAATTTTGACTATGTAATTTTTACAATTTGCTATATCTTGGAAACCGTAAGAGGCAAACACTTGAAATTTTCAAAAACGGTAAAACTAAAAAAACCAAAAATTATAAAATCGCCAAACCAAAAAAAAAATCGTCAAAAATTAAAAAAAATCGCCAAAACGAAAAAAAAATTCGCCAAAATTAAAATAAAATTTCTAACACTAAAATAAATCGCCAAATTCGAAAAAATCGCCTAAATGAAAAAAAAATGCCAAAATGAAAAAGCGCCAAAAATCGAAAAAAATCGCCAAAACGCGAAAATGTCGCCAAAAGTAAAAAAAATTGTATGTAAAAAAAATCGCAAAATGAAAAAAATCGCAAAAAAAAATCGCCAAAATGAAGAAACGCCACAAACTGAAAAAATCGCCAAAATAGAAAATAAAGTGTCAAAACTAAAAAAATAGCCAAAACTTAAAAAAATCGTCAAAACCGAAAAAAACGCCAAAACAAAAAAACCTAAAAGACCCCAAAAACGAAAAAAATGCCAAAACTATATATGATATAGGATGAAGTCCGTATTGAATTACATATCTAGTGTTCGTACGGAACCCTTCGTGCGCGAGTCAGAGTCGCACTTTACTGAATTTTTTTTCATATGATGTTAAAAAAAATTTGTTCCGTAGACTCTTAGCTACATTATTTTCACATATAGTTTAGAGCTATCACCAAGTCTGAATTAGCTGTAGACCAAAAACTGAAGACACCATTTTTTGAAAGTGCATTGATTTTCGAAATCTTTGAAGGCCCATGAAAAAAAAAATTGGTCAACAAAATTGCCAAACTGAGTAAAGGATTTTATTGCGCTTTGGTAGTGCTAAGGAATCTATACTCTTCAGTCCGTGTAATTTTCCAAAAGTCTTCATTTGTTGCATAATTTAATTTATTAAAAATGTGATTTTGATTTTTTTTTTTTTTTTGCTAGTTACTCAGTTTTGCATTTCAGCGGACGATATACGGCGTCTTTATAATCTAATTTTGATAAGTAAAAAAATTTTTTGGTAAACAATATTGAACTATCTTCAATGGCGCTTATTTATCAAGCCTTTACTCTAGGTCATAATTAAGAAATTGATAAATATTTTAACTCGTGTTAATTTGATAAACATTAATTTAAATTAAAAAATAATAAATAACAATTTAAATTAACCACAATGCTGCAGTTTGATTTGCAACATAAAACGTGACTGATCTAAAAATATTTCAGTAAAGTATGTATGTTAACATTTTATTATTATTATTATTATGACGAGTTTCGGTTCATAATCTCAACCTTAATGTTATTTAGATGTTTTATGCGTCAAAATTATTATTTATTATGTTTCTAATTTAGACTATTATAATAAAGATTTATTATGCTTAAAAGGGCTGTATACAGTCAGTAATCGTTTATTAAGAAATCCAGGCATTTTTGTAATAAAAACAAAATGTTTAACAATAAATTTTCCATACATGTCGAAATCTTTAAATTTCATTTGATTAACACATAAAATTTGTGCCTCCTTACACATTTTTAGCGATAATAAAAGATTATTTATACTTCCAACAATAATACAAATAATGCTCCGATTATGGTTTACAACACATAAATATTGTGTGTTGTCTCGACTACAACACAACATTAAGGTTTTTGCGATTATGGTTTACAACATCTAGATGCTGTATATGTGAAATAGTTGTATTTTAATTGTAATATAGTGTTTTTACACTGACATGGTTTTAATAAAAGTTGGTTTCAATGTTCAGACCAACTGTTAAAAACTGGTTTTACCATACAAATTGTTTTTTTTTTAAACCAACTTAAAACCATTTTTTTTTTTTTTTTAAGGAAAATAACGAAAATATTTTCATTGATCTCTGGGAAGTGAAAACTGGCGATATGACTGCCATCGATCCGCCGATAAAAAAGTTTTATTTTGTGATGCATTTGTGCATGTTTAATATACAATAACTTGATTTCCCAGCACTTCTTCACTTTGTATTACTAGTTCCATTATTTTAAAATATTTGTTTACAAAATATTAAATAATTTCCATTTTACAACGCATTTTGAAATTTCCGAATTTTTCATACAAGTAAAAACAATTGTTGTACAGTTTGTAAAATAAGTGTTATAAAAAACAGAAAAAAATACAACAACAAATATACGCATTACTGCAGGAGATTTATTTTATTTTTGAGCAAAGTTATTAGACAGTCTGTGAGTTAAAAATTCAATTTAACAAACTTGCAGTGTGAATGCAAAATCAGCTGCTTAGGGTTTTAACGTTAAAACTAGGTTTGTACTTTCAGTGTAAAAAGACCAATAGATATTTACATAAAATGCATTAAACACATTCTCCACAGCAGGCTACACGACTACACGACTTCAAATGCCGCTAGCAGCATTTGTCGCCTCGTAGCCGGCTACTTATCTATTCTTAAGACGGCAGCAACACCATCTACAGCTGATATTCAAGTACAAATACATAGTTCAGTATTACCACTTTTATATATTTTGCATTTATAAATATTAATTACTCTTTTAAATTGTACTTATTTCACGTAATAGTACAAAAATGAATCAATTTAGTCTTTACATCAATTTTTGGATATTGTCTCTGTTAAATAATATGAAATAATTGTACAAAATCATTCATTCAACATTTTGTATTATACTGGCAACACTAAATTTTCTCATTGTAGCCAAAGAAATAGAAATTAGTTTAATTGGACTACAACGACAAAATGAGCATAGACAACAACCTGTCGCCCTGTTGCCTTACTGCCTTCAAAAGAATCATTCTCACATGTGTATTCTATCCTTGACATTTGGTAGTCGGTGGCTTGCTGTGGTGAATGTGTTTAATGCAAAAGTGTGAAAAGTGTTTTAATTATATTTTTTACTTTTAATTCATAGAAATATGTATATTAAATAAACATGCATAAAAAACAAGGGAAACTTAAAGAGATGAAGTATGAAAAAAATGTTCGTGAGAAAAATAGATCCTTAATATATACTTTCGATCCAATACATAATTTTTTTTTTCAATGTCAGAGATCTATTTTATTTTTCAATAATCTATATGATTTATTCGTTTATTTTATAGTTTTTGTAAATTGCTTTCCAAGCGTCCTAAGCGGTCTAGTATGTCCTAGATCTCCTCCTCAGTTTTTATCATTTCTAACCGATCGTCTTCCAGCTTTTTTTTATCATCTGCTGCTTCAGCAACTGGTGAATGGTGACTAGCTTGGAACGTAGATTCCGCCACATCGGACTATATTGAGACATTTTCCACAAAGAGCTTCTCTAGTAAGTTAAAGCTTGTTTCTGTGGATGGACCATCATCAACTCCACCAGCTTTTCCACCTGCTTTATTTTTTCTAAAAAATATTTTAAATTGCAGTTATAAGCACTATGCAAACACATTTACATACGTATACTTACAAATTTTTCCCCAACGGCAATAAGACAATATCTTATAGGCCAGTTTTCAGTTTTTCACAGTTCTAACAACACATAAGAACACATATTGTAAACCATAATCGCAAAAACTTCAAAATAGACAACTGTAATGACAACACTAGGATTTAGGATTCCCCTAACTTTTGCACTTCCCGGGAAACGGAAATGAAAAAATCGTCTTCCCGGGAAAAGCTAATTTTTTAAATTAAGTACATTTATTAAATGAAAATTAGCGAAATTTCGATTGTTTTATTAGTGTAAGCATTGTTTTTAAATAAAAATTTATAGAAAAGCATTCTAAGATAAATTTAAAAATAGTATTAACGCAATTAGTAATAATGTTATAATAAGGCTTTCCAATCATTTTATTGAGAATTTTTCTTGCTTATTTCTCATTGTTCTTGAAAAATTTCCAGAAGGATTCTTATCGTTAAGTATTATTAACGGGTGTTTTTTTTAGAGGTATAGAACTTCGAATTGAAATAAAACACAAGAAAATCGTTTTTTTGTCCATCAATTTGGCTTTATTGGAAGGATAATTTTATGCCATTAATGTTTAAATATGATTTCGGGCATGTGGCCGCCGCGGCTGGCTCGAATAAAGCCAATTCTACAGGTCCAATTTTCAACCACTTTTTCGAGTATATGGGGCCGTATGTTGGCAATAACGCCACGAATGTTGGCTTCCAAGTCCCCTAACGTTTCTGGTTTGTTGGCGTAGACGAGCGACTTCACATATCCCCAAAGAAAATAATCCAATGGTGTCAAATCACACGATCTTGGTGGCCAATTGACAGGTCCATTCCGCGAAATTATGCGCTCATCGAATGTTTCCTCCAATAAATCGATTGTGACGTGCGCTGTGTGGCATGTAGCGCCGTCTTGTTGGAACCACAACTCATCCACATTCATGCCATCCAATTCGGGAACAAAATAGTCGGTTAGTCGGCTCCAATTGCTGTGCACGGTGGCGAATCGATTCATTCGGGTCCTCTTCAACACTTTGCTCTACAGGGGCAATTGTTTCTTCGGTGCGCACTGTTCGACGTCTCTGCGGATGCGTATTATCACATAGAGTAAACGTAGTGCGAAAACGATCCATGGTTAACCGAATTAATTGCTCTGATGGACGATTATGTCGACCATAAAATGGACGGAGCTTGCGGTAAACTTCGCGAACTGAACCATTATTTTCGAAATAAATTTGCATGATTTGGAAGCGTTGTTCTTTTGTCAACCTGTTCATGATGAAATGGCAAACCAAACTAAATATTAATCACTTGACAGCTGATAAAATGGCCGCCAGTTAAAAAAGTGATGCCAACTTAAAGTTCTATACCTCAATAAAAAACACCCATTACAAGCAAGTTACTGTACTATACTCAGCTGCACCGAGTTTTAAATACCCTGAGCCACAGTCTGTCCAAATGTGTTTAATTTTAATTATTTTATTCTCCTAAGATATTTCCTTCAAAGTTTTAATAATAGCGTCCACTTATAATAAATGTAAGTATTGAAAACTCAGAGTTTTTACAGCTTCTATGAGCTTAGAAATTGTACTACACTCTCCAACATTTGCTCACAAATTCCCGGAAAATCACGTCAAGTTTGTTTAACATCGAATTATTTACTTAAGAAAACGATTTGATCATTGCAATCATTGATACTCGTACTTACACAAAGTATTTCACTTTCTTATGTTATAGTGATTAAAAGATAGTCATTAAGGCTGTTTCAGACTCTAAAGTAATAATACTTTTGACGAAAATATCTCTCTGATTTAATTTCTCTTTCACACAGAAAAAATTATTCCCAAAAAATTTTCAAACAAACGTGTGTTTTGAAATAAAATTTAGTTTCAGTAAATATTTTTTACTGTTCCAGTAAATTATTTGTTCCAATTATATTTTATGTAAAAAGACTGTATAGAATGAAAATTATCTATATAAAGTAAAATTTGTAAAAAAATTTTTAGATTTATTTTTTTATATTTAAATTTGTTATTTTCAGTTAAATTTATTTTTATATACTGTAAAACAAAATTCTGATTTTTTTTAATTTTTTCTACAACTTATTTCATAGATATAATACCAAAAATTAAAAATTTTGAAAACCCCCGACTTTTTTCAGAAAAGATGTTATATCTTCTAAACGGCTAGACCGATTTTTTTCAAACATAGCTAAGAACCCTCTCGATCAAGTCATCTTTCAAACAGAAAAAACTCAATGAAAATCGGTCCAGCCGTTTGGCCTGTACGTGGACACAGACAGACACACATATACACAGATACACAGACACACACTACAAACTTATAACACCCCTTTTTTTAGTCGGGGGTTAAAAAACATTTAATTTTTTTTTTTTAAGATTTTTGTTTGCGGTTTTCAAACTTATTATGTTTGTATATTGTGATTCTCAATATAGTATTAAGAGACTTACTATAAACATACGGAGTTTGTTAGCTAAATTAAAAAAATTTTTGGGTTGAAGTCTACTGACGAGCTCCGAAAGCGGGAACGAAATGCTTAACCATAAAAATAAGCAAATTTTTGAAAGTTAAAAAAATAGTTGAACCTTTCATTTGATTCAGTTATTTTTTTTTGTTTTAAATAAAACTTTTACTATTTTTTTTTTTAAATTTTTAAGGGCCATTATTACAACTTAAAGTTAGTTAAAAGTAGGATTTTATCGGATGTATAAAAAGCTTTCCATTATTGCAAATTGGATTTAACTTACCAGGTAGGATAAACTTGCCTGTATTTTATCGCTCACTTTAGGTTAAAGTAAAATTTTGCAAATGATTAAGTTTTTATACGTCCGATAAAATCCTACTTTTAACTATCTTTAAGTTGTAATAATGGGCCTAAGAATTGTTATTGATTCAGTTAATTTATTTTCTGATAATACGAAAAATTTTAGTGAATGTGTTTGTAAATTATAAAAAAAAATGCATAATAATACAAAAAATCTGCAAAAATGTTTTTCTGTTCCTATTAATAAATTTGACTGAAAATATTCTGAGTTTCAGTTAACTTTTTTCACTAATGCCATAATAAGTTAACTAAAAATAAATATTTTTTTAGTTAAATTTTTGCAAAATTGTTATCAGAATCTACAAATTTTTTTGTAGGTCCGCCTTCAAACAAAAAATTTACTGATTCAATGAATTTGGTTACTGAAAACGAAATTTAGTTTTTTCTGTGCTGAGTTGCATTTCCGACAAAAGTATTAATACTTTTATTATAGTCTGAACGGCCTTGGCTAAATGCATCTTGCATGTAGTTTTCGAATAGAACAATAATTTTTCTTGTAGTTAGACGAATTAGGAGAAATGGTATGATTTCAATTTTATGAAGTTTCCGTATAAATTTGAACAGCTCACATTTTTTTTATTAAAAAAAATTTTATGGATATTTTACTGTTTGTTTAGCGGTATCGAAGAAATTATTTTTTTCTTACAGCTAATATAATTGAAACAAAAACAAAATTTTAGAATTTGTTTTTGTTTCAAATGAAATTGTTATAATGAAAAAATTTTCTTCGACATCGATAAACAGCTTTAAAAGATAACTTTAAAAATTTCAAAGTGTAAATTTACTCATATAATAATTTAAGCGAACTTTTGTGATTAAAACAAACAATAAAAATTTAATATCAAATTAAAACAGGATTATAAAACAAATTTTTTATATGAATTAAAATAAATTTGACTGTCACTTAGGCCATTTTATAAATATTTGTGTCACAAAAGTCTATATATTTATGATATAACATGTTCTTTTAATTTCCCGTATTCTGGGGAAAATCTAAAATATTTCCCGGGAATTCCCGTTTCCCAAATACTAGACAACACTCAAATAAATATTCTAAACCGTAATCGCAATTTGAAACATGCAACATTAAAATAACAATTTTGTAAACCATAATCCGGCCTGTAAATACTCGCACGTGATTCGTACCCAAATTCATTTTCAAAATCACCCAAAACTTCTCAAAAAATTAGGACACAACATTTCTATAAATTTTATTAGAAATTCTACAAAATGTATTACAAACAAACGAAAATTGCGAAAAAGTCTTTTTTTTTCATTCGATTCAACACAGATTCTGATCAAAATACTTGACATTCTCGAACTTTAACACAGTTCTTGCAATAATTTTAAAGCATTTGCAAGCATTCGTCTTTGTTATAATAACAAAGAAATGCTAGCATGAAAAAAAAATTAAACCGTAAAAAAACTACACACCTCACATGCGTTTTTCAAAGTTTAATTTTTCAAGCTTTAAATTAAAATTTTGTCTTAATAATTATATAAAAAAAAATACTCAAATAATAACAGAGCAAAAACGCAAGGTTATATATATATATATATATATATATATATATATATATATATATATATATATATTATTATTATAACAATAAAAATTAGTAACTTTTCAGTCTCAATAACAACATAAGTTATATTTAATATTAAATTCTCATAAAATCTGACAGCAGAGATGTTTATTTAAATGTTATCAGCAACACTTAAGAATACATAATCAGTAAAAAAAAAATTATTAACAAAAAATAAATCTACAAAACAATAAAATTCAAACAATAAGGTTAAAATTTTGTTTACATCAACTGTAGTGAAACCGTTTATGAACACTCCCTTAAAAATTATTTTCAAACAAAAAAAAAAAAAAAAAAAAATCATAATTCTGGCATGACTTTGCTTATTTCATTCACATTAAGCTGCTCTTTGGAGGCAATAACAATTTTTTTTTTGTTAAGGCATAATTTATACAGGCTTATGTTAAATGTATAACAATTTAAAAATACAAGACTGGAACAAAAGACACCCACAGTTGGCTTTAAGAAAAATAAAAAAAATAAAAATTAAAATAAATTATTAAATGTTTTTAAATGAAGATAAAGAATCTTTTGAATTGCTATAAATATTTTTTTTTAAATACCATACAGTGCGACTTTAAATACATACATGATTAATGAATACAGGAAGTTAAAAGGTTAATTAGAATTTTTTTTTTCTCAATTATTCTTGTTAAAGTAAAAAAAAATATATATATATATTAAGTGAACTACAATAATTATTAAGGAATGATATATTGCGCAATCTAATTTTAAGTGATACGAGTAAACAAAGCGAAATGATGGTAAAAAATTTAACTTGTGTTAGAAAAACTGAAACAAAAGACTGAAGCTACGAACATGATTTTATGTTTCATGCTGGCGGGCGGAATGATTCATTAATATTTGCCATAAATTTCAATGCTAGAATATTAAAAATAAATCAGAATCAAAGAGATAATTATTAGTTTTAAAGATATATACATTAGCTACATGTACAATGTACATAATAATTATTTCATTTAGTATTTTATCTTCTCGCACTAGAGTTATATAAATGTTGTTAGTGTACGAGGTTTGTCTGAAATTAAAATAGATTTTTCAATTTTTTAACTTCCCGCTATAGGAAAGATTTACACCAACTTTCTAAATTGAGTTTTTATGGATATTTCGATGTTTTGATGTTTTGATGTTTTGGGAAATAATTTTGTCTATTTTCGTGATGGTGTCCATTTGAATGTAAGTGTGCTTGTGTGTGCGTGTATTTGTGCGTTTCTATGGGTGTGTACCCAGCTAGCCAAGAGCTGTTCAATAGGCAGTGGTGTTTAATATACAACTCCTAAACGAATCTTCTGCTGATTTAACTTGCAAAATAAAAAGCATACTGAGTGTTGAACGATTCCCCAAATCATTATCGAATGATTCTTTTACAACTCTCCCAATGGCTCATATAAGATTAATGTTGAAGAGCCTCATACGATTCTCAATGTTCTTTAAAAAAGAGTTGTAAGATAATCTATACATAAATCTCAAATGATTGCATCTACAACTAATGAAAGCGCCTTCTGCGGCTCTTGTACACCATGGGTGAACATCATGTAGCAAATTTTTGCAAATCGAATTCACACGTATTCTTATTCTCTTTCATTTAGTCTTATCTGAGATAAATTTTTGCTTATCTTTTTACTCATTTTTCTCAAACGCACTGCGAGAAATTTATTGCGTATGCTGTTTATGTTAAAATTAAAAAATATTTTCTTTTACAAATTGGTTTTTAGTAGTTTTAAACTCAGAATTTAAATAAATAATAATGTTTATTTATTACTTTTTGTTGAAACGGTTTCCTAGAAAAAAATTCTTTCATAAAAAAATCATATAAGAATTACTTTTATTTAATTGTTTCTGCCTGTGTGTTTATCTTTTTCGCTCACTTACACAGCCTTAAATTTATCTTGGTCACCCATGTTGTACAGGAATCGTCTTCGGTAACAGTTTCTCCTGAGCGTAGCATCTTCCACGATTAATGCTAGGAACACAATTGGGACGAACGACGAATTTCGACCACGTCGACGAATTCGTCGATAAGAATTCGCTGCGTAAATTCGTCGTGTGAAGCACAATAATGACGAATTTACTCAGCGAAGGCAGCTCTTATGATCAGTGTTGTCAGATTTATTTTAAGCATCCTCGCCAAATGACTTCTTGAATATCGCCAAATATCGCCAATATAATAAAACATCAAATTATAGGTACAAAAATATATTATATTTTGTAATTACATTACAAATCTTATTAAGTTTTAAATGCAGTAGGTAACGTCTATTGTAAAACATAAAAATTATAGTATTTAAGAAAACTTAAGAAAAGTGTACATTCACATATAAATACTGGCGTACAAAAAGTACTTAAAACTAATTTATTCCAAAGATCAATCTAAATAGGATAAATTTAACTTGAGCACCAAGATGAAAATTTTTATTTAATTCTTGTGATATCAACTGAATTAACATATACTTAAATGTGTATTTAAGTACACTTATCATATCCTTGAAGTGGTAAGTACCAGCAGTCGTATTCATACACTCTAGGCAAAAAGTCGTATAGGATTTTTGGTGCTACATTATCAAACTGTTGGCTCTAACTTATAAAAGAAAGTTTTTCTCACCATGATTTTGTGGTCCATATTCTTGATTTAAACTTCTTGCATTTCAGAAAATTTTGTTTGAGATAAAGAGTCACAACATTTAAAATTTTTTCCACGAAATATTTTATGTTGTAGAAAAAATTCCTTAAACAATATTTCATATGCTTAACATTATTCTATTTTATTGAAATCGTAAAAATATAACCAAAAATATCGCCAAGAAGTTCAAATATCGCCAAGTAAATCGCCCATCGCCATTACAAAATTATCATCGCCAAAAATAAATTTTCGTCGCCACGTTTGGCGAGTAATCGCCATATCTGACAACACTGCTTATAATTGATCAAGTTGGTTATTGTCAGTGTGACCATATTAGCTAATTATGTGCTAAATTTAGATAATTTTTTCTGGATTTAGCTTTAAAATTTTCATTTAGCTCTAAGCTTATTTTTTTAACTTTAAAAAAAACTGATTTAGCTTTTTTAACCTTTTTTAATCTAAATGGCATATTCTCTAAAAATGAATTAAAGACATACGTGATTTAGTTTAATTTTATTTTAAAACCTGGTCACACGGGTTATTGTGTATCAGGGATGATAAATGAGAAAACCAATTTCGTACCAATTACCTTTTAAAATTGTACTTGTTCGACCCCAATAGTACTAAACCCGTTTTTTGTGTTTTAACTTTTTTTTACTATATTTTTAGAACATGTCGATATAAAGAACGATATAAAGATTAATCTGCATCATTAACCTAAAAATGAAAATTTATTAGAATTCGAGATACTAGTCTTCTTTCGCAGGAGTTTTCTTTCGATTTAGTGGAAAAATGCCCTAACTTAAATAATGGTTATTTTACAGGGCCATTTAAAAACACAATACAAACTGTAATATTCTTTCTGTAATCTTTTGTTGTAATTTCGTAAAAAATACGAGTTAGGGCCTTTCAATAAGTCTTTTGTTTGTATTAGACTTTCGAGTCATAATTTTTATTATGAAAATACTCTTTCCACATTCGCTGATGAGTGTGAAATTGACAATATTCTCCTGATAACTTTTGAAAGCTACGAAACAAGAACTAATCCAGTTAATTTTTCAAAGCTCGAAACTCTTTATTTAAACTATCATAATTTCCATTTTCTTTGGGAATGTTTTTTAATAAGAAAGGTACGATACTACTAATATTTTCGGGAGTAAATTTTGTTAGCCAGGTTAAAATTTCGACATGAAAACTAACTTTATTTAGTTTCGCAAAAGACTATTTAGAACTGTTTATAATTTCTCTTAAAATCCGTAACTATACAACTTTTAATTTTGTTTCGAGATACGTATATAAAGTTTTTAATTTCAAAGTAAATTTTAATCGTTTACACATGTATGTAACATAACTAGCTTCATTTAATTTCATCACTTAAACGATTGATATAATATTAATATAACAAGTTTTATTAATAAATTTTATAATAATACAAGAGATAAAATATTGAAAACGAAGCACCGATGAAGTTAGATGTAGTTCTTTATAATAAACTAAAACAAGTGTAATGCATATCTAACAAGGTAGTCGCTCTCAACAACATATCAGATTCGCCACTTCTCTCTCAAATTGGATATACTTTGAATGATCCGGATTTATTTTTCGTGTAAAAAAAAACAAGGTATAGTCTCGCAAATTTTTCAAATAGTACCAAATGAGTCACGGGGGTACCAACGTACTTTTAAGGTTTGAATTGTACCAAAAAAAAGTACAATTGTACCAACTTTATCATCCCGGTTGTGTATGTAAAGAGAGAGGGAGAGAATTGTATTTTCGTCGTTCGTGGGAGTACAAAATAGAAAAAAATATGTCTCAGAGTTCGTCACGCACGACGAATTTCGTTCTACGGCGGTGTTGTGTTCACTTTCATATGAACAAATGTATTTTATTTTTTATGGCGAAAGTTCGCACCTAAAAATTTGTCGTTCGTCACAGTTGTGTTCCCAGCACAAAATATGAGCTCGTCTGCGATTGAAAATGCTCTGAATACCATTCACAAGAGACTCTTCTGCGATTGAAAAAGCTAGCTGGTAATGTGTGTGTACGCGTGTCGCATTGGAAAGACTTTGTAAAAAGAATAAAGATCCTCTCTGTCTCTTCCTTTATCTGCTGTCTTCTCCATGAGTTTCCCTTTCCCACAAAAGGTAACACCTAGTCAGGGTTACCGTTAGGAATTTTTGAAAAGTCGCACAAAAGGTCGTTTTATAAAAATAAAGTCGCACAAAAAAGTCGTTTGAAAAAATAAAAGTTGCACATCTTTTTTTCACATTTTTTTTTATTAATAAAAAGCATAACACAAAAAAAAAATAATAATTTGAAACAATGCATATTCCATTATATGTACTTATATACATGTTTTCATGTATGTATATTGAACAAATTAACTCAAGTTTAATAAATTTGGCTGTCGTATACTGCCGAAGTCAAAGCATTAGGATTCACTACAAAAAAAATATATGTGTAATTCAACAATATTTTCTTAACATAAATATTACTATTTTGAAACTTAATTTCTGTATTCAAAAATAAGTTCATCAGAAGAAATTTACTCTTCTATATCTTTGTCTAATAAATTTAAAGCTGACAGCATTCAGTTGCATGTTTTTACTTTTAGTTTATTAGTTAATTTATTATTAAGCAATGCTAATTTTAAAATGTTAACATGTTCGTATACACCTGTATATATGTATTTTATGACAACTTTCATTGATTCGGTGGGTAAAAATAATTTTGTAAAATAAGCACTCCAAAACCACAATTTTTATTTATTTAAAGATTTTATTTTGCTAAAACTATTGTTCGAAACTTCTACAGAAATTTGCGAACAATTTATTAAATACATTGTACACGTGATAAGGTTGGAATTAATAGAAGTGCTTCCAAATGAACAATAATCTGTGAATTGCTTTTAAGTTTTGATGATTTTTTTTTTATAAAAATAATAAGGACATTTTTAATTTAATTCAATTTAAATGTTTTCTGTGAGAATCTTTTCAAAAAAGACTAAAAAGTCCCAACAAAAAAGTCGCAAAAGTCGGTGATAAAAAAAGTCTCACAAAAAGTCGCACACCGCTAAAAAAAAGGGTCCAATTGCGACTTTAATCGGATGAACAGTAACTCTGCACCTAGTAATAGTAGGTGTTCATTTTTCTGGGAGTTACTTCTCTTTAAAAAAAAACACCCTCGTATATGGAAAAAAAATTTACAAAAAAAACAAAAACCACATTTGCAGTAATAAAAACCATAAATCTGTAATTAAATGAAAAAACCCACTTTTTGATTGCAATAATCAATTTTGTATGAACAAAATTTTAAAAGCCTTACATGCCAAGTAATTGCATTAACAAAGTTTGGCATTGAAACAAATATTCTTTATCCACTTCCGCATACAATTACATTAAGCTTAAATTGTATAATTGTTATATAATTAAGCGCTGGTATAGAAATCAAATTAAATTTTAATTCACTTGAATGAAAACTTCTTAAGTTTCAAGATAAAATTATATAATTGACATGGAGTGTTATGAAGACATGCAGAAACACACCAACATAAAATATAAATGGAAGCTATGTAGACTTAACACTAAAAGCTTAAGCTTTAAATTAAAGCTTAGTTAAAAAATGGAAAGGAACCAAGGAACATCTAGAGGAATGAATATATTTTATTCTTAAGAAAAAATTCTGAAGCCCTTGAGCAGAGCGTTTGCTATAAGCGATCATATAACACCAAGCTACAATGCATTACAAACGCCTGCGTTGTTCTAAATTATTATGTCACAGAGAGGGGATAGTGCAGCTAGATGAGAGTATGTGCTAAAAATTGGGCGTTATTTATTTGGGCCTTATTTCATAGCACCCGCAAAAATAAATGACCAAAAATTAACGTAAATATATTGGTTTCGCTTTTTGATTCACACAACAGAGAGCAAATTCAAAATAAAATCCTTTGTTTTGTAAATTGTTTGTCATTCGTGACTTTTCTAATTAATATTAAATATTAATATCGAATAAACCAATGAAATGGAGTAAAAATTGTAATGCAAAAAAAAAAGTTATTAAAAACATTTTTGAAATATTTGTTGCATGAGTTTCATAAATTTTTTAAGAATTTATCATTCGTTATTTGAATATTTAATTCAAAAATTCAGGAGAATGTTGAATAATAGCATAAAATTTTTTTCAAAGGGCAAATTATGTTTTAACTGTAACAATTATATTCGTGACTTTTCAGTAGTACACAGTTTCTTATGTCTAATTTTGGTATATTTGTTATTGTTTTTGGTTTAACAAGAAGAAGAAAACTATGTTTTAATTGTGAAGAAATTTATATGTGTAAAAATTGTAATTTGTTACTTTTCTATTAGTATAGATTTTGTTGCAGTAGTTTCTTATATCTATTCTCAATATTTTTCTTATTGTTTTGGGTTTAACAAGGGCAAGAAAATCATGTATTAATTGTGAAGAAAAACATGTTTGTAAAAATTGTAATTCGTGACTTTCTATCATCTAGAGTTTGTTCCATTAGTTTCTTATACCTAATTTCAATATTATTGCTATCGTTTTTGGTTTAACATGGAGAATGACACTATGTTTTGATTGTGAAGAAGCATATACATACATATGTGTAAAGATTGTAATTCGTTACTTTTCTACTCGCATGGATTTTGTTGCAATACATAGTTTTAAATATCTTATTTCACTGTTTTGTTACTGTTTTGGGTTTTACAAGAAAAATAAAGCTATGTTAAGATTGTGATGAAAGAGATATACATATGTGAAATAAGTAATTCGTGACTTTTCTATTCTTATACATATTAATGCTGTACATAGTTTTTTATATCTTTATATATCGGTGTTTTTGTTATTATTTTTTGTTTAACAAGGACAAGAAAACTATGTTTTAATTGTGAAGGAAAATATATGTGTAAAAATTTGTAATTCGTGACTTTTCTATTCGTATATCTTAATATTTTTGTTATTTTTTTTTTTTTTTTTTTTTTTTGTTCAACAGGAACAAGAAACTCATATTTAATTGTGAAGAACAAAATATCTGTAAAAATTGTAATTCGTGACTTTTCTATTTGTTAGGATTTTATTGCAATAGTTTCTTATACCTTATTTCAATATTTTTGTTATTGTTCTTGAATTGACAAGGTGAAGAAAACTGTAAAAATTGTAATTCGTGACTTTTTTATTTGTACGGATTTTTTTCTTATACCAGC
The DNA here is from genome assembly GCA_949987645.1 of Tachina grossa. Lineage (NCBI taxonomy): Eukaryota > Metazoa > Arthropoda > Insecta > Diptera > Tachinidae > Tachina > Tachina grossa. The sequence goes on along the minus strand of OX465277.1, from coordinate 109,312,649 downwards.
TAAAACTAAATTATATCGCTTAGAACATATACAAAACTAAAAATTTTTGGCGATAACATAAAACACTAGCAATTTGGCGGAATAGATTTTTTAGCCTTTGATTGAGAAATACGTGCTTGAAAATTGCATTTGCAGCCGAAAATCGATAAATCGTCTTAGTAGGTTTTTAGCATTTGAGATTTTGCTTTAGTGAGTTACAGAATAGGGGGGAGGGGGCTGTTTTCAATATTTTTGTTATTATTATTATTATTATTATTATTATTATTTTTTTTTTTTTTTTTTTTTTTTTGAGAAACGAAAACTAGACAAAGAACGGTGTGCAAGATGCAAACAAAAGACAATGGGAAGCTCAGGGGAATTACTCTTAAGAAAACTTATTTTATTTATTTATTTATTGGCTTTAATTTAAAGGAATTCTAGGCATCAAAATAAAGTGATATCATGGCGTCCTTAAGAGACTTGGACAAAGTTTATAGATCTTAAGGTAGACTATGTTGAAAAATAAAATTATTTTTTATCCATAAAAAAAATCACGGAATTCAGACGACATGAGCTGGGTTCACCTTTTTAATGGAAATTTTTTAAAAACTGTTTTTAAACATATTTTAAAATAAAAATAAAGAAGCAGTGTATTTAGAGTAACTTTTGTCTCCTTGCAAAAAAAAACCTATGCTAATCAAATATTTTGAATAAATAACAGAATTAAAGAATCGTTGTACTGCGTACACATTTTATATAAACAAACAAATATACAAAAGTGCCAGTATAGACAAATTTATGTACAAGAAATTAAAAAACTAATAACTAGTTCCACAGTCAATTATTAGCAGGTAAAACAGTGTGTGTGTAGGAAAATGACCAAACACACTACCGGCTTTTGTTTATATACAATTTTTTTTCCAAACAAACAGCCGACCAAACAAAAGCCGGCTTAAGGCAAAAAACAATTATAAATATAAATAAATAAAAAATGAACAAACAGCTGATCATAACAAACAAAACAAACAGTTCATTTTCACCAAAAAAAAAGAGAGCAAATCTTGTGAGAGTTTCAGTTGAGCTAAAGATAAAGAGTGCAAACCACTGTTGCCAGAAATGCAGATTTATCTGGATTTTGCAGATTTTTACCCTCCAAAAACACGAAATGCAGATTTGAAGATTTTTGGCCTAAAAACGCAGATTTTTCAACTCCAATTATAGTGAATTTTTTCCATTTTTCCGAATTCTGCTACTACTTCTTGATCTGATATAAAACGAACGTATTCTGATTACGATTTTGCAGCCCTAAATTTATTCAAAATGTAATGTCTTTACCACATTCCTTTGCAAATGTCGAAAGAATTTTCAGTTAAGTGAACTTGAATAAAACAAAGCTTTGAAGTCCTTTGGATATTTATGCAACAAATTAAATGACTTTTTGTGTAATTTTTTATATATCCGATTTCTTTTCTCATTCATTTCATATTATTTGCGCATATACAAGGTGGGCCAAAAGAAACCAAGGGGTGTAAAAGTTTAATAACTTTTTTGTTTAATTTTTTTATTATTTTTTCTTTCAGATTATATAGACAACACTTGGAGAATTTATAATGGAGAGGTTCACAACTGAACAGAGAACCAGAACAATAGAATTTTATTATTTAAACCAGAGATCAATTATTTTAACGCAAAGAGCATATCGTCGACATTTTAACGTCAGAATTTCGCCCTCTGAAGCGATGACTCGTTGCTTAGTTAATCGTCATCACCAACATGGCAGCGTAAGAGATTTGCCTCGAACCGGTAGACCACGTTTAAGTCGCACTGCGGAAAATATTGAACGAGTACAGCAAAGTGTTAACGAAGCACCAGAAACATCTGGCAGAAGGCGTTCTGCTCAGCTAGAAATGTCTCGTACGTCACTACGGCGCATTTTAAAAAAAGATTTACAGTTATACCCATATAAGGTGCAATTGGTCCAAGAATTCAAACCCGCAGATCATCGACAACGTCTAAATTTTGCAGTTAAATTTCAAGAGTTGGCCAGAAATGAAATCAACTTTATTGAAAATTTGATTATGAGTGATGAAGCTCATTTTCATTTGAATGGCTTTGTTAATAAGCAGAACTGTAGGTTCTGGGGTTCTCAAAATCCAAGAGCCATTCATCAACGCCAATTGCACCCCATCAGGTGTACAGTATGGTGTGGGATCACATCTGAAAATGTCATTGGGCCCTACTTCTTCGAGAATGAAGATGGAAGTGCTGTAACCGTAAATGGAGAGCGGTATCGGTTTATGATAGAAAATTTTTTACGTCCTGCTCTTGAAAACAGATCTGGTATGTGGTTTCAGCAGGACGGAGCCACTGCCCATACTGCCCGAGACACAATGGCACTTAAGTCAAATTTTTGGAGAGCGAATAATTTCTCGAAATTCGGAAATTATTTGGCCAGCGCGATCGCCAGATTTGACAGCACCCGACTATTTTCTTTGGGGATTTTTTGAAGCAGCGAGTGTATGTGAACAAGCCAGAGACAATCCTTGAACTCAAGGCAAACATTGTTGCAGAAATTCGAACGCTACAGCCACAAGTTTTGAAAGATGTTATGGAAAATGCTCTAAAAAGAGCCCATCAGTGCGAAGCTGAAAACGGTGGTCATTTAAGAGACATCATTTTTCATACTTAGTGTAAAAAAATTTCCATTTTGTATATTATATAATCTGAAAGAAAAAATAAAAAAAAGTTAATAAACAAAAAAGTTATTAAACTTTTACACCCCTTGGTTTCTTTTGGCCCACCATGTATGTATCTATAAAGAATTTTTATTTGTTTGTTGCTTAAAAGCATTTCGTTTCTCCTGAAGAAAGATGGGTTTTCACACGCAAAGTTTACTTTGCAAAGTCTTGAGTTTGTTGGACAGAAGATAAAAGACGTGTTATTCTATAATCTTTTTTCTTCAACAAACTCAAGACTTTGCAAAGTAAACTTTGCGTGTGCAAAGCCAAACTCATTAGTAGACTTCAACCAATGTGGCAATTAATTGTAAAAAGGTAACTTGCAAATATTTTTGCTTGAAGCTTTTAAGCTTATTCTGCCATATTCATAAAAAATAGTTTTGGTTTACAAAAGGTTTACAAGATAAACTTTGCATGGAAATTTGTTTGTTAAACGTTTTGTAACCCAAAATAATTTTTATGAATATTAACTATTATGGTTGTGTACGTAATTCTTAATAACATACTGATACTCGTTCTATAAACGTTTGAAGTTTTTTACCTTATTTCAAAAATTTTTTGGTTGAAGTCTGCTGATGAGTTTCTTAAGCAGAAACGAAATGCAAATTTTTCATACATTAAAGGTTTATATTCATAAAAAAAAATAAAATGTGCTTGAAAGTTATTTTAAGAACATTTTTCCTAAAAACTTTAAATAAAATACATTTTAGGCCGGTTTTAAATTTTATAAATATGGGTTAATGAAAAAATATTTATATTACAAATGTACATCCATATTTATATACATTCTTTTAAATAAAACATAAAAAAGTTGTTTTAAAAATTTCTTTGAAGATTTTTTGAAGATTTCAAAAATAAAATGCAGATTTTGAAGATTTATTCGTTAAAAATTGTTAAATTTTGCAGATTTTGGGCTTAGAAATTCTGGCAACACTGGTGCAAACATTCATTTTGTTTAACAAACATTAGCAGAGTATGAAAATCAAGTTAAGTTTTGTGGTTCATTGTAAATAAACTGATTTTCAGATTGTTGGTAACATTCGTGGTTAACACTTGAAAAAAGCGGAAGACGACGCGTTCGATTAATTTTCGTTAAAAAAAGACAAAAAAAAGACAAAACAACAACGTGAATTACGTAAACTTAATGATAAAATATTAGATAGTTAAAAAGTTTTTTTTAGTTGTTTGTTAATAAAAAAGATAAAAAAACTTTTTAAATTTTTTTTTTAAAATAGATTATGAAAGCAAAATAAATAAATTTTGGTGTGTGTATGATTTCTATTTAAAAAAATATATATAATTTCTTTACTTTTGTTAAGTACAAGTGCAACCTGAAAAGGACTTTGGCTGAAAAATAAATCTAGTAGTGAGACTTTGTTGACTTATGCTCATTGTGTTACAAACTCCAAACGTTACGCAATTCCGGCCTAAGCTAGTTACAAATTGATGCCTCTATGGCTGCTGCTGGATATAAGGAAATATATTTCTTAACCAGTTTTTTCACTTCTTGTGTAAAAAAAACAATTTCCAACTACTTTCTTCATTTATGGCGAATTTTTAAAATCAAATGTTTTATAATTCATGTGGTCGGCTAAAAGAGAAAATTATTTATGAAAAAAGTTCCGCATAAATTAATTGCGATATTAAGCGAAAACTTGAAAATTGTGCCTAATAAAGGAAAAAAAATATTTTTAATTACCCAATAAAAAAATAAATTTTTAACATTTACACAGCTGCCAAATTGTGGTTATGAGTTGAAAATAAAAAAAAAAAATTAGAAAAGTGTTTTGATTTGAAATATTATATGGACTACTTACTACTGTTTGTTTTAACATATTTTTGACATGCAATCTTTATAATTTTTCTTATTGTTTATTTGCTGCGACTACACTGATTAAATCATAATGAAAAAAAAATTATCAATATTCAATATTTACATATTTTTTTTTTAATTTTCTGCTCTAGTAGTTTTCAAAGCCACTTGTCGAAATGCTACCAAAGTTAAATAATAATAATAATAAAAATCGTTAACTATAAAATCAACTTGCATTAAAATAAAAAAGTGTTATATTCAATTCATATGCACGCTGAATCGCAAACCCCAAACCAACTGACCATATTATTGCAAAAGTTTTCAATGGTTAAATTTACACCACAAAACCATATCAAATATCCGTATTTATGTACGAGTAAATAAAAACTACAAAATATATATAGATTTATTTATAACTTTCAATAAAGTTTGCGTGCAATAAACAACTAAACAACAATAAATTCATTTTTATTATTCACAAAGAAAAAAAAAATAAAATAAAATAAAATAAAAAAAAAATTTAATTACTCAACTAAGTTTAAAGTAAATAATTTGAAATTAAAAAAAAAATTACGTTAAAATAAACCGAAACAAATCCAACACGTTAGTTTACTGTGTAATAAAAATTTTTTAAACTCAAAACAAATTTTTGCAAGAAGTGCTGCTTTTAGAATAAAAAAAATTTAACTTTTTCTATAGAATATAATTTTTAAGTCATAAAAATAATTTAAAAATTTTTTTCAACAATTTATTAACGACCATTAAAATTCCATTAGCCATTTCATAGTCAGATTGTATATTTTGAAAACTTTTTATTTGCGTTCAGGTGCTTCTATGAAGATATTGATCTACTGAAAAGGACTGACCTAAAAAATTTATATGAATTAAATATTAAAAAATAACGTATTTAAATATGTATATAAACTTGAGAAATAATTATGTTTTATTTTGTATGTAAATTTGTTCTATAATCCTTTTATGAATCAAAAATATTTTTTTATGAATAAGACCTTAAAACTTTTTCATTGTAATAGTGAGAATATATATTAGCAAAGTATTTGTTGTTCCCTCAAAACCAAAATTAGTCGATAATACACAACTTTTTGCAAGTTTGTAGCAAAAAATAAATTAAGAGATGTGCAGACGCTAGTTAGATCTTACAATATTGTTAACAAAATGGGCCGCGTGAACTTGGCAATTTTTGTCTGACTTCGTTGACAGTAAAATCATTATCAGTTAGTCTACTCAGTGGCGGATTTATGTTTGATGTCGCCCTAGGCCCCATAAGATATGCCGCCCTTTTTTGCTCTTTAAAGAAAAGCTTTTTAAGATTAAACATGCAATTTTGAAATGTTTAAATTACACTGTGCAACAGTAAAGTTTCTTTGGAGGCCCGTACAAAGCCATTTATCGCGCAGACAAAATTCTACCTTTTACTAAAGGCAAGTTGTCAAAATGGTCCTTAGACCACTTTCATAATTAAGGGCACAATTATAAATTTTTTTTAATTACTTACGATGCTCTTTAAAAAATCAATATTTGTAAAGAATTTTATCAACTGATTTTTCTTCAAAAATTTTTAACTATTTGAGAAAATTTGCAATTTTCTACCCTTTTACGACAAAAATGAAATTTTTCTTAACCTCGCTCCCAATTCGGTTATTAGGAATCAAAAAAAAAAAAGAGTTTTTTGCAATAACAAGCCTATGAAATTATACAATTTTGCCATACTTCCCGATCGCGAATTGTACATTTTTATGAATTCTTGGGAATATATTTCTTAATAAGTTTATTTTTAACTTTTACAATCATTGCAGCAAATATATTTACCTTGAAACTTTTTCATAACTCCTTATAATAATTTCTCTGAATTCTGGTTATAAAAAAATAGTTTGACTTGACACTAAAATAACAATTTGAAGATATTTCAGCACAAATGACATTATTTTTTTTTCTCTCAAATTATCTACTTTCAGTTTTTCCTTTTTTTCTCCTCTTTACACAGTTTCTCCGCAAATTAAAAATACTTAGTTAACTTAACACAATGTTGCCAGAATCGAAAATATTATATTTTGGTTTATTCTTATGTTTAATATCATATGCCGTACAAGCCAAACCCTCAAAGGATACAAAGGATAAAGCTGATAACAGGGATGGTAAAAAGAATGGTAAGTCCTGTTACATTATTTCAAATAGATTATAAAAGCTTATGTGGAATTAGGTTATATGAACTTGTGTGGTTTTTCTGGTAATTAAATATTTGTGCACTCTACTCATTTAATGATTTTTTCAATAGTCAAAATATATTAAAAATTTTCCCGCTTCATACAATCATAGACTTTATACTTCGCCTTAATTGAGAGAAGAAAATTTTGTTTTAATTTTTTTTTTAACCGCCGACTAAAAAAGGGGTGTTATAAGTTTGTAGTGTGCATCTGTGCATCTGTGCATCTGTGTATCTGTGTGTATGTGTCCACGTACAGGCCAAACGGCTGGACCGCTTTTCATTTAGTTTTTTCTGTTTGAAAGATGACTTGATCGAGAGGGTTCTTAGCTATGTTTGAAGAAGATAGGTCCAGCCGTTTAGAAGATATAACATCTTTTTTGAAAAAAGTCGGGGGTTTTTTAAAATTTTTAATTTTTGTTATTTTAACTTTAATTAATTTCTTTTTTGTTGTCCACATTGTGGATTCTCATGTTAAATTTAATTTTCCTACATGCATGTCTTATTATAAATATTATAATAACCAATAACAATTTCATGTTTGTTAAAGGAGAAAGTGGTCGGTCGATGTCACTACTGTCTGTTGGTTGAAAAGAAAACTTTAATGATAGTGATTACGATGTTCATTATGATGTTACGAATAAGGATAATGATGCCGTTGTAATGTTGTTGATCTTGTATAATAACAAGCAAATATGTACTTGCAGGTAGACTTTATTTTCTTCAATCGGGCTGCCAGTTTCACTATCTTCTTTTTTTTTGTATTTTTACAAGTCCTAAAATTTGCGGCAGGAGAGATATATGTGTAAAAAACAAAACAAAATAAAAAATGTTCAGCTACCGAAAACCAGTTAAATTAAGAAATTTAAAAAAAATTCTTTTAAGTTTTTCCCAAGTTTATTTAATCAGAATCTTTACATAAAGACTTAAATAAAATTTAAGTAAAAATAGTTCATACATAGAAAATGGCTGCTTTAAAACTGTCGATCAACTGTTTTTAATATTGGGCAACTTTTTGATGTTCCAACCAAAATAAAAGTTATGGATTTGTCTTTGGTCACTATTTTTTTTTTAATTTTTCTTTCCTTGCACAAACAGTAAACAACATTATTAATTATAACAGCTCTAACTTTTTCTTTGTTAATGTGCTTTATAGCACGAATTTAGACAGCGAACTTTTACTGAAGAATTCGTAATGCAGGGGCGAATTTCTTCGTTCGTCCCAATTGTGTTTCTAGCACCAGAATGATTGTTGTGAAAAATTAAAAATCAATTCTTAAATCTGCTTTTAAAATCTTAACCGCAAGCAATTGTCAAATAAAGATTAAACTTGCATTGCGGCCGCGCCCGAAAAAAGGAGGAATATGAGATTGCTTTATTTTCAAAAAAAAAAAAAAAAAAAAAAAAAAAAAAAAATCCGCATTTTCTAAAAAAAAAAATGTTAAAATAAATCAAAATGATTTAAAAAAATATTATTATTAATCAGAAGTAATTTCTAAGCCGCGCTAAAGTTAGTTTAGTTTAATTTTTTTTCTCTTCTTGAGAAAAAGAAATCACATTAATTAATACAAATATTTCATTCAATAAGAATTGAAAATACTGAACTTAAACCCGACTTAGAAATTATTTCGCAACAAATGAGGAGCTGGCGAGCAAAACTAGACATGTCCTCAGCTAATGATTTTTTTTTTTAATTTTTTTCGGACTCTCCAAGTACACATCTATGAAGTCACGAAATATTTTCATTCAAAACCAGTTCTACCCTAACTTAAAAAATAACGAAAACTGACTTTTCCTTACTTGTTCCTATCTTAAAAATTCAGTAATTTACCTGTCCTGTAAAAAGCAGTTAACGGGACTAGTCTGGTTTTGTTTGCCAGCTTCTCAAATATTATTCCTGATTTTATTAATATTATTCCTGAAATTGTTTTCGCCTTTATTGAATTGATGTAAAATACTCCTGCATTAAGACGTGTGTAGCCGAATAATTACTCAAAGTATTTTTATACTTACATGTAGCATTGTACCTGATGCAGTGTATGAATTTTACTTATACCTATAGTTGTTTGCGATGCGTAATTTAACGAATGTGTTTATAAAGGGTGTCCCAACAAGAACGCAAGATTTAAATTTGGCGCCATTCGAAGTGTCATTGTTTGACATTTGAACAATTGTTATTGTTTGCTAGTAGAAGGTACGAGGTTAGTAAAAATGGAGCGCTACACGAATGAACAACGCATTCTCATTGTGAAATTGTTTTACCAAAATGGTGAAAGTTTTGCGGCTACAGTTCGTAAATTTGCGATCAATTTGGGGTTACAATAATGTTCCAAAAGAGTCAACTGTAAAGAGATTAATGAACAAATTTGCCGAAACTGGCTCTGTTAGTGATGTAAAGACAACAACGCGCCTTCGACCAGGTCGATCGACCGAAAATGTCGCAGCTGTACGTGATGATGTTGCTCAAACGCAGGTAAAGCGCAAACAGTCAATGGTGCTCGGTATCGTGAAATGATAACCAGTTTTTTTCGTGCCTAGAATTGAAGAAATGAATGTGGAGGGCATGTGGTTTCAACAAGACGTCGCCACATGTCATACAGCCAGAGAAACAATTTAATTGCTACATCAGTCATTTCCCGGTCGTGTTATTTCGCGTTTTGGAGACCAGAATTGGCCGCCTAGATCGTGCAACTTAACACCATTAGACTTTTTTCTTTGGAGTTTTTTGAAGTCGATGGCTTACGCGAATAAGCCGATGACGACTCAAGCCTTAAAAGAGCAAATTGGACGCTGCATTAATGAAATACCGCAGCATTTATGCAAAACGGCCATTGAAAATTTCATTAAAAGATCGCGTGTGTGCCAGCAAGGCCGCGGCGGCCATCTGCCCGATTTGTTGTTCCACACATAACCTCATTTTGTCTACTTTACGATATAATAAAGTTTCACGATTTTTTTTTTAAATATCTGTGTTTTATTTGAAATTTAAATCTTGCGTTCTTGTTGGGACACCCTTTAGTTATACGTATTCAATTTAATCTTGATGAATATGTTTTCGTATGAATATGGTTTTTTTTTGTGGTGACAAATACTTATAGAGTACTTAAAATGATTTTCTGGTGCATACTTCAAATTTTATTAGCGTATTTTATTTGCTATGGAATATTTTAATTTCATGTTTAACAATATGTGAAGAATACGAATTTTGGAGCGGATCTATACCAAATTTAATCCTTTTCTCTATCATTTTAAACAAGTATTTTAAGTGTTTCATCAAAGCAAAGATTGAACTATATAACTATAGTTGTTTTTATAAATTTTATTGTATTTATTTATGAGGACCTTTTCGTGCCAAGTGTATCCCTGCTTCGATTTTAGCAACATTTTGCTATAACACTGAAAATGTTAAATGAAGTTTGTCTAAGAAATTTGACGAGTTATTATTTGTAGTTCTATGGCATTTTTTATTTAAAGGATATATGGCAAGGACACGGATCCCGTTGCGATTCATATTAAGTTATTAGTCTTTTGCGACAAAAAAATTTATTCGAAGAATCTATTTATTTTGGATAATTTACATAGCAGCATCAAAAGGTTTTGATTGTAGTAGTTAAACTATATATTCAAATTGGATGAATATATGTATAAAAAAACTTGTGGAGTAAAATAATTTATAAAATATCGGGGCGTCGAAATATCGATTACACATGCAGACAGACGGACACGCGCCCTTCCCTCATTTGACTTAACTATTCATAAGGACCCGCAAAGGAATAATGTTAAAATTATATACTGAATGACAAACCTTTATTGTATACTGTTTTGGTGAAAGCTATAAAAAACAATAGCATTTGCTATTTTCAATTTGAAACATTATGAGTGTAAACTAAAACATAATTATGCAATCAAAACTGAACTTGATTAAATTAAATGCTGTTTGCTATTCATTCAAAAATCAATCAAAATTATTTACTTTATAACTAAAATTAAGCTACATTTTGCTATTGTTTGAACATATTTTTTTTTTTGGAATTGGTGTGATTGAAAAAAAGAAAAAAACTATTTGATTAACTGCAACGTCTGCCAACTAAATGTTACACATATTATATTAAGTCTTTATTTTTGTTGTTATAATCATTTAATTTTTTATTTCAAAGTTTTTTTTTAAACGAAAAAAAGTAAACTTATATATACAAAAAACGTACGAAAAAATAAAATAAAATGGAATAAAATAAACTAAAACAGCAAAGTAATTAAAGTTTACTCATTGTCGTATTAGAGTTTTACGTTTAATTACTAAATTACTTGTTAAGACAATAAACAATAAAAATGTAGGGAAAAAGGAAAAACGGCTTAAGTTGAGATAAGCTGATTTTGAGTTAATTGCAGCTCTGTATTTCTGATACTTGAAAGTCCCAATTATTTTGTGCGATTCTTAAACAAGTTATAGCGCAATAGCTTGCTGCTTACATTTTTTCTACTTGTAATCTCATAAGCACGCAAAGAAAAATTATGGTTGAGGCAACCATAATCAAACAGCAACATAGTATGATTGAATTGTATGGTTGCAGTCAAATCATATTATTTTTAATAGAAAAGCAAACTTTAATTATATTGTTATCTGAGTTAATAATAATATTATCTACAAGAACAATTGATTTTGTTGTACCTAATCCTTTTATTGTTAATATGACAAAACTATTGTTAGATGTGACTAAAATATAATTGAGACTCACCATGCCATGATCTAATATTATATTAATATTGTTAAATACGACCACAGTATTATTTAATATAACAATACTATTTTGTTTTTTAATCACATTTTTATTGCAGAAACATATAAAATGTATATATATAGATATGTATACTTACACGAAATACAGACATGTCTGTATAAAGAGATACACAAATGTTTATATATTTTTATTGGTCTATCCTTTTGTTTATACTTTATTTATCTATTAATTTATTTAACACCACCCGTGCACTACCGAAAGCTTACAAATGAAATACCGAACTGACAGATGTTTCTGAAAAAGATTTTTTTTAAACTTAACATAGTATGGTTTTGGATAACATTATATTGTTATTTACATCATATTATTTTTAAATAATAATACAAATTATGTTGTAGTCATAAATTTTTAACAAAACTATATTGTTAAACTCTAACCATATCACACTTTTTTATGGATGTGATAATGTAATTAATAAATTCAAACATTACTCTGTTTATCGTAACGAAATAAATGTTTATAATAACAATAACTAGTTTTCAACGACCACATATTTATTTCAGAGAACATAATATTGGTTTCTCAACCATTCTACAACCATATCTTTTCTTTGCGTGAGGAATAACAGCTTAATTCAGTTTATATAATAATAATAATATAATTCATTTATATTGTGTATAACAGCAAATTTCTCAGTTTAACTTAAAAAAAATAAATTTCTAAAAATCGACTTGAAAGTTTAAAATTGTTCTCCTACAAAACTGTAAAATATGACTTAAGGCAATTTCTCCTTTTGCAGCAGAAATATAGACGGTATTCAATGCTTGAGGCAAATAGTCTTGCGTAATTGTGTAAATGCGAGATATTGTAGCAAAAATTAAATCATTTGTCATAACAAACTTAATCAATATATCGTGCCATAACCGCCAAAAAAGCTTAAGCGACTTAATTCTCGAACTTAATTTTTTTTTTTTTTTTTTTTTTTTTTTTTTTTTTGAGAAAAAACGGTTATATAGGTTAGGTCTCCTTTCGGAAACTCAGCTGCGTCTATTGTGATTCCCTTCTAATGCCTATTTAAAGTAATATCCAGCTACAATTGGTACCCATTGGTGACCCATTTATCCGCCATTAAGCCACTGAATTCTCATGATGAAGCCCCTGATGTCCTCATGGACACGTCTGCTCAGCTATTTAAAAACCTATGGCGTTGCAACTTTTGGCCAATGGCTGATAATATGTTCAATGGTTTGTATTTCCTCTTCATCTCCGCAAATCAAACAGAAATCTGGAGTGCCAGTTTACCAAATGCTGGTTTTTGCTCTGACCGAGCAGTGCCCAGTCAACGCTCCTATCACGATACGTATCGCCTTCCTATCCATATCTTGTAGCAGTTTGGATCTTCCCGCGCCAAGTTTTGGCCACATAGCCCTCGAGACTCTACAATCATCTCTAGTTCGCCATGAACTGTTGGTCCTGCTCTCTACCAAATTACTGAGTTCCCTGTAGTAATGACCTATCGGTAGTTTCACCAATCTGTCACACATTCCCTCCATCTAATGCCGACCCTATTCTTGCCAGCTCATCGGCAATTTCATTTCCCTTAACACTGCTATGGCCAGGAACTCAACGTAGTCTGACACTATATTTATCCATAAGCAGTCACTAACAAGTTTCGATTTAATTACGTTGTCGCTTCAAAGCTTTAAGGGCTGCCTGGCTGTCGAAGTAGAAGGTTACCTGCTCACCCTCAGCTACATTGCTGGCCAGCAGTTCCGTGGCCCTGATGATAGGCAAGTTCTCAGCTTGGAAAACACTACAATCAAACTGTTATATAAGATTGTAAATAATCGATTTTCGTCAAAAAACGAAGTTGAAAATAAATGTTGCTTAAGCATTTTTCTTTGGAGATTATGGCTCCTCTTCCAGCGCTGCTGTTAGCATATAGAAAAAGTTTCAAGCAACCAGTTTAATGAAATTTCATGAATAATTTAACAATATAAATTAGGTATATTTTGCGTCATTTAGTCAAAGAACATCATAACTAAAAAAAATGAGTTTTTCATTTAATAATGCAGAGTTAATTCGTAAATCGTTCTTCATATTAAGTAAAAGTTTTTACAAATATCTTGTTTACTCAACTCTAGAAAGAAAAATTAAATTTTCTTTCTCCCTTAACCTGTAAGTAAACTGAAAACTTTAAACTTGTTTTCTGACAAACTGATTTTTTTTTTGAGTTATGACGTTCTTTAAGCAAACAAGCGATTTGTAATACATGAAATTTAAAGTGTGAAAGAGTTTTTAGATGATAATTTATTGAAAAGTTTATTGGCCTATACATTTAATTATTTTTTTTTTAATTGCCCTCTTAAGTAAAACGAATATCAAACTGAGCCAAAAAAATCAATTTCATAATAAACGTAATAATTTTTATTTCATGAGATTAATAAAAAAAAAAGAAGACTGCACCGAGTATCAAAATTGCCGATAAAAACAATTTAATGCAGCAAAAAATTAATTGATTTTTAATTCAAGCTAATCTCAAAATTATAAATGAATTTTAATTAAAATTTTTAGCGCCATGTGTTTTAAATCTGTCTTTTTTTTAGTTTAATATATATTTTTGTTAATAGGGTTGTTCATTTACAAAAAATTTTTGCGAATTTGTAACAATTGTTACTGGAAAGTGTTCATTAGCTCAAGAAGTTTGCAAGAAGAAAGCCGCAAAAGAGAGAAAAAAATTGAGAAATATTGTTACAAATCAGCGTTGCCAGTTTAGTGGATTTGCCCCCAAATTGGTGATTTTTTTTTCTCGATTGGGGCAAAAATTTATTATTGGGAATCTGGGGGATTTGTTGGAGATGATAACCAAATTTTTGGTTGATTTTTCTGCCAAGTCTAGAAATGTGTGTTATTATTCACAGTGAATAGTTTCTAATAAAGAAGAAGCATCAAGGCTGGTTAACCAATAATGAACAGTATTAAAACAGAAATACGTAACAAAATGCAATACGACTTATTGGAAATACTTCTTATAATAAACACACACTTTAAAAATAATTCAATTTGTTGTGATAAATTTAATCCTTCTGCTGAAATTCTAAAGCTAAAATTTTAGTGCTATAGACAAAATAATTTCTGAGGCTTAAGAATCAAAAGATTTCGATTCTGACGTTTTTCAAATGGCAAACTTTGGTTAAAAATTTTTTTATACTTGTGTATATTAAACTACACCGAGAGAAAAAAACAGCTTAAAATATATAAGAAACATATTGAATTAATGAGAAATATTAACGAAAGTCTAGTCAAAAAAAAAAAAAAAAAAAAATAATTTATAGTATTAATTTATTAATTTTAGTTATTTTTAAGTATCTCAACATATATTTTCTATTACATATATTGAAAATTATTGAATTATAGTGACGCGTTCTTATTTTTAAGTTGCAGCTTTTCCCTGAGTGTATGTACAAAAGAAATTAATTTGAATGTAAATATTGCTATTGATATAAATAAATTTTATTGATCAAATATGTTACTTTTGTCATTACTTTTAAATAAGATTAAAAAATTTTATTTTTTCACAAAAGAAAAATTTTAATCCAAAAAACTCAACTTGGGGATTTTTGGGGATGAAAAATCACAAATTGGGAATAAGCTCTAGAAAAAACTGGCAACACTGTTACAAATTATCACAACCCTAAAAGAAGACTACTAGTCAATTAACTAATCATTTTACTAGTAGCGATAGCCGACACTTGGGTCACAGTCCCCATTTAGTTTATTAGGAGCTTGGTGAAAAAAATGACCAAAACATTTGTGTACGTGTGATTTTTTATCTCTCTCTCTTATTAATTTCACTTAATCAAAACACATACATCTTAATTGCTTACTCTGCTTCTTTTTTGCCAGTCACTGATTACATAAGCATTGGTAAACTTTGACTAGTCAATGCTTACATAGAGACTGGTCAATTGTTACTAGTCAATATATACGTAGAAACTGGTAAAATGTAACTTTTAAGTAAATACATCATATTTTTATGTTATTTTAATTGTTTTTTATTATAAGAAAACAGAGAAATAAGTAATATTCATATATATAATACAATTTAATATATAAAATAACGTAGGTGATGCCACTACTCAAGTCTTCTTCACGTTTTCCTCCAGCTTCAATACACCTTGCTTTTTGTAAATATCTAAAATTTAAAAAAGAAATACACAAATGTATAAATTAAATTACACTTTTTATTTTCTTTTATGCAGTATTGTTGTTAACTTCACTTAACTTTCTAAGCACTTGTATAAATTTTATTTCACAGACCGAACGAATTGTATATTTTAAAATAAAATGTGAGATATCTTAAAAGTTTTGGCATATGTACATTAGACATTTCACTCTAACATACATGTTAGAGAGGAGCAACTATAATTGATAAATGTGTCGGCCATCTCTACCAGTCAAATGACCAGTCAATTGACTGGCAGTCTTAAATTCAATGGAAAATACTGTAAATGTATTAGTGAAAAAATGTCGTTTATGTTAGTTTCAGTCATTCATTTCTTGTAGGGTAGTAAATTTTTTTTAATTTATAGTTTTTCTTTTCTTAAGCCACATAAATAAAATTTCATGGTGTAAGAATTTTGTTTGTTTATCATATCTGATCAGAGATGGAAAATAGATTTTTCGCATTTGTTAATTGAATAGAATTAAAAAATAATGAAAAATTCATGAAAATAGTAAATAATACTCGTACATGAAAATGTGTAAAGTATTTATTTCATATTAAATGTCGATTTTTAAAAAATTTTTAATTTAAAATATTGTCAAACAATTATATCATGATGCCCCTCCATGGTTTTGACATAAATAAAATTTTCTTGCAAGTTCTTACAAGTAAAGCGTTCATTTACTTTTTCCTATCTGGGAGAGTAATTTTTTAAATTTCTGCCCTGCTCTCTCGTTGCAAGTTTCTGCTAGGAAAGTAAATGAACACACCTAATATTTATGTGCTTTTATTTTATTACAATTAAAACTGATTGTTATGTAAGACCCACAATATATTTCTTGAGACGCTAAAATTGAAGAAAAAAATATGTTAATTTTTATACAGTTTTTGGTATGAAATTTAAAATAAAAAAAAACTTGTAAGACAAAAAAACGTTTCAACGAACATGCATGTTTTCGATTAATACTACTTTGTAAGAGTTATTACTATTTGTATATTTATAGCCTTATTTCTTTTTAGCATATGTGTATAAAAAAAAGTAATTTAAATTATTTGTTTGGAGGAGTTTTTGGAGAATGTGATGTGTGTGCAATAATTTTGTAATTTTGATTGATAATGTTTTCGTTTACTTTTTTTTTTGTTTGTTTTTCTAACATGCGTTGAAAATGTTTTAGAAGGCCTGAAATTGATTAAGGTTTTTTGCATAATTAATTGCTTCCTTTGCCTCAACACATTAATGGCCTCATTTTATGAAACACAACATTGTGCAACATTTCATATGTGTATAAAATATATTTCATATGTTTATACATTTGAAATTTAAATTTGTTTATACGTGGAAAGATTTATAATTTTTTTTTTAATTAGGTCGGCTTTGAAATTAGTTAATGTTTTCTAATAAATCTTTTTGATTAAAATAATTTTACAGTTTCTTTCCCCAAAAAAATGTAAATTAGTAGGCAAATGTTTTTCTGGGCTTCCAACTAAAACATCTGTAATTAATCTTAAACTTTGAAATTAAGAGCATTTTGAAAGGAAATAATGATGTTTATTATTCATTCATTAATTCGCGTTTCAAGCCAAATGAGTTCAACATTAAATGTTGTTAAAAACTTATGAATGTATTTGTTTTTTTGCATATCAAGCAAATAATTTTATTTGAAACTGTTTTGTTAGAGTGCACACGTGCCAGGGCTAGAATTTACTTTATTTTATTATTTTTTAAGCTTGACTGCAGAGTTTGCAAAGTTAACTCTAGGAGGCAAACATTTTTTATATTACCTACATTATGGAAAATATTCTTGCTATTTGAAAAGTTTATTTTAATTTTGACTGGCTTCCAACTAGAGATGGACGCGGGTTGTGTTTTTTCGTGATACGAATACGTACGACACAACAAGAATTTCGTGCGTGTTTGGGTCGTTTCGTGTTGAGCAAAATTGACACGAAAAACACGAAACGATTTTAGATGTAAAATATGTATGTGTGAATTTCCAGTAGAGAAAAAAAAATAATATTTTCTATCGTGAAAACACACAACATCAGCATATTTGTTTATATTGTATGGGCCTCTGAAACTTAAATTTCTGTAGGTAAACCGGTAGTATCAGCTGTGGTGGCAGATAGTATGGAGTTGGCAGTGCCAACTCGGTGCCATATTTTCAAAAGCGACTCTTGAAAAAAATCAATTAAATTTTCTGATCTTCAATACCTTACACTCAGGGAAAAGCTGCAACTTAAAAATAAGAACGCGTCACATTAATTCAATAATTTTCAATACAATAGATAATGTGTATTGAGATACTTAAAAATAAATAAAATTAATAAATTAGTATTGTAAATTAATATTTTTCCATATTGAAATAAGAAATTTCAACATGAATAGACTTTCGTTAATGTTTCTTATTAATACAATATGGTTTTTATTGATTCTAAGCTGTTTTTTCTCTGGGTGTACCAATTTCGTGCGTGTTGTGCAGCATCGTGTTGATATTCCTGTTCGTTTCGTTCAGTGTTGGAAAAATTCGACACGCGCCTATCTCTAATTCCAACCAAAAAGGTGCTGTCTTTAATAAAAATGGTGAAGAGAAAATATATGGGTTTGTCATTCCGTGTGTAATTTCTACAATATTAATATGCGACCCATAGAGTATACATATATGTACATATATTCTGGGTATTTTTATGAATAGGGAAGACGAATAAGCGGTGTCTGTCTGACTGACCGTCCGTCCGTCCGTCTGTCTGTACGTGAAAACGGTTTTCCGAATTTCCAAGAAAAGTTATAATCTTCGCTCTTGGACTGGTGTGTCAAGAATAGTCTGAGCTAGATTGGTATTAAAAAATCAGCAAAATCAAAAAGACGGTTCCAGAGTTAAAAGATTTAAAGTTTTTTTGTCATACAAAAGTAACTACTTAAAACTAATTTTTTTTGTTACATTTCACTAAGAACTAAACTAGTTTCTAAAGTTTAGATACTAGTTTAGATTTTAAATCAAAAAAAAAAAAAAAAAAAAAAAAAAAAAAAAAAAAAAAACAAAGAGATGGTTCCAGGGTTGGAAAATTTAAGCTTTTTTGGTATATAAAAGTAATCAACTAAAGCTAATGTTTTCTTTTTCCCTATAAATTAAACATATTTTAAATTTTTAAAAGAAATAGCTAGGTATAAGAAATCAGAATAATCTGAAATAATGATTGCAGGGTTAGGAAATTTATACTTTTTGTGGTGGTTTTTATCTTATTCTTTATAAATTAAATACATTCTATGTTTTATGGAGAATTACTTTAGTAAGAAAAATAAGAAAAATTAAAAACACAGATCCAGAGCTGAAAAATTAATTTTTTTCTTGGTATACGAGTATAAAAGTAGCTTATTTTTATTTTCCTTATTTTCTGATTTTTGGTTTGTTTTATTAATTAAACATATTTGATATTGAGACATTTTTAGATTTAGTTGAATTGTAGTGAATTTTAATCAGAAATAATTTCTTATTCGGGCTTTAGTTCAGTAATTTCAATTCTTATTGAATGAAATATTTTTATTAATTAATATGAGTTTCTAAAGAATAGAAGAAAAATTAAACTTGACGTTTTATTAGCTTGGGGGAATACCGATATTTTACTGTGCAGCCACGCACTTCATCAGCATCCTAGTCTATCTACTTGGGTAGAGATTATTATTAAATAATGGGAAATAATTGTTGTGTATACAATTATTCACCCTTATTCCAGTTGTCGACATCGACGTCACTTTAACACAATACCAAAATATTGGGGCTTGTGTACTCGATCTCCAGAACAATTTTGTGCAACTGACAATCTATTTCCGTTCCCTAAGGTTTAGAAAATAGCATAAACCTGCCAACAGGAGTCAGTTGTTTTCGACAATGGATACACAAGCCCCAATTTTTTGGTATTGTGTAAAAGTGACGTCGATGCCGATAATTGGAATAAGGGTGATTGATTTATAAGTATTACTATTCATTTTCTGTTTTTCCATTTTTCTATTTAGATTAGCACGAAGTTATATTACTCTACCTAAGTATATTTGATATTTTAAAAAGGATCAATAATATATTCAAAATTAGAAAAAAAAACAAATATATGGTTTCAGGGCTGGAAATTTGATTTTTTTTTGTAAAAAAATTAATTAATAAAGATATTTTAGAAAGATCTTTACTCAGGAGTTTTTATAAATATTTTAAACTTCAATATGAAACTAAAATTAACGAATAAGCGCTCAGTGGACTTACGAAGCATTGTGATATAGAGCTTATAATTCTATCAGCTTAACCGCACGCAAATAAAAGATATGGTTGTAGAATAGTTGAGAAAACAATATCATGTTCTCTGAAACAAATGTGTGGCCGCTAAAAACTAGTTATTGTTATTTTAAGTACTAACAGCCTTATTTATAAAACATAAAAAGGCTTTATAAAGGCTTTTTAAGAGAAATTTTAAGTATATTCACAAACAGCGCTACAGAAAAAAATATGATATTTTTTTAACAAAACAAATATGAATGTGTGTATGAACAGATTCCACATACATACGTTTGTCGGTGAAGGGTTTATAAGATTCAGCACAGCCGAATATTTCACTCTTATTTTGAAGAAGCAATGAAATGATTTATTTATATTCAATATTTCGCAGCCATTTATGGTAGCTTATTATTCATGGATTTTTATAATAATATGACAAACAAAAGTTGTACAAAAAAAATATTTGAAAATGAGGGAAATGTGAGATAGGTTAATTGCACAAAAAAATTTTTAGCCAAAATGCTTCCAATTAAATCAATTAATGCTGTTTCAAACAATTTTATAATTGTCCCAATTAAATTTTGTTGATTGAAAACAAAAAAGTTTAATGTTTGTATGGATGTTAGCAAATATGCAAGCATACAGACGAAGATTAAACTTTTGTACGCATTATTAAAAATTCAACCAATTTTTTGATTGTTTGAATTAACTTAGTTTAATGAAAAAAAAAAAAATATTTTAGTTTGTGTTTGTGTTTGTTCATGTTTTCATGGAAGTGTGTTAGCCTATTATTCTAGAAGTACCAAGTTCGAAGCATGACAGCACTGTAAGTTAAAAAATAAAATAAGAACGCATACCTACATATGTGCAATAATTGAATGAAGAATAATTTGCCACGATAGCCTAGTGGATGTGTGTTAGCCTGTTAAAATGGAGGTACCATGTTCAAAGCCTGCAGCGTAAGTTGCGGAATTAAACAAATAAATAAAATAAGCACAATAAATAGTATAATATATATATATATATATATATATATATATATATAGTATATATATAATAAGTAAAATAAATAAGTAAAAAAATTACTTTTTAAATTTTTTTACTTTTACTTTTTAAAATTTTATACAATTCAATTACTTTTATTAATTCATTCAATGAACAATTTAATTGTTTAAAATTTCTAAATTCAATTATTAATTTAATTGGGTCAATTAATCATTTGTTTAAAATAAACGCGCACTTTCAATTAACTCTTTTAATTGATCTCAAACAGCAAGAAAACCTCATTTTTTCAAATTCATTAATTGATATTATCAATTTGTTTGCAGGACGAAAATCAGTACAGGATTTAATTAATAGTAGAAATTTCCAACTAAAATATTAATTAAAGTTGATTTTAAATTTTTTCTGTGTGTGAATCCCTTCTAACAAAAAACTATTTAAAGTTTTAAAGTTGTCTAAAGAAATAAATTGAAATATCAAAACAATAAGTACATGATATCAGCATAATTATTTTTTATTCAATTACTCATTTGAAAGCTTATATCGCTAGTCAGTAATTTAAATCAATCATCTGAAAATGATTTAAAAAAATATTTGCTCTTAACTGATCGTTAAAATGAAACACGGGCATGCATTAATTTAAGCAAATTAGAAAACCAACTAAATAACACTGCATATACAGTTTAATTCATATATATTTTTTTTCATATTCCAAACGAATCGTATAATATGGATCTTTTTAATAAGTGTCTGCCATACAAAACAATTTCAATAAAAAAACAAAATTTATAAACTGAAAAGCAGCGAAACCAATTTAATAGCTGTCTTAGGCAATGCGTGAACTGAATAATATTTTTTTTTTTTATTTTGTATAACATTTATTCACTTACCTAAAGAAATAATAATAAAAACAAAAAAAAAATGATATTGTGGTTTCAACGTGTAAATATATTTAAACTGTTTATGCTTTAAGTGCAAGTGTTCACTAATTGTTGACGCATATGCTTGCTATGATTTTAAATATAGACTTCAACGTCAACAAATTGTTTATTTAGCCACAATTATGCGAGTATTTAAATGCCGCTGCCATGGTGC
This sequence comes from Tachina grossa, assembly GCA_949987645.1. Lineage (NCBI taxonomy): Eukaryota > Metazoa > Arthropoda > Insecta > Diptera > Tachinidae > Tachina > Tachina grossa. Next base: position 109,290,572 of record OX465277.1, on the reverse strand, counting down.
TAAATACTTGTAGTAAATGAATTGTAGTAATGCATATAAATATTAACCAAATTAACCTTAACCTTGTTGCTACAAAGAAAAACAAAAATATTACACAGACATTCAACAGAGATACCTTAATTGAATACAAAGTGTTATTTAATTAAACACAAAATGCAAAATAATAAAAAATAAAGCAATAATATATTTTTCTTAGTGGGAATATTGATGAGGCAAATAATGGTTGAAAATTTTCAGTTGAAAGATAAATAATCTACAAATAATTTTATTCAACAATTGTTATTCTTTAAATTTTTTTTATGAGAGCATTTGCTTGATATTTAAAAGACCACTCCTGCCTGCCTCGTATCATTAAAAGGTCTTGAACATTATAAAAAAAATAGTTATACATACATGTAAATTTTTTTGTAGAAGCCTTTTTTCACAATGCCATTATTCTCAAGCTCAATATTATAAGAAACAATATCTTTTCTCTGCCAAGAATAATAATCAGTTTGTGTTTTTTCTTAAAAAAAAAAACATTTATATTCTTAAATATATATATGCACATTAAAAATTTTAAACACATTTTGGCATTAAATTTAAAAATAATAATAAATTTGTTTATTGCATTCTTGTTCTTTAAAATACAGAAATTGAATAGAAAACCCCAAAAAAAAAGATATCATGATTCCTCACGGCATTTTGTTTGTCCTTGTTGCGCCATCGTGCATGATTCTGTTTGAGAATAAACAAAGTTTGTTTGCTAAGTCTTTTGTTTTTCGTTCTTTGTACGCTTCTTAATGGATGAGAGCAGAGATACACTTAAACTGTCATTTCGTTTGAGATTTGATCTCACAAATAAATATATATATATATGTAAATAAAAATTCCAAAATATTTTTCAAGGTAGTGAACATTTTTTAAAATTGGATATTGTCAAAACTATTATAAAATATTTTGTTATCAAACGAACAACAACAAACAATGAAAATTTTCGCACTCGATAAATTAATTTTTTAATTTCTGTTGAAATTATTTTTGTTTTATTTCTTAAATTTGCATTCCGAAGAAGCCAATTTGCAAGTGATAGATTTTAAGGAATAATTTTAACTAAAGAAAATTTTAATTATTCTAAGAAATTATAGTAGAACATAATGACATGATGTTTTCGAAAGTCAATACAGCTTTCTGTCAATTAACGCACAATTCACATAGTGATAGAGTAGACAGGTGGTGAAGGAATATATAGAGGAAAGATTAATTCTTTTACAACTCTGCTTTTTCTGCATGTTTCTAGTAATGTAGTATTGCAGCGCCTCTGGTGTCAATGACATGCATTAAGTTTTCGAAGCTGTGTTTAGTAGCCATTTTATTGGTTCTTTTACTTCGCCGATAATTCTTGCTACGCACTACCGACGAAGGAGGGCGCTTTGATGTTAAATTAGGATTGGAGAATTTTGGAATTTTGAAATTTTGTGTTCTTAATCTGGCAGCTTCTTCTTTTAGATTAAAAAATTAATTACCGGATGTTGATAAATTTGCAGATTTTTACTATCTTTATATTTTTTATGACAAATGTTGAAATATTTTAAACTATAACTTGTGTTTTATTGGTAATTTCTTGTCATATTACTTTTTAATATTTTTATTTGCACTGTTTCCCAAAATTAATATTTTACTAATATAACTACATATAACTTTTGTCGATTTAAGGTACGTTATGCAAGAGAACATTTTGCAAGAAACAATATATTCGTACAGTTCATTAATCCACCAGAATTATTCTGAATTATAATTTCCCGGGAGCTTATTTCCCTATTCCTTACTTGCCACTTTTAAAAAACCATTATTTAGCTTCCAGGTAAAATATAACAAATGGAAACAAAATAGATGACTTCATATCTTGCTAATTATTTTCCAAGAAACATTTCGAGCTTGGCTAAATACCAGTATTTATCTTAGATGAAATTTAACCTTTTTTTTAAATAACAATTAAACAATAATAAATTCAGTAAAGTTCGATACTGACAAGCATACGAAGGGTTCCCCACAGACCCTACATACGCAATCCCAGCAAAAATTGCAATACAAATCATTAGTTACAGCATTAATGAACTCAGCTCCAAGTAGTTCTATTTTTGGTGAAACATCAATGAATTAAACACATCGACGACTCTATTCTGAAACATGCTAAGTCCAAGTTTTTGATGATATCTCGGGAATTTTATGACATAGAAACTTGATACTTTTTGTAATCATATAATTTATTAATTTTAATTTTATAAATTTGTCGTAGATCATAGTTAAGAGACTTAAAATCTCAATTATATTACCTAGTCCTCTAAGTAAGGTTTCTTCTCGCCTAAAATGGCCATCTAAGTACACCTGGCGTATTTTAGTTTGGAAAAAAATTTAATTAATTTTTTTTTTACAATTTTATTTCAAACTAAACTATGCTAAGTGTACATAAAACATTTAAAACTTGAAGTTTTTCAAGATTGATAAATTATGCTAAGTACACTTTTGCTCATAACTTTTGATAGAATTGTCCAATTACTATCAAAATTTTACAGAATCTTAGTTAATAAACGATGAACTTAGAAATGCTATTCCAAGCATAACATGTTATGTCGACTTAGCATGTTTTGGAATGGGACCGTCGACATGGTTGTTAGAGGACAGAAGTTATCTAAATAACTGAATGATATGCACTTGAAACGTCATCTAGAACAATATTTTATTTAAACAACAGCCTTAGAATAAATTTAAATTCAGTATCTGTAGTGATTGGTATGCACTAAAAGTGGTATACCATTGGAACTAGTTCCGATTTTTTTGGCTGGGATATCATATGAATGTTAGCCTAAATAGTCAAATATCTTACCTAATGTAGACAATTTTTAAAACTTTTGAAGTGCCATATAAAATGTAAAATGCCATGTGATATAAAATAATAATAATTGCAATTTTTAGTATAGGTATAGATAAGAAAAACATTTATTTCAAACAAATATTTTTTTTTTTTGCTTTGGTGTTTTTGTAGTTGGCTCGGTTTTTTAAATTTTGGCGTTGTTTCTTCGTTTAGCCGATTTTTCTCGATTTTTTGCGTTTAATCTTTTTTTAGTTTTGCACTTTTTTTTAATTTTTTCGGTTTTTGAACGATTTTTAAGTTTTTTTTTGTTTTAGCACTTTTTTGGTTTTTGCGCTTTTTTCGTATGAGCGTTTTTTTTTTGGTTTTTGGCGATTTTTTTTGGTTTTTGGCGATTTTTTTTCTATTTTTGGAAAACTTTTTACTTACGGTGATTTTTTTAATTTTAGCGATTTATTTTATTTTTACGGTCTAATTCATAAAAAATATTTTAGGTTTATTACAGGTTTATTTGACAAATTTCCCATAGAAATATGTCAAATAAGCGCTTAATAAACCTGAAATATTTTTTATGAATAAGGCAGTTAATATTTTGTTTTTGTTTAATACATATTTTTCGTTTTAGCGATTTTTTTAGTATTGGTGCTTTTTTAGTTTTGGCGTTTTTTCTTCTCCGATTTTTGGCGTTAATTTTTTTAATGATTTTTCATTTATCGACCATTAATGTTTTTTTATTTTGTCGTTTTCTTTTTTTTTTGTTTTGGCGATTTTTTTCGGTTTTCAGCGCTTTTTTTTAATTTTTTGCCAATTTTTTTGCTTTTGGCGATTTGTTTGCGTTTAAGCGATTTATTTTATTTTTGCTGATGTTTTTAATTTAAGCGCTTTTTCATTTTAACGATTTTTTTCGATTTTAGAATTTTTTAGCCGCAACGTTTTTGAAAATTTCAAGAATTGAACTCTAACGGTTACCAAGATACAGCACGTTGTCAAAATAACACAGTCAAAATTACATTAACTAAGAGAAGCTTTTTAATTTTAATTTTTTAAATTTCAGTCTGCATAAAAATACACTAACTTTAAAAATTTCAAGTGTCTATTTATATTTGTCTGTAAATTACATTAGGATTTCAATATTTTTCGCTTCTCGCTTTAGAATACCCTTTAATTTCTAAATATCATATATTTACTTCGTAACGGCTAAAGTTGTACAGGTTCTGTGAAAATTTCAGGTCGGTAGCTCTTACAATTCTCGAGAAAACAGCAGGCAAACAGACAGACGCGCATCGTAGCGAAAACAATAAGGTTCCTTCCTATTCACTCTTATGGCTCGATTATGGATGGCAACCGAACTTCAGTTGCCGAGTTAACTAGCAACTATGATAACTTCCTCAAGTTGCCAAAAAGTTATCGAAAATACGATTATGACAGAGTGGCAACTGAAAATAATATAAACAAAAATTTAAAATAAAAGAAATACAAGTGCTAAAAATAAAATTATTGAGTAAAAGTGCTTAAAAACATTACTGATCATAAAAATTATTAGTTATGTGCAATTAATTATTGGTGAAGAGAAGGAAGTACAAAAGTTGAATCTATTAGACGACTCTTTAGAATTACCGCCTGTTCTGTGAGTAAATGATGTTGCCTAAAATAAGTTTGAACAATCTCTGTTTTAGCTGTAAAGCATATTTTCCTTAAATATGCATGGAAGAAATTAAAAAATAAAAATAATATAGGAATTACTGTTTAATTTTTAATTTTTTATTTTTTTTGCTTTTAAACTATGCAGCAACTACAAATTTGTGGTTGCCAATATGGCCACTGAAATTACCAGCTGTTAGTTGTCAGTTGCCATCCGTAATAGAATTTCGGCAACTAGCAACGCAACCAAAGTTCGGTTGCCATCCATAATCGAGCCATTAGTCTACCGGACTGTACAAAATCAATAAAAAAAAACTTGAAAACACTTATCAAAGTAGTCGAATTAAAAAACATAAGTTTAAAATTTTTTAAAAGCAGTAATAATCCCAAATTAATATTTTACTTATTAAGTAAAATATTTTTTTATTAAAAATACATTGAAATTGATTATTGAGGGGTTTAGATGGATCCTATGCGCATTTTACTGTTGCTAATGCAGATCATCAGGGAACCTTTTTTACCCAAAGTTTCTTAGAACAACTTTGCCCAACAGTGAAATGGGCATAGGATCCAGCTAAACCACTCAATAATCATTTTCAATGTATTTTTAATTAAAAAAATATTTTACTTAATAAGTAAAATATTAATTTGGGATTATTAGTGCGTTTAAAAAATTTTAAACTTAAATTTCAACAATTCCCATAAAAAACATAAATATTGACAAAAAAAAAACAAAGTTTTGCGATCTCTTAAAATTATAAAAAAAAATACATCAACTCATTTATGAAGGGTTTACAAGAGTCAGCTAACACTATCATAAATACATAACTAAACACTTATGTACATCCAAGAATTTTTTAAATATTTTTATGTTGTGCATGTTTTATTGACTTTTAGGGTGGCGCGTATTTAATGTCAAGATTAATTTTGCCTCATTATCTTTAGCGCAGAATGGCATATAAGAAAATAAACTGTAAACTCAAGTACCGAAAAAGAAGAAACTCTAGACAAAAACCTTGACTTTTAGTTAGGATTTGCTCGTTAATATCAAACATCATGTTTTACTACCAAATTATACTTTTAAGCCGTAAGAGTGTGTGTGTGTGTGTATAAAACGTGCATAAAAATTTGGCTCTTTAGCAGCGTTGCCGCTTTGGTTACTTTTAACCAAAATTGATTACTTTTTTTTCCAATGTGTACTTGTGTACTTTTTTTCCATTTTGCTTACTTTTCTTCAACACAAAAATAACCATTTTTATATGGTATATAAATTTGAATATAACTAACTATTGAGATAAACTATCACGTGATTGAAAGATTTTTCATGGCTAAAAAAATATGGATGTGATTTCCAACAGATGGTAAATATTGTATCCCAGTAGAAGTTGTTCAGATGTTCTAAATTGGAAATAAGAAGTTGAATTTTGGCACAAAGTTTCAAAACATACAAATGAATTCAACGAAAAATTTTTTGGTGACTTTATTAAATTTTATTTTTAGTTTAATGCCATTTTCACAAACTTCGAGGTCTTCTGAAAGAATATTTTCCCAGCTAGGTTTAGTCAGAACTAAATGCAGGAATAAGATTGATTTCAATACCAACTATATAATGCATATGTATGTATATTTTAATATTTTATCTATTCAGTCTTGTGTTTGGATAACGAATATAACACTGTGTTTTTTTTAAGTCATGGAAATATAATCATGTACGAACACCACTGCATGATAAAAGACAAAAAAAAAGACCGGTGTCTTGCCCCAGGTCATGCACATTTTTGTTTGCCCCAAAGATTTGGGGTCTCGGTGTCATTTTTGCATTTTATCCGGTTCATATCGTTCGGAATTTTGATTAACTTAGCTCTTGCCATACAACAAAAATTGTAAACATATAAAAATAAAAAAACCTTTATCTTCAAGATCAAAATCGCAAAAAAAAAATTAAAAAAAATTTGAGTTTTATACCTTTTTACCCCTGTTCAGGTACATAGGTAGCAATCGGTTCAAAATTCAAGGTAACTATCAACGATAAAAATGTACCTAAGATCTCAATAAACAACTTTCTACAACATATGAACTTCCTAGGAATGATTCCTAACACCGTTTGGGTAGCGCTTAGGCAGCCACAAAAGTAAAAAATTTCAAAGCAAATGAAATTAAAAAAAAACGTTGTTAGGAATCGTTCCTAGGAAGTTCATATGTTCTAGAAAGTTGTTCATTGAGATCTTAGGTACATTTTAGAGGTTGATTGTTTCCTTGAATATTCAACGGTTTATGGACCTGACTGAACAGGAGAAAAAAGGTGAAAAAATCGAATTTTTTAAATTTGCCACAGATACATATATTTCTTAACGGATGTATAAATAAAACGGTACATATGTACATATATTAAATATATAGAGATTTTGGTTACTTTTTGCTGTTTTTGGTTACTTTTTTCTCATATTTTGGTTACAAAAATATTTTGGTTGTGGCAACGCTGCTCTTTAGAATAATGTTTATGTTGGTTTTCAGAAGAAAAAAAACAGTTATTGACATTTTGAGAAGGAGAGGGCGGAGTAGGGGCAGTGTGCTGGGTTGGGTGTTATACTTTATTGTGAGGCTATTATGGTTAACAACAAGAAGTATGTGTGAGTGCATATTTTTTTAGTGATTTATTTCTCTATTAAAATCACGACTTCAATTATTGTTTGATAAGTAATTTTTCATAAATAATTTAGCTGACGTTTAAGGTGTATATACGAGTACTTAACAAAACGTTATATCCCCTATGGAACTTAAAATGATGTGAGTGATGCTACATAAAACATTGTTGTTCATTTATGTGTGTGTGTGTGTATTAAATAAAAGCGTAAACACCCAGAAATTATATAACAAAAATTCAAATGCTTTTAATTCTAGAAACCACATTCATGTCATTCCCAACTGTCATTTATCACTGGTACGAACGAGTATCACATGTATGTGACTCACATACGAGTATTTAAATTTCATACTTCATTTATTCTTTGCTATTTTATTCCATTTGTTATAAAACTCTCTGCAACTTTTTTTCTTGCATTTGGAAAAAAAAGAACATTTTTTTTTAATTGAACAATTTTATAATGCAATCAGAATAATTTTATATTTCCGTACAATTGTTTTATAAAGGAATATAATAGAAATTTATTGTTATTCTCATAAATAGTTTAAAACTTGTCACGATTTCGAAACGTATTGTCATTTAAGCTGGCAGACAGACATACAGAGAGTCATTTCGACATTCAGTCAGTGTTGCCAGAAAATGATGATGAGAGAATGCTAAATCGGTAAAAAAAAAATCTGCCAAAAAGTTCTACAGAACAAAAGTATAATGCCAGATTTAAGTGAAGAAAATTATTGAAATAGCTTTGATTTTCATGTTTGTACAAACTTATTAGTATTTACAGGTGTCTTTATAGCACATACAAACATAAAGTAGTTAATAATTGGTTATTTTTGGATATGTTACAATTACGTTCAAAACTTTTTTTTAACGCACTAATAATCTCAAAATATTAATTTACTTATTCAGTAAAATATTTTTTTTATTAAAAATACATTGAAATTGATTATTGAGGGATTCTCTGGATCCTATGCGCATTTAACTGGTGCTGGTGCAGATCATCAGAGAACCTTTACCCTGCAATGCATATAAATTTATGAGAAAAATCCTATATACTGACAAATATGTTTAACAAATTAAAATTTTTTACTGTCAACAAATTCTGCCAGAAAGCATTTAGCAGAATTTTTTGAAAGTTGAATGCTTTTTAACTAATTAAAATGCCAGATCTGGTAGTGAAAATGCTAAAATGGCAACAATCAGTTAGTCTTGTAAATAAAAAAAGATCGATGTATTTTTAGGACCATTGACAACTTTGTTTAAGGTTTATTTACTATTAGTGAACACAACATAAGACTGAAAGTATTTAACAATATGTGAAGTGATCTCATTTGTTATTGTCGCTCTTGATTAATTTGAAAAATACTAAGTTTTTAATTGACTTTGAACTACACAAGCTAACAATGTTCATGATATTAATGACAAACGGCTAGAATTACTCCAAAATGGTGTTCCATATTACATAAATATGCGCAATGGCCATATGCCCAAAATCATTTCCCAATAAAAATGTTTCAAACTCTAGTTGGTTGTGTAATTTTTAACAATTCAAAGTTCTATGGGGCCTTAGTTTTTAATTCCACAATTCAATCTGTTCGACAATTGTGTCGTCTTGCCTATGGCCGGAAAAAAGTCGCAGTTGTGATTTTTTAAGACAATTATTATTCATTATCTATGCTATAGGAGGTTTGTGTATCAGAGAAAGACCCAAAAATTAGTACCCAAAAATATTTATATACTAGCATATATATGTATATAAGTAAATATTCTTAATTTTAATAACTGCTTTTAATAATAATTGTATTGCAAAGAATTTACACAGTCGCATATTTTCTCTCAAGCAACTGTGACTATGGAAAATTCCAACACACAAGAGCATCTCTACTTTGTTCATGCGAAAAATTAAAATACGCTACAACTAAAAATAAAAAGGTATATGGGTATCAAGCGCATTGACTCTCCCTCTCTCATACTAATGGTATGAGTATGCCTGTACTCAAAGTATGTATATTTAATCGGACAAATAAAATATTCGAATAATACTCGGAGTATTTATTAATCACTCGCCATCGTATATATACACTTGTGTTTATAAAATGAAATATATAATTTGTGTGTGTGTGACTGTTTGTGAACATGCTTTATGTGTGTGTGTAAGTAAAACAGCCCTGTATATACGCATGTATAGGCAGAGTATTTTAGCAATAATTTACATTTCGCACATACTAAAGATGTGTTGGCAAACATTTAATAATAAAATCAAAATAAAGTTAAGTTGAATTGGAAAAAGTTATTGATAATTGAGTTTTGTGATCAAATCTTAAAGCATTTTGGATTTGCCGTTCATTTAAAATCTCCTAAAGGAATAAACCCAAATTTTGGAGTAAAGGCCGAAACTTATTCAATTTTCAATACTACAGAACTGTATCTAGATTCAGTAACTTTTATTACTATAATAATTATAACGAAAATTTATCAAATTTGCTATTCCGTAACATATTTTACCGATATACGCTGTCGGTTGGAGGAAAATAAAATAAAGTCCAAGCTCAATATTATTGACTTTTTCTTTATCATTATCTGTGGTTTTCGCTTGTTTTTACATTATATGTACAGAGATACTACATAATATTGAATTAAATGGTGAGTAAGATAAAGCTGGATACCGATCGATACCGCAAACGAGTAAATATGTCGATATATACATATTAGGATTTTCGGTTTGCAAAAAGTTAAAGAATCCATGGATCTAATCGTCGCTTTCGACGATTAAAAGCTGATTCGATCACGTTTTTCAGTTTGAGATTATGGCATTAGCTATCGAACAGTGCAATAATATGGCACGATATCGAATGCCATAATCTTAAACTGAAAAAATATGATCTAATCAGCTCGTTATCGAAAGCGTCGATTAGACCCCAGCTAAAGTTTTCACATTTTATTTGTGAAGAGTCATAATTTAGAGAACTAAAATTAATAGATTTTAAAATTTTAATTAAGGAAAATGTTTGTTAAATTTTTGAAATCGCTTAAAAAGAGTTACATACTTTACATAAAATATTCCCTTTGTATGATTTCATTAGGCTAAAGTGCGTATCGCTCTATAAGCCAAATTAAATGTGATAATTATTAATTAATTGCAAATATTCTGACAAACACCACCCAATGCTAACAATTGCTCCTATTATCGCTTTCTGTAATCGAGAAAGATGTTGGAGAAATGTCATTAAGCGCCGATAAAATTGTTGAAGACATGGATGTTATGCAATTGTCTACTTTGATTCTTAAACTTTGCAGTTTGTATTAATATTAAAGCAATATGTACTGTCAGGGATTAGAATTAGCACCATGCTGTTAATCAGATTATAGATATACTTAAGAGTAGATTGACATATTTCAACAGATGGCTAAATATTGTTATCTCATTACGATCTTCACATTCCAAAAGTGATAAAATTTTCAGGCAAACAGCAGCACAGCTAAGCGCGTAATATAAATAACGTCCAATATATTTTAGATAATATCAAATGCAAGTGACAGGTGATTTTTAATCATAAAACCGATTTTGCCAGCATCCGAAATATTTGAAGCTTTATTGTAACGTATGAAGAAAAATTTATGAAGTCATAAATAAATTGTAACAATACTCGTATATCTGCTGCTTAAAACTAATCGGCGGCTTAGTGTGTAAACCTGCTAAATCCAATTTTTTGCAACATATTATAATTTTCTTATCGGCGGCTCAGAGCGTAAACCTGCTTAACCCACTTATTGTAACATATTACAACTTCAATGCTCGAAAGGCTGCCTAATCGAATCGACTGCCTAAAATATTTTTTTTTAATTTAAAACTCTAAATGTTAAAAAAAATTAACATATTTATTAGACGAATTGCTTAAGCTATGTATTGAAAATGTTAACAGTATTTTGTTCCTGCTGTAAAATTCGGTTGAAATGTTAACAGTTAACACTTTCACACTCTATAAACTAGAGTTGAGCGATATTTATAAACCTGTTACTTTTTCACAGCGATTGAAAAATCACAAATCACAACTGTGACTTAATTTATCAAGTAACAGGTTTTGAAAATATAGTTCTTTCATACAAACTGTGATTGTTCTTGCATGCTTACTTTACAATAAATAAAGCTACCACATTAATTTTTTTATACCTTCAGCTTTTGTCAAGAAAAAAATCGCGTCAAATCATTTCACATTTTTATATTTGCAATTTTATTGTCTCCTGCCTCTTATATATATATTTTTTTTAATTTATTCTCAATATTTAAACGGGGTTGATTGCTAATTGCTTGTTCTTGCTGCTTCTTATTAGGATTTATCAAAACACCAACACTAATAAATACTTTTAAAGCAGAAGCGCTGAAATGTGTTAAACCGTCATCACAGTCACTGTTTAATTTCACTGCTGCTCTTCTTATTAGATTTTCTCAAAATAACAGAACTACTACAAACAAAATACTGCTAAGCTGTGATCACAGTCACAGTTTAAGAGAACAGCGATTTATAAATCACGTTCACAAGGAGCAACATTATTAAAAAATCACGCTATCGCTCATCACTACTATAAACTAAAGTTATGTTAAGCTTCTTTTTAACATGAAATGTATGTATTGTAGTCATGGTTACCGTTAGGAATTTTTGAAAAGTCGCACAAAAGGTCGTTTTATAAAAATAAAGTCGCACAAAAAAGTCGTTTGAGAAACTAAAAGTTGCAAATCTTTTTTAACGTTTTTTTTTTTGTTTTTTGTTAATAAAAAGCGTAATACAAAACAAAATAAGTTGAAACAATTCATATTCCATAACACTTCCATTATATGTGCTTCTATACATGCTTTCATGTATGTATACTGAACTTAAGCAGTTTAATAAATTTGGCTGTCGTATGCTGCCGCGGTCAGAAGAGTAGGATTCATTAAAAAAAAAGGTAAAAAAGTTAAACTTAAGATATCTTTGACAAATATTTTCAAATAAATCCCCGTTTACTTTTTACTTTAATTCTATTCGTTTGATTTTGGCGCCACATATTTTGGGTGAATGTATGTGTACTTCAGCAATATTTATTTTCTTAACATCAATATTACTTTTTTGAAATTTCATATCTGTATTTAAAAATAAGTTTATCAAAAGAAATCCAGTCTTCTATATCTTTTTCTATTAAATTTAAGGCTAACAGCATTGAGTTGCATGTTTTTACTTTTAATTTATTAGTTAATTCATAATTAAAAAAAGCTAATTTCAAAATGTTCATATGTTCGTATATACCTGTATATATGTTACGATAATTTCTTTCATTGACTCAGCAGGTAAAAATAATTTTGTAAAATAAGCACTCCAAAAACCACAATTTTTATTTTTTAAAAAAAATTTTTTTTGCTAAAACTATTTTTTCAAACTTCTACTGAAAATTTGGGAAAAATTTCTTAAATACATTTTACACGTGACAAGGTTGCATTTAATAAAAGTGCTTCCAAATGAACAATAATCTGGTAATTGCTTTTAAATTTTGACGATTTTTTTTTTTTTTTTTTTTTTTTTTTTTTTTTTTTTTTGATAAAAATAATAAGGAAATTTTTAATTTATGGCAATTTAAATGTTTTCTGTGAGAATCTTACAAAAAAGGGTAAAAAGTCCCAACAAAATTAAAAAGTCGAAAAAGTCGATGATCAAAAAAAGTCTCACAAAAAGTCGCACGCAGCTAAAAAAGTGTAAAATTGCGCCTTTTGTCGGATGAACGGTAACCCTGATTGTAGTTACAGTTGCTGTTGCACGACAATCATAGAACGACAAATGATGATGTCTAAAACGCAACGCAAAGCTATTTTATTTTATTTTATTTTTTTTTTTTCATTTTGTATTTTTAATGACCCTTCATAAATTTTGTTTTATGAGTTATTTTTCGGAAATGAAGTCATCATGCAGCGCCACATTTTCCTCCAAAATATATAAAAAAAATTACAATGACACATGACAAACCTTGATTTGTATTCTTTTTTTTTTGGTTGTTCATTAAACAAAACTCATTAAGAGTTCTAAATAAATAAAAATGATTAACATCATAAAAGTAAAAAAAAAAATAATAATAATAATAATAATAAAATAACCACCACTAAAGAATGGCTGTCATGAAAACTTAAAGAAAAACAGCAAAAAAAAAAAACAAATGTTCTTGAGGAAAAAAATATATAATAATTAAACAATAGTTAATGTTTAAACAATATGCTACGAAAATTATGCACGCTTAGTTAACATGGAATAAATTAGCATAACAAAGAAAATTTCAAGATGTGCAATAAGTAGATAAAATAAATTTGATGATGATCTAACATGTCTGCTTAGTTTAAACAAAAGACAATAAGATAATAATAATTGGTGTTAATTTAACCAAACAAAGTTACATTTATTTATTTATTTTTTATTTTTTTCATATAATTTCAGATGAGTTTCCTGAAGAAGATAGTGACATGTTGATGGAACCTAATGACTTTGGTCCGGTTACCATCTTACGTTCTCAAGAGCGCCAATTTCATGAGCCACCTTTATCACAATTTCATCCCATATTAAATACGAAATACTCTGCCAAGTCAGAGGCGCAAGTAAAACCCATCGACTCGCATACACAGGCCGCTCAAAATTACTACCCACCCTTTTTCAGGGAGGCCCCTCCTCTGGGACACTCTCGACCATATTTTTCTCTCAGTGATGCTCCCATGATACCCAAATACGCCGAGGCCAGACCTGAAGGCAACTTGGGTCCCGGGCTAGTGCCATTTCAAAGAGCCGGTGGTTTTGATCACAGCATTTTGGGTTCTGGTGATTTCGGTGTCATACGTGGCGGCACTTTTTATCCCGAAGAAGAAACTCCCTATCATCCTGAAGACACTATTGATTTTGTACAAAAATATACTTATCCCGAAGAACAATTTGCTCATTTCCGTGATTTTGCTGATATAAATACACCCGTTGATACGGCTTTCTCCCATTTTGTGGTGGTGTATCAAGCCAAGAATAACACCAAATCATCTGCACATCCCCATCCGAAAAATATTTTCGAGCAATTGCAGCTGTTGGACCAGGAAAAAGCTGACGAAGAAAAGAAATTGAAAAAGGCCAAACAGCCTAGCAAATCAAAAACGAAGTTGGCCAAAACAAAATTACAACAAAAGAAATACAAGAAGAAGGGGACAACCTCAACAGCAGCAGCAACAGCAGCAGCAGCGGCGTTAAATAATATTGAGGAGGAGGAGCCCCTACTGGCCTTGAGTTAAAAGCTTTGTTGTTGCAAGGGTTTGTGTGCAAATTCTTTAAAAGTATACATAATTTAAAATTTAATTTATTAATTTTAAAAGCAAAAAAAAAAACATGTTCAATATCACTTTTAGCATTTTGTAGTTTATTTTAATTTTTGGCAACATTCAATTCATTGCACGAGTATAATTTGTTTGGAAGAGCAACCAATAACTATGGTGCCAATTCTTTTTTACTTTTTCTTAAGTCAAAAGAAAAAATCTTCATTTACACTGCGTTTTTCATAGATAAGTGTGCTTTTATATAATAGACGAAAACAAAAAAAAAAAAATAATGTACAAAAAAGAAAAAAAGAAAATATAATAACAGATACGAGTATAAGAAAAAATCGTTAAACCATTTTATAGGCAATAGCATATTTTTCATCTCTCATAGAAATTTTTCACTTTTTTTTTTAAATTTCGAGAATTTAGAATAACTATAAAAAAAATATTTGTTGTTGGCTAAGCACGTCTATATGCATTTCGTGTCTGCTAGTGCGTTGCTTAACCAGCAACGAAATGCATGAAGTAGTGCTTAACCAAAAACAAATAAATGTTTAATTTTTTAAATAATTATTAATTTTGTTTAATGGTCATATAAATTGCATATACATATGTCTAGATTTACATTAAAAAATTTTCATAAAATTGTTGCATGAAAATTTTTTATTTCTTTTTATAAGGTGTGGGAAAATAACTACCAAAATTGCCGCAAAGATTCATGCGATTTCAATTCAGGTGGTCTCAAGTGTCTTTCTTTGCCTCTGGTACACTACTAACTCAAAATTAAAATACAGATTGAACATGTTATTTACTCAATCGATCAAACGACACTTATACAGGGTGTCTGTCAGCACATTTACATTTTCAAACTTAAATAAAAAACGTAATAATTGACACAAAGTTTTATTAATAGTACATTTACACCTGCATTAAATCTAGTAGATTTTAATTAAAATCTTTATGAAAATCTATACCGTTTACACCATGTTTTTCTGGCATTTATCAAGATTTTTTATCCAAAATAAAACCCATTAACCGAAAAATTTCCAAAACGACAACCAAACAACTGCAATGTAGCCAATTCACACACCTTTTTAAGCAGACCATAGCTAATTTAATCATCTTTTATGTAAATATGTTGCACAGGGTAGTAAAAGTAAAATAAAAATATTAGATTTTGAGTAGATTGCCTGAAAATCTACTCACAAACTAGATTTTGTTTTGTATGGGAAATCAAGTAAAAAGCAGTTAGATTTAGTTTGAAATCTTGTAAATACTAGATTTGGAGATAATGTAAATGCATTATAAATAAAAAACGTAATAATTGACACAAAGTTTTATTATGAGCATTAAACACACTGTTCAAAACGGAGCCTTGTGTTTTGAGCCATACGCTGCAGTAAACTTGACTCAATTGAGCTGATTTCTCGATGAATATTTTTTGATGTTTCAATCAAGGGTTGCGGGTTCGTGGAGACCAGTAATGACAGTTTGGTTATTGACATGGCCGTTTAAGTGAAAATTAGCCTCGTCGCTATAAAAAATAGGATTTACAGTGCAAAAAACACTCCAACATTGTTTCTCAAAATTTTTTGCATAAATCGAAGTCACTTACTTTCAGTTCTTGAACGATTTGAATTTTAAAAGGGTGGAACTTCAGATTCTTTTTTAAAATTTCATGAATAATCGCTCTTGGAATTCCCAGTGAGGCTGCTCTTTTCCGTATGGAAAGTCACGGATTTTTACGTAAACTGCTTTCACCTAGTTCAATGTTTGCGGGAGTCCTTGAAAATCGAATGGCCCTGGCCATGGGATGTTCATAGCCAAAGCAGTTGCGCGGAATCTGTGCACCCACGAACGAATTAAATTTCCACTCGGTCCATCACATATTCGTCGAACATCGAATTTTTGACAAAATTTTCGACGAGCATTTACGTAAGAATAATTACTCTTAAAAAATGTTTTCACAGCGATCGCGCGATGCTCACTGGATCCTTGCGACATCGTGACTACCAAACATACACAACCGATAATTCCAACGGTGCCACCCTCTCTTCGCACCGTTTATTGCTTCTTGAAATAATCGTATTTAAAAATATAAATCTGCCACCAGGCACCCTGTACATATTAATACACATGCTTGATGGTTTAGTTGATCGTCTACAGTCCCTATTAGAAGTCATTTTAATTTTTCAGTAATTCTTGTTTTGATATCCCAAAAATTGTATTGTATTGTATTGTATTGTAAAGGGTGTCCAAACAAGAACGCAAGATTTAAATTTTAAATAAAACACAGATATTAAAAAAAAAAATCGTGAAACTTTATTATATCGTAAAGTAGACAAAATGAGGTTATGTGTGGCACAACAAATCGGGCAGATGGCCACCGCGGTTTTGCTGGCACAAACGCGATCTTTTAATGAAATTTTCAATGGCCGTTTTTCATATATGCTGCGGTATTTCATTAATGCAGCGTCCAATTTCCTCTTTTAAGGCTTGAGTCGTCGTCGGCTTGTTCGCGTAAACCATCGACTTCAAAAAACTCCAAAGAAAAAAGTCTAATGGTGTTAAGTTGCACGATCTAGGCGGCCAATTCTGGTCTCCAAAACGCGAAATAACACGACCGGGAAATGACTGATGTAGCAATTGAATTGTTTCTCTGGCTGTATGACATGTGGCGCCGTCTTGTTGAAACCACATGCCCTCCAAATACATTTCTTCAATTCTAGGCACGAAAAAACTGGTTATCATTGCGCGATACCGAACACCATTGACTGTTTGAGCTTGACCTGCGTTTGAGCGACATCATCACGTACAGCTGCGACATTTTCGGTCGATCGACCTGGTCGAAGGCGCGTTGTTGTCTTTACATCACTAACAGACCCAGCTTCGGCAAATTTATCCATTAATCTCTTTACAGTTGACTCTTTTGGAGCATTATTGTGACCCCAAATTGATCGCAAATTTGCGAACCGTAGTCGCAAAACTTTCACCATGAGAATGCGTTGTTCATTCGTGTAGCGCTCCATTTTTACTAACCTCGTACCTTCTACTAGCAAACAATAACAATTGTTCAAATATCACACAATGACACTTCGAATGGCGCCAAATTTAAATCTTGCGTTCTTGTTGGGACACCCTTTATTTATTATTTTCCAAAACATTACAAAAAATTATTTAATTCTAAAAATTAAATTTAAAAAAAAACTTCTTCTCCCAAAAATGATATCCCAAAATTTCACTCTGTTTACTAACGCTGCCCTTAAAAAATATATAAAAAGTTCTATGCAACAAATTACATAAAGTAAATTCAATATAATTTTTTAGTTTAAATAAAATTTATTTTACATATATAAAAAATAATAAGCATAAGGCTATAAGAAAAAAGCTCAGAACAATAAACACACTGTTAAATATATTGCAAAATTTCTTTGAAATATCGATAAATAAAAAGGTCAATCTCGAGTAGACATCTTCAAAAAAAAAAAAAAAAAAAAAAAAAAAAAAAAAAAAAAAAAACACCACGTATTTTATTATTTTTAATTTTACATATCAAATTCATATACAATTTAATATTCTACGCAGAGCTATTACTTATATAAGGTGTTCTGGAGATGTCTTATGCCGATCATTTGGTGGAAAAATTATTTAAAAGAAAATATTTTAGATTTTCCCTTAAAAATAAAATTCTAATATGTAATTATTTTTATGACCATTTTATTTAAATATTATGTTTAAAATTTTTTCTATTAATAATGTCTTTCATTTTCACTTTTTTTTAGTATATTTTTTTAAATATAATTTGCATAATAAATAATTTTAGCCACAAAATAAAAAAAAATACTCATTAAAATAGTGTTATTACTTTTATAATTTTAATTATGTAAATAAGAAAACTAATTGTTAAAATGTAAAACGGTTTTTTAGGAAATCTTTTGTGTTTTTTTTTTCTAACAAAAAACAAACATCATATAAATTAGTTAATAAGTAAACATTTCATGTAAAAACACAATTTCATAACTATTGAATAAATTATTTGTTTTTTTTTTTTATAAAAACACAAGGATGTATTTATTTTTAGAGACGTAGAGGGTAAGTAAAACAATAAAAATAAGAAATATTTAAACGTTGACCCAATGAAACCTTAAATTGTAAAAGAGAATTTTGCTTTCCTTAAAGAAAACAAAAAATCTAAAAACTTTTTTTTTTGATACAAAAGATGGCATTAACATTTGAAAAATGATTTTTGGCATTTGCAGCATTTTGTTCTTGCAAATTTTTTGATCAAATTTATATTACAATGCTCTTAAAAATGTTATGCAATATTATTGAGAATATTTTTAAGGAAATAATATTTACTAGCAAATATATAAAAATGTTGTCTGTAAATATTTAGATAAAAATAAATTAATTTTTGATTTGCATAAGATGATTTGTGTCGCAATATCTGGTGGTTGCTTCATGTTGTCTAGATTTATTAAGCTTAAGAATTAAATTTCGATTAATATATTTTACAGTGGCACAAATATACAAGAGTATGTGTACTTATGCTTGTTGCAAACCACAAAATTTAAATCAAATCAACTAAAAATTTGTAAGTATGCACGAGCAATAATAATCTTCGATAAACAAAGATAAACAAGCAAAACCTGTTGAGATGACGTTCAAATTTCCACATTCGTTTAACACTCAATGTCAACATTAAAACGACAGAGCATGAAGATGCTGCACATCGAATATATAACGTCCGAGTGAACAGCTTGGGAAAATGTTTTTTATAAATAAGTATATATTTTTTAAGCAATGTAATAAATTTTTTATACATGCGGGAATAAATTTTTAAAATGAATGTATTTACCTCGCATATAAAATATGAAGTTTAGGAAAGCAGTAGAAAAATTTCTAGATTTGCAAATGCGTTTCCAAATGTGAGTGAATGAAATATAAATACTTATAAATATAAGTATATATAAAAATTTAAACATAAAGGGTCCGCCACACAGAAAAAACTAAATTTCGTTTTCAGTAACCAAATTCATTGAATCAGTAAATTTTTTGTGTGAATGCGGACCTACAAAGAAATTTGTAGATTCTGGTAACAATTTTGTAAAAATTTAACTGGAAAAAAAATTTTATTTTTAGTTAAATTATTATGGCATTAGAGAAAAAAGTTAACTGGAACTCAAAATATTTTCAGTCAAATTTATTAATAGGAACAGAAAAACATTTTTGCAGATTTTTTTTGTATTATTCAGCACATTTTTTTTTTATAATTTACAAACACATTAACTAAAATTTTTCGTATTATCAGAAAATAAATTAACTGAATCAATAACAATTCTTAAAATTTTTTTTTTTAAAATTAGTAAAAGTTTTATCTGAAAAAAAATAACTGAATCAAATGAAAGGTTCAACTATTTTTTTTACTTTAAAAAATTGGCTTGTTTTTATGGTTAAGCATTTCGTTACCGCTTTTGGAACTCGTCAGTAGACTTCAACCCAAAAAATTTTTTAATTTAGCTAACAAACTCCGTATGTTTATTGTAAGACTCTTAATACTATATTGAGAATCACAATATACAAACATAATAAGTTTGAAAATCGCAAACAAAAATTTTCAAAAAAAATAAAATGTTTTTCAAAATTAAAAAAAAAAATCAGACAAATTTTTTTTACAGTATATAAAAATTAATTTATCTGAAAGAATTAAAAAAAATCAGACAAATTTTTTTACAGTATATAAAAATAAATTTAACTGAAAATAACAAATTTAAATAAAAAAAAAATAAATCTAAATTTTTTTTTACATATTTTACTTTATATAGATAATTTTCATTCTATACAGTTTTTTCATATAAAATAAAATTGGAACAAATCATTTACTGGAACAGTAAAAAATATTTACTGAAACTAAATTATATTTCAAAACACACGTTTGTTTGAAAATTTTTTGGGAATAATTTTTTCTGTGCAGATAACTTGTTTTTTTTTTTTTTTTGAAAATGCTATAAAAAAACTACTGAAGCTTCGGCTGTGTGGCACGTAGCGCCGTCCTGTTGGAACCAAATGTTGCTAATATCCTCCGCTTCAATTTTTGTGAACAAAAATTCGTTCAACGTGGCCCGATAACGATCGCCATTGACTGTAACGGCCACTCCTTGGTCAATGGCACAATTATGCCTCTGGACCAAAATCCGCACCAAACAGTGACTCGTTTTGGGTGCGTCGGCTTTTCAATGTATGAGTGCGAGTTTTCTGTGCCCCCAAGTGCGACAATTTTGCTTGTTTACATACCCGCCAAGATCAAAATGAGATTCATCTGAAAAGGTGATTTTTTTTTTGGCGAAATCGGCATCTTCTGTAAGTCGATCGCAGGCCCACTTAGCGAAGCGAGAACGCATTGGATGGTCAGTTGGCTCGTTCAGCGGAAGGATAAAGCTAATAATCTGTCAAATCAGACATGAGCTAAGTGTTACCATTCACGAAATAAGCACTAGTTGAAAAAAAAAGTTAGATGGCGGACCCTTTACTATCTCACCCGGCAATCATCGTTTTGCCACATAAATTATTTCTCCTTAATTTCTAGGGTAGAAAATAACTAATGAGTAAGTGCGTGAAGATGGGGTATATGAGCGATAGAGTTAGAGAGTGCTGTGAATGACGACAGAATATAAATATAATAAAAGAGCAAACATTTATTGTTTTAAATTTATTATAATTTATACTTATAAATGTTCAATTGAAGACACTTGCTATTAAAGCTTTCAATATATGAGATTATTACGTACATTTTTTTAAACTTTAAAATAATGTAATTACAAGAACCAAAGGTGTTTGCTAGGTTTCGCAGCAATCAAATAAGTAGAATATTATAAAATCAAATGAAACACTTAATGGGCGTGTCACCTCCCACTTTTTGACAATGGGACCAATTGAAACCTATACCTATACGAACAATTCAAAAAAAAAAAAAAAAACAGACGAATTGATAACCTCCTCCTTTTTTCAAAGACGGTTCAAACGATCAAAGTTAAAAAAAAAATATTCTTAAGTAGAACAAAAATAAGCAAATTAACCGGCAAATGCATGATTATAAAAAAAATAACACAAACACAATGGTAAGACTGTCAGAGATAATAAATTCAAGCTTTCATTGCATAAAAAAGCTTTGCAAAAATTGGAGTACGATAAATCTAAACAATTCGCGTATTCCATTTGCATTGGAAAATATGTTTATAAAGCTAAAGTTTTAAGGGTCTGCCTTCGTAGATACTATGTTGTTCCGTTGTGCTAGTGTGGCTAAATTTTAACGGCCGATGTTGAGTGTGAACCACACCTAAACGGCAAGTTTTTTCTGCATTTCATTTGACATTTCTCAAATTAAGACTAACTTAATTGGAACCATGGAGAGATACACAATGGAGCAACGGTCAGAATGGTGGCAAGAAATGGCAACAGTGGATGATAAATTTTTGAAGAAAATCATCTTCAGTGATGAGGCACATTTTCACCTCAGTGGATTCGTCAATAAGCGGAATTGCCGTATTTGGGCGAATGATAATCCAAGAGTGATTGTTGAAAAACAAATGCACCCACAAAGAGTGCAGCATCATCGGGCCGTATTTTTTCCAAAATGAGGTCGGTCAGGCAGGTACTGTAAATGGTGTTCGCTATCGTGAGATGACAACGAACTTTTTATGGCCCGAATTGGAAGATATGGATGTCGACGATATGTGGTCTCAACAGAACGATAACACTTGCCACATAGGTAGCGAAACAATGGCTATTTTGCGCGACAAATTCAATGGCCATGTTATCTCACATGGTGGCGATGTCAATTGACCAAGAAGATCATGAGATTTGACACCGTTGGACTTCTTTCTTTGGGGTTATTTGAAAAAAAAGGTGTACGTCAATAACCCAGCAACAATTCAATAGCAAAAGGATGAGATAATTCGGCATATTAACGGCATAGAACCGCAATTATGCCTCAGCGTCATCGAAAATTTGGATAATCGGATAGAGGTGTGCCGCTGTGGTTACGGCGGCCATTTGGCCGATATTTTGTTCCATACATAATTGAACCATACCATATTATTATAATAGCATGAAATGACAATAATTTCGTAAATAATTTGTGTTTTATTCAAAATCAACATCGGCCTTTGAAATTTAACAAATTTTTAGTAGTTTACATTTGTGTTTAGTGCAGTTTGTTCCTTGAAAATCATGACAAATTTTTTTTAAATTATTATATATAGTAATATTATATATATATATAGTATATATATAGTACATATAGTATATATAGTATTAATATATATATATATATATATATATATAGTATTAATTAAAATTTTTATTTTTTTTACAAATAATATGGCGTTCGATATCAGAAAATAACAAAAGTATCGTTTTAAGCACTCTTTGAGTACTAGCCGTCAAACAACTATGAATACGTACAGCTAAAAATAAAAATCATGCTCGTATGCAAAATCGCACATTCATTTATTAATTTTAAGCCGAATACAATTAATTTAAGCATCCAACAACTATATTTATATATAGCACAAAGAACTATAACTAAAATCATTCGCATGAGTATAAAAATACTCTAACTATTAATCGGCTACGCATGCGTATATACAGGGCTATTTCATTCACACACTCACAAAGAAGTTCTTCAAACAGCTGCACACATACCCACACATTTTCTATTCCACTTTATACACACCAACGTTTGTATACAGTGGCGAATGATGAATAAATATCCCGAGTATCATGCGTATATTTTTTTGTCCGATTAAATATCCATAATCTGAGTACAAGCGTAAGCATTAAAGGAAATTAGTGCATACGAATCAACATTCTTTGCTTATTTAAGAAATTAAAAAAAAACTTGTTTTTTCAAATTCTTTACTTGTTTAAAAATCCAATCATATCTGGCCACCTTAACCCACTTGCACTTCAAACTCAATTCGCATTAAATTACAAACATTGAGAACATCTTATTTAAATGAATGCAGTGCAACTGATTTTGATATTGTTGTTGACAATGTTCACGAGGCTGTTAATGGCGAAAAAACAGGATTTGCTTAAAGCACCACAATAAAATAGAATTAAGATTTTCTTCGATGACATGTGCGTACAAGTTTAATTTCTGAAACAGATTTTAACGCTTACAAGCCAAGAGCATTTGAACACTGAAAACTGTTACAAATATTACGAAAAAATTTAATTCTTTGAGATTTTTTTAAGCTTAAAGAAACCAAACACAAAACCACTGAAACATGATTCATATTTAAGCCCCAAAATAAAAATTACTTCTTAAAATTAAGAGAAGTAGAATTCATAACTGTAAATACTTAAAGCCGATCATGACGATCTTCTTTTCTATGCTGATGGCTAATTAATGGCATTGCATAACTCTTAATTCAAATCATAATAAATTTGAAAAGCACAAGCTTCTTTGAGAGATCTATTTGCTTTACAGAAAAATGCTTAAGATGTTAAAACAAAACTGTGATTCTAGCTCATGACAATTTTGAAACTTTAGCTGCCACAAGAAGTTTTTTTGAAAGATCTTCTTTCAATGTATTAATTGCAAATTAATGTGGTAGTTTTTTTTATTTTTTTTTATTTTTTATTTTTTATTTTTGAAGCAATACTTTATATCTTAAAATTTTAAATTCAGTGACAATTAATTTGATATTTTTTTAATATTTATTGCATTTTAACAGAGTTTTTTTTTGCCTTAAAGTGTTTTATTTCTTAATTTCTTATGTAATCATAATAAACGTTGTAATAAAAATATTAACATTTATTTATGTTATTTTAATAATAAAAAAATTAAATTAAAATGATGTAAAATAGTGAATTAATTAATAATTACACTGGGACAAGGGCTTCAATAATGTACCCGATTAATAAAATTGAAACCTGTTTTATGATGTTATTACAAGAAACTTTAATTTTTTTTTAGATAATTGTTTAGGTCAGTAGAAAGAAAGCCACAAACTGAGAGTATTAGCCAATTCACTGCAAAATGTATATGTGTGTGTGCATTTACATTCTTTCAACAAATTGCAGTTGACGTGACGGCTCCCACAGTATCTCTAGGCTTATGACGTTTTCTTTTCTAGAAAAAGTGAACAATTTTCTAACTTTTTATTAAGAAAAATTAAATTGAGTGTTATGCTTGTAAGATGTGATACAATAATTTCTAATAAACTATTTACTTCAAAAAGCCAAAGTTCCTTTAAAACGAGCAATATATGTAAAACTATTTTCTAGAAAATAAAACGCCATTAGCCACCACCTCTATACATTTTAAGGAACACATATTTGGTAATCTTTGAACATAGTTATCCTTGACTTTGCCAAAAGTTAAAACACAGAAGTCAATTTGCGCACTTTGCAGCTGATAAAATAGACATTTGCTCAACTACAAGAGCTATGAGATAAGGTTTTATCAAAGAATATAAATCATATAGAATGCGCATCTCATACAAGCTAAAATTTTCCATGACGGGTACTTCCAGTACTACCTGTCCAGCGTACACATTCTCATTTCTTTCTGTAGTGTATGCTACGCTCGCATTGCTGACAGCAGCGTTGCCGTTGTGATATTAAAGTATCACTTTTGACCCCTTTTCATGCCAATGAAACTTTTTATGACCCTTTTTTCAATTCATCCCTTTGTATCATTTTAACAGAATGTATGACGTAGGGCAATCATATACACAGTTTAGCATATCAGGTATTAGAAAAAGAGCTGTTCGTCCAGTTGGAGATATTTGGCTCGATGATGTCGATCATTTTATTGTTTTGGTCGATAGAAAAACCAATAAATGGTGAAAATATTGCAAGAAATCTGACACCCAAATACTTGATTCCAAATGCAAATTATTTCTCTGAATACCACAATTAAAAAAAGTATGTATTTTAACTTACTTTCATCTTTAATCTTAATAAAATTTTTTATAAGTTAGTAAGTAAGTTTTTATAAAATGTTTATAAGTTAAAATAGGTTCAAATGAAGTAAATTTGGAAGCCAAAATTGGGGCCTTAAAGAATACATGTATGTTTATAAATGATCAGCATCAAGAAAAGTAAAGTAAATTATAGATGGAAAAACTGAAGTTAATTCATTTTCTTTTTAACCCCCGACTAAAACAAGGGGTGTCATAAGTTTGTAGTGTGTGTCTGTGTATCTGTGTCTGTACAAGTACTCGTACAGACCAAACGACTGGACCGATTTTGAAAAGGTGACTTGATCGAGAAGGTTCTTAGCTATGTCTTATTAAAATCGGTCCAGCCGCTTAGAAGATATCACGTCTTTTCTAGAAATATTCGGGGGTTTTTAAAATTTTTAATTTTTGTTGTTATTATAATTTTTCATTTATAAATGAAATAAGTAAAAATAATTCAAATAATTAATTAATTAACTACGAACATATTTCTATAATACCGGCTAGTAGAGTATTTACAAATACAGTTTTTAATTGCAAATAAGACGACTATAAACCTATTATAAATAGCTACTAAATATAAAAAAATCATGAAATCTAAAAAAAGAGTGGTCAAGTTGCGGCATTTCATGTCGAATGAAATTCCAATCGAAATTAAATGCATATTTCGTTCGATATCGAGTGCCGTAATTTACCCAATTACTTAAGATTTATAAAAAAATTAGAGACTGTAAAAACATAAATACATATATTGGACATGGTTCATCTCACTTATTTACTTAAAAACCAGCATAACTCAAAAAATTTACTTTGAGGAAAAACCGTTTAAAGTTTTGTAGAAAATTTTAAAATTCGATTCTGAAGAGAATAATATAGTTATACTATTCTTTCAAGGCATTATGCATAGTTATTAAATACATATTTTTTAACTGAACATCCTGTATTTCTTAATAAGTTCTTCACTTGGAATCTAATCTTTGACAAATGTCTACTTTAATTGTTTAGTAACGTTAATTTATGTTTATACTTTATGTTTTTTTGTAAATTATATTTTATAAAGATGAAGAAATAAGGGGTAATTCACTGACTTCACAACTGCAGAATTGGGAAATTTACCATCCTTAAAACAAGCTTTATTTCAGCAATAGCAACTTTCCTCCGAAAATCGGTATTTTTTGTGGTAAAACTGGGATATTTTTACATAGTTTTTTTTTTGCAATTGGCCGCATCTTTTGCTGTTGAAATATAGGGTGTTTTTTTGAGGGGTATAGAACTTCGAATTGAAATAAAACACAAGAAAATCGTTTTAATGTCCATCAATTTGGCTTTATTGGAAGGATAATTTTATGCCATTAATGTTTAAATATGATTTCGGGCATGTGGCCGCCGCGGCTGGCTCGAATAAAGCCAATTCTACAGGTCCAATTTTTAACCACTTTTTCGAGCATATGGGGCCGTATGTTGGCAATAACGCCACGAATGTTGGCTTCCAAGTCCCCTAACGTTTCTGGTTTGTTGGCGTAGACGAGCGACTTCACATATCCCCAAAGAAAATAATCCAATGGTGTCAAATCACACGATCTTGGTGGCCAATTGACAGGTCCATTCCGCGAAATTATGCGCTCATCGAATGTTTCCTTCAATAAATCGATTGTGACGTGCGCTGTGTGGCATGTAGTGCCGTCTTGTTGGAACCACAACTCATCCACATTCATGCCATCCAATTCGGGAACAAAATAGTCGGTTAGTCGGCTCCAATTGCTGTGCACGGTGGCGAATCGATTCATTCGGGTCCTCTTCAACACTTTGCTCTACAGCGGCAATTGTTTCTTCGGTGCGCACTGTTCGACGTCTCTGCGGATGCGTATTATCACATAGAGTAAACGTAGTGCGAAAACGATCCATGGTTAACCGAATTAATTGCTCTGATGGACGATTATATCGACCATAAAATGGACGGAGCTTACGGTAAACTTCGCGAACTGAACCATTATTTTCGAAATAAATTTGCACGATTTGCAAGCGTTGTTCTTTTGTCAACCTGTTCATGATGAAATGGCAAACCAAACTAAATATTAATCACTTGACAGCTGACAAAATGGCCGCCAGTTAAAAAAGTGATGCCAACTTAAAGTTCTATACCTCAATAAAAAACACCCTTTAGTAGCAAAATGCGACTTAAGTCGCACAACGGCAACGCTGGTCATAAGAGCAAAGAATATAATGCTCTCAGTGTGTGTTTGCTTGCGCTTTATACTTTCCCCCCGCATCTAAAGCGTAAGCAAAAAATGTTTAATTTTTTAGCGCAGATGTGCATTCTATACAATTTATATTCTTTGGTTTTATTCTTGACCCACTATTATATAAAATTTATTCCAACAGAATAGAATCTATTACTATGGAATGCGAATGTATCGTGATGACGTACAACATTTAAAAGTTAAACCATGATATTAACTTTTGTAATATCAATTAAAATTTTGCAATATCAATCAAAAATTTAATTTAACTTTTACACGTGAATAATGGTATAATATTAATTAGGCTTTTTCACTCGAATTGCTAAAGAAAATTTATAATTTTGTTGAATCTAAAAAATAAATAAAAATTAAGTTAATTTTTATTTGGTGTTACAAAAATTTTATTGATATTACAAAATTTTTCAAACTAGTTTTTCTGCCTTCGATATATATTAAATATAAATATTAATTTGTGAATAAATTTTTCTGTGACCAAAAACTAATATTAATATTCCCTTATATACTCAAAAAAAGTAAAAACCAGATTAAATCCAGAAGAAAGGAAGATTCAATTAAGAAATTAATTAGTTTTCAATGGAATTGATATTTTTTTTGATTATTTCAAGTAAAAAGTTGCATTAGTTAAAAATTTAAGTGATATTTTTTTAGGCTGAAAATCAAAAATTATTAAAATATTTTTAAAGATTCAATTAAAAAACTAACAAAAAAATTAAAAAATCCAATAAAAATATTAGTTGAAATATTTAAAAAAATTTAAATGAATTTTTTTTTTTAGTTTTTTCAATTAAAATATATTACATTAAATAAAAATTTAATTGATATTTTTTTCAGGATTCAATTAAAAAAATCTATTTAAATATATAAATTAATTTAAATAAAAAAATTCCAATAAAATTTAAAAAATACAATAGTTATATATAAAAAATATATAAAAAAAAGGAGATGTGATATGAAATTTCCAAAAATGAAAACATTTGTCTATTATCCCAAAACAACTAACTGATGCATTCTATTGCTTTTGAAGTTGGAGGAGCACAAAAGAGTGCAATGGCGGTAATCGGTGTTTGGTGCAAATGATCTTGTGTAATTGTAAATGCAAAATATCGTACAGTCCCGCACATAATTATTAGTGCAGCCATACTTTTTGATTTTATCACTACATTTAAGCCACTCCAAATATTTTCTTAGAAAAAAAAATAATATTAATTTAATGTATATCATTGTTTTTTTATATATTAAAATACACTGAACAGATCTTCTGTAGCACATGCAGCAGAAAAAGTCTAATTCTGACGCCTATAAATTTTTGCACACCCAGACAGCAGCAATGTCTTTTATAGTTGAATTTTATGAGATCTAGCAACGATTCCAGACAAAGCTTTTTTTTATATATATGTGTACTACAAGTTATAATACGTACGTTATCTCTTTCAATGTAACATTATTTCTTAAAGAAAATTTTTAAAAATTACGCAACCCCACAGAGTACAATTTTTAGTTTCCCCTTCCAAAATTAATTCCATTTTTTCATATAGCATTTTCTTTTCTGGAAAAAATGTTACACTTATTACACTTTTCAATGAAAATTCGCAATAAAATGATTTTCTGATATATTCATTTTGTTAGAAATTATTCTATCATCCCTTGCAAACTTAAATTTTTTTTTCAATAATCAATTTCAATGTATTTTTAATAAAAAAATATTTTACTTATAAGTAAAATATTAATTTGGGATTATTAGTGCGTTTAAAAATTTTAAACTTAAATTGTAACAATTCCCATAAAAACACTAATTAAATATTTTTTTTCTTTAAACGAACGCCACGAGTAAATTGTATTTTTTTAATAAAAAGTAAAAAAAATGTCACACTTTTTCCAGGAAAGAAAACTTCATAAATCACTAGAAAGGTCTACAATATTTAGCCGATTTTCATAATATTTAGCTTATTTAATTCTTAACTCATATCGCACATTCAGTTCAATAGTGACATAACTCGAAAAATTCGTTTTTTGAGTTAATAATGCAGAATAATAATGCATTTCTTATTTTATCTTGCATACAAATTTCATATAAATAGCTTTTACTATCACCTCCTGGGAGAAGAATATTTGTTCATGCCTTCATTGAGTTGTATGTAAATTGAAAACTTTAAACGTGTTTTCTGCAAAACTAGTTTTTTTGAGTTATGACACTTTTGAACTGGATGTGCGATATGCCTTTCAAGACATCAAGCTTTTAGATTAGATTTTAGAAAAAGAATTTTTAAATTTTTATAAAAAAAAATTGATTGTTCAATTTTATTTTACGAATAACTAAGAATCCATTGATTTTATTTAGCTGACCAGTTTCATATGATTTCAAGCAAATTTTGTTAGTTACCTGATGTCAGGGATGGCAAAGTTGATGGCAATTGTACCTTTTTTGGTACTATTCAAATTCGCAAAGTACAATAGTACACCAATGACTAATTAAGTACATTTAAGGAATCTCCCCAGTTTCACTTTTGAACCATACAACCAGCGTTACCATATGTGAAGATTTATCTTATTTTCGGAGTTTTTCGAGATGTTAGCAAGACTAAAATATTTCTTTGTTAAAAATAAGATATTTGAGAATATGATGTTTGGTACTTTAAGCATATTTTTTAAGGCCTTTTGACTAAAGTAGTGACATATTTTCTTCTTTCGTTCATCAAAAGTATGAATTATGTGCATACATAGAAATATCTAATACATGTTCTATTCAGTAAATATTTTGTGTTATTTACCTTTACGTTTTTTAGTTCATTTGAAACAAAATAAAATGTTCCTGAATTTGAATTGAGTAAAATCAATGCATATTAACATATTTTGAGTAAAATCACTTCAAAAAAAATATTTTTGTTCGACTTGAAGGTTTTTGAGCAAAAACTATGGCAACGCTGCATGCAACTCATATTAATCTCACTTGAAAACTGTCCTGTGAAAGCAAATCCCCTGTGGCTGAGTGGTAGCAATGCTGGTCGCTCAGTCCAGAGGTTGTGTTTTCAATTCCCGCCATAGACCCTATGTGTTTTCTGCAGACAAGCCAATCGCTTCACGGGCTGTGTTGTTTGTGTTTGTTAAAATATATAAAAAAAATTAAAAAAAAATTAACTTGTCCAGTAACGCAGCGAGATTAGCAAAAAAAGTGAACTCGTCCTTTTTCAAATGATTTTTCTTCTAAATTCGAATGCTGGAGCAAATGCTATTAACTTGTATATTTAATATTTCAACTTAAACAGGTGTAACCATATACTTTAACATCCCAATTTACAAGCAAATTTGTGAAAACGATTCGGTGTTAGAAGAAAGTTGATTATTTCAATAAAAACAAATAAAAATATGTAATTTGAACTAAAAAAAATCGTTTAGTAC
Organism: Tachina grossa; assembly: GCA_949987645.1. Classification (NCBI taxonomy): domain Eukaryota; kingdom Metazoa; phylum Arthropoda; class Insecta; order Diptera; family Tachinidae; genus Tachina; species Tachina grossa. Next base: position 109,259,500 of record OX465277.1, on the reverse strand, counting down.
AATAAAGGTCAAAAAAGTACAATTTTTGAAAGTTTTTGGTACAATTTTAAAATTCTAAATGCCTTCCCTGCCTGATATATTTTTGGTCAACATCGGACATACTGCCTTCGAGTTGTGATGAATTATAAAATATTAGGTAGGCTCATAAGAAAAAATTCTGACGTTATGGAATTTTTTTTTAATTTTTTCTGAAGCTAAGTACCTAATACATATCCGAATTGCTGATTAATTTCTTAAGGGGAAAACCATCGTGAGGTTGTGTTATTTTCGAATAAAAAACTGAGTCAATTGAGCATAATCAAGGCATATCGTACGCTGAAAATGGCAAAACACTGGTAAGAAGTCGTTTCACACGTTTTTATTAATCCGTTTTAAGGGGAGACAAGCTTAAACAATGTTTATCGAACAGGCCGTTTTAGAATTTTAACTGTTCACAAAAGTAAGTAAATAGAATAAACTAAACTCAATACCAAAATATAGTTTTAGAAGGACACGAACTCTCCTACCTAATATACAAATTTTAAGCAATTCTAAGCATTTTAAATTGGCAATTTTTTCCTTATTTTACCCACTGTGTAATATTTGAGTTTTAACATACTGACATATGTATACATAAATAGTATTTAAATTTATTTTCAAACAATAATATTTATATATTGCAGGTATGTATATATAAATTATTACATAAAACTTTTCTAAACATTAATTTAATCAAACAACATTCTATTTCTTACATAATACTAAAAGTGTTGTCGAGTCATACGAAGCAAAATGATTAAAGAAGTTTAAAAATACAAAAAAAAAAACAAATTGTTCATGCTCTTGTTTACACACACACACACTCAAACTCGTGGACTCGTGTTGCTAAAGACAAAAAGTCTCAGACAAAGAACTTAACCGGACAATGACCATGACTAATAGATAACCGTTATGAAGTGTGGTGACTGCTGATCTGTTTCTTGCTCACTCACACCATACGCGCTCAATATAAGAGTATGTTTCAAATAAAAAAAAAAACAGTTACAGCCGGAGGATAATAACTGTTATATGATGTAGTTATCTATCATAATGTGTCATAGAGACACGGACGGACATATTATTGCAAGTGAGGGCGTGGTCACTTTAAGTACGTGTCTGAGTATGAATGAAAATTTTAATAAATAATTTGTATGGTAATAAATGACAGCAAATCAACACAGAATATTAAATGTGCAGCTTTTGCGGTTTTCTTGGATAGTGAAATATGCATGATTCATTTAATAATGAAAATTTTAATTAAATTTCAGTGTAAATTATTTTATATTTTAAATATTTGTAAAACGCAAACATTTCAATTTGTTTAAAAAGAAATATTTAAAATATTTGTGTTACATATGCCAGCATGTTTATGCATTTAAACTTCCCCTCCGCCCCTCCCCATCACTGGTTTTGTTTTATTAAATGTTTCACTTCCTAACCCTGGCAAATTTTATCTTTTTCGTTTTAGTTTTGTCAAGACATTTATTGAGGTGTGACATGATCAAATACCTGCATATTATTATTATTATTATTATTGTTGTTGTCATCTTGTTTGTTGTTGTTGTTTGTGATGTTGTTCGTGTTTGACCCGATCATTTAAACATAACTGCACAATTTGTGCATAAAAGTACATTACATTGCACTATAACTTCAAGAATTTAAATAAACTTTGCAACTCCTTAAAAAAAGGAGAACTGAACATTTTTATTCTATAAAGAGTTTTTGTTATCTAAACATGTCGAGATTAATTAAATTTCTGCTAAGAAACTCATCATTAGACTTCAGGAAAAAATAAAATAAAAAATTGTGGTATCCCAATGAATTCTTTCATTTTGAATAGCCCGCCAACCACTTGACAGCTGACAAGTAAAACTACGCCATTAATAAAAATGGAAGGATATACGACGCTTTAACAAGGCATTGATGAATCAATGTAGCCCATAGTGTTGAGGAAAACGCAGATTTGTATATTTTCAACACGTAGGATACGTTAACACGCAGAATTGTTGTATTTAGGGCTCGGAGAACGCAAGAATCATTGTTCTATGTGTGATTGTTTGATGCAGATTTTTGCATGACACTGTGCCTTACTTTTTCGAAAATGTAGCTTTAGCAATTCTCAGGGTGAATTGATAGCGCTTTCGCTGGCTACCAAGGCTACCCTGCAGGATTCTAACCTGCAATCCTCCGTTTGTAAGACTAGTACAACAACAGCAACAGGACGTTTTCGATGTTAATGCGAAGAATCGGACATGCAAATCACAATATGCCAAATCACGGCGATATCAAGAATTTAATAAAAGCCAAATAATTTCTTTTGCAAATCGCACTAATTACATCGATGGAAGTTGGAAGAAATATTCTATTATAAATATATAAAAAAAATTAAATTAAAATAAAAACCCACTTACAAGGCCACTGTTAATAGTTTGTTAGGTGAATTAGAATCACCGTGATGTTCAGCTATTTACGAATACCAAAACCAACAACAACAAAACAATAACAAGTCACAGAAGTCAGAACAAGTCAGAAGAGTAGAGCAAATAAAAATTTAATATGATTAAAATAAAAATTTAATATTATTTAAAATTAAAATTGTTTCATGTTGATTTTACATTTTTATTTTCTGCAAGCGTAGCCGTAGCAGTCATTTGGCTGAGAATCTTTTCCATTAATAATGACATACTCTTGTCTTTACAACTAAGTAAAGATCTAAGGATTTTTCTTAAAAATACTCTTTCTTTTTTTAATAATATTTACCAGAATGAAACCTTTTATTAGAAGAACCATTATATATAAATAGCTTTTAAGGAATATTTTTTCCAAAAACCATAATTTTTTTTGCCCACCCACATAAGTATCTATATTCAAATAGCGTAAAATACGGCACATACTAGTCAATATTTACCCAAAAAACGAAATTTCGCTACACATTTTGTTGCACCTAATGGTCTCGTGCCTTAAAAAACAAGACATGAATTCATACTCATGAATGCATTAAACATAATTTGATATGGTATTTACACAGAAAGAAAAAAAGCCGTACTAAATTTAAGTTTTTTTCTACTTACTTTTAGTACGAATCATACTTAAAAATTTAAGTACGCATAGCAATAACATTTGCCTCAAACAAACCGAAAACAGGATTACTTTACAAAACCAATCCTGAAGTTTTTTAAATTGAGTATGAAGAGCTTAAATTATGTAAAAAAAATTAAACCAAGTACAAAGTTCTTAAATTGAGTAAGAAACTTATTTAAAGTACGATTTTGTGTACTTACTACACATATGAAAAGAAGAATAAAAAACCTTTTAACCAAAAAATTTCAAGTTCGTTAGTGTGCTTGTGATTGAAATTCAATAAAATGAAAAAATTAATATATTAAAATAAAAATTAAAAATTGTACTTTTTAACGGAAAATGTTTTATTTAAAAGTGACTAGGCGCGGTTGATTTTTCTCGTGTGCAAAAGTGTTTTTAATAATATAAAAGTGAACAAAATAAAACTATAATATCAATATTAAAATTTAAATTAATAAATAAATAAGTAAGACAAAAAGTGAAAAAGGACGACTCCAAACTGAAAAATCTTCTGAGGGACTTAGATTGCGAAGCTGTTTCTGTTTAAAGAGTAAATAAAAATATGAGCTTTTGTTCGATTGTGCGTATTGTTTTTAACAAGTCCCGTTTCAAACACGGCAATTTTAGTTGAGCAACTTTTTAGTACATAAGCGGGAGAGAAAAATATGATAGTTCCCATTTTCATTATCTTCTCTTTCATCTATAATAAGATCAAAAGTTGCTCAACAGAAATTGACGTCAGTGACCCCAGTATAATAATTGCTTTTCGACTTGGGTCGAACTTGTTTACTAGTTCATTTTTGCAACAAACCAATGATCAAACCCATTTAAATTTCATGGGTTTGATCATTGAACTACTGAACGAGTTCGACCCAAGTCGCCGTAAGACCGGACTCAGAAATATGTTATCGCTCTAGGTGGCCAAGAACCCCTAGCTTCTTAATGACATAGTTTCGCTTAGAGCACTGATGGGGTTGCACTTTTGGAGCGATGACGATTATAAATGTAATGAGCTTAGAATCGTGGGCTATAGTTGAGAGCAAAATAGATAATTTATTCATTGATGATAAAGAGGCAGTATTGTGCAGGCCAAGTACCTATTATTATTTAGTAAAAAAGCATTCAACAAATAACCTATATAAATTTAAAATCTAGTATTTTTTCTTCCATAGAACATACATACATCTTGGACTCACTTAGCGACGTAAAGGAAACAATACCAGCTTTTGGTCTTTTGCATTAAATTTAATTGTTATTACCATAGAAATTCAATAAAAAGCTAATTAAAAATTATATTAAATCTTTTTATTCAAAAAATCAAGTTAGCATTTCTTAAAACAGGCGCATTTTGAGATTAATTCAATCTAATTGTTTCTTAAATGAATCTCGTTTTTGGATCATTTCAAGTACGGATTCGGGATTAAGTCAACACCATTTTTAGATTAATTCAATCTCAGATTTTCTTAAATCAATCTCGTTTTGGGAGTATTTCAAGTACGGATTCGCATTAAATCAACTAAGAAATTCTTGAATCAAACGTATTTTGAAATTTATTCTATCTCAGGTTTTCTGAAACCAATCTGGTTTTGGATTTATTTCAAGTACGGAATCGGGATTATATATGGATAAAATTAGGTATTTAGTTCTTGAATAGTCCGTACTTGAATTAAGTCTTTTGTACTTGATTTGAGTAAGTCCGTACTTACCGTACTTATGACACCGCTTTTGATAGACTCAAGTACGGATGGATTGATTTTTATTTTGAGTGTAGTTTTGTGTTTAATTTATTGTGTGCATTTATTGGTGTATGGGTGTTTTTTTTCAAGACAAATCATTTTGTTGAACTGCAGATAGAGATCTTTATTGTCTCTCCGAACAACCGTAACAAATCCTGTAAGTGATTTGTTAACTTACTGCTAATGTTTAATAAGCTTTACCAATTTTTTTGTGAGTATCCTACACGAAAGCAGCAGACAATAAAAGCAAAAAAAAAACAATTTGTTTGATCTCATTTACATTAGCTGAACGATAGATAGTGTTGTGGGAAAGTGCGATTGAAAATTGTTGATCTGATGTTAAAAAAAAAAACTTTTTTTTGTCATATTGTGATAAATAAATATTTTGTTGGTATTGATGGAAAGAAAGGCAACTGATTTTAAGTGCCATAAGTAAAAGAAAAAATTGATGCAATATATATTAAAACAGATTGCAAATAATTAATTTTAAATTAAATTTCAAGTCAAAGGGATCGGCAAAAGTTTTAAAACAATTTAGATTATTAAAAAATGAGATCAACGAGACCATTTCCGAAGATTAAAAAAGAAAATTTAAAGTTATTTAATGGAATTTCTAAGAGATATTTTACTATATACTGTATCGTAAATACAAAAAATATACAAATGTAAAATCACCATGAACAAATTTTGATTTGAAAACATCCTGCTGCTGGCTTGTAGATAGTGTACTAGTCTTACAGCCGGAGGGCTACAGGTTCGAATTCTGGAGACAAATCAAAGTTGCAGTTTGTACTTTTACTTGGTCCTGGGCTCGATCCTTTTGTATCAGTTGTTGTAGGAAAGTTCAAGTCATGAGGAACAGACACTGGCCACTGGACTATACGGATTTCAGGGCATGCAAGTGCTAATATAATATCAGATCGCCCTCTTTTTCGTTGGTACTGTGTAGCAGAATCATAGGCGAGGTAAAATAAAACCAATAAAATGGCTACTTAACACAGCTTCGCAAATTTAATACGCCTCATTGACACCAGGGGCGCTGCAACGCTGCATTATTAAAAAAACTTGCAAAAAAGCAGAGTTGTAAAATAATGAAGCTTGCCTCTCTCTATCTATTTCTTCACCACATTATTAACAAAAAAATTTTTGCCATTACGAAATATGAGATTTTTTTGGATTTGAAAAATCCACATTTTTGCTGCAGAACTTTTTTTTTAAGATATCAGAAAAGTAAAAACGCAGTTTGTCCTAGAATTTTTTCCTGTATATGAAAACCCAGTGAGCCCTTCGCGTTTTGCAAATTTTTTATTTTCTGCATAAGCCTAATGGGCATATATGATTATATATATTCATACATTTTCATACATGTATGTGTAAATATTCCCTCTACAGTATGCAAAGTTCACAAAATCGCACTGTTGAACAATGAATTAAAATACTAAAATTACTTTTTTTAGATTTTGAACAGGGAGGTTGCTTGAACAACTAATTCAAATCTAACTAAAAGTCATTTCATTCCTCATTTTAAGTCAAAAGGTGAATCAATTATTTAAAAAACACAAAACTGATATTCGTACATAAAATTTAATATAAGAAATCAGATTAAAAACTAATGCAATTAATTATAAAAGAAAAAATAATCCGTCTGACAATAGTTTTCAATATAATTTTTTGCAGTAATATGAACTTTGTTTCTTATCTAGAATTCTCGAAAAAATTAATGACTGGATTATCCTTTTGACTATGTGATTCACTATGTATAAAATCATACAAGAATGGTGTTTTTGTAACAAAAGATTTTCTTTATTAAACGTTGAAGGTACGCATATGAACTTTGCATACCGTATATATTTTCTAATGGATTTCCAATTCACCAGTGATAAAATACCAAGCTTTTTTGATTGCAAAAACGATCTTATGTGAAATATCATGCATGAATACATTCTTATATGGCTCCATATATTAAATCTTATTTCCATATATGGATCCACATATGAGCTTCATAATTAAATTTCCATATATGAGCTCATATATTATAATACATTTCATATATTAGTCCATATATTAGTTCATATATAATAGTTTTGCAATGTATAATTCCATATATTTCCATACATGAATTCATATATACTCATATATAGTTATATACACTCATGTATTAAAAATATATGGACCATATATAATTTTTTTTAGCTGTGTTGTTACATATGTCTGCAGCGGTTAGCGCGTTGACTACCACGCGATGAATTCCGAGTTCAAATCTTGGCCGTTGTGACCAATTATACAAACATTTTGCTTTTGCCTGTGCCAATACGCACAATATTAATAAAATTGAACGAATACATTAAATTAAATTCATGTTGTCTCAACTTGAAATAACTTTGATTCAACATGGTTGTTCGTGTTATTTCCAACTTCAATTAGCTTTGATTCAACATGAGTCTACATTTTGTTTTAACAGCTTTTGAATATTAAATCATTATGAAATGAAGTTATTTCAAAAGGAAAAAAGATATTTTAAGATTACTTTAAATCATGTTAGATTAACATGAAACACATATGAAGCAAAATCGTTGCCGAAAAAGGTTAAATTAACCTTGTTTATGAAGATTTTAAGTTGAAATGTTTCTGTGTGAAGTAGTACAGTTCTTAGAATCGTGTAGCATATCTAACTCAATTTTATTTTAAGTTGACTTATGCTGTTATCGCTCTTAAGCACAGAATTGTGTCTTTTATTAAAAATTTAAATAAAATATTTTTAGTTTAATGTTTTCAACAGCGTAATAATCCCTTTTATATTTAAACAAAAATATGTGGGGGTGCCATTTTAATTTTGATGGTAAATATAAGTATTGCTGACTTGTTAGATTTTACAAAAATAGTAATAATACGATGTTGAGATAAATTATAGAGTTAAAGAAAAAACAAACAATAGATATGAATCAAACAAAAAAAAATATATTAAATTGCAGACACGTTAATATATATAAGGGTACTGAGACAATAGATAAAAGACTCATATAAACGAAACTGACTATTATATACATTGACACATGACACTCGTATCTTTTGGAAACCCATGACACATGTTTTTAACGATGGGTGTCAAATGAAACACCTTTCGTTTTAAAGATAAATAAGAATTATTTATAAGAAAAATAAATTCTATTATTTTTACACTTTAAAAGTATTTAATGTATATTCGATTTGTTATGGAGCTTGTAACAAAATTTAATTTAATTTGGTCTAATTTTCGGAAATATAGAATTTTAGTATGAAACTAAGCAAATTTTGAATCTAGAAGTTTCATATTTAGTTGATAGTGGATTAATAATGTTGAAGGCACACCTGTTAAATTGTTTGAGAAATATGTACTTAGAAATGACTAACGTTGACAAACCGAAAGCCATAACAGACTGCAGTGATATATATTGTATTTAACCAAAACTCGGTCAGAATTTCGATCTCAGTGATTTCGACAGCCAAAATTTTTAAAAGCAATTTGGCCTTTTTTTAACATTTAAATGTTTACAAGGATTATTTTTAGGGCATTTTTAATTCGTATATAATGAAATTTTACATCTTTGTGTCAATTGAAGTATGTAGTAAATAAAAAAAAAATCTTTAGCACTTTTGCTAAAATAAAAACAAAAACACGTCAACAATTGATAGACAAACATGCAAACGTTATTAGAGAACAATTTATTGCATTTTATGTTTTTGCAATATTATTATTATTTTTTTCATTTATAAAATATGCGCTATGTATTTGACTGCTAAAGACAACTTGAGCGAGGTTTTCAAACCCACACGCAAAGAAAAAATATGGTTGAGGCAACCATAATCAAACAGCAACATACTATGATTGAATTATATGGTTGCAGTCAAATCATATTATTGTTAATAGAAAAACAAACTTTAATAATATTATTATCTGAGTTAATAATAATATTATCTACAAAAACAATGAACATTGTTACATCTCATGTTAATATTGTAAATATGACAAAACTATTGTTAGATGTGACTAAAATATAATTGAGACTCACCATGCCATGATCTAATATTATATTAATATTGTTAAATACGACCACAGTATTATTTAATATAATAATACTATTTTGTTTTTAATCATATATTTATTGTAGAAACAGCTGTGCATTAAATTCGAAATAAAAATAAATTAAATTTGTTGAAATAAAATGTATATATAGATATGTACACTTACACGAAATACAGACATGTCTGTATAAAGAGATACACAAATGTTTATATATTTTTATTGGTCTAACCTTTTGTTTATACTTTATTTATCTATTAATTTATTTAGCACCACCCGTGCACTAGTGATAGCTTACAAGCGAAATACCGAACTGAGAGATGTTTCTGAAAAATATTTTTTTTTAAACTTAAAATAGTATGGTTTTGGATAACATTATATTGTTATTTACATCATATTATTTTTAAATAATAATACAAATTATGTTGTAGTCATAAATTTTTAACAAAACTATATTGTTAAACTCTAACCATATCACACTTTTTTATGGATGTGATAATGTAATTATTAAATTCAAACATTACTCTGTTTATCGTAACGAAATAAATGTTTAAAATAACAATAACTAGTTTTCGACGACCACACATTTGTTTCAGAGAACATAATATTGTTTTCTCAACCATTTTACAACCATGTCTTTTCTTTGCGTGCAAGTACAGCTCAAAATTAATTGGTTTTGCACAAACATGAGTTAATTTTATTTTTATAACAACTATTTAATTATGCCAATTAGAATCATTAACTACAACACGGTTCAATAATGAAAATTAATATGCAATTAGTTGGCGATCAAAACAATATACGTAACATGCATACATATATGGTTTATTAACCGCCAATTAAACAAGTATTTGTATGTGTATTTTTGTCTTTTAACTTTTATAATTTGACGAGTTCACAATACTTAGATATATGCATATCATAAGATCATAAAAGAGCACAACAACTTGCTTGCATGCAGTGCTATGCATCTGCAGAGTTAGCTGAGCTTAGCGGCAAGGAAGAGTTCTAAACTCAGACAGATAGGACTATGTAGTTTCTCCACAACATCGACGTAAGCATTATGATGAGGAAATGCATAAGTTGGCTGCCAACCAACTGAAAAGGAATAGTGACCTTTATACAGAGACTTGCGCTAAACATAACATGATTATCGAAGGTACTTACCACAGAATGAGTATCATTTTAAGTTTTCTTTGAGTATTGGCCGTCAAACAACTATGATTGCGTACAGCTGAAAAAAACACGCCCATATACAAGCACGCGTATTAAATTTGAACCGTATACTGCTAACTATAAATATTCTTTAAATTATGCAGTATCATTATATATAACTAAATTGTATGGATTTATGAGCTAGAATCATAGGCATGAGTATAAAAATACTCTAACTAATAATCGGCTACACATGCGTATATATAGGGCTATTTTGTTTACACACTCATTAAACAACTTTTTCAAACAGCCACACACGCACACATTTTCCATTCTATTTTATCTATAATATGGGTTTCCAATAATTAAGCTTGACGTGGGGTTTTAAGAATTAACACTATTACAATATAAAAATACTAAGTGACGTTTACTTTTTATATTTGAACGCTAAATATGTGGGTTTAAGATTAAACATTAAAGAAAAACTCAAACACAATTCGCAAAGCGATTAGCTTGTCTGCGAAAAACACCCAGGGTCTATGGTGGGAATCGAACCCACAACCTCTGGACTGAGAAGCTAGCATCGCTACCACTCAGCCACAGGGGCATCCACACGAATCAAAGATCTCTTAGTTAGTATATTCAAAATACCTCTGCCAAAAAAATATGCTAACACGAGGGCTTATCAATAAGTCAGTGACTTTTTGAATTAAACACATTTTTTTTTGCAAAACAAAAATTTATTTTTCAACATAATCTCCTTTAAACTCAATACACTTACTCTAAGGTTTGTCCAGTTTTTGTATCCCTTTAAAAAAATAGGATTTTTCTAGGTCTTTAAAATAGGCAATAATTTCATCGTTGGACCTAAACCTCTTTTCCACCGAGCCATTTCTTTAGGTTTGGGAATATGAAGTAGTTACTAAAGCCTGAATCCAGAGAATATGGCGGATGAGGTACCAATTCGTAGTCCAATTCATGACGTTTTACCATTGAGACTGCACACGTGCGCACTCGTGCATTATCTTGATAAAAAAAGAACTTTTTTCTTGGCCATATGGGGTCGTTTTCTGTTTAAATCCTCATTAAATCGGTCTTATAAGTTGGCGTAATATTCAAAGTTTATTGTTTTTTTCTTTTGAAGGTAATCGATGTGGATTATCCCGCGTTCATCCCAAAAAACTGTTGCCATAACCTTATTGTCCGACAAACTCACCTTGGTCTTCTTCGGAGCAGGTTCGCCCGGAGAAACTAATTGATTAGACTGCTGATTAGTGTCTGAAATCATCCACATTTACAAAACGCCGCAAACACTCATTCGGATTGCCGTTAAGCAACTCCCAAACAATCCTTTGAAGTTGTCACACGCTTACGTTTATCCTTCTTGCAGACAACTATCTGGAACCCAGCTGATCATTTAAAATCGAAACCACACTGCCATATGAAATGCCTATGGCAACAATAATCTCAAGCATTTTTACTCTTTGATCGGCCAACACTATATCGTGGATTTTTTTCTTCAAAATTTTCGCGTATACTGATCTTCATTGGCCGTCTAGAACGGTTCAGTGTCATTTGTAATTGTGCGACCACAACGAAAGTCAGTAAACCACTTTTTTACCATTGAAATCGATGGTGCAGAGTGCCCACAGTATTTACACAGCTTTTCTTTGGTTCATTGACGTTTTTTTTTCGCAAAAAATAATGTTTAATGAGGACTCGAAATTCACTTTTTTCCATTTTCTTCTCAAAAGGCGAGGTAGTCTGTTATTAACGGCTGCCAAAAACAAGCTAAATGACACAGCTTGTTCAAATTTAGACTGGAGTCAGCTGACAGTTGCCTTTTGACAGGAGCAGTGCTGCCATTTCAATCAAGAGGCGGGAAATTCTAAAAGACACTGAGTTAAGCTTAAATTAGACGTGACATAGCTATAATGCCATAGCCATAACCAAACCAAAATTCAATTGGTCGTCGCCTATAATCAAATACAGTGTTGCCCATTAGTTTGGTTCGAATGGCTGTTTTCTATGGCTATGGTTATGTCACGTCTGATTGAGCCTTTAATGATCTACGCTCGTGTAAACCATTCATAGACAACTTATCAATACTTAATGTAAAAACAGTAGCAGATATTTACAATAACTCCATAAACAATATTTTAAGCTTTTCAACATTGTTTTCATATTTCATATTCTGCCAGCTGTAGTGACATTTAAAAATGTCTCTCTTAAGTGTTAAGTATTCATTTCCTTTAACCAAATGCAAAATACGTTTTCAATTTCTACTTTAATATGAAAATGAAAACGTTTTGACTGAACATCACGATTTAGTTTTGTTAACTTTTTATATAATAATTTTCAAGATGAGCAAGCTGCTGCTGCTGCTGTGGAACAAAACAAAAGTATTATACAATAAAAGTAAGCATAAGTAATTAGAGAAAACAAAATCATTGTGTTTCTATTTTATCGAAAATCAATTCACATACAAACATACATACATACATACACATGTATGTAGATATGCACGTATGTATAATAAAAAATAACTTAAAAAAAAAGTAAGATCATGTTCATGTAAAAGTGTATTTTCAATTTTCCATAAATAGTTATATTTGTTAACAAAAGAGTGGAGAAAAAAACAAAAAATATTTTTGTTTTCTGTTTTATTTTTTCACATAAATCATGAGCTTATGGTGACTTAACAAATCTACTCTCATAATACTCGTAAATGCGGAAACGACATGCGCATACATTTTCGTGCATGCCGCTGCAAAATTTTAAGCGCTTTTCTTTAGATGATCACACTGATGATGTTATTGTATTTTTTTTTCTTTACTTAAGAAAATAAATTCAATACGTCATGGTAAATGTTAAGTTTTCATTTTGTGATAATGCATTAATTTTCATGAATTTTGTTATATAATACTTAATACGTATTTAGGTCTTTTAACTTGGTTTACAATAAAATATGCATATTTATTACAATGTTATTGAGTGTTTGAGTAAAAAAAAAAATCTACCTACAGGGTGGACCAAAATAAATTAAAGGGCTTAAATGGCATATAACTTCATTATTGTTATGTGACTCTCTTTTATCTTTCAGATTGTTGTAAAGACATGCTGAAAATTTAAAAATAGGAAGCTCCACTTATTATTAAATTAATAAAATTTTATTTTGAAAGTTAACAATGAATTGTTTAGAGGGAACGAGCATAACGTATTATTTTAAGAAACAGGGCTTGTAAGTGCATTTAAACACCCTCGACTTATTGCTTTGAGGGATATTGGAAAAAACTTGTGTAGGTGGATAAGTCACAAAGCATATTCCAACAAAAAAAATAGTATTGGAGGAGAAATTCAATCCAGAGCTGCGGAAATCTTGAAGGAGCGCAGCTATGTGAAGCTTATAATAAGCAACAATTACTCGTTTTTTTTGCATTTGCAGAAATGAATAAAGTTTCTCATTTAATAATATGGTATAACGTAAAAGTAATAAAATTAATATTAAAACAGGAATATTTCAGAATATTCTTTTGGGCGGCACCCTGTAATTTGGAAGCAAGTTCTTTAACTAATCAATTAAAATTTTTAGCTAAAATAAAAACCAAGTTTACTAATTAAATTTCCACTCTAATAATTTTTAACTTCCCCCTTAAAAAAAAAGGAAGCCCATTACTCTATTGCGATGTGAAAATAAAATAGCGCTTTAAAGAACTACTTCACACAGACAGGTTTCAACTGAAAATCTGCGTAACCTTTTTCAGCAAAAATTTTGCTTCCTATATGTTTCATATTAATCTAACATGATTTACAATAATCTTCAAAGAAAATCTTTCCCTTGAAATAACTTTATTTCATGTTGATTTAACATTCACATACTGTTAAACCAAAATTAAGAATCATTTTGAAGAATCAATGTTATTTTAAGTTAGAAGAACGTACGTTCGATACTGAAATAACACGACCAAAAATGTTGAATCAAAGTTATTTCAAGTTGTAGCAACATGAATTTAATTTAATGCAGTCATTGTGTTTTAATAACTATTTAACTTACGTGTGTATATTGGCACAGTCGTCAGGCAAATATTTGTATAATTGGCTTCCAAGGCCAAGATTTGAACTCGGAACTAATCGCTGGTAGTCAATTCGCTTAATGCTGCAGACACAGCAATCAGGGTTGCCGTTGAAAATGTTTAAAAAGTATCATAAAAAGCGTATTTAAGGAAAATATGGTCAAAAATGGTATTTTTCTTTTTAAATAGGGTAAAGTTTTTTGTGAACAAAAAAATAACATTTATTTGAATTAACAAAACTAGAAAGACGAATTTTAACAATTAATTAAATACATTAGACTAAAATAAAATTAATTAACACACATACTTTAATCATAAATCAATGTTAGCCCTCTAACTGGCCAGATCGTAAAAATGATCGCATGAAGCTAATATTTTTTTTTTAAAGTGGATATAGCCAAAAGAATCGTAAGTTTTAATTTACAGGTGAAAAAACCATTTAAAACAAACGTCAGGTAAAGAATAGTGAAGACCGTCTGTAGACGGTCTTGCCGTTTTATTAAGTTTGAAGATGAAAGTAATTCTTCCAGAAATAATTTGCATTTGGAATAAGGGATTTGGGTGTCAAACTTTTAACAATATTTTTATTATATATTGTATCGACGAAAACAGTAAAATTATCGACACCATCCAACTGAATATCGCCAACTCAACGAAAAGCCATTTTCCCAATACCTCATATGCTTAACTGTGCTTCGTCCAATTTTTGAGCACATGATTACTCTACGTCATATATTTTGGTCAAATGATACAGATGTGCGATAGCCTTCCGTGAGCACCTGCCATTACGGCCTTATCTCACGGGTGCCAAAGCACCGGGTGTGGGTTAGACAGACGCCAGACCAACGCCCCAATGCACCCTATTAGAATGAACCTATGACCCACTCCATAAGGCACATAGGTTGCAATCTTTGAATATAGTTATCCCTGTACCATATTCAAGTACCTTGCTGAGGTAATTTGAGCTATCTAAACTCTGCTGCTATGTCCGTGCCCATAGCATTTTCTGTTGAATGGCAACAGCACCTAGAATAGTGTCTGGCTGACCGCGTCAGACCAATCACTAGCATTGATTTCACACTGGGAGGCCAAGACTATTCTCCCAGCGATTTTGGTAGCAACCACAGCCACCACGATAATTCTCCGGCTTCCACGCTAAGGTGTTGTGTATACACCCATAGCGAGGTCCCCAAGAGAATTCCTCAACCATTGCCGGCACAGCTCAACCACTCATCCGAGATGAACCCATGCCTGTGTCGCCAAATAACCAGTGCTTACTCCACACATACCAAATCATCCCTTTAACCCCAAGGGGTAGGACGAACTCGGCATTTTAGCAAAGGAAACTGACGACCGCTACATGCACTCAACTCTAAGCAGCTCGGCTGTCGGGCAACCGGCACCCGTGGCACCAGAAGTAGCCTCTGGTTAGACCTCGAAGTTCCACCACAAGGGCTTCACCTCTATCGTCTTTTGAACTCAGGGGCAGTTCTAGGTGACGCTGCACCTAACTGACATCAACAGGACCTGTCTTTCTTTTATAAATATGTGCACATCCTTTGCTCTGTTGCCAGAGATCGGGTAGTAACACATAAGTTCTATGGGTACGTCAATGGAAAAAGCCACATCACCCCAACTGGGGCATCGGGGTTGCCACACCCGTAGTCTATAAATAGACTCAACTGGGGGGGGGGGGGGGTCGAATGATACAAAGGGATAAATTTCAAAAGGGTCATAAAAGATGTCATTGGTACGAAAAAAGGGTCAAAAGTGATACTTTAGTGTCACAACGGCAAAGCTGACAACAATCTTAAATATTGTGTTTATATTGTTGTTTGACCAATGTGTTGTTTAAGTAAGATTGGCTAAATACTATATACCATCCGGAATTAAATTTTAATTCAATAGCATTTAATTTATCATCTAACATGAAATTTATTTCAAAAGCTATTGTTAAAAAATATACAAACTGCAAAGCTAGTTTGACTTGTCGCCAGTATTCGTACCTGCGAATCTCCGGCTAGAAAACTAGTACACTGCACAATAGCCAGAAGTAGAAAGTTTTCGCTGGCAAAGCGGTAAAACACAACAAAACAAGAACAACAGAGTATTGCAGCTATGAACAAAGCAAATAAACACCAACACACTCATACAACATATTATTAGTTGTAAATTTAATATGAATTGCAATCAAAAATTTTCCATTCTTACATTGGTATTTTTTTCTGTGAGCTGGTAGTCATTCATTTCTCAGAGACATATGCCCAATTGTCACTGGCAACTCTTCTTTTCCTTTTCAATCGTCTGGTAGCACTGCACCATTCTATTGCGAAGCTTTCTATCAAAATCATTTTTTTAATAAACACAAAAATCAATCATATACTTTATAATTAACTTCTTATATCTGACCTGGAATTCAGTAACTTTTATTACGATAATCGTATCGCTATAATAAATCTAATGAAAATTTATCGACTTTGGTATTCAGTAACATATTTTAACGACATTCGCTGTCGGTCGGAGAAAAAATAAATAAATCACAAAATCAAATCCATTAAGTTTTTATTGTTATTCTTTGTGTTTTTCGCTTATTTTCACATTTTCTATACAGAGATATCACATAATATTGAATAAAATGGTGAATAAGATAAAGCGGGAGACTATCGTAAAGGCTCAGTTAGCCGACTGTAATGTAATGTAACTGCAACAGTAAGAAACAGCTGGTCGATTTTGTTATGTGAAAAGTAATGAAAATGGTTATAGAAATGTAATGTAACGTAACCTACTTTTCATATAAAAATATCAATCAGCTGTTTTTTACTTTACAGTTACATTACATTGCAGTCGGCTAACTGAGCCTTAATAAAGAAATTACAGAATCACATTATCGTTATCGGAAGCGAATAAATATATCGATAAATATTAGGATTTTCGGTTCGCAAAAAGTTACTGAATCCAGGTACTGGTCTACTATTTTTAGTATCAGTTAATGCAAACTACACATTTTTAAATGAATTTTGAAAGAGAATACGTGAAGTATAAGAATTCAGCGTGTCACAATTTATTACAAGATCTTTGTACACAAAAACTTGAATTAATGATTCTTATACTTAATAAAGAGCGGGCAATATGCCAAAGTAAACGTAAGTGTACTTGCACAGTGGGACTGATCAACAATAAATGCCCAACTTTTTCATCTTCGCCAAATCTAATCTATTTTAAAATCCATACTTATAATCTTTAGTTTAACCGAAGTTAATGATTTTCATTTTAATTTAAATTTTTTTAAATTGTTCCATTAATATTATTCTTTTAATATAACTTTACAAATTTTGATGTGTAAACATCTATACGCTAGGGGGTAAAAATTCTTTGGCTTTGATTCTTTGCTGAGATTTCTTTGCTTTTGCTTTGCATTGTCAAATCGGTGTGAGCTATGTATTAGTGTATTAGTGTTTGAAAGAAGCAATACCAAGCAGAGAAACAAGTCGACCGGCTCGAAGCCGACGGTGCGCCGCCGCCGGTTATTTTTCTGTATATTTCCGTACACCAAAGATGAAAATGAACCGTAAGAGCTACGGACTTGAAATTTGGACACAATATGTAGATATTTGGCCACTACAACAACAAATACATGAGAGTTAAAAAGTAAAGGGTGTTCCACAACGAGCAACGAAAAATATTAAAATCCCATGTAATATACATACAATTGTATGTACATATATACACTTGAAATTTGTAAAGTTAGTGTATTTTTATACAGACTACAACAATTAACACTAAATTTAAAAAGTTTAAATTAAAGGATATTCCATTAGTTAATGCAATTATTGCTTTGTCATTTTGACAACTTGCTGTATCTTGGAGACCGTAAGAGCAAAACTCTTGAAATTTTCAACAACGGTAAAACTAAAAAATCAAAAAAATATAAAATCGCCAACTATAAAAAAATCGAGAAAAAAAATCGCCAAATCGAAAAAAGCACCAAATTAAAAAAAAATCTCTAGGACTAAAATAAATCGCGAAAAACCGGAAAAATCGCCAAAATTAAAAAAAAATCCTTCAACAAAAAAATCGCCAAAATAAAAAATCGCCTAAATAAAAAACCCCCAAAAACAGAAAAAATCGCCAAAATGAAAAAAAAATTGCGCAAACTAAAAAAAACCCAAAAAGAGAAAAAAAAAACGCCAAAACGAGAAAAAAAGCGATAAAACTGAAAAAAAATCGTTTAAACTGAAAAAACTTAAAAAAGGCAGAAAGCTAAATAAAAAAAATAAAAAATCAAAACCGAATGCGCGCGAGTCAAAGTCGCACTTTACTGAATTTATTTTAATTGCAATGCGTACACAACAACAAGAACAGCAACAACTAAACGATGAACAATAGGAATTAAAAATTAAAAAGTAAAAGTAAAGGCATTTACCATAGATGATCACTGCAGTACCACTAAAGTTTCAGTAAAAACAATAAAAAATGTTTAACAAGTAAATTTTTACTGATTACTAAAATTTTTTTCCACAATTTTTATAAATTGCCTAAATGATTTGTTATATGATGAGGTGCATGGAATTTTCAGTAATCAGTAATGCCCGTATTCATAATGAAATTCTACCAAGTGGTTAAATGTTTTTCATAGAAAAGTTTCAAAATTTGAATGAAAAAACTTTGTCACTTGCTACAATTTTATTATGATTACGGCCCTACGATTTTACTGGTAATGCAAATGAAATTTCATTATCAGTAAAAATTTATTGAATTTTTTAGTAATCAGTAAATTTACTGCTTACTGCAATTTTGAATGCAGTACATATACATATAATGCAGTGTGCCCATTTACTAACCAAATAAGTTTAATAAAACAAACAAAAACCAACAAATTCATGTGTATTTACAATATTGAAAGTTTTGATACTTTTAATTAATTAATTAAAATTATGTGGCTTCTCCGGTTGTGCAAAATACATTTTAGAAGTAATGAAAGTGAATCGATCTCGTGTGATTATTTCTTTCAATGATTGATTTCCTAGTGATTTATGGCGCGACCAATAGTCTTTTAGAGACGGAAGTCGATTGTAGCACATTACAAACATACATCCAACAATTGTTTTTATTTCACCAGCATTGGTTTTAATAATTTTTACCTTTTTGGTGTTACGTTGTTCACTTTCGTAAATTTTTATTCTCTCATTTGTACATTGGGCTATGTATATATAAGCTGATGTAGGCAATAATTTGTTGAAAATATCAATTATAGGAGCATGGCGAATAATGTGCTCTGCTATTTTGCAGCTACGAGAATTAAAAATATTCATTTTAGGTACGAAGTTTTCGTCAGGAGTACTACAAATAAAGTTGGAATCAAATGCGCCAGGTTGAGAAACCAAACCAGTGACAGCTTTCTCATTATGAACAAGTACTTTCTCGGTAACCTCATTCACTTCATCCACTCCGATGTCTTCCTTATCGCTGAAGGTAAAGACACCACTTTGTACTTCGTTTTCGTCTTCGCTAGACATACAACTTGGTACAAACTCATCAGAGCTTCCTCTGGAAAAGTCCCCTGAGTCGCTAGCGCTATCAGTTTCATCTTCCAAAATATTTCGAATACTTTCAGGATCCATTACTACGAAAACAACAAATTTTTCCCAAAATATGAAACTACAATATTCAGTGCTCACCGGACTACTGGTACAAATATGTACCACCATACCTGCCGAATGGTACATATATGTACCATAATCTAAAATAACCACAAAACACATATATTTTTAAAAATACTTACATGCTTCAATTGCAAATACTTGCAAAAACTTAAATTCTTCCGTATTTTGATTATGTTCGAAGCTTCCACGGCCAATATCGCACAAAAACTAACAACGCACTTCACTTTGGCTCCATCGCGACTTACAAAAATTGAAATATCAAACGTAAATAACAAAATAAAATAACGGGACTTCTTAGAATCTATTCAGCGAAGTTTGGAGACGACATGGTGCAATGCACAACCAAATAACATTTAATTTAAAGCTTTTGGGGATGTTTAAAGTAAGAGTGGTACACATGAGCACCATCCGGGTCGAAAGAGTTAAAAAAAAATTTCATTACTAGATGTTTACACATCTCCCCTGTGATCGGATTTACATTGCTTTTTTGTTTTTTATATTATGCGTAATTATTTACATCAATTAATCATCTGCATTCCATTGCAATACTCATCTAACCATGAAAGACAAACTTTTTGCAGCGCGGCGAAACAAAATTATAGTATATGTGCTTTGAAGGTGTTTCACTCAGAATATAAAATGAAAACAAACAAACACAAGAAAATATTTCAACATTATGCGTTTTACTTCAAATAATTCATAAAATATTGCAATGAATTACGACCACATTGAGTGACTTAAACTATAAAGAACAAAACATGGAAATAAATTTTGTACACAACATCTCAGTAATTTATCAAAGTTTTTGTGTTCTAGCTTAAAGCACTTTGTCTCTATGGGTTTTCTTAAGACTTTTTTTTCTAATACGAGTACGAAATAATAAATTTTGCATAGAAGCAGAATACAAACAAAAAGCCTCCACAAAACAAAGCAAATACCATAAACTTACAAATAACAAAAAAAAAAAACCGCAATTGTTAAAAAAAAACCAAACGTAGAGTATATCTATCAATCATAATTGTTGGTGGAAAGAAAAAAAAAACAACGCTTTACAAGTGCTTTGCATCATTCTAACTGAGACTCCTCACCCTATTGAATACCACAATTTGCTTGCCATCACTCACTAAATAGTGTTCTTTATTTTGGCTGAAAACTGCGTTCCTACAATCCAAAGCGGGGTTGTCAATAACTTTGAATTACAATTGCAAATAGACAATTATACCATAAAAGGAGATGGTGTTAGCTTGGAATTTGTTAATTTTGTGGGTTTTTTTTCTGTTTTTACTATGAACTACAAATAACCGGCATGTAAAACCACAATTCTACTACAGAGAGAAAAAAAGAACAAAAAACAACGTGCAGTTATGAGTTTGCAAAGAGTTTTTGAAATTTTTTTAGGCTGAAATGTCATTAGCAAACAACAAATTAGCGGAATTTTGTGTTCGTTTTTTTTTTCTTAAGTAATATGTGGTTTGTATAAAATAAAAGCCTTTTTTTTTTTTTTTTTTGTTTTTTGGTGACTACATTGCACAGTAGGTCAAATGATCACTTTTTCTGTGCAAAAATAATGAAAACAAAAGTGATATTTGACTTCTTTTTTTTCGTTGTTTTTAATTGTCAACACTTTAAAATAAAGACACGTTATTTTAATTTTCGGAAAATATTAAGCACTGTCGCATATTTTTGCATCTAAGTCAATAGATTTAAGTTCTTCTGAAAACAAACTTGTGAGTTCAGTAGAAATCGGTCAACTCTAAATGCGATTTTCTCGAATTGCGTTGGTATTAACTCATTGCTGTGAAATGGAAAATAAAGCGACAAGTAATTATTTATGTTTTTCATAAAAAGTGTTTCATATTTATAACGCTATGCTTTCAAATAACTCATTATAATGATCTATAGCTCAAGCGGTATAATTTATCATAAGCATTGATCTTATATAGGCCTTAAAAAGTTTTGACTTCATTTGACCCCTTTCAAATTTAAAGTATAAATTAAGTAATAATCAATGAGTTATTTGCAATTTATTTCAAAGTGTGATTTTTTGAGTTTTGCGAGTAATACCTCTTTTTAGTAGGTAATATTTGTATGAAAACAACTGAACTGTTGATGAAATTAATGAAAAAGAAGAGGATTTTTTGAATTTAACAGCCTGTTTATCGAAAATGAATAAGTGTATACGTTCTTTAAGATAACGAATGAAACCATGTTTTCGTTTTTAAAACATTTATTTATTTTCATGTGTGTGACAACAAAAGAGCTTTCAGTTTTCCACACTCATAAAATTTTTTATGTAAAATTATTTAAAAATCAGTCTACATATTTTTCATTTGACTTTAACGAAAATGTTATTTAATTTTTAATGTGAGAATCTGAACTGACTTAAAACAGTGAAAAAATATTTTTTCCTTTTATTTTTTACTATAAATTACTAAAAACTAAATAAGAGAAAAAATCTAAATGGTTTTTTCTATAAGCGGATTGATTCAACTTTCACAAGAACGAATCTTGACTTCCGTACAAAGCAAAGATGTTCCCCTTGCTTCTCTAATTTTTCTGTGAAATACTCAAGACCAAATTCAGTATAAACAGATAATTTTTGCTTTATTTTCCACAATTTAACTGTCAAACAAAGCACAAAAAATTTAAGTATTGAGTCAAATTAAAGTAAAGGTTGTAGAAAAAAAACATAGTTAGTTCTAACAAACAACGGAAAATACGAAATGCAATGAAAACCTGTTTTAATGGGTAAATTGATTTCCAATTGAATGCTAAAATCAATTAGAAATTAAATTGCTTACCCCTTATTGATAAAATTTAAAATTAATTTGAAATGAATTTTATTTAAAGTTTTTCATAGAATTTTTTTTTTTTTAATAGATATTATTTTTTTTATTCCTTCACTGTAATAATTTTGTGAGTGTGATTTTTTCGTTACACCTAAAAAGCTCTTTTTTATGTTAAAACTAAAGCTTTAGAATATGTTTTATAAAAATCAAATTTTAAACGTTATCGTTTATAAACGAAACATAAAAACGAAAGGGCTTATGTATTCTAAAAACAGGCTGTAAATCTACCAAATAAACTAGATTTAAGCAATTAGCTAATGTTTTGTTAAAATTAAAATATTTTAATGCATATATCGACTGTTGTTATTAAAGGGTTAATTTCTGGTCTTTAATGGGTTAAATTTAATTTTGAAGACATTTTCTCAGAATTTGCATTGAATACCATGATTTGGCAGGCGGATTTAATTTCGCACAGAAAAAGTGCTGATTTGACCTATAGTGCATTGTCATGTTTTATTATTGTGCACCAATTCAGCACAAATTTTTCCAAAAGCGTTACTTTTTGGGGCAGGGGGCGAGATGTATAATAATTCTGATATAGCAATGACCCCTTATCGAATACCTTACCTGTAGCTGGATTCTGCAACTTTTTGCGAACCGAAAATCGTAATATTTATCGACATATTTATTCGCTTGCAGTAACGATAATGTGATACCGTAATTTCTTTTTTACGATAGTCTCCAACATTATCTTAATCGCCATTTAATTCAATATTATGTGGTATCTCTGTATAGAAAATGTAAAAATAAGCGAAAAGTATAAAAAACTATAAGGAAAAACTCAATGAATTTGAGCTTGTGACTTTATTTTATTTTCCTCCAACCGACAGCGAATATCGTTAAATTATGTTTTCGTTATATTTATTATAGCGATACGATTATCGTAATAAAAGTTAGTGAATTCAGGGACTAATGTAGATGTTTTTAACAAAAATTTTATTTTTATTTTCGGTTTTCGACTATTTTTTAGTTTTGGCGCTTTTTCTTTTGTTTCAGTGATTTTCTTCACCTTCGGTGATTTTTTAAGGTGTATTTTAATTTTAGCGATTTTCTTATTTTTGACGATTTTTTTAGTTTAAGCGCTTTTTCGTTTGTTTTAGTAATTTTTTTATATTTGGCGATTTTTTAAGGTGTATTTTAGTTTTAGCGATTTTCTTTGTTTTAGCCATTTGTTTTGGTTTTGGATGATTTTTTTAAGTAATGGCACTTTTGTTTTTGTTTTGGTGATTTTTTTCACAACTGGCGTTTTCTGTTAGGATATATTTTAGTTTTAGCGATTTTCTGAATTTTGGCGAATTGTTCGAGTTTTCGACGATTTTTTTTTAATTTTGGCGCTTTTTGTTTTATTTTAGTGATTTTTTTTTTCAGATTTGGCGAGTTTCTTTGTTTTGGCCATTTGTTTCGGTTTTAGACGATTTTTTAGTTTTAGCACTTTTCTTCTAGTTTGGTGATTTTTTTTCTCATTTTGGCGATTTTTTACGGTTTTATTTTATTTTAGAGATTTTCTTAGTTTTGGCCATATGTTTAAATTTTCGACGATTTTTTTTAGCTTTGGCGCTTTTTTCTTGAGATTCTTTTTTCTCATTTTGCCGATTTTTTACGGCTGTTTAAATTTTCGACGATTTTTTTCTCGATTTTTATTTTATTTTTTTAATTTGAAATATATTTGCTAGTAGTTCTGTGTTGTCTATATGCATTTCATTCTTGCTGTAACAAATCGTCAGTAGACACATTTTGAACCGTCATAAACCTCTTATCTTATACAAAGACTATTTGAGAATTTACAAATAATAATATTTTTGAAAATCACAAAATAAAAGTAAGCGCAGTAGGCTTAGAAACTTGTACATACAACAAAACCCAGCAAATAATTTATATTCGATATCAATCTATTCTATTTTTCTACATGCAAAGAAAAGATATGGTTGTAGAATGGTTGAGAAAACAATATCTGAAACAAATGTGTGGTCGTCGAAAACAGTTATTGTTATTTTAAAAATTTATTTCGTTACGATAAACAGAGTAATGTTTGAATTTAATAATTACATTATCACATCCATACAAAAGTGTGATATATTTAGAGTTTAACAATATAGTTTTGTTAAAAATTTATGACTACAACATAATTTGTATTATTATTTAAAAATAATATGATGTAAATAACAATATAATGTTATCCAAAACCATACTATTTTAAGTTAAAAAAATCTTTTTCAGAAACATCTGTCAGTTCGGTATTTCGTTTGTAAGCTATCGGTAGTGCACGGGTGGTGTTAAATAAATTAATTCTACAGACATGTCTGTATATCGTGTAAGTATACATTTCTATATATACATTTTATTTCAACAATATTAATTTATTTTTATTTCGAATTTAACGCACAGCTGTTTCTACAATAAATATATGATTAAAAAATAAAATGGTATTGTTATATTAAATAATACTGTGGTCGTATTTAACAATATTAATATAAATTAAGAACATGGTATGGTGAGTCTCAATTATATTTTAGTCACATCTAACAATAGTGTTGTCATATTTACAATACTAAGATTAGGTGTAACAAAGTTCATTGTTTTGGTAGATAATATTATTATTAACTCAGATAATAATATTATTAAAGTTTGCTTTTCTATTAACAATAATATGATTTGACTGCAACCATATAATTCAATCATAGTATGTTGCTGTTTGATTATGGTTACCTCAACCATATTTTTTCTTTGCGTGTACACATTTATACAAATAAATTTCAAAATAAAATAAACTTCTGACAATATGTCGAATCACAAATTTCTAAAAGTTTTTTTTTGTTTTTTGCGACTTTTTTACTTTTGGGAATTTTTTTACATTTTATTTAATTATTTTATTTTCGGTGATATTTTTCATTTAAGCATTTTTTTGGCGATTTTTCGTTTCAGCATTTTTTTAAGCTTTCCATTTTTTAGTTTTATCGCTTTTGAAAATTCCTAGAATTTGCCTCTAAAGGTTTCCAAGATACATCAAGTTGTCAAAAGGTATGTAAATATTACATAACTAATAGAATACTTTTTAATTATGATTTTTTTTTTAATTTCAGTGTTATGTGGTGTAGTCTGCATAAAAATACACTAAGGGTTTTCATGAGAACTCTTAAAATTGACATTTGTGCAATTGGACAAACTTGCGAGACTTGTTTGAAACAAACGTCAAAAAGTTCATCTAACAAAAATAAAATAAGAAAATTTTAAGCAATTTTTAATTTAAATGTATTTATATATTTCTATTAAAATTAAAAAGTGTGTGTGTGTGTCTGTCTAAAAATGCCTAAAGAAAGTCAATAAAGCAAAAAATTGTTATTTACAAAATGCACAATTGCACAGCTTAAGTTTACGATTCAAAATTATTAGGCAAACTTAACAGGTTTGTGTAAATAAATTTCTGTACAAATTTTGAAATTTTATTTACGAGAGTGTAAAAATGCACAATTGCACAGTTTGCGAGGCTTTTGAACATTCTCATGAAAACCCTTACTATTTTTGAAAATTTCAAGTGTGTCTGTATTAGACCCCTGCACAAGCCCCCTTACAAACGCTAAACAACACTGTGTGCAAGGCATTTGTTTTAGTTATATCAGGGGATCTACTCTGTAATTTGAAACAAACGGACGCGTATACAAACGGCATGCATGTACATTAGGGTGGCCGTTATTTTTTTTTATTTCTTCTACTCTCACCCCTCAAATCGGTTCAGTTTAATGTAAAAAAAAATACAAGAAAATTTCGTACCGATAATTTGTGTTTAAGACGGCGCGTCCGGCTCTGAAAGTTCGCCCTCAAGCCCATGTATTCAATGCAATTTTTTTTTGTTTTTTTTTTTTGTTTAGTTATATTTTGACTATATGTAATTATATGTTTGAAATAGCTTAATATATATAAGCTCTTATTGTACATGCTTAAAATAAAAAATTTCCATATAAATATAATTTTGTTACATAAAATTGTTGGTATTTTGTTGGTTATTTTCATCATTATTTTCTAAAATATTAATTTTAGCAAAAAACTTTCTTTGAGACTAATGTTGTTGACTTGAAGAGCTAAAATATTGCCGCATTTCATATTCTTGTGAAATGATTTTTTAAAAAGATAGTCGTATGCAAAAAATTACATTGAAAAGTGGGCTTGAAGGCCAAATTTGAGGGCCGGACGCACCCCTTAAACGCAACATATCGGTATGAAATTTTTTTGTATTTTTTTACATAAAACTGAACCTGTTTGGGGGGTGAGAGTAGAAGAAATCAAGAAAAAAAAAGTATCCATACAATTAACGGCCACTCGAATGTACTTACGCACATACGTTGTGTGTATGATCTTTTATTTTTCTGCACACATACAAACGCACAAATGCATTGACATTAGTCGTGTGCGCTTGTTTAAAAAAAAAAAACACCCTTAAGCACATAATAGCTTACCATGTACATATTACACACCAACTCAAACGTACAATATGCAAAATAACAAGCATACACGCATCAACACTACTTCTTTTGATTGTTACGAACAAGAAATCTGCGCGACATCACTTCTAAACACTCATATCCGCGGACATTAATACATCCGTAGTGCTTTGCTTATTAAACGACATCATTTATTATTGGTTTAAAATAATACAAGCTACAATACATTTAAAAAACAAGATGTATTTACATTTCAAGACTGTTTACGCAGCCCTCTAGTCTGTATATTACATCAGAATTTCAATATGTTTTGTTGCTCGCCTTTAACCAACTAAAACAGCCTATAATTTTTATGTGTCATATAGTTGTTGTTCTAGTTGCTAAAGTTTTACATATATCTTAAGGCTCTCTAGAAAACAGCCATAGAATGTTGTATTTTGGAGTCAGAGAGCCATTTATGTTGAATAGTTTGTGCAGTCGAGTTGAACAAATGTTGAAAACAAACATGTTAGAGAAGACGACTTACGAAAATGCCTAAAAGGCAAATTTTGTAATTTTTTTTCGTTTTGAAATTTGTATGGAAAAAATATTTTTTGAAACGAATTTTCGTTATTTTTCATACAAATTTGAAACGTATAGAAACGAAATTTTTTACAAAATCTGCCTATAAATATGTATGTTTAATCGAACATAAATATTTCTTACAAGCATCAAAGTAACTTGGCTTTCAAAAAGACCTACACGCGTTGTGTTTAAACTGCCCTTATAAAATTACATTTAACTATAATAATTTTCAATTGTATACCTGGTGCCACCCATATACAGGGTGGGCCAAAAGAAACCAAGGGGTGTAAAAGTTTAATAACTTTTTTGTTTATTAATTTTTTTTTATTTTTTCTTTCAGATTATATAGACAACACTTGGAGAATTTATAATGGAGAGGTTCACAACTGAACAGAGAACCAGAACAATAGAATTTTATTATTTAAACCAGAGATCAATTATTTTAACGCAAAGAGCATATCGTCTACATTTTAACGTCAGAATTTCGCCCTCTGAAGCGATGATTCGTTGCTTAGTTAATCGTCATCACCAACATGGCAGCGTAAGAGATTTGCCTCGAACCGGTAGACCACGTTTAAGTCGCACTGCGGAAAATATTGAACGAGTACAGCAAAGTGTTAACGAAGCATCAGAAACATCTGGCAGAAGGCGTTCTGCTCAGCTAGAAATGTCTCGTACGTCACTACGGCGCATTTTAAAAAAAGATTTACATTTATACCCATATAAGGTGCAATTGGTCCAAGAATTAAAACCCGCAGATCATCGGCAACGTCTAAATTTTGCAGTTAAATTTCAAGAGTTGGCCAGAAATGAAATCAACTTTATTGAAAATCTGATTATGAGTGATGAAGCTCATTTTCATTTGAATGGCTTTGTTAATAAGCAGAACTGTAGGTTCTGGGGTTCTCAAAATCCAAGAGCCATTCATCAACGCCAATTGCACCCCATCAGGTGTACAGTATGGTGTGGGATCACATCTGAAAATGTCATTGGGCCCTACTTCTTCGAGAATGAAGATGGAAGTGCTGTAACCGTAAATGGAGAGCGGTATCGGTTTATGATAGAAAATTTTTTACGTCCTGCTCTTGAAAACAGACCTGGTATGTGGTTTCAGCAGGACGGAGCCACTGCCCATACTGCCCGACTATTTTCTTTGGGGTTTTTTGAAGGAGTGTATGTGAACAAGCCAGAGACAATCCTTGAACTCAAGGCAAACATTGTTGCAGAAATTCGAACGCTACAGCCACAAGTTTTGAAAGATGTTATGGAAAATGCTCTAAAAAGAGCCCATCAGTGCGAAGCTGAAAACGGTGGTCATTTAAGAGACATCATTTTTCATACTTAGTGTAAAAAAATTTCCATTTTGTATATTATATAATCTGAAAGAAAAAATAAAAAATAGTTAATAAACAAAAAAGTTATTAAACTTTTACACCCCTTGGTTTCTTTTGGCCCACTCTGTATATAGATATATACATATATTGAAAAAATTTATGAAAATCAATGTTTTCTTGTCGCTTTAACTTTTATTTTAACAACCCATTTTACGCTTAAGTTTAAATCTTTAAGTATGACTTTCCAGAAATTTATTATTTAAATTTAAAGTGTATTATTATAATGCAGTGTTAAGAGGCTACCGTGGTATTCAACAATGACTTGCATATTTGAAATTATTAAAATAGATTTATATCAATGAAAAAATGTGAATGCGAATGTGACTGCAAGTGTATTAGGCCATTATTTACGAGCAGTTCTTATATAAAAAGTAAGAAACAATTACAAACAATTAAGTAAAAAAAAACAACTTGAACACTATAAAGAAAGTAGCAGGTACTTGAAAAAAAAATAACAAAAGCTTAAGAGGAATTATTGTAATAAAAATTTCAGCATGATTATATTTCAATTGAATTTTTTTTTTAATAAAAACGCCTACGATAGATTGACAACATTTCTATTTGTAACTATGAAAATAAAAATGTCTTAAATTTTCTTTATTTATTTTGTAAATCAAAGACTTGCAATTTTAATTTAAAAACCGAACATTAAGTAAAATAACAACAGAGTTAGAACACAAACTTGACTGCCTTTTGGACTTTTTGTGTCTGCATGCTGGCAGCCAACCAACCAACCACTCACAGTTGTAAGTCACTCACAAAAAGACATTTTCGCATTAACAAATTTTTATATTTACAACACTCATAAATTTGTCGCTTATTTTTTTTTCGAGTTACTCGAAACTATTCATAGAATTTTATTCCACATAACGACAAGGTAAATCATTTTCTACAAACAGCACAGTAGGTTACTATTTCCATTTCTTTTTTTTTTTAACTACTTTATTTAAGCCACTAGCATACGCATTTGAAGTGATTTAAAATTTGCAGCATTTTATAACAGCTAATCAAAGTAAATAATCATGACAATGAACAGCAAGCAACATACATGTGTACGTAAAAGTACTTATAACAAATTCGTTTTTTTTATGATTATTGTCAATAAGAGTTGACACTTTAGGAAAATTGAAAATCAAGTGCCCACCTTGGCCATTCAAAAAATTCTTTACGCCTTTGGCTAAATTTTTAGATTTTTATTTATATAAACACATAAATTTTTCTCTTTTTAAATATATGTAATTATTATGTAAGGGTAAAAAAATTATCGAAGTTACATATAAAATTGCCAGAAAGATCGTGCTGAATATTTTAAGTATGCGTTTTAATTTAATCAAAATTTTTCTATAAATAAAGGTGTGTGTTATTTGGAGTTTTTTTCCTTCTTATATTGTGCGAATACAAACACCATAAATAATAAAAATTTAATTATAGTAATGATTATTAACAAAGTTTGTTTAAATTGCATATTTGAAATATTTTTTTTTTATACTAAAACTCACTTTAATAATAATGACATTATTTGAGTTTTAGTGCTATTTGGAATTGATTTTTGTAAAGTATTGCCAACAAAATATCGAGGCATTTTTAACTACTATTAACTTTTTAATATAATTACGCACACTTTTTTTATGGATTGATTTGTTAGATTAAACCATTTTCTCGAGCTTTAGGTCAGTTAATATTTTGATATCATAAAAACCAAAATATATATCCTGAAGAAGTTAACGAAATATTGAAATAATAACCTAAAGCTCAAGAAAATAGTTTTTTAATTTAACATAAAAAAGGTCGAAAAATTAGTTAAAATAATTGATTTGTTAGAGATTATTCTTGAACACATTATCAGTAATAATAAGCTGCTGGTCAGACCTCGAAATTCCACCCTGAAAGACTTGAAATCTTTTAAAATTATTGGGTCATAACCATAGTCATAGAATAAAGTCGGTTCGTTTTAGAAACAACTTAAAATTAAAAACCTGTTCTTAAATATTTTTCTACTATAGTCAAAAACAAAGTGTGCGTTAAGTTGAACCGACTTTAACTGGGTGCCACAGCAGTGATGCCAACTTTTGAGACTCAAAACGCGTAAAAATTTTTGAAAAAAGGGCTAGAAAGGGCTAAATTGAAAAAATATTCAAAAATAAAAAAAAAATAGAAAATTTTTTCGAAAAAGCGCGAACAGGGGCTATTATTAAAATGTTTCTGTTGAAAATAAAAACGTCAAATCAATTTTTATAAAGTAATTTATTAGAATATAAATAACTATCATGAGATCAACACATACATAGCTTGAGAGCTTCAGTATTGTACATATTTCATTTACATTTCATATTACATTTCAATAAGGTATATACATATGTAGATTAAATAGTTAGCATATACATATATATATAATAGAAATATATATACATATGTATGTTTACATATGTAAGTAGATACATTTAAAATTGGCCGTTATTAAATAAAATTTCGATTTCTCGCTCTTCCAAAAACATACATTATCTGTTTTAGGCTGTACTGAATAACTTTCAAGGCATAAACAATTTGGAAGAAATAAAAGATTACTCTATATTACTCTTCCTCGTTAAATTTGTAAAGCAATATCGACTAGATTAAAGGAAGAAAAAGTTCGCAAAAGTCTAAATGTAGCTATATCGAGCAAAAACTAAAAAGGGGCTAAAAGGGCTGAAAGATTATTGTAAAAAGTGCTAGGTTTGCGCGTTTTTTAGTTTGGGGCTAAATTTTTTTTTTCGCGTTTTGACTGACTGAAAACCGGCTAAATCTAGCCCTAAAAGGGCTAAGTTGGCATTACTGTGCCACAGTATATATTGGAAATTTTTCATATGATAGAAAGCAAAATATAAGGAAGTGGCATCTCTGTCTCTCAACTCTCTCATCTCTCTCTCATCGGACATTGTGTTCAGGGCTGTCAGATATGGCGATTTCTCGCCTAACGTGGCGATTTTTCAAACTGTTTGGTGTCCAAATTTTTGGTTTGGCGACATGGCGATTTTTCTGGCGATAAATAAATTTGTTGGCGATTTTCCTGGCGATAAATAAACTTGTTGGCGATTATTATGGCTATTTTTTAACAAAGTTTAACACCAAAATTTGTATAATTCAAGAAAATTAGTTTGTTGAAGGAGTAGTTTCAAAAGTAAATCCTACCAAAACTTGTCTGCAAGAAGTTAAAACAATTTGATTTTAATGATTTTTCTTACATTTTGGAATTTGGATGACAAAAATTTACAAAAAATAATTTTGGCGATTTTATTTCCAATTTTGGCTATTTTCTGGTAAATTTTGATACGATCATTTTATAAAAATTTATATTAAAAAAGTGTTATATAAAAACAAATTTATTATCAAATATTTACTAAGAAAAACTACATAAAACTGATTTTTGGCGACTTTTGGCGATTTTTAAAATCAATGTGGCGAAATAGGTTGGAAAAAATCTGACAACCCTGATTGTAATATGAAAAAGGGTTGAGTTTAAGAACAAGATAAAATAAAACAACCGAATATAAAAATAAGTTAACAAATAATTAATATAGAGAAAATTAAAAAGGTATTTGTATTTTGTATTATTTTAATACAATAAACTGTTCAATGATTGGATTATAAATTGTTTATAGGAACAAAAGAAGCCCAGAGATAGAAAGTCATACAGACATACATACATACATACATACATACATACATATGTACATATGTGTTCTCTTTTATTTTTATGTGTTTTGTGTTGAACTAAAGAGCCAGAGTCGTTGCTAATCTAGTTGAAAACAACTTCAGCATGTTTTCACTTTAAAACCGACTTTTTCCTTTAAAGTGCAGTTTTTCATATTTTAAAAAAGTGCATTCTAAAACTAAAAAAGTAGACTTTTTTGTTAACTATGGTTATGGCCCATTGTCTTTAATATCAAAGCAAATCAAATGGACGCTCCACACTTACAAGTATTACATACGAAGTAGGGCTACCTCCTTTAATAGAAGTTTGCATATTCATGATTACTTTACTTAAGTGGTTGGAGAAGCAACACACAAGCGAGAGTCTCAACACGATTTTCAGATAAATATGCCTGAGAGTGATTCATGAGGCAGTATTGATGTGTACTAGAGTCTTGCATAAGACCATTTAAAAGAACATTCAAGACGTAAAGGATTTTTTAAAATGCTATATTGCAGCGAAGTCTTCTTAAACAAACGCTAAACAACACTGTTTGCAAGACATTTGTTTCAGTTGTTGCAGTCATAGGAGCAAAGAAGAACACACTAGAGCTGCAAAACTATCGATAGTCGCTCCACTCGATAGTTTCGATAGTTTTATGTAAAACTATCGATAGTACCGAAGAGTTTTGTAAAAGTTGCCACATAAACTACATTTGACTCGAAAAAAAATCCAGAGTCCTCAACATTTTCATTAGTATATAAAAATATATCAAGCCTTTGTTTCGATTTTATCGTAAGCGGCATATTATCGAAAATATACTTTTTTATTGAACTTATAATTTTATGGGCCTACCGAAGATTAGGCTGGATATGTAGGTATGTAGGTACAATTAAAAAAAATTTTTAAGGAAACACGCTAGGGTATGTCAAAAAAAAAAATCCGAGACGATTGGCGGCCGTCACGATATCAGTACCACCAAAATTTATCTTTGTGTCAACTATGTTGAATTTATTAAGATACTTGTGACTACTATTTGTCGAATAACACTTGGATTTATAAATAAATTCATATACATACATATGTATTTAAGTACTTATGTATACAAAAGCAGGGATGCGATGTCATATTTACAAATTGTACTAACTTTCAAAAAAAATTTTAATTTTTTCAGTACGATTGTACCTAATTCTTTATTTATATTTTTTTAATACTTGTACTTTTTAATTAACTAAAAATCAATTAACAAAACGCCAGAAGGTGCACAAAGAATATTAGTTGCTGGGATCTGAATATAAAAGTAACATTTACGATATACTACGTTTATAACCTTTTTTTATTCGATTGTTCACAATCGATGCAAATAGTCGGCTTCTCTCCTTGGTAGGAAAATAAAATTTCCACATTTGCAGATGAATTTGGAATAAATAACATTCCTCCAGCAATTCTTTAAATACCGGAAAACATCGTTTGATTTACTTAATTTTCTAATACCTTCCAGCTAAAGATTAACCCACTTGTGCAAAAAAATAAGTGAACGTTAAAACCGGTTTTTCTATGGAAATTTTTTTTAATGTACACTTCAAGCACGCATTATTTTTTGCATAAGGGGGTTAATATATTTTAATGCTATTTTCGGCATGTAATATAATATAAAGAGATTCCAGTAGTGCTAAATGGGTCATTGCGGTGCTACGGTACTTTTGGCATTCAAATAGCGCTAAAATTTTACAATTGTACCAACTTTTCCATCGCTGTAAAAAAGCATAAATCAACTACGAATAATTTGCTTCAAAGCTGCCGGCTACTGTTTACTGACTTCGATAATTTTTACTTTTTTAATTACTTGTTTTTTTTTTGCCGATAGTATCGATAGTGGAAAAAACTATCGATATTTCATTTACAACAAAACTATCGATACTATCGATATCGATATCGATATTTGCAGCTCTAGAACACACTTGGTGACGGACGAATTTGTGATGCTAGTTTTTTCATACGCATGGGCGCGTATACAAACGTCATGCATGTACCTACGCACACACGTTGTATGTATGATCTTTTATTTTTCTGTGCACATACAAACACACACATCCATTGACATAGGTTGTGTGCGCTTGCTTTAAAAAATCAACCTTAAACTCATAAAAGCTTACCATCTATATCTTACACACACACACTCAAACGCACAATATGAAATATAACAAGCATATAAGCATCAACACTATTTCTTTTGAGTGTTTGTTACGAAGAAGCAGTTTTCGCGACATTTCTTAAAAACACGTATTTAGATTTCAAAACTGTTTACGCAGCCCTTTAATACATCCTTCTAGTCAACTTAGAACCATATGTCTCTATGTCAATACTCTTCCCCCAGCGACAATTGCACTAGTTAAAATGTCGACAACTTTCCTTTTATGCGCGAGTAGAGATACGTTAGAGACGACAGTTCTAGTGTATTTCTGGTGACATTGTCAATGAACGCGTCAATAGTTTGTTTTTCTTTTTTATTATGTTGTGCAATAATATTAAATAAATATATGTAGACGAGGATCACTAAAATCTGCGAGTGCATCTTCGGTTCAAATATCTCCATATGGTCGTAAAAGAACTACCTTCTCAATAGTGGTAAAGTCTACTGATAGATTTTGAATGACAACCCTATGTTATTTGTCAATAGGCATTTGCATTGGCTGGGGTACACCTAGTCAGTAGCTTTATTGACAATGTCACTAGAAAATCACTATAAGTTTACTATTGACAACGAGAGGGATATATCGATATTGTAGACTAGAGCCGCTTAAATTTACTAGTGAATCTTTGGTGCCAATGTCTTCATGTGGTCCCGAAAGAGCTACTAAGTCAGTAGTGCTATAGTCTAGTGGTGGATTTTCAATGACAAGCTAATGTTAAATGTCAATAGATAATACCATTGACTGGGGTACACCTGGTCAGTAGTCCTACTGACAACGTCACTAGCAAATCACCACAATTTCACTATTCGCACTTTCTGCAGGGATACAATACTAAGAGATCTTTAGCTTAGGTAAGATATTCCCTGGAGGCTTATCCTATATTGCGATGCGAAAATCAATATCACGAATTGAGACTTCTGCTAAGTTAGATTTTTTTATTAAGCGCTAGTCACGTATTAGTCACGCGTGAATTACGAAAGAGTCACGTGTGAGTCACGCAAGAGTCACGTGTAATGATGGTTGTATTTATATATAATAATGACTTACAAAAATAATATGCACCGAAATAATTTTGCTTCATAAATCCAACGAAACAATTTCATTAGATTTTTTTTCATAAATCTAATGATAATTTCACAAATGTAATGAAAATTTCACGAATATTGTGAGAGAATTTCATTGGAATTGCTTCGTTGGTATTATAGTTTCGTAACAATATTTGAATGGATTTATAACAACAATATTCTAATATTATTAAGAAACATTTACAGTTGTTGCTTGAAATAAACATATCGCACATTTACTTCAATAGTGGCATAACTCAAAAAATTAGTTTTTTGAGTTAATAATGCAGAAAGATGCGTCATTTTGTATTTTATCTTGTATAAAAATTTCATATAAATAGCTTGTACCATCACCTCCTGAGAGAAGAATTTTTTTTTTCTTTCTCCATTGAGTTGTATGCAAATTGAAAACTTAAAACGCGTTTTCTGCAAAACTGGGTTTTTTGAGTTATGCCACTTTTGAAGTAAATGTGCGATATATAAGTAAATATCTTAGAGCAATTAAGTTATAGATTAAATTCTTTAAAACTAAAAAAAAATAAATAAAATATATAGCAATTTAGAATTTTATTATAGCTGTGAAGTGTATTCGTTGACCCAATGAAAATTTCATTGTAGTCATGAAAGTCTGATAAATTAAATGTATTTGTATGCTTATTTACACATACAACACATACAATGAAATAATGTCATTGTTTTAATGAAATTATTTCGTTATTTGAATGAAATGGTTTCGTTGTTTTAATGAAACTACTTTAATGTTTTAATGAAATTATTTCGGCGTTTTAATGAAATAATTTCATTGCTTCGATGAAGTTATTTCATTTGAAGAAGTTTTCATTAAAATAATTTTAACGAAACTGGTTTCATCAATTCAACGAAGCGTGACGTTGGTTGAATTTTAATAAATTTTTTCATTGGATTAATGTCGAAATTCTTTCAGTGTGTGTAATTTAGATATTTAACTCTCACGCAATCACGAGCTAGTTTTCTTAGGCTTGTTTAATATATATATGTATATATATTTTTTTTTTTTTTGATAATTTGAATTCAAAGTCATTCAACGTCAGGCAATTAATTCATCAGCGTGGGTGCATAAAAAAATCATGAAGTTTTGCTTATTTTGTTGGTTAAACACGGTCTAAATACATTTTGTTCCTGCTTGCGTATTTCTTATATATAAAAAACAAATGAAATTAACA
This sequence comes from Tachina grossa, assembly GCA_949987645.1. Lineage (NCBI taxonomy): Eukaryota > Metazoa > Arthropoda > Insecta > Diptera > Tachinidae > Tachina > Tachina grossa. Next base: position 109,222,340 of record OX465277.1, on the reverse strand, counting down.
TATAATCGGTATTAAGAATCATTCCTAGGAAGTTCATGTGTTCGAGAAAGTTGTTTATTGAGATTTTGGGTACATTTTTGTAGTTCATTGTTTCCTTGAATTTTTAAAGGTTTGCTACCTATTAATTTAAACAGGGAAAAAAGGTAAAAAAATCGATTTTTTTTTAATTTTTTGCAATTTCGATCTTGAAGAAGGGGTTTTATGATTTCATATAATGACAATTTTTGTTTTTTATGAAAGGAGCAACAACTTCGCCTCACAGAGTAAAGCAAATTTACGAGCGGTTTGCAAGACATGAGCATGAAAAAATCCAAAAATGACACCGAGGCCCCAAATCTTTGGGGGCCCATAAAAAAAGAATATGACTTGTAGAAAAACTGGGAGACACATGTTTTTTTTTTGCCTTTTATCACGTAGTGGTGTCCGTATATGGTTATATTTTTTCATGTTGCACTGTGTAATATATCAGTGCAGAAATGGTGCATAACACATTTTTTTTTGTTGCATTCTTAGATTACTAACTGTCAATATAAAAGTAGATTAAGCTAATGGAGATGGAGCACAAAACCTAATATAACAAAGTAACAGAGAAAATTAAGAATTAAATAGAACAATTAAATAATTAAATAGTTTGGGGTTACACCACTTTAGCGCTGATAGCCTAATTACATACAGCAAAATGAACTATTTATATATTGTATTCATGCAAGACTTAAAAAAATCTAGCTACATGACATTAATAAAAAATCAATATAATATAATATTATTATTAATTAATATTAATTAATATAATATTATTATTACCATGTTATGGTCACTTTTGTAATTTGTACGCTTAGCAAAAGTAGGATATATTTTCAAATGCTTAAGTAACACAATTCCAAAAATTTGATATAACGCTTTGATTTTTCCCCTCAAGTTTTTCCAACCATGTGTTAAATATTTCACAAAATCTAACGCTTGTAAATATTGAAAGAAAGTCTTATATATGTATGTTGTATATGCAGATAATTGATTTCTTTTTTTCTAGTTATATTTTTCCCTTGATTTCTTTTTTTCTAGTTATGGATTTCCCCTTTAAAATGAACAAAGCCTTAAAGCTTTAAGTTAATGATTTTTCTTAGTCTTTGTTTTGTACTGAAAAAGCACTAAACATTGAAACAAAGTGAAAGATAATGACATGTTAAGTATGTTTTACATATACATAAATTTTATGTGAACAACACCGACATATTTTTTGTAGTAGACAGATAAGAAAATAAGAAAAATTAACTATCATAAAAAAAAGTAAAATTTAGTAATGAATTGTTAACACAAACTTTAGCATATAAATGTTAATTTTTGGGAAAAAGATATTGTAAATTGTTTTACACTATTAAAATGTTAAGTAAGAGATATATGTATTTAAATGTAAAATGAATTACGATTTAAGTTACGAGTTAAAAGCAAAAAAAAAAAAAGATACATAAATGATAACTATTAGGCTTACATGATGAAGTAACGGGGTTTAATTAAAAGGCCTCAAAAATTATTAAATAAATAAATTTTCATATGAAGGTACAAATGTGTTTGGAAACTTTTTCGTTGCTTATGCACAACCCTGTTAATTTGACAAAAAATTTGTAAACTATGAAAACCATAAATTTGAGCATTAATTTTGTGAACAACTTGCGTATGAAAATATTTTTGAAACATAAATATTTCACAATCGTTAAATAATTTTTTTTAATACATCGAGCCATAACCGCTAAAATAGCTTAAGCGACACATTTTTGGAACTTCGCTTTTTTGACGAATATCGACTATTTACGATCGCAAATGACCGTTTTTGGTCAAAAATTGAAGTTTGAAAATTATGTCGCTTAAGCTATTTTTGCGGTTATGGCACGACAAATTGATGAAATAAATATTTAAGCAAAGTTATGAAGCATGTGGCTTAAGTCTTTTGATTTATATAGGATTTTAAAATTTTTGTTTGTTTGTTTGTTTCTTAAGTCTTTCGTTTTATTCAGTTTTTTCCAATTTAGATCTAATTTATTTTCATATTTCATTTTAATAATTTTACTAGAAATGAAGAAATCAAACGCTTTATTATCTGTTTTTTTTCATTTAAAGTCATCAGGTATATAATTTTGATAATTTTCTTTGTTTATTATAGACATTAAATTAATTTAAACGAAAGACAAGCTTTTCTTTGTTTGTTTCTTTCGTCTTGTATTTCTGTAATAACCCAGTTGACTTAGACTTTCGCTATTGATATCGATTGAGTGACACTCAAAAATGAATCGAAAAAAGTTCACCTGTCGTTCAGTTTTGTACCAAAAAACAATCGATCTCGTAGTTTCGCTAGCAAAATCAGAAGGTTAGAGAATATCAAACTAATTTCGATATTCCAAAAAGGCAGCAGAAAAAGTATTATTTTATTTTTTTTTTTTTAACTTACAGTGCACCTCTAGACTAACAGGCTAGAACACATCCACTTGGCTACTGTCATAAGTTCGAAAAAGTATCGAGAGAAGTTCGAATCTGGAAGTTTTAGCGAACATTCGAATTTTCTGAGATTTGCGAACAAATATCGAATAATTTTTTTTCGAACTTTCTTCGCTTTAGTGAGCATTTGTTTTTATCGAATCTCAGGTCAATTGGGATTTTTTATGTGCGCATGAGTGTGTGTGTGTGTGTTTTTTTTTAAGTCTCTATTATTTTTTTAGTATTGTATTGAATTTTTGTTTTTCAATCCAATTGTTATTGCTTGCTTACTTACCGTAAAGTAAGTTGCTTGTCAAAATGTCAAGAAATCTTCAAGAGAGTTTTAATGTAAGTTTTGCTTGGTTCTGTTGTTTTGGTTGTTCATGTTGTTGCTTAGTTTAGTGTGCAATCTTTCACACTCCCACTAAATTTTAAGCCATTGTTTTTTTTTTTAATAATACTATTTGTTTTGCAACCTATGAGAGCAAAAAAAAAATGTAAGGCTAACGCATAATTCAAGCAATTATTACCGATTTTTTGTAAATGACTTAAAATTTATTTCGCTTATTTAAGATTGTATAAAAAGCTCTGTGTGGCCAATTGTTACAATTTTATTTAAATTAAGTTTTTCTAAGAAATTCATAATTAAATATGTGTTGGCTAATTATTGCAGTTTTTACTATGTTTCATTATATTTAAGATCATTATTAATTTTCTAAATCAATTACCAAGAGCCAAAACTTATTTAAATATCAACTCATATTTAAAAGTAATTTTTCTATACAAAAATTAATAAAATTTTATATTTAAATATAAAATGATATTTAAGGAGAGTTGGTGAAATTGGCCCTGAAGAAACAAGGAAGAGTAGGTCTTGAAAACATTAAATTTTATGATTTTGCAGTAAGACTTGAAACGTTGTCTAGTGCTGACACATTTCAGTAAATTAAAAAGGACTCCCGTAGTATTTTATATGTTTTTCGAATTAAGATGAAGGTATGAAGCACACTTACCCTCTGTTCAATATGCGAGGTAAGAATTTTTTTTTTGCATCTTGAAATAGAAAATTAATCCACTTACCTGAAAAGAAAAGAAAATCGAACAATAATTAATAAAACTTGACTTAAAATAAGAAAATTAGACCTTTTTTATAGACTCAGGGGGAGGATTTATTAAAATGGAATCTTAGGATTAGTAGCACGTAGTCACGTAAAGTAACCAACCAATATGGATATAAATATAAGGATGCTACCTTCCTCTTTCCCATCTTGCCAACAAAGTAATTTTTCTACCTATTTTTAATTATAATAATCCCTAAGCTTATTAAGTTTAAAATCTTTTATTTTTATGTAAAAAATTTTTGTTGTTCCAAGTTGAAAAAGCTTTGATTGAACATAATTCTTCACTTTGATTTAACAGTACTGCAATGTTAAATCAACATTAAATAAGGAACATTTTATCAGGCTAAAGTTTGTATCGCTTTGTTAGCCAAATTACATGTGATAATTATTAATGAATAAATAACACTAAAGTTAATTGTAAATATTCTGACAAACACGTAGTAGAACGGAACAACTAGCTGTTTTCGATGGCCACTACACCTTCATCATCAGTCTTCTTTGTGTTTGGTTCACTGTGTGTGGTGTCAGTTAATGTAGATTTTTGCTTTAAATACTCAAGTTTTCAGTGCAAATGGAATAAAGTTATTTTCAAAAGGAAACATTTTGTTTGAAGACTACTAATGCAATAACATGAAACACATATGAAGCAAAATCATTTCCGAAAAATGTTAAAGTATCCTTGTTTGCGCGAATTTTCATATGAAATGTGTGTTGTGTATGAATTTTCCCAAACAATTTTAACTCGCGAATTTAAGCTGTGGAATTGTGCATTTTATTAGTAACAACTTCCTTGAGTAATCTAAGCAATTTAGTTTTTTGAATTTCTCTTTGCATTTTTAGGCACAAGTTAGACTGTTTCTCCCATATTCATGAAACTAAAAATGGATTTAAAATATATTTTATAAATCTTTCTTAAAGTAGATTTCATATACGTTTTATTTTTTATGGATATAAGTTAATTGCTTTATCTTTTTTTATTTTGACTTAACTGTTTGCCCAAAAGTTGAAAAAGGGCTTCATGAAATAAGCCTCCCAAATTCAGCCAATTGCACAAATGCCAATTTCAACAAATGAGAAATTTTGTTTACAGATTTAGTTGAACTTTTGTGAATTTTAATCAGAAATAATTTCATAATCGGGCTTAAGTTCAGTAATTTCAATTCTTATTGGATGAAATATTTTTATTAATTAATGTGAGTTTCTAAAGAAGAGAAGAAAAATTAAATTATACTTTTTGTTAGCTGGGGGAAGTACCGATATTTTTCTGTGCAGCCAGGCACTTCATCAGCACCCTAGTTTATCTACTTGGATAGAGATTATTATTAACATCAGCTATTTAACGTAAATTTTAACGATTCGGCTGCAAATTTTTCTTTTCATATTCATTTAAAACTTAATATAATTTATTTAAAAAAATGTGTTACAAAATTTTTTTTATCTTGTTTAATTAACACCTGGTTTATAAAAATGACTCATTTAATTTAAACAATTTTGTATGCGAAACATATTAATTAATCTTTGTAGCAATGAATGGCACAAGCTGTAAACATAAAATGTTTTTATATTTTGGACAACAATTCGTTTAACATACGAGCATCAGAAAAATTAAGTAATTAATAAAAAATTTATCATTTAAATATTTCTTTCTTTGTTTTTAAGGTGTAACAAAACAACACCTAACTCCTTAACAAAGTGATTAATCATGAAAGCATGTGCTTAAATCTTAAGCAAAAAAAGGAATATTTTAATTAAAATAACATCAATTTCTTATTAAAAACTTAATTAGATTTATAACCGTTTGATGTTATAACAACCCTTCTTAGACTGTTCTTTAAGTAAAAATTTTTTAATCAATACAAAAATAACAATTACTTCTCTATCAGGCTAAAGTTCGTATCGCTTTGTAAGCCAACTTACATGTAATAATTATTAATGAACAAAGAACACCAAAGTTAATTGTAAATATTCTAACAAACACATAGTTGAACGGAACAACTAGCTGTTTTCGAGAGATGTCACACCTTCATTATCAGCGTTCTTTGTGTTTGGTCCACTGTATGTGATGTCAGTTGAAGTAGATTTATGTTTTATATACGCGAAGTTTTTGCAACCGGAATATGTGGATTGTTTTGATTTATCGTATTTAAATTCTTTGAAAGCTTTTTTGGAATGAAAGCTCAATTTTACCATCTCTCAGTTCACAAAAGTCTTGACATTGTAAATTATTACAACAACTATTTATTATTTCAGTTTTATAAATTTTTGCTACAAGATATGATAAAAGTTGGAATTTTAAACAGAAGGTTGGCCCAAATTATTTGATTGATAAATCATAAGGTTAAAAAAACTCCAACGGTATCCTTCGGCCATAGTACAACAAAACACAAAGAACGCCCATGATGCGAGTATGAAAGTGTGACATCCTTCGAAAACAGCATATTGTTCCGTTCTGCTAGTGTTTGTCAGAATATTTATAATGTACTTTGGTGTTATTTGTTCCTCAAAAAAATTATCACATATAATAAACAAAATGATTCCAAAGGCGGACAAAGATCTTACCAAGACTGAGTCATATAGGCCTATAAGCTTACTATCTACAATCTCAAAGCTTTTCGAAAAGCTGCTCATGACTAATTGTCCAAAATTTTAACTGATAATGGGTACATCCCGGACCATCAATTTGGCTTTAGAAGTCAGCACAGCACGATTGAACAAACTAATAGACTGGTCCAAGTTGTAAGAAGAACATTTGAAGAAAAGAAGTATTGTTCTGCTCTCTTTATTGATGTTTCTCAGGAATTTGATAAAGTATGGCACGAAGGCCTAGTTTTAAAATTGAAGACATATCTGGCAATAAACATTCAAAAGCTTTTGGAAAGTTATATTATTGATAGGAAGTTCACTGCTGTGGAAGGAGAGTTCACGAGTGTGCCCGAATCTATATCTTCTGGTGTACCACAGGGTAGTATTCTGGGTCCTGTCTTGTATTTAATATATACTTGTGATATGCTTGTGAGCAATAATACCCATATTTCTACTTTTGCCGATGATACAGCCTGTATGAGTGTGCACGAAAACCCTTATGAGGCATCCCGCAATCTCCAGGAACATATCGCTCAGCTGGAAATATGGTTGAACTTATGGAGAATTAAAGTCAATGAACAAAAGTGTGTCCATATAACGTTCACCCTAAGAAGAGATACTTGCTCCCCCATTCGAATCAACAATCAAAATATTCCTCAACATTCCCAAGTGAAATACCTTGGTATACACCTTGATCGAAGACTTACATGGAAACATCATATTGACTCTAAGTTAACTCAGATGAAACTTAAGTTAACTCAAATATATTGGTTGATTGGCAGAAACTCAACACTCAGCCTAGACTGCAAACTTTTATTATACAAGTCGCTTTTGAAGCCAATATGGCGCTACGGAATTCAGTTATGGGGCACTGCTTCAGCTTCCAATATCGAGAGAATTCTATGAAGGCAAAACAAAATTTTACGGTTAATAACATCGGCTCCATGGTACATCCAAAATTCTATTATACATCGTGATTTAAATATGCCACTAGTGACTGAAGAAATTGCAAAATACGCAGGCAAATATTTAACAAAACTCGAATGACATCCTAATCCGCTTGCTCGTAATATTTTGAACTTTACTGGACACATCCGCTTAAAAAAGAGAGACACACGGGCTCTTATACCTAACACTCCAGATGGGACTACTTGAAAATACTTTCCCCCCCCCCCTTTTTTTTTGATTATCACTACTAATGTATTATTTATAACTACCACTAAGTTTATGTCCGACACTGGTCGGGCCTAATAATTTTTTTTTATAGATTTAAGATTTGAATACTTATTGTTAGTTCACATATGAAGATACAATAAATAAATACATGCAAAAAAAAAAAAATATATATATATATAATTTGTTTTACAGAGTGTTAGGTGCTTAGTCTCATGGAATTATAATTATATCTCATTACTAAGTCCTAGATAGCAAAAAAATTTACAACCTTAGAAGTAAATGCAGCTGTGTCACCTCAGCACACTATTCTTACAGAAAATTTAACTTTGTAATTAAGGGAAAAGTTTACTGTTTACAAATTTCCTATACAAAATTTTACGGTCACAGCACACTTTTCTTATAGAAAAATGGACCTTACTTTATCTGACAACAAAATTCGGATTCGCATTATTAAGATTATTTTAATTTACATATTTATTACAAATAATTCTGTGGCAATGAGGAAAAAGTGCTTAAGTCACATTATACTGTTTTGCAAGAGAGCACTTTATGCATTAAACACATTCAACGCAGCAAGCTACCGACTACCAAATGTCAAGGATAGAATACACATGTTTATATGAGATTGATTCTTTTGAAGACAGCAAGGCAACAGGGCTCACTTTGTCGTTGTAGTCCAATTAAACTAATTTCTACTTCTATTTCTTTGGCTACAATGAGAAAATTCAGTGTTGCCAGTATATAAAAAAATGTTGAATAAATGATTTTGTACAATTATTTCATATTATTTAACAGAAATAATATCCAAAAATTGACGTAAAGAATAAATTGATTCATTTTTGTACTTTTACGTGAAAAAGGTACATTTTAAAAGAGTAATTAATTTTTATAAATGCAAGATATATAAAAGTGGCAATACTGATCTATGTATTTGTACTTGAATATCAGCTGTAGATGGTGTTGCTGCCGTCTGAAAAATAATTAAGTAGCCGTCTACGAGGCGACAAATACTGCTAGCGGCATATGAAGTCGTGTGTTGGTGTAGCCCCCCCCCCCCCCAGGGGAGTCTATTTTTGACTACGGGTGTGGCAACCCCGGGGCCCCAGCTGGGGTGATGTGGCTTTTTCCATTGACGTACCTTTGGTACATTGCCCATAGAACTTATGTGTTACTACCCAATCTCTGAACATAAACAGAGCAAAGGATGTGCACATATTTATAAAAGGAAGACAGGTCCTGTTGATGTCAGTTAGGTGCAGCGTCACCTAGAACTGCCCCTGAGTTCAAAAGACGATAGAGGTGAAGCCCTTGTGGTGGAACTTCGAGGTCTGACCAGAGGCTACTTCTGGTGCCACGGGTGCCGGTTGCCCGACAGTCGAGCTGCTTTGAAGTTTTGAGTGCATGTAGCGGTCGTCAGTTTCCTTTGCTAAAATGCCGAGTTCGTCCTACCCCAATGGGGTATACCCCACGGGGTTAAAGGGATGATTTTGGTATGTGTGGAGTAGGCACTGGTTATTTGGCGACACAGGCATGGGTTAATATCGGATGAGTGGTTGAGCTGTGCCGGCAATGGTTGAGGAATTCTCTTGGGGACCTCGCTATGGGTGTATACACAACACCTTAGCGTGGAAGCCGGAGAATTATCGTGGTGGCTGTGGTTGCTACCAAAATCGCTGGGAGAATAGTCTTGGCTTCCCAGTGTGAAATCAATGCTAGTGATTGGTCTGCCGCGGTCAGCCAGACACTATTCTAGGTGCTGTTGCCATTCAACAGAAGCTGCTATGGGCACGGACATAGCAGCAGAGTTTAGATAGCTCAGGGATAACTATATTCAAAGATTGCAACCTATGTGCCTTATGGAGTGGGCCATAGGTTCATACTAATAGGGTGCATGGGGGCGTTGGTCTGGCGTCTAAACCATACCCAGTGCTTTGGCACACGTGAGATTGGGCCGTAATGGCAGGTACTCACGTAAAGCAATCGCACATCTGTTCGTGTAGCCAGCCTGCTACGGTGAATGTGTTTAATGCATTTAAGCCATAAAGTCGATTTTCAGAAATTTATTTCTTTTACAGTTAATTTGGGAAATTCTGAGTTCAAACATCGTTCTACACACTATGTAAGTTGAAAAATACCAAAGTATAACCTCAATTATGCTATTATTCCGAATGAGATTAGAAGTCTAAAGGAGATAAGTCCCAAGTCATAGTGCTATAACTTCCTGAAAAATCACACAAATTGATTGAGATTTTGACCAGGTGTATTTTCAGATATGCAGATTACGGAGGTGCCATTAACTCAAAATCAGCTTATCTCGACTTAAGCACTTTTTCCTTTTTGCCACTGAATTATTGTAAAAAATTAAAAGTAATCATGTGTCACACTGTCCTCTTAAAAAAAAACCTTCATACTGAAGGATTTTCATTGTGAAGTTCTTAATTATTTCTCAAGATGTTTTTTTTTTAATTTTTTTTTCTATTAGTTTTTTTCAAATCTTAACATAATTCTAATCAAAAAAAAAGAACTTAAAATTTTTGATTAACATTGGCATTAAATAAGTATTTTGGATAATGTGTGTTATTTTTTTTTTTTTCAATTGTACATCTATACATATATTTATTTTTATTTTCTCAAGTAACTGAAAATATTCAAAACAACGTTAAGAAGATAAAAAAATACATTCTAAACAATTGTGTAGCATGACGCTGAATAAAAATGATGATGGCTATGAGGACAAGTAATGATGCTTAGAGGCTGATGAAGTGTATTGAAGTATATAAACAAAACATAAGCTGAGTATGTCAGCAAATTGTCATGATCTTTTTTTTATTTTTTTATTTTGGTAACCAACTGCTCGACACGATGATAGTGATGACTTTACATAAAAGTCTTGGTTAAAATATTGGCAGCAGCAGCAGCATTAGATGACAATAAATGCAACAAAATGAAAAATAAAGTAAAATTCTGTCAAGGTTTTGTGATTGCCATATCTTCTTCATATTATTGTTATTCTTTAATGCAATATAGTTTTAGTTTAGATTAATCTTAAAAATAACTTCTTCTTCTGTTTTGCTACTTTAATTTTTAACAATTTAGCTAAGACGACTCATAATTTACTTTAATTGACTTTTGTGTTTTGTAATTGTGTTGCTACATAGTTTTACCTGCCACTAATGTGACAAAAACAAATTGAGTTCGTCAAATGTTTAGTGAGTGATTGATGGCAATAGATATAAAAGTTTATTAAAGACGTTGCTGCATATGCCAGAAGAAAATAAAGATAAACAGATGCGCTGGCAGGCAGTACGACGTATGAGAATGCAATAATCAAATTTATCAATTTTTGATCACCACACACGTTGAACAAGATCATCATGTCAGACATTTTGATTCTCTTCTGAAGGCTAATCTTTTTTTTATTGGTAGATTTTGACTATAAAGCAGCTACGTCCAAACAAAGTTCTTAAATTTGTTCTGGTTTCTTTGCAAAGTAAGAGAAAGCTTTCTTGACACCGAGATCTGCTTGGCTGTTGTGCTTTCTCTCTTCGGTGTGAAAGCACAAAAGCTGTTTCGTAAAAGCTTGCGCATTGTTCATATGGCTGGGATGTAGCTGCTTTAAAGTAATTCTAAGGAACAAAAAAGTACTTATAATCTACTGAGAATTTGCTGGCAGTTAAAGCAATATTAAATTTGTGGCAATAAAATAATAGGTGTCAAATACTAGCGCACTGTTTTCTACGATAACACTTTTAAGCTTCCAAGTCGATTTTCAGAAATTTTTTTGTTTTACACCTAAATTGAGAAACTCGCTGTTCACGTTAGTTTTTTCAAGAAAACATACTTTTACACATTAAAAATAATTTATTAAATTTAAATAATACTAAAGTATAAGTTAAATTAAGCTTTTACTCCTTATGAGATTATGAGTTCAAAAAAGATAAGCAGCAATTCATTGCACTATAACATCCTAAAAAATTGCTTAAACTAATTGAGACAAAGCGCAAGACTTCTATTAAATATGAAGAGTACAGTAGTGACACTAACTAAAAATCAGCAGTTGTTTGTTTTTTTCCATAGAAATATAAAATTTTGAAATCTCTTAACAATAATTTTTTTTTCATAGGACTACTTTGCTTTTACTACATACATATCAAGCCAAAACTACCAAAAGAGCTTAAGCGATATATATTTAGAACTTAATTTTTTGACGAAAATCGATTGCTTATTATCGTAGATAAGCAATTTTCGTCAAAAAATTAAATTCAAAAAATATAGCGCTTAAGCTTTTTTGGCATGTATGGAATGATATGTGAGGCCATCAGTGCAAAAGTGGTGTAACTTACATATTATTTTATTGCTGTTCTAATGATAAATAAATTATTTACATTAAAAACTATCAACATAAAAAGTATAGTAAGACATCTTTTGGTATTTAAAACAAGACTGAGCATAATACAGCAAAATAATAGATCAATTAAGTAATTAAATATTTTCTGGTAAAATTACTTCTACGCTGATGGCGTCATATATATATAGGCATAAGTTGAAAAGCTTAGAAGGCACTATTTATTGTTCTAAAATCCTCTTTCGGGTTTCCTTAATGCTTTCAAAAAAGAGCCTCTAACTGTCTCATCAAATACTGATTCCAATTCAGCCAATTCATCGATTATGAATTCTGTATATTAAAAATTGTATTGTCAAGAATGCTTAATAGTCATGCTAATATATATAAACCGAGAATTGGAGTTTGCATCAGAGAATGTCAAAAGTATCGTTTTAAGTATTGTTTGAGTATTGGCCTTCAAACAATTATAAATGAGTTCAGCTAAAAATAAAACACATCCAATAATTTTAAATCAAATACCTTTAACTACGTATAAGCATCCAACAACTATTTTCACGCAAATTTCTTAAATTAAGCAGCACAAACTGCAAGAACTAAAATTTATAGAGTCGCCATTATTCGCATGAGTATAAAAATACTCATGCGTATATACAGGCCTATTTTATTTGCACACACACACACACACACAATGCAATTTTTTCACACACTTTTCATTCCATTTTATATACACAAAGGTAAGTATACGATGGAGAATAATAAATAAATAACCGGAGTATCATGCTTATATTTTTTTGTCCGATTAAACATCTATACTCTGAGTATAAGCATTTTCAGACTATACGTGTGAGACGGAATCAATACGGTTGATAAGCATGTACCTTTTAATTTTTAGTTGTAGCATATTTTAGTACAGATGCTCTTGTATGGTGGAATCGACCATAGTCTTAGTTGCTGGCGAGAAAATTTGTTATCGTACGAATTACTTGCGCTATAATTATGATTATAAGCACTTACTTAAATTTAGACTATTTAATCATGTACATTTTTCTGAATACTCATCGTATTAATATGAATTTTATTTTTTTATTTCTCAGTAAGAGTCGTAGAAAAAAGCAAAGAATATCAAAATCCTATTGTTGAAAAATCCAAAAAATTCGTGCGTTGAATTTTTCGGCGCTAATTTACTTTAACTTCCACAAATTTTATTTTAAGCATTGAGAAGCAATGAACAAATTTTTATTTATTTTCCAGTTAATTTATTTACTGAAACTTAGAATAAACATTTTATCAAAAATATTTATCATTAAGATAATAATGTTAAATCCATTTTATTATATGTAAATTAAAGCCATTTGCTATTTATAATAAATAATGCATATTTTCTACTTTGTTACAACTACTTTTTATAACTTTGCAATTTGTACTTATAAATTATGATATTTTTTTTTTCTATAAAAACTCAGTAGTTAAAAAGTTTGTTTACGTAATCTTATATCGTGTGAAAATATAATATTTCTTGTATAATTAAACACACACCCAGCATTAATAAAAAAAACAAATGCATGAAGTATAAAGAGAGAACAATAAAACTCTAACACATTCATTAGAGTGATTCATTTTTGCATATATACAAAAGGGTTTTTTTTTATATTAATTATTTGTCATTGTTTTCAATCAAAATCCAACAAATTTCATATAAAAAGTAGGCGCTCCTTTTACACAAATCGTATCTAAGACTTTAATTTGTATTTCCTCAATTAAACATTTTTAAGTCTTAATTATAAACGCAATTGATAGAAATATCATTCAAGTGTCAGCTTATCAAAGACTTAAGGCAATATAATTATATACAACAGATGTTAAATTTAATAAACATATCGTTGTAGTAAATGCTTAGGGCCCAGTATAATATTTAAAAAAATTTACAGCAGAGATGAAATGTCTTTTTAAATAAATGAAAAACACACTTGTGCATAGCAAATTTTCATTAAATTAATTAAATCATTGCAAATTATGTCAAAAAAAAATAATAATAATAATAATAATAATATTTTTTTCCAAGGCACACAGGAAAAAAATTTTTTTAAAGGAGTTTTAGATTTTTTTTTTTTTTGCAAGTTAAAGAGCAATTTATGGAAAATTATTTTTTAAAGAGTACTTTCCCTGCAGAAAATTTGGTGACAATTGATCCAAACGTACTCGTCCTATGACTTGAGAAAATGCGAGTGTGCTCAAAAAAGTACGGGGAAGTGTGAAAATGGTGAATGTGTGTGAATGGTGAAAAAATACATATCGCGTAAATGGTTACATATTCACAATTTTCGTGATGTATCGTCTTTTATTTGGGATAACAGAAATAATGCCCAAACAAATCGTTTATAAACTTATGTTAACTTATTTTTTCAAGTTGGTGAATTTTAATAATTTTCTTTACTCTCTCACTCAAAAAAAGGGAGAAAAAATGTCAACAAACAAGTAAAACAACGAGCTTCGTAATGCGGTGATGCCACATATTACTCTTTCTTGTTCCCAAGGAATTTATGATTGGAGGAATGTTTTCTCGAGAAAATTATTTTCCGGGAGAAATAAATTCCGAGGGAATATTCATGATTGGGCTGATTATAATTGCATTTGTAACAATAAAAAAATATTATAAGTTTTCATTGTTACAGCTAAATATCGGAATAACATTTATATATAATTTATATTATTATACACCGAATAGGTCCCTACACGCAAAGAAATAATATGGTTGAGGTAACCATAATCAAACAGCAACATACTATGATTGAATTATATGATTGCAGTCAAATCATATTATTGTTAATAGAAAAGCAAACTTTAATAATATTATTATCTGAGTAAATTATAATATTATCAACAAAAACAATGAACTTTGTTACACCTAATCTTAGTATTGTAAATATGAAAACACTATTATTAGATGTGACTAAAATATAATTGAGACTCACCATGCCATGATCTAATATTATATTAATATTGTTAAATACGACCACAGTATTATTTAATATAACAATAATATTTTGTTTTTTAATCATATATTTATTGTAGAAACAGCTGTGCGTTAAATTCGAAATAAAAAATAAATTAATATTTAGTGTTTTTTATGGGAATTGTTACAATTTAAGTTTAAAATTTTTAAACGCACTAATAATCCCAAATTAATATTTTACTTATTAAGTAAAATATTTTTTTATTAAAAATACATTGAAATTGATTATTGAGGGGTTTAGCTGGATCCTATGCGCATTTCACTGTTGCTAATGCAGATCATCAGAGAACCCTTACCCAAAGCTTCTTAGAACAACTAGAGTTATTATATTATAAACTTTCATTTAAACAAATGAGAAGCTCAATAACAAATAAAAAAGTTGAAACAAGAACTCAATAATCAACATGTTTTTTATTTTCTTACTTTACTATTGCTACATTGGCTGACTTTTTTTCTTCTTCAAATTGTAGTCGTAAGAGTATGTAAAAGAAAATAAATGTAAATAACAACAACAGCTATTTACTTAATAAGTAAAATATTAATTTGGGATTATTAGTGCGTTTAAAAATTTTAAACTTAAATTGTAACAATTCCCATAAGGTGCATAAAAAGTATCAATTAACCCCATCCGAGGAAATTCATATGTAAAAGTGACTGTGACTTCATAGGAAGTGTTAGAACTCGGACTAGTCGCTAGCACTTGGGTAGTATTGTGTCAGTTCAATTTCCTGCAGGGTTTTTCCAAAGTAATTTTCGGAAGAGGATTTTCTATTTTTATGAACTTGCCGAGACTAAGTACTTTTTTCCTGAATGATATTTTTTGGAAAATTACTTTTTGGAGAAAATATTTTTGCAGGGAGTATTTTTTTAAAAAATTTCCTTTTAAAAAAGAACTTTTTCCAAAGAACGAAAAACTTTTTTTAAAGAACAAACTTTATAAAACATAACGGCTTGGAAAAAAGTTTTATCATATAGTTTCAAATTTTGTAAAATGCAACGCAAAGCGTTGACAAATTTTATATGGAAAATATTTAAATTACAAAAAAAAAATTAAATATTAAATTTGTCAACGCTAATCGTTGTGTTTTACAAAATGAGACCCATAATTTTATTTCAAATGTTCTTTTTAGAATATGGATTTTTTTTTATTTCTTTATTTACATTATGTACCTTTGTCAATTTTAAAAAAGCACTTAAAGCCAAAATAAAATGTATACATATAACGGCCCTTTTCACAATGTACAATTAAAAGCTAACAGGGACTTTAACAGAAACTTTTGTATGAAGGACTGTCAGTTAAAGTTCATGTTAACTCTTAACGATACATTGTGAAAAGGGACGTCAAAAATATATTTTTGCAGGATGCACTTTTTGGGGGAATAATTTTTATGACTTAAAAAAATACTTTTTGAAAAATATTTTTTTAATTAATTTTTGGAAAGAGGAAATTTTTTAAGATACTGTGAATTGGAAAAATAATTTTCTGAAAATAAATCAACTTTCTAACTTTTTTCAACAAAATATTTTTTCCAATTGACGTTTCTTGAAAAAGAATTTTGGGGAAATGCATTATTTTTTTTTTAATGTATTTTTTTCAGAATGCAAAAAAATTGAAGATTTTGTAATGGATAGTACTGTTTTAATGGCTTACAAAGTAATGAGTGGTACTTATTTATTAAATTATTTTATGTGTATAATAATGACTGTCTAGTAATGAATAAAATAACAACTTATTTATATGTCATTACGTGAAAGTTATTATTGTAGTACTTTCTAGTTAACAATGAAATCTATCTAGAAAAATATTTATTGATCGTGAAAGTGAGTTTCGAACACAATAAAATAACTTTGGTTTACTACAATATTTATTACCAAATCTAATTATTTTCGCATATTCTTCAATATACGTATTCATATATTTGCTTTGTAAAATTATGATTTTTAACAATCCCATAAAAGGTACAAGTTTTATAATTATGTTTCAAAGTTCTATTTGTTTATAGTTTAAACCTATTCTATTAAATTTTGCATTTTTTGAATACTTTTAGGCAATCAGTAATCTATTAACTTTTGGATATTTGTAGGCAAAAAGTATAGGGTACCGCATACATTTTGAACTTCTCAAACAAAAATGTATTTTAGGATACACTTTGTGGGAGAAATTTTTAGTAATTTAAAAAAGTACTATTGAAGAAAATTTTTTTTGAAAAATAATTTTTTGGAAAAGGAAATTTGTTTAAAGCATTTTACGGCTTGTAAAAAGTATTTTCCAAAAAAAAAAATTATTTGAAGAAAGACCTCTTTTTTAATTTTTTTAAAGAAACGGATTTTTTTTTTGAATTTTGTAAAAATTTATTTTTGCGGGATGCACTCTTTGGGGAAAATTGTAATTATTTATAAAAGTACTTTTTGGGAAAAGTACTATTTTAATATAATATTTTGGAAGAGGAAATTTTTAAAACTTGCGGCTTGGGAAAATATATTCGAAAAAAAAACTATTTGAAATGAAAACAATTTGTTAACTTTTTTTTAAAACACTGTTTAGAAAGATATTTTTTTCGAATTAACATTTTTTGAAAAAACATTCTTGGGAAATGGATATTTTTTTGTATTTTTTAAAAAACAAATTTTAGGATATACTTTGTGGGCGGAAAAATTTTAATTATTTGAAAAATTACTTTTTAAAAAAAGTACTATTGGAAAAAAAATTTTTTGAAAAAATTTTTCTTGAAGAGAAAACTTTCTGAAACATTATTTACGGCTTGGAAAAACAGTTTTTTTATAAAACAATTTTTTAATTTTTTTTTTTAATTTTTTAGAAAAATATTTTTTTAAATTTACACTTTCTTAAAACGATTTTTGGGAAATGGATTTTATTTGTATTTTTTTAAAATGTTTTTTTTTTAAAGGCTGCACTTTTTGGGTGAAAAATTGTACATGCTATTGATAAGTGACTTCTATAGAAATAAAAAATATGCAACCACTCATATGGAAAATTGAAATTCGGTATCAAAGATATTTTTATATCTTAAAAAAATAATAGTATTTTTATATAATTTTTCTGTGACTTGAAAAGTTCTTAATAAGTCAATAAATTTGATAGAATTTTTCTTTGCTATGTGTATTTAAATCATTTCTATTTTCTGCCTGAATTCTAATTCAATTATTTCATATACGTCTTTGCTTTTTCATTATAAAAATTATATAATCCATTTTAATTTTAGTTACAAAAACTTATTACCAACATCAACTTTATAATATCCCTCTCCAATGTATTTCAGTTAATCGTTAAATAACACAATTTGACATTTCATTTAATTTTGCAATTTATTTATCTTTTTTTTTTTAAATTTATTTTTTCAATAAGAAGAAAAATCTTTCCAATTAAATGTGGAAGATCGTGCATTAACTATTGCATAATAATGCATTATTTTTTGAAAAATAAAACAATAGTAAATATTACAAGAGCGTTCGTTCTTCTCATTCAATTACTCGCATGACATTGAACTTTTTATGGACTTTCAATTTCATTGGCTTCTTGTAAGTGAATAGCAAAAAAAAAATAAAAAATAATAAACGTAAAGATTATATTACATAAGCGTATTATATTAGATGTTTTATCATTGTGTTATTAATAGCTTGTAATATTGCATAATAAATGTTGATGATATTCGATCGATATTTATTTTATGTTAAGCAAATAAATTTAATTGTTATTGTTGATAAAAACAAAATTAACAGAATCTCTAATTGACATATCTTCATTTTAAGATAAGTGTTTGTTTAAATGTTTTGTATTAAATTTATGTGAGACTTGTAGTCAAAATAAATTTGAAAAATTTAATTTTTTTTAACAAACAACACAGCCCGCGAAGCGATTAGCTTCTCTAGGGAAAACACTCAGAGTCTATGGCGAGAATTGGCTGAGAGAGAACTGAGAGGCCAGTATCGCTACCACTCAGCCACAGGGGTACCCACTGAATCCTATTAAACTCTAACTCTACCATTAGAAAATACATATTTTGCTTAAATATTTGTAAAAAGCAAATTTAGACTTAAAACCTTAAGGCCTTATTCTTAAAAAGTATTGTTAATTTATAATAGGCTTATGAAACAAATTTCTATACAAAAATTGTTTATAAGGCCTTATAAAAAAAAATTTTATTTTTATTTTTAAATTTTCTAAAACTAAATTAAATGTACGTACGTATACAGCCTTGAAAAACGTTTTACTGTCAACTCTAAATTAAACAATGACAATAATCTTGAACGCAAATAACTACGCTTGGAGACAAAATGCTTCAAGAATAATAAAATTGAAAAGTAAAAAGATTATAATCCAGCAAAAACTAAAAAGTACAAATAATTGTTGCCTTCTAACGATCATAAAAACAATGAGTGAATATGTTCTGAATAATCTTAACAAATAGAATGTTTTTTTTTTAAATACATTGAGAGGTATGTTAGAGCACCGTACTTAATTATTAGCTTAGAAATAGAAAAGTAAGAAAACATTAGGGAAGTTCAGATCTACATACTATATAAATAAAAATCATATGTCGCTCGTTGTTGGTAATCGCATGACGTTAGAATTGTAATGTTAATAATATACAAATTCAAAAGCATTTTCTGGCTTTTCACAGAATACACCCCTAATTTCGATATTTTTTTTTCAAATGTTTGTCACTACCACATCTTTATGGAAAGAAAAGTTGAACACGCCCACTTTTAAAATCAATTTTTTTTAATTACTTCCAAATCGGAGAATCGATCGATTTGCTTTAGTTTTTAATACTAGCAAAAAATTTAAAGAATTAGTATTAAGGAGTGGCCTAGTGGGTGTGGCACCTTCCATTTAAAGCATATTTGCTTTGAAATAGGTATCTTGGGAAATAAAACGTAAACTAGCTGAGATTCTCTAGGAGTTACCCCATTGACCTAACAAGTAAATAAAAAAGAAAAAATCGAAATAAAAATAAGTAGGCGTGGCGCCTCCCATACACAAATTTTTAATTTTGGAATCACTTTGAATTTGAAATTCTGTGCAAGTACCAAATTTTTGTAATGTTCAATGTCTTACAAAAAAAATTTTAATTGGACATGTGGGCGTGGCAGCTCCCTAAAGGGAAATTATTCACTCTGAGATATCTCGAAAACTAATATAGGGAGAACTTTGAAATTGTTTAGGAATAACTCTGTTAATACTGCGCATTGTCTCTAAAAACAATTTTAGAATTGAACACGTGTGCGCGGGGATGTCTCTCATATAGTGATTTGTATTCGCCTTCAAAAATAATACCAGTGAATCGATCTTGCTGATTTCCCTACAGCGTATTAAGGTATGGACTCGCTAACTTAGACAATCGCACGATTTACTAAAAAAAATACAACCATAATCTGATGAATTGTTCTTATCTTTTGAAAATTTTCATGGGCTTCATCATACCAGGGTTGCATTTTTTTAGTACTCGTAAATCGTGCGATTGTACAGGATAGTGTATGGCGGGCTTTACTGATGTTCTAGAAAGAACAAAAAATTCTATTGGTTTCTATAGTTATAGTTATGGCTAATGCGTTATGGCAAGTCATTTATAATCAAAAACAGTGCTGCCCATAAGTTTGTTTTAAAAAGCTGTTTTGTATGGTTATAATTATAATTAATAATTATTTTTCATAAAATTTTGTCCCAATTTTATTTTTACATCCCTAATAAAATTTGCATTAATGCACAATCATACATAAATATGTAGAGCGACTAATCTATTACTCGTTTTCCTCTCTATGGTTTTCTGCATTTATCTTAATAAAAGCACTAATGGTAACAAATCAATCATTTGTGAATAATAAGACGAAGAAAAAAAATTGTCTTGCCTTTTTTAAGAACTACGAGTACGAATGTACCAAAAGCCGATAATTTTTTTTCTTTTGCTTCTCAATCAGTGGAAATGAAATCTAAGTTGACAATTTTGGCCTTTTGTGAAGTTGTCAAAAATGATTAAGAAAAATTAACGTTTGGCGTGCTTATATAGAATTTTTTCTTTTCATACTCAACATGTGTCAAATTATTAAATAATTGTTTGCTGGTACAAATGTATTATTTTTTTCTTAAGAGTGCCAGATATGCTAAGAATAAAAATTATATTAAGACTTTAAGTTGCTGAAGTTGTTTGTCAAAGTAACCTCAAGTATAATTATAATGGTTAGAAGACTATTTTAGAGCAAAATAAAATGCATATACTTCAATATAAAAGTGTCATAAAAGAAAGTGCTTTGCATCAAACCTTAGCTCGCCGGTAGCATGCATTTTTAAGGCCGATGTTGCCGATATCTATAATTTACTAAATTTTAGGGTTCCGTACACCAAAGGTGAAAAGGAGTCCTATGATTTTAACTAAGAACGGACCTGTAATTTCCACAGAATATGTAAAACTTTAGCCGCTACAACAACAAATATATGAGAATTAAAAGTTAAAGGGTGTTTTAAAAAGCAACGAGATATGTTGAAATCCTAATGTTATATGCAGACTTTTATATAAAGACACTTGAAATTTTTAAAGTTGTGTAACTTTATGCAGACTAGACCGAAAGAATTTTGCTTCATAAGTCAAATGAAACAATTTAATTAAAATTTTTTCACAAATCTAATGATAATTTCACAAATCCAATGAAAATTTCATGAATATTGAGAAAGAATTTCATTGGAATTGCTTTTTTGGTATTCTGGTTTCGTAAGAATATTTGATTGGATTTATGACAAAAATATTTTCTAATTATTAAGAAACCCCTTTATATTTAAGTTATTTCATTCTTTTCATGAAATTATTTTATTGTTTCGATGAAGTTATAGAGCACTGCATTAATTACACTGTTAAATAAATTTGATGAAGTTTTCAATAAAATAATTTTAACTAAAATGGTTTCATTAATCCAACGAAGCGTGACGTTGGTTGAATTTTAATGAATTTTTCATTAGATTAATGTCGAAATTCATAGAATTTCTGCCGAAAATTCTTTCAGTGTATGTACACCAATTAGCACTGAAACTTAAAAAATAAAGGATAAAGGGTGTTCTATAAGTAAATGTAATTTTGACTGTGTAATTTCGACAACTCTCTGTATCGTGGAAACCGTAAGAAGCAAAATCTTAAAAGTTTCTAAAACGCTAAAACTAAAAAATCCCAAAATTAAAAAAAAATGTAGAAACGAGAAATTGTCAAATTGAAAAATCGCTAAAACGAAAAAAGTACCACAACTAAAAGAATCGCTAAAACTAAAATAAATCGCCAAAAACCGAAAAAACTGATAAAACAGATAAAAATCGTTAACAAAAAAAAAAAAAAAAAGCGCCAAAGCTAAAACAAAAAATAGAAAACACTAAAACTAAAAATATGTCTTGTAATAAACAAAATATCACCAAAAACAAAATAAATCGCTTAAAAGCAAAAATATCACTGAAAGTTAGAATGTCGCAAAAACATACAAAAAAATCCGCCACAAACCGGAAAATCGCTAATATTAAAATAAAACAAAAAATCACCAAAAAGCAATAAGCGCCAAAATGCAAAAAGCGCCAAAACTAAAAAAATCGCCCAAACTAAAAATATTAATTTGAAGAAAAAAAATTACCAAACATAAAATAAAAAATAATAAATAAAAAAAGGAAAAAAGCCGCTAACGTAAAAAGTGCAAATAATATAAAAAAAATCGCTGAAAATAAAAAAACCCGAAAAATGTCGCTAACACTGAACACAACAAAAAATCGCCAAAACGCAAAAAAGTTTCAAATATATAAAAAATCGCTGAAATTTAAATTTTCTTCCTTTTTTTTAACAATACAAAAACTATAAAATGTTAGTATTTAGAAGAGATACTCGATTATATAGGCTAAAGTCCATGTCCCTCATTTACTCAAACTAGTAAAAAAATATAATTTTTGAATTAGCGATTCAGAATTTTTCCTCACATCGACTTTCATATTGTGTAAATTCGTAATTCATAATTAAAAATATAAAAATATGTTGCCTACTTAACTCTTGAAAGCAAAATAAAATTTTCTTTTTCCATTAAGTTGTGTATAAATTAAAAACTTTGAGATCGATTTCAGACAAACAAGTTTTTTCAGTTATGATGTTGTTGGATTAAATGAGCGATATGTGGTCCCCGTATGAAAACCTTCGTGAGCGAGTCAAAGTCGCACTTTACTGAATTTATTATTATTTTGTTTCAGATCTTTTATTTTTTAATTTAGGGAGTTCGTTGTGTTACCTCGTAGGGCCTTGTTTAATTTCTGCTAGCGAATATTTTAAGGACGTTAACGAAGAACCAAGTTGCCTTAGAGTAGAATTTAGTTCAGCCTAAACATTGGCAAATGAAAGTTTTTAATCTCATAAAGGTGACCAATTTTCAAACTTTTCGATAATTAAAAAAAAAAAAAAAAACTTAGCATCATGGTTGTATAAAGTTGCTTATTTTCATCAAAATAATTTTATATCAAACTCCTGGTGCCTATCTATACGTCAGATGAACTAATTTTAACTCTTTACTTTACTTTATTGATGCAGGCAAATTAAGATACACACTCCACTATTTCTAGTTAAACTCACTAGTCTAACGAGGCATATTTATATGGCAAGTTTCCTTGAGGTCAAAAGGCCAAAGGTCTAATCTTATTTAAAAACTAAACAAGTTGTCTTTGCTAAAACAGACAACTCAATTAAAAAAGAACCACATGAGTTTTATATTTTATTTTTTATTTTTTTTCTGAAGAAATAATACAGAAACGTGACAACAATTTATTTATTTAGTTGTTATTTAAAATTTAATTTAAATCAATTCAAGGTACACACTCCACTTATTGCGACTCTATTATAAGCACAAACAAAATCACACATTTAAGATTAGAACAACAAAATAATTTAAAATATGTTAAGAAAAAAATTCATTAATATGCATTAAATTGTGCGACAATAAATAAAAGGGCATGATGTTATGTGATGCGATGGAACTGAACTGGTTCATTTATTTGCCGGACAACAAAAAAAATTAAACAATAATGCTTAAATTAAATCTACAATAATGCCTGCGCAAGTTACGTAATATAGAAATAAATTCAGTAAAGTGCGACTCTGCCTCGCGCACGGAGGGTTCCGTACGAACACTAGATATGTAATTTAATACAAACATCATCCTATATAATATATAGTTTTGGCATTTTTTTTCGTTTTTGGGGTCTTTTCGGTTTTTTTTTTGTTTTGGCGGTTTTTGCGTTTTTTCGGTTTTGGCGATTTTTTTAAGTTTTGGCGATTTTTTTTAATTTTTGGCGTTTTTTTTTTTTTTTTTGGTTTGGCGATTTTATAATTTTCGGTTTTTTTAGTTTTACCGTTTTTGAAAATTTCAAGTTTTTGGCGATTTTTTTAAGTTTTGGCTCCTTTTTTAGTTTTGACACTTTATTTTCTTGTTTTGGCGATTTTTTCAGTTTTTGGAGTTTTTTAATTTTGGCGATTTTTTTTATTTTTGGCGATTTTTTTCATGTTTGCGATTTTTTTTTTATTTAAATTTTTTTAGTTTTGGCGACATTTTCGCGTTTTGGCGATTTTTTTTTAGATTTTTGGGGTTTTTTTCATTTTGGCGTTTTTTTCATTTTGGCGATTTTTTCGAATTTGGCGATTTATTTTAGTGTTAGAATTTTTTTTTTTAATTTTGGCGATTTTTTTCGTTTTGGCGATTTTTTTTGCGATTTTTTTTTTTTTGGTTTGGCGATTTTATAATTTTCGGTTTTTTTAATTTTACCGTTTTTGAAAATTTCAAGTTTTTGGCGATTTTTTTAAGTTTTGGCTCCTTTTTTAGTTTTGACACTTTATTTTCTTGTTTTGACGATTTTTTTCGGTTTTTGGAGTTTTTTCATTTTGGCGATTTTTTTTATTTTTGGCGATTTTTTTCATTTTTGCGATTTTTTTTTATTTAATTTTTTTTAGTTTTGGCGACATTTTCGCGTTTTGTCAATTTTTTTTTTAGATTTTTGGCATTTTTTTTTATTTTGGCGTTTTTTTCATTTTGGCGATTTTTTTGAATTTGGCGATTTATTTTAGTGTTAGATTTTTTTTTTAATTTTGGCGATTTTTTTTTTAATTTTTGGCGATATTTTTTTTTTTTTTTTTTTTTTGGTTTGGCGATTTTATAATTTTCGGTTTTTTTAGTTTTACCGTTTTTGAAAATTTCAAGTGTTTGCCAAGATATAGCAAATTGTCAAAATTACATAGTCAAAATTGCATTAACTGATGGACCACCCTTTAATTTTAATTTTTTTAAATTTTAGTGCTAATTGTTGTAGTCTGTATGAAAATACACTAATTTTACAAATTTCAAGTTTCAATATACATATGTTCATACAATTGTATGTATATTACATGGGATTTTAACATTTTTCGTTGCTGGTTTTGGAACACCCTTTAATTTTTAATTCTCATGTATTTTTTGTTGTAGCGGCCAAGGTTCTACCTACTGTGTCCAAATTTCAGGTCCGTAGCTCTTACGGTTCCTGAGAAAATACCGTGTGACGGACAGACGGACAGCATAGCGAAAACAATAGGGTTCCTTTTCACCTTTGGTGTACGGAACCCTAAAAAGATCCTTAAGAACAAAATTATTTCAAACATTTGTTCTAATAATCAGTGTTATACAATATATCTCTTTAGTATTATAAACAAACACTTAACTTAAATTTCATATTAATAAAAAATCACTTAAAGACTTTTTTTTAATGGAACACATAAAATTTTAATTGAACACTTACGAGAGAAGCGAAATCCAAATGAACAATAATGACGCCAATTTAACAAGACTAAATTGCATTTACCATATCAAAGCTGCAAATCTTAAGGCAAAAACTCAAAATCAGAACATTTTTACTAAATGTAGGTGATTAGTATAATAAATATCTAAATTGACCGATTAAAAGCCAAGAATGTATATCGAGCAGAAAAACTAGCAAATATTAAACTTTTATTGAAACAATAAATAAACTTTAGCAGAACAAAAACAAAACGAAACGAAATGAAACAAATTCGAACCAACAATTTTAAATTAAATGAAATCCGTTTAAAGCCACAGATGGAATTGTTAGCCAATAAAACAAATGCAATCAACACAACACAGCGCAACACATACAAAAACAGCTTAAACACATTTATATAGAAACAAACAGGCAGCCACAAAGTAATCGTCGTCGACAGCTACACAAATTGAATTCTAATGTGAACTTGTTAGTTCTTTATTGCAATAGATTAGAAGTGATCAACTACTTGTACATGTATGCAATCTTATGAGAATCTAACATGCTGAGATCTAGATTAATTCATGATATCATATCACACACTTAAGATTGTACCAAGAAGCAGAGTCGTACATGTCTACACAAACAAACACATAACCTCACAACGTGTCAGTATGTATGTATGTATAATTTCCAACCAAGTTTGTTGTATAACTTATATTACCTTCCACCTTAAAGTATGCGGGAGTTTGTTAAAAAAAAGACTAAGTATAAACTATTTATTCAAAAAATATAGATAGTTTTACAGAATATTGGCAAATTATTTGTTAATTAGTTTTGCAAGAGGAACTTAGAATTTCAATTTAATTCAAAACAATTTAACAATTTAATTCTAAGCTTCTGGTGATTTTGTTATCATTTATACTGGAAATATTAAATTGTGTACTCAAGTCATATTCAAAACCAAAATGATCTTGATAGTTGTCCATTGACATTTCTAGTACAGCAATAAGATGACCATTGGAAACAGTGTTTAAAAAACTGAAGTGATTTTCATTTCATTTCTTTTCATTTTGCTTCTGCTTTCGCTTTTGAATAATACAACAGTTTCAGTCAAAGCAAAATTACAAAACGATTTATGACCAATTGCGCAGTATTTTCAGCAGTTGACGATTTGAAAAGTTTGAATTTAATTTGCTCTTGCTTTTGGTTAGTATCGCAAGTAAAAGCAAAAGCAGTCTATTAGCTTTTGGGAGTCACAAAGAGTCACAGTCGAAGAAGCAAAAAATCTTGCTTTTAGAAGTTTGAAGCAATCGCAGTAAAGTGGTTTTTGTTCTTGCTTCTTGTCTTATCTGCAAAAACAACAACATAAACATGACAAACACCACAAAATAGTTTATTAAACCTGCAGAAAGCTTCTAAAAGCAAAAGCTTTTACTTTTTCGCATGTGTCTGTTAGGTATTTACAAAAGCACACAGACTGCTTATATTTTCACTGGCGAAACTAAACAAAAGCAATAACAAATAAAATTGAAACTTTTAGAATCTTCGACTGTTGAAAGTACTACGCAATTGTTCATAATTCGTATTCCGGTTCTGCTTCGACTGCAACTGTTGGTTATTTTCAAAAGTACAAGCGTAAGCATTGGTTTATTTTAAACAGTTGGAAAAAGCCAGAGCAACGAATAGTAAAAAATTTACGACTTTTCCTACTTCGACTTAAGTTTTTAAACACCGCATGGAAATGCCTTTACGCTTTCAAATCATACTTTAAAATTAACATATTAAATCACTAATGAAATTCTTGATTAAAAAAAATCAAGGCATAAGACCTTGTTAAAATATTTTTACAAATAACCAGAGCTCGCAAAATATGTCCAACCAAATTTCTCCGTGCGGTCTTCTCACTCAAAAGATCTAAAAAAAATGAGACAGAATCACTCAGTGTCTGAATAGCAACCCTCTTTTTCGTTTCAATCGTGTTCTCGCTCACGGGTTATGGATGGAGTGTAACACACGAATCGGTCTCTTACTGAGGGTCAGTAAGTGAGCCAAAAAAGCAGTGTTCGCAAAAAAGGTCTTTATTTTTGTTGTTGCCTTAGATATTTCGTCACAGGCAAAGCATTAAAGCGGAACGGAGAAGATAATAATAAATAACAATAAAAATATCTGTAAATCAAACTATTTGTCAACGAAGTGTAAATGTAAAATAAAAGACAGATATGTGTACAACAAAAACAAAATTAATCCTCATGTATTTTCTTCAATAAAGTTTATAAAATAAAATAATAAAAACAACAAAACTCCATGACGTACATAGTATGTATGTAAATGTTTACCTATCCACACTCGCAACATGCTCAAAAGACCGTTCGCAAAGATTTTACGAAATAAAGGGTCTAGAGTGAACACATGAGCCGACCGATCGAACAAAAATTGTCGTTGGTTGAGCGAAGTGCAAGCCAAACAAGAACGAAGTTTTGAGGCTTTTTTCGAGACAGTGTCGCATAGTGTCAGTTGACTAGTGTTTTTTTTCTGACAACAAGCACGAGAGAGACCAATTATTGTCAGCTCTGCAAACAGTGTTGCCATATTTATTTTTCAAAAATCTTCAAGTCGAGCAAAAAAAAACTTTTTTTGTTACCAAAAATCTTTTTTGTTATTTTATTAAATGAAAATGAGTTAAAATTTATTTTGTTTCCTGTGAACTATTAAAAGTAAATCCAAATAACACAAAATATTTACTGTATAGAATATGTGTGAGATCATTATGAATCAAATCAGAGAATTTGTAAGTTATTTTAGTAAAAAAAATCCCTTAATAATATATTAAAAGTACCAAAACTAAAATTTTAAAAAAATCTTATATTTAGATAAGAAATCTTTTTTGTCGTTTTAACATGTCTAAAAACTTCAAAAATAAGATAAATCTTCACATATGGTAACACTGTCTGCAAATAACTTTTTAAATAATTCTCAGCAATAGAATAACACCACCTCTTAAGAGCACCTTTATATAATAAGCCATAAGAATGGTGTGATTGCAGCTCGTTTATATATAACCATCAAACATTATTTACAATCACCAAGAATAAATCTTTACAAAACTGTTCTTATTTTGTATTTTAATACCCTACAATACATATGAGGTAATAAATGCTTGATTACATCCAATTAATCGTTTTAAAAGCTCTTTTGACGTTTCTAGCTCAAAACAAAATTTTATAAGCAAAATACAAAGTAACAAAGTCCTTACAGCAATAAATAGGAAAAAATATTTTTTTTTTGGATAAACTACAGAGTTCATTTTTATAATCTTTTTTTTTTTTTTTCAAATAATACTTTAATTTTAACATTTTTATTTTAAATATTTTTTTCATGGTACACCTGCAACAAATATTTTTGAAATTTGATTACTGTAGTAATTTTTCGAGGTTATCAATAAGTTTTTGAATTAGCTGCATACATCCTCTAACTATATTATAACCGTAAAAATAAATGTATCAGTTGCGATACATGAGAGCATCGTTACGAAATTAGATTACATACGTTACATGTATCATATATGATATGTATCACTAAAGATACATTGAACGTGTCATAAACGATTCTTTACTAAATTAGATTACATACGTTGCATGTATCATATATGATGCATAGTTAAAGTTGAAGTGTTGAAGGAGTAACACGTGTATTCATATTTTTAGTGAAAAAGTAGCGCGTAAAGTAAGATGGCTTCTCATAGAAAATATTCTGATGAAGAAATACAGCGATTCTTAGAAGGAAGTGAAGACGAGAGTAATGAAAGTGATGATATGTATCAACCAGATGAGGACAACGACGACGAAACTGAAGAAGAGAACCAAGATGAAACTACAAATGATGTCGAAATGGAGTTTTCAGAATCTTCATATGATCTACCAGACTTTGAAGAATGTCGTGGAGTGTGTAAAATGTGGAAAAGGTTATTGTTTGTCGTACTTCAATGCGACTCACTCTAATCTTCAGTAG
Source organism: Tachina grossa (assembly GCA_949987645.1). Lineage (NCBI taxonomy): Eukaryota > Metazoa > Arthropoda > Insecta > Diptera > Tachinidae > Tachina > Tachina grossa. The sequence goes on along the minus strand of OX465277.1, from coordinate 109,192,851 downwards.
TTGGCAATCTTTATTGTTATTATGTTTTATTCATTTCTTTACTTTTAACACTTTTGTATCTTTATACCAAAAACACACATGAATTTATAAATAATAACAAAAATTAAAAATTTTAAAAACCCCCGACTTTTCCCAGAAAAGATGTTATATCTTCTAAACGGCTGAACTGATTTTCTTCAAACATAGATAAGAACCCTCTCGATCAAGTCATCTTTCAAACAGAAAAAACTAAATAAAAATCGGTCCAGCCGTTTGGTCTGTACGTGGACACGGACAGACACACAGATACACAGACACATACTACAAACTTATAATACCCCTTTTTTTAGTCGGGGGTTAAAAAGTAAATTGAAACAAAAATTTAAAAAATAGTAAATCAATGTGCGTTTTGTTATTCTTATAAACTAGCCAATGTACTCAGTACGTCCACATAATAAAACTAAAAATTGTTCGTCTGCGTTTTTTTTCAAAAATGTATTTTAAATCACCTATAAATTTGTTCAAATATGATACATGGAAGCTGTGAACATGGTACACAAAAATTTTTTTTGTATCACATGTGATACATTGGACAGGGAACCTGTTAAGCACAGTGGGAAACAAAAGACTTAAGAAGCAAATATGAAAAATAAATGTTAACATTTCAGATTTGTGTCTGAAGTCATTTTGATTCGCACTGTGTTTGGGTGAAACCCTTCGATTGTTTGGACTATCCAGGTTTGTGTCTCAAGTCTTTTGTTTTGCATAAAATATAATTTTTTAAAATACTAGATTGGGTTTGTATCGGTAAGTCTTTTGATTTGTAAAATGGATTATCAAAAACTGTAAATGGTTTGTTTGGCTATACCAGGTTTGTGTCTGAAGTCTTTTGTTTTAGTTAATTTAAATAATTATTATTTTTCGAACTTCATTTGTTTCTATATTTTATGATTTGAACAGGCTAAGGTTCGTATCGCTTTGTAAGCCAAATTACATGCACCCAGAAAAAAGATTGGTTCGAAAACGGTTAGTCCAATAAAATATCATTTCCATTAACTATATTTCAGTTCACGCTATCAATTTTCTGTTAATCCAAAAAACAATCCATGTTCATTGCCGGGCATAATTGTAACAAAAATATGATTGTGACAATACTCAAAATTGATTGCATCAACCGAGCGTATGCTTTTGTCATGACTAATTAACTGATTGATTAGCATAACCGAATAAAATATTACGAATTGAATTTTACTACCAACTTTTGGTATTAGTAACTAAAAAATTGTCGTTCTATATTAAAATTAAAATAAAAACTTTCAATCAGTAGCTGCAACTAACTAGAGGTTCAGTTTACTATCATAGTTTATAACAGCAAATTAAAAAATTAACTTTTATGACTTTCAAAGATATTATGATTTGTGAATTCTCAAATGGTTTTTGAAAGTCTGTGCATAAGATAACAGGTTTGTGGCTTTTCAAAATGTGTAGTTGAGGAAATGCTTATAGACATGCTTCACCATTAGGAAATAAATTTCAATTAAAATAAACTTATGACAATATGTCAAATAATAAATTTCTTAAATTGTGTATTTTTATTTGCATTTATTGTTTATTTTTATTTCAGCAAGGAAGACGAATTTTTCTTTTACAGCTACCAATTATGATATTGTTTTAATTATATTAACCAAATTTTCGATAGCAAGAATCACATTTATTTCAAAATCCATACTGTCAACCAATTTTTTCTGTTGCTGCAACTATTGGGTTGAGGGTTATAATTAAAATATAGTGGTACCACAAGAAAATTTCAGTCGCTATAGCAGAATTCTATGATAGTTGCTGCAACCGCCAAAATTCAATTGGCAACAAATTCGGTTGTCACAACGAATATGTTTTCTCTGTGTACATGATACAAATCTTTAACTGACTTACTGTTCATTATTATTTATATTTGCTTATACTTAACGTAGTGAACATTCCCAGCGACTTTTGTTGAACAATAATGTTGCTTAGCAAGAAATTTTATTTTTATTAGATATTCATTAGTGCAACGATTTGATGGTTTTATACCAACAATTTCTAAGACCTTATGTTCGCCACTTGAAAAAAATAAACATCGAAGTAAATAAAGCTAGAAAAAAAAATCCACTGATGATGGAAACGATAAAGTAGAGTTTAAATCAAGATTTCTAGATAAATTATTGTCAGTTAGGAAAGAAACAATTTTTAACAATTATAAGAAAAGTTTATTTTTATTTTTAGCTTCTGCTAATTTCTTATAGAGATTTCAGTGAATAAAGCAAACCAGTTGCTTTGCCACTGAGTTTTAAATAAAAAATTTATTGGAAAAATTTTATTTAGCCGCCTGTGGAGTTTAATATAAATTAGTCATGTCTAACACTTAGTTTAAATAAAATCTAAGTTTTTTGTTCAAGAGAGTGTGAATTCTTTGATGTTAGGAAAAATTTAATTTGCGATATATGTATATGAAAATACTTCGCCGGGAACAGCGGTCTAAAACAACCTAGAAACTATGTGAAATCTTATAATTATTGAACTTTACAGACATTTTTTAAAAACCAGATTTCATAATTTTTATTAAGAAATTTTAAACTAGAAGTAAAAGTTATAAAATCTTGCTAATTCTCCTTATCATGGTTGACATAATTCGACTTGGAGTACATTTAGGTCCTTTATTAAAGAAAAAATATTGCAATGTTTCTTAATATATTTAAATAAAAAACATCGCAGTTGAGGTGGAAAAGGGAGAATATATAACATTTACTTTAGAGAAGTTTATCGAGTTCCCATCCCACATCTGCATTTATGATATTTATTACTTTAAAAATTGTTTTCTTTTAAACCGACGGGAAGAGCGGTCTAAATCAACCTAGAAACTATGTGAAATCTTTTTATTATTTATTCAGCTATACATTTCGTCATCTATATCAAGAAATCTAAAATTCGAAGCAAAAGTTATAAAATCTTGGCAATCCTCCTTATCATGGTTGACGTTATTCGACTTGGACTACATTTTGGTTCTTTATTAAAGAAAAAATATTGCAATGTTCTTTAATCTATTAAAAAAAAAAAACGTCGCAGTTGAGTTGGAAAAGGGAGAGAAGTTTGTCGAGTTTCCATACCACATCCGCATTTATGATATTTATTACTTTAAACATATTTTTTTATATTCAACCGACTTCAAAAAAGGAGGAGATTATCTATTTGTCTGTATTTTTTTAACATTGTTCCTTCCGATTGTAAAAATGATTTTTTTCTGAGCTTCCAATTGGTCCCATTGTAAAAAAGTAGGCGGAAGCACGCCCACATATTTTTTTATTTGATTTTATGATATTCTGCTTATTTGATTGCTAAGAAACCTTGCAAACGCCTTTAGTTCATATAATTACACAATTTTAAAGTTGAAAAAATGGGTGGGGCTACGCCCATTAAATTCATTATTATATTTCACGTGGTTGTACTTAACCGATTTTTACGAAACTTACCACACAACTTGAGCTCTTAAATAGATATAATCCTCTATTTTAAAAAATAGGCGGAGTCAGCCCATTAAAATTTAATCACCCTTATTCCAGTTGTCGTCATCGACGTCACTTTAACACAATACCAAAAAAATTGGTAATTGTTTACTCGCTCTCGATAAAAATTTTATGCTACTAACAATATATTTGCGTTCCCTACGGTCTAGAAAATATTATAAAACTGTCAACAGGAGTCAGTTGTTTTCGACAGCGGGTACACAAGCACCCATTTTTTGGTGTTGTGTAAAAGTAACGTCGATGTCGACAACTGGAATAAGGGTGAATATTTAATTTTAAGTGGTTCTACATTACAACCTGAGCTCTGAAAAACACACAGTCTTGCATTAAAAAAATGGGCCTATTAAAATTTAATTAGCACGTACTTCTTCTTAACTAACAGATTTTCAAAAAAAAGTTTTGGAAGAGTTTACTTTCAGTTTGGTTCCATAAAATTTTTTCGAAAATGTTCTATCAGATCTTATCATTGAAGTCGGATTTTTTCCGTCCAGAATTATTTTCTATTATTTCAAAAATGCGCTGGGGGAATCAGACTTTAAAAATTACATATTTCAAAGTTTCAATGAAACTCTCAAACATGTCTTTATTCACTTATTTTTTTTTGTCTAATGGTAGGGTCAAGTTTAATTGACGTTTTATTTTAACTACTTTGTACATAAGCTTAAATATGATTTTTACTATTTTTTAACAGCTTGTTATAAACATTTTCTTCACTTAACGTAAGCAAAACGCCTCTAAAGTCATGTTAAAAATTATTTTACTCTCAAGTCAAACATACAAATGATTTAATAATGATTAGGCTGAATAATAAGCAATTAATATTTACTTTGTATTCAAACATCTGGAGAACAAAAATTAAAAAAAAAATCTATTAAGTTTGCTTTTAGCTTCTAAGTATTTGTTTAATATTGTGTTTTTTTTTTGACAGATCATTTAAAACTTCTGGCAACAAAAACTCAGCAAATATTTAAAAAGCTTAAAGTCAATGCCAGACAATAATTTTTATTGTTGCATTAGCTGACATTAACCTTTTTCCTTTTATGCATTATTGTCTAAAGTTTATAAATATTTTTTTTATGTAATTTTAATACTTGGAAGAGTAGTAAATGCGTTAATATCATGATCACTGCACCCATCTATCTGTTTATTAAAAGTGCATCTGCTTTTTTTTTAATAAAAAACAAAAATACTTAAACTTTATTTATTAATTTTTCAGCATCATTTATAATACATTTTGTCTCATCTCATTGGCAATTGCACGAAATATGACTAACTTGAACTTTTAACTGGAAACGAAATATGCTTTTGTTTTAATTTTTGCTTAAGAAATGTTAGCAAGTCGATTTTATTATATGTAAGTATGAAATAATAAGAAAAAAGCCAAAAGTGATTATGCCAAGAGGAGCGTTCTTTAATATTAAATGATTTTGGCATTTGTTTTGCAATAAGGAGTGTATATGATATGCTTCATTTTTATTTTTATTTTTATGTCATCACACAGTGGGTTTTGCTTTTGTTCAAAAGCTGTATTATTAATAAACAATAGTTTTTTTTTTTTGAAATAGAAAAGAATTTTGCTTGCTTCTTAAGTCTTTTGTTTTTAGATATGAAATGTGTTTAATGTTTTGAGATATTAACTACTGCATCATCGGTTTGATATTTAAGTGCATTGAGCTACTTTGTGTAGGAGTAGAAATCATATTGAATTATTATTTATTTGAATTGAAATTTCGGCTGGAATTTTTAGAGACATAAAAAAATACAGGAAAAAAAATTTAAAATTTTTATGATTTCTGTTTTATGAAAGACATGAATTTTTGTACATGAAATTTTCACAGAATATGTAAAACTTTGGCACCTACAATAGTAAATAAATGACAGTTTGTATACATACTACACCCATTAACACTGATATTAAAAACAATCAAAATTAAAGGGTATTATATCAGTTAATGTAATTTTGACAACTTGCTTGTATCTTGGAAACCGTTAGAATCAAATTCTTGAAATTTTCAAAAACGCTAAAGCTAAAAAATCGCAAAATTATAAAATCGCCAGACCGAAAAATCGCCGAAACGAAAAAAGCGCCAAAATAAAAAAAAACTAAGATAATCGCCAAAAACCAAAAAAAAAATCGCCAAATAAAAAAATCGTCAAAATACAAGAGCAAAATAAAAAAAACGCCAAATTTTAAAAAATCGCTAAAACTGAAAAAATCGCCAAGACTGAAAAAATCGCCAAAATAAAAAAGTGCCAAAACGTAAAACATCGCTAAAACGAAATAATTCACCAAAATTAAAAAAATCCCAAAAAACTGAAAAAGTTGCCAACAAAAAAAAAGCGCAACTAAAAAATCTCTAAAGCTAAAATAAATCGCCAAAAACCAAACAAATACCAAAATGAAAAAATAAACGTCAAAATTAAAAAAATTGAAAAAAAATCGCAAAAACGAAAAAATTGCTAGAACTGAAAAAACGCCAAAACTGAAAAAATCGCCAGAGCAAAAAAACCGCAAAAACAAAAAAATTCCCAAATAGAAAAATAAATCGCCAAAACGGTAAAAAGCGCCAAAGCTAAACAAAATCGCTAAAACTAAAAAAATCAACAAAAAAATCGGCAAAACAAAAGAACAAAATAAAAAACGCCAAAGGAAAAATAATTGTTAAAATGTCTACATCAGTACCTGGATTCAGTAACTTTTATTACGTAAATCGTATCGCTAAAATAAATATAACGAAATTTTATCGACTTTGCTATTCAGTAACATATTTTAACGATATTCGCTGTCCGTAATAAAAATAAAAATAAAATTAAATCACAAGATAAAATTCATTAAGTTTTTCTTTATTATTCTTTGTGCTTTTCGCTTATTTTCACGTTTTCTATACAGAGATACCATATAATATTGAATTAAATGTTGAGTAAGTTAAAGCTGGAGAATATCGTAAAAAAGAAATTACGGAATCACATTATCGTTACAGCAAGCGAATAAATGTGTCAATAAATATTGCGATTTTCGGTTCGCAAAAAGTTACAGAATCCAGGTACAGGTAAGATATTTGATTATGTAGGCTAAAAATCGTATAGGATTACATCTCAGTAAAAAAAGAGAGCTACAAAGGAAGTTAATAAGATCCTGAACTTGTGATCCGGAAGAAGAGCATTTGTAATGCTTTTGTTGTTATTGCAATAAGTTTAATTTTTACCAGACTTCAAAAAAAGGAGGAGGTTATCAATTCTCTATATCTTTTTTTCTTTTTTTTTTTGTGTTACTTCATAACTCGATACATTTCAGACCGATTGTAAAAATTCTTTTTTTGTCCGAGAGTATATAGCTTCCACTTGGTGCCATTGTTAAAAAGAGGACAGACACACGCCCACAATTTTTTTATTTGATTTTATGATATTCTACTTATTTGATTGCTACGAAACTTAGCAAACACCTTTGGTTCTTGGAATTACACAATTTTAAAGTTGAAAAAATGGGCGGGTCTACGCCCATTAAAATCTATTATTATACTTAACGTGGTTCTACTCAAACCATTTTTATGAAACTTACCACACAACTTGAGCTCAAAAATATAATTAATCTTCCATTAAAAAAAATGGGCAGAGTTACGCCCAATAAAATTTAATATTTCATTTTAAGTAGTTCTACTGTACTGATTTTTACAAAACTTAACACACACCTTGAGCTCTGAAAAAGACAAAATCTTGCATTTAAAAAATAGGCAGAGGCACGCCCATTACAATTTAATTTTATATCCTAAATTTTGTTTCGAAATGTTCAATCAGATCTTTGCATTGAAGTCGTTTTTTCCGAATTACTTGAACCATATTCAGTGAATACGAAACAATATTCATGATATTCGGCACTGTTCTATAAACCGATCGATTTGAAATCGCACGATTTTAGAAAACTAAATCCGACAATAGAAATATTTTTTTAAATTTTTTTATTATATAGATTCTCAACTATCATATCTGAAAGAAAATTATCATGTATGATTTTAAGCATGTCTGCAGGATCATTATTAATTTTCTTGATAACAAGAAATTTATTCGGATTCAGTTACAGAACATGGCCGATTGAGTAAATATGATTTTTTGTTTGTTTTTATTTTCTTAAATTTCTTTTAAATCAATATAATTTTTGTAAAAAAAATATAATTCATTTCATGGATATAATTTTCCTAAAAACTTAAGACACATCGTAAGTACTTGCGAAAACTACAATTGAACTCCAATTTTGAATAAGTAAAATAACTTCTAGATTAATTATCCGGATGTTGTTAATACTCGTAATCGATTTTTGATCAAAAATACAAAAATATTTTGAAAGAAGAGAAAAAAAGTATTTCCTGAAAAATTAATTCCAGTTTTTTTTCATTGGGATATACTGCGTCCGTACGGAACCCTTCGTCTGCTAATCAAACTCGTACTTGACTGAATTTATTTTAAAATTCTTACAATTGTGATAACCACACACTCCTTGAAGTAAACATGCAAGCAGATTCATGAAATTGGTAAAATTGTTACAAGCGCTAGTAAGGACACGATCAATCAATATTTAATGAATTAAAAAAAAATACTTTTGCTTATTTTTAAGAAAATAATAATTCAGTTAATGTTAAAGACTTTTTAGCTGTTAAGGCTAATGCAGTCATTCTAGACACAAAATAGTAATATGAATAATTTTGAAACATCAATTAAAATTTTTATAGTATCAATTAAATAACAATTTGATAATATCAATTAAGTTTTTTCACTCAAATTAATTAATACAATTAAAAATTTAATTGAATTAAATAAATTCTTAATTAAAAACATTGGCACATATTCAGAAATTATCACTAAGTGTTAACTTTTTTAAGGACCCATTTAAGTTATTCATAGTTGATTACTTTCAGCAGTAAAAGTTTACACTTAATTATGGGTAAAGCTGTAACTAAATGCCAACTAACTAATACATTCAAAGAACAGCTGACTGATTTCATTTACAATTTATTTGAAAAGTAAAACCAATTTGTGGCTCTTTAAAATGCACAAAACAACAAATACTCTTTATTTTCTAACATGTTTCTATATAATAAGCTTTCCTTTTTATCTTTACTTCATGTGTGTGAAGATAAATTCATCGAGTTAAATTCATTTTTCAAAAATATCGCATGCGATTTTTTTTTTTTTTGGTACAAATTTTGTACTGAAACTAAGGGGTTTCTTCATAAAAACGTTCACTATAGCCAAACCCTTCTTCCTCAGCGAATCAAACCTAGTGGAAAATTAAGACAACAAATCATACTAAAAAACTGCATTTACAGTATATCTGAATTGTATTTGTGAAATTTTTTAGAAAACTTTTAAAAATATGACAGTAAAACACTCTTATTTTTCTAGTTCTATGAGGGTAATGGCCACTGTGGCCAAACCCTTCTTCCTCAGCGAATCAAACCTAGTGGAAAATGAAGACAACAAATCATACTAAAAAACTACATTTACAGTATATCTGAATTGTATTTGTGAAATTTTTTAGAAAACTTTTAAAAATATGACTTAGTAAAACACTCTTATTTTTCGAGTTCAATGAGGGAAATGACCACTGTGGCCAAACCCTGCTTCCTCAGCGAATCAAACCTAGTGGAAAATAAAGACAACAAATCATACTAAAAAACTGTATTTACAGTATATCTGAATTGTATTTGTGAAACTTGTTAGAAACACTTATTTTTTTACTAAGTCATATTTTTAAAAGTTTTCTAAAAAATTTCACAAATACAATTCAGATATACTGTAAATGCAGTTTTTAAGTATGATTTGCTGTCTTCATTTTCCACTAGGTTTGATTCGCTGAGGAAGAAGGGTTTGGCTATAGTGAACGTTTTTATGAAGAAACCCTTTAATTTCAGTACGAAATTCGTACCAAAAAAAAAATATCGCATGCGATATTTTTGAAAAATGAATTTAACTCGATGAATTTATCTTCACACACATCTTTACTTCTTGCATTTATTTCTATTGTGTCCAAAAAAACATATCCATATAAAGCAATAAAATAAATTAGAGATGTGTTTTTGGTCAACAAAATTCTATTGAATATTTTTATTTTTACAGGCCTATATTTTATTTGATTTATATAAAGACTATAACCAAAAAATTACTTTTATAGATTTTGTAAATTTTTTTTAAGGAAATTAAACTGTTTTTTAATAGATTCATAAGCTCTTTAGCTGAAAGCAGTTGCTGCACTAGTTCTGAATTGTGAATAAAAGCTATAACTATCTATGAAATATATTTTAGTTTCTGTTTTATTAGTTTCGACTTTTGTTACGATTTCTGAATATGCACCATTAATTGGTGAATACTTTTTTCAGTGTAGGCGACATTCAGCAGCACTTTATTTAATTGATACCACCATGAATAATTCACTGGGTTATTCACATTTTTAATGTATTAACTGCAACCAATTGCATTGTAAGCTGATACTTTTAAGGCTTCTAGGCAAACACACTAGTAATAAATAACCGTGCTAAAAAAATTTATATTACATCAAACTCTCAAACGACAAAGATAAATTCTTCATATAAACAATAAATCAAATAAATATTTTTCTTACAGAAACTATTTTTTCAACCCTTTTACCTTAATCATATTTGGCCATATATACATTATTTCTTTTTTTTATATATTTGCATCAAAAAAAAAATGCAAAACAAAACATGAAATATAAGTAATGACCCAAAATCAATCTTAATCAATCATTAAAAATTGCAAATCACACCGATATAATACTCTTACTTTTTTGTTTTTGCTGCTTTGCATGCTAATGACTGGCAAAATAAAAATTAATAGACATTAGAAACACTATAGAGTGCCTAAAGCATGAAAGTACACAAATAGTGAAACATGTTAACAATTACTTTCAACATTAACCCAATTAAATGGGCAAAATTTAATCAGCTTGTTTTAAAAGTAAACTAGTGTTTTGTAGATATTTTAAATACATAAATTTATAAGACCTAAAAGGCATTTTAGTATAATTATTGAACTTTGACTGTGGTCTAAAGTATTTTAAATGTATATATAAAGGACACTTCTTACTTTACAAGAACCTACAAGGAAACAAAAGTTTTGACTGCAATGGAAACAATGAGAAGAAAATAAAAAAAGATACAATTCAGGCTTAACATTATTCTTTCAAAAATAAATACAAAAACTTGTAGCTCCTTTATTGCAAAAAAAATGCATTTTTGAGTTATAAATGCAGGAACAAATCATCATATCATATTAATTCGTCTGCATACATTTCATGTAAAAGTCTAGTACCATAAACAATGACAATGGGTACGAAATAAATATACATCATTTCAATCTTAATAGTGCGTTAAATGCGAAAATTCTTGATTAAAGAATAAAATCTTTAAATCATTTAACATTGTAAACTTGAATAAAGTTTCATTTAGAGATGGAATTCAAGATTTTGTTCTTAATAAAAATCTTAAATTAAGAGCATATTCTTACTTAAAGTATAAGACCATGTTCTTGTTTTTAAAATTAGATCGTTATTTTTCTATTAGTATACTTATGTAAATAGTCTTAATTTTAGTAACTGCATATAATCCTAGTTGTAGCACAAACAATTTGTACGCTCAGATATTTTCCCTCAAGCAACTATGGCTATAGCCGTTTTCAACATACAACAGCATCTCCACTAGACCCCTGCAAAAGACTATTTAAAAGAACTTTCAGGACATGAGAGATTTTTCAAATCCTTTACTGCAGTGAAGTCTTTTAAAACAAACGCTGAACAACACTGTTTGCAAGACATTTGTTTTAGTCATTGCAGCTGTACAAACAAGGGTGCGTATACAAACGTCATGCATGTATACACACACACACACACACACTTCTCGTGTATGATAGTAAAATTACACTGATTATCTATTGACGATGTCACCAGTACTACTGGCAAATTATACTCTAACTAATGCTATCTACTATTGACATTTAACACAGGCTTGCCCCACGAAATCTACCAGTAGACTGCGTCAATATTGACTGGGTACTTCTTGTGGGATCATATGGCGAAAATGTCAATAGTAAGATTGTACTGACTTACTATTGACCATATCACCACACTGTGGAAAATGTCCGTACTAAAACTGTACTGATTTATTTAAATAGTATGTTTTGCTAAATTAGTAAAGTCAAACACAAAGTATGGATCTGAAATTGTGATAAATCTTTAACTGATGGTACAAAATCTTCCACAGGGTTAAACAAATTTTCCATAATTGGCACTTTCAATAAAAATTGTTTCACGTTTTTTATTTTTATACAAAATGAATATGAATGGTACAATAAATTTAATAAATTTTAAACTAATTTTTATAAACACTTAAATTTTGCATGACGCCACTTTTACCTAGGGTTTACACGTGCAAGTGCAAGTTCGAAAAACTCAATACACTCAAACTCTTTTACTAACACATCTACACTTTCGGCACTTGCAGCCTACTTCCAACTCAACTGCAAAGGAATTTTACAAGACAGTGACTTGTTGAACTTGTAGCAAGTAAATGGAAAGTTAGTTAACAGTGTTGCCCTATTAACAGTTTAGCACAAATTAACTGGATTTCAGTGTAGTGTTAAGTGAGATTTTACTCATTTTAAATACATTTAAAAGCTAATTTACTGCCAGTTTATAGAAGCCATGTAAAAATTCTCGGCTGTCTATTTATATTGAAAACAAAAACAAATTTTGAGTGCTTTGTTTTTGTTTTCAATATAAATAGGCAGTCGAGAATTTTTACATGGCTTCCATAAACTGGCAGTTAATAATTTTTTTTCTTAAATATTCATAAATCAAGCAGTTTATTAATTTTTTAGACATAAATAACATTGAAACAATACGAATGAAGTTCAAAACTATCTGGTTCCGTTAAAATTAAAATTTTTTATGTTATGGACAACTCTGCACTAAAAGGCAAACATGCAAGTTGCAAGACAGTCGGGCATTTGTGAGAAATTTTCGTTGATAATACGTACACAGAGCTTGCATGCAAGGCACTTGCATATGTAAACGCAGGGTTATTTTCATCAAAGCAATAAAACATTAAGAAGAAGCATAATTATGTGTATCTGAAAAAATATTTTCTACGCATCAAAACAATATTAATACTCGTATGAAGACGCTCCGTTGACAATGTCACCAAAATAGTCGACAAAAAAATTGGTGACTTGGGGACACTTAACCCCACGTTTCTTTCAGGAATTTTTCTGCGCACATGCAAACGCACACACATTCATTGACATTAGTTGTGTGTACATCGACATCGCTTGTTAACACTCATAGACACGTACATGATTACATCCATAGTGCTTCGCTTATTAAACGATATCATTTATTGTTGGTTTAGTATAATACATGCTACAATACATTTAAAAAACAAGACCTATTTACATTTCAAGAATGTTTAAGCAGCCCTCTAATCTCTACTTTGTTTATGCGAAAAGCTGAAATACGCTATAACTAAAAATAAAAAGGCACATGCGTATTAAGCGTACTTAGTCTTTGTCATACTGATATTCGGAATATGGTTATATTCAGGCTATGGATATTTAATCGGGCAAAAAAATTATACGTATAACCATCGGCACATTTATAAATAATTTTCCACCGTATACTAGTGCTGGGATACTAACAATAAAACTATCGATATTATCGATATCCAGCTAAAAAAAAAATTATATATGGTCCATATACATATTTTTAATATATGAATGTATATAACTATATACACTCTAAAACACTTTTGTTGAAAATTACGTCAATAATAGTAGGCAACACTTTACAGACTACTTTCGACCTAAAATTACACAACTATATTTTTTCAACGTTTTGTTGATTTTTGAGCACTATATGTTTAATTTTGAACAAAATATGTTTAACAATTTTACGCAATTTGTGTTTAGTTTCCCCATTGTGTTTAATTTTAAAATATGTTTTAATAAAAATGCATTTAATACGTGTGTTTAATTAAATTTATTGATAAAAAGGTTTACTGAATTAACATAAAAAATTCACGTTTTGCTTTAAATTTTACATATAATTTTTAGAATTTGAATAAAAATGAAAAATAAATTTCTAAAATTTGACTAATTTTGTTTCTAACATAAGTATGTATACATATCGCACTTGTTTAACAATACTGTCTTAACTCAAAGCTTTAATTTGATAATTTTTTTTACTCAATTTGTGCATTATTTACAATATTAAATCACTATTTATATAAAACACATACAATTATTATTTAAAAATAGCTTTATTTTAATTTTAATTAATTTTATATTAATATGGCGTGCTTCTGTTAGAACATGTGTACTTTTGAGCTTCTTCTTTCTTCTTGTTAAACATATTTCTGCTGCTTTACGCACATACGTTTGGTTTTCAACATTTTGACGTTATTTAGGCATATGTAGCTGTTTTCTAAGCACACTTTGTTTAAAAATAAACATATCTAAAAGCAGATTTATATTTTTGTGTAAAATGAGACAAATATTGTTTTTTTGATACAAATAACTACACAATCGATATAAATTTAGACAATAAGAATATTTCAACAACAATTTAGACAAAATATGATCCTAAATTTGGGCTAATGTTTTAGAGTGTATATATGAATATGTATGAATTCATGTATGGAAATGTATGGGATTATACATGGCAAAACTATTATATATGAACTAATATATGGACTAATATATGAAATGTATTATAATAAATGAGCTCATATATGAAAATTTCATTATGAAGCTCTTCATATGTGGATCCATATATAGAAACAAGTTTATATATATGGAGCCATATAAGAATGTATGCATACATGATATCTCACATACGATCGCTTTGGAATCAAAAAAGCTTGGTGAATTGGAAATCCATTAGAAAATACATACGGTATGTAAAGTTTATACGCGTACAGCCTAAACCCTATAAAAAGAAAAACTTTTGTTACAAAAGAAAAACCATTCTTGTACGATTTTATACATTGTAACCCCATTTCAAATATCAAATAATCAAAAGGATAAATAGAAAATAACAGAATTCTCTAGATAAGAAACAAAGCTCATATTACTGCAAAAAATTATTTTGAAGACAGTTGTTAGTGTAAAAATGGATTATTTTTTCTGTTATAATTAATTGCATTAGTTTTTAGTCTAATTTCTTAAATTAAATTTTATGTACGAATATCAGTTTTGTATTTTGTTATATAATTGATTCACATTTTCTCTTAAAATGACTTATGAAATGTTCTTTAGTTAGTTTTTAATTATTTGTTCAATTAAATAATTCACGAAATGTTTAAAATCTTAAAAAAAGTAATTTAAATAATTGAATTTATTTCACAGCAGTGCGCTTTTTTAATCAAGGGAGTATAAATATCAACTTTGCATACTATATACGGAATACACATTCATGTATACAAGTGTATGAATATATATTATCATACACAGAAAAAAATAATTTGTAAATAAAATTAATTTTTTTTGTTATATCAATTAAATAATTAATTGATTTTGAACCTACAACGATTTTTGTAAATACAATTAACGAAATTGTAAGTTAAAGGAAAATCTGAAAAATATTTTCAATTAAATTTATCAACAAATAATTTGTTGAAATTGATTTATTTTTTCAACAATACTTTTTGTTAGATTTCAAAGTTATTTCAATTAAAGTTATTGTTATATTTAACAACGCGAATTGTTGAGTTCAAATTTTGATTATCATAGTTGTTATATTAACACAATCACAATCCTCGAAACGATTTTTTGCTTGTCTGCGAAAAACACTAAATGTCTTTGGGCGGAGTTGAACCGGCAACCTCAAAACTAATAAACCAACTTACTTACCTCTCAGCTGGAGAGCAACACTTTATTAGATACGCAAATAATAAATACAAACAAAATATGATTTCTTGTTTCTTCTACATGTGTGCATTCCGTTATGATATAATTTAACAAATAATTTTGTTAAGTAATTTAATTGACTACAAAAATTAAAATTTGTTATATGAACAATGATCATTGTTAATTTTTAAATTAAATATTAACAATTTGTTTTGTTGGTTACAATTCGATGATATTTTTTTCTGTGTATATGGCCATATACTCTCATTTTTCGGATCGGAACCATATATGGGATATCATATATGCTCCATACATATTTTTTTAGCTGGGTAGTTATAAAATTTCGAAAATCTCTTATTGAAAGAAATATAAGATTACATTTATTGAAAAAGTGGTAAAAACAACCAACTGTGGCATGAACAAAAAATAGTTACTCAAGTACGAATATTCAGACGATAGTAATATCGATAGTATCGATAGTGAAATCTGAAAACCATATATACCGATAGTAGAAAATATTGATAGCATCCCAGCACTACCGTATACATCTATATATATTTAGCTAATTGAAAACATGCCTTATGTGCAAGTGTAAAATAATACTCAGAGTATTTTGATACTTATGCGTATTATTTTAGCTCATACAGTTAAGTTATAGTTGTCTATGCTGCGTTATTTAAAAAGTAAGTATAAAAAAAGTTGTTGGATGTTATGGGCGTTTTAATTATACGTATTCGGTTTAAAATAAATGCGTGTGTTTGCATATGGGCATTTGCTGGGGTCACGAACGTACGTTCGTACGCTCTGGATGTACAAAAAATATAGAAAACAAAACTTTTGCAAGCATTTTTTTTTCGATTGGATAGCATTTTGGAAGCTCTATGTTTAGTGCAAAAGATGGATTTCATCGAGTTTAAGTTTTCATATTAATAGTTATAAACATGCTGTCACGAACGTACTCAAAATAGAAGTCAACCTTGGCTGACAGTAGTGAAATGTAAAAATCTGCGAAATGGAACAGAATAATGAAGAGTGATTAATTTATTTTAAAAGTGTATTAATGTAGGTCTCTCTCCAGTATTTACACAATAAAATATCTCTATTGGTTTTTGTTTAATTAGCTTAATTACCGGTCGCGAACGTACGAACGATTTTTCCACATGTTTTTTTATTATTATTATCACATTTTCGAACTTTTTTTGATGTGTAAACATCTATACGCTAGGGGGTAAAAATCTTTTGACTTTGATTTCTTTGCTGAGATTTCTTTGCTTTTCTTTCACAGCATTGTCAAATCGATGTGAGCTATGTATGAGTGTATTAGTGTTTGAAAGAAGCAATACCAAGCAGAGAAAAAAACAAGTCGACCGACTCGAAGCCGACGGTGCGCCGCCGCCGGTTATTTTTCTGTGTATTTCCGTACACCAAAGGTGAAAATGAACCGTAAGAGCTACTGACTTGAAATTTGGACACAATATGTAGACATTTGGCCACTACAACAACAAATACATAAGAGTTAAAAACTAAAGGGTGTTCCAAAACGAGCAACGAAAAATGTTAAAATCCCATGTAATATACATACAATTGTATGTACATATATACACTTGACATTTGTAAAGTTAGTGTATTTTTATACAGACTACAACAATTAACACTAAATTTAAAAAGTTTAAATTAAAGGATATTCCATTAGTTAATGCAATTATTACTTTGTAATTTTGACAAGTTGCTGCATCTTGGAAACCGTAAGAGCAAAACTCTTGAAATTTTCAAAAACGGTAAAAACAAAAAAATCAAAAAAAAAATATAAAATCGCAAAATATAAAGAAATCGCCAAAAACAAAAAAAAAATCGCCAAAACGAAAAAAAACACCAAATTAAAAAAAAAATTCTAGGACTAAAATAAATCGGGAAAACCGGAAAAATCGCCAAAATGAAATAAATCCTTAAACAAAAAAATCGCCAAAATGAAAAAATCGCATAAATAAAAAAACCCCAAAAACAGAAAAAAATCGCCAAAATGAAAAAACCCCCAAAAAACAAAAAAAAAATCGCCAAAATGAAAAAAATTGCGAAAATTAAAAAAAACCTAAAAAGAGAAAAAACGCCAAAACGAGAAAAAAGCGATAAAACTGAAAAAAATCGTTTAAACTGATAAAACTTAAAAAAGCAAGAAAGCTAAATCCAAAAAAAACATGATCAAAACCGAATTTAATTTAATTGCAATGTGTACACAACAAGAACAGCAACAACTAAACGATGAACAACAGGAATTAAAAATTAAAAATGTAAAAGTAAAGACATTTACCATAGATGAGCACTGCAGTACCACTAAAGTTTCAGTAAAAACAATAAAAAATGTTTAACAAGTAAATTTTTACTGATTAATAAAATTTTTTTCTACAATTTTTATAAATTGCCTAAATGATTTGTTATATGATGAGGTGCATTGAATTTTCAGTAATCAGTAATGCCCGTATTCATAATGAAATTCTACCAAGTGGCTAAATGTTTTTCATACAAAAGTTTCAAAATTTGAATGAAAAAACTTTGCCACTTGCTACAATTTTATTATGATTACGGCCCTACGATTTTACTGGTAATGCAAATTAAATTTCATTAGCAGTAAAAATTTACTGAATTTTTTTAGTAATCAGTAAATTTACTGCTTACTGCAATTTTGAATGCAGTACATATACATATACTGCAGTCTGCCCATTTACTAAACAAATAAGTTTAATAAAAAAACAAAACCCAACAAATTCATATGTATTTACAATATTGAAAGTTTTGATACTTTTAATTAATTAATTTAAAAAAAGATACTAAAAGCATAAGTACTTCCAACTTAAAAAAAATTTTTCATTACTAGATGTTTACACATCTCCTCTGTGATCGGACTCACATTGTTTTTTTTTTTTGTTCTCCTTACACTTTTCACTTCTAACTTGATTGTTATAGAGAGATTTTGAAGAAAGAGTGCAAACATAACATATTTTTTGTATGTAAAATAGTTATATATAAAAACGTC
Organism: Tachina grossa; assembly: GCA_949987645.1. Classification (NCBI taxonomy): domain Eukaryota; kingdom Metazoa; phylum Arthropoda; class Insecta; order Diptera; family Tachinidae; genus Tachina; species Tachina grossa. The sequence continues at coordinate 109,174,371 of OX465277.1, read as the reverse complement.
TTTTGAAGTAGCTTAAAAAGAAAATATAAAATTTTGCAGCTTCCAGCCCAATTTTCTCCAGTAAAATAGCTGAGATATGCTATTAAACCATTCTTTTATATAAACATAGACTTTTTTTATAATTAAAAACAATAAATCCCGATGATAATCAACATTTCATTTTTCCAGCCTGGTAGACCATTCGGGGGAAATGCCCATATGAGCGTTTTTTTTTAGTTTTAGTTATACGCATTAATAGTTGTTTAAGAACTAATGCTCAAAGAGTGTTTAAAACCGTATGTTTGTCATTCTCTGGCCTTTACATTATGGTGGGTCCAAAAAAATATAAATTCAGTATAAATTCTGACTCGCGCACGAGGTGTTCCGTACGAACACTAGATATATAATTTAATACAAACTTCATCCTATATAATACATAGTTTTGGTATTTTTTTCGTTTTTGGGGTCTTTTCGGTTTTTGCGTTTTTTTCGGCGGTTTTTGTGTTTTTTCGGTTTTGGCGATTTTTTTAAGTTTTGGCTCTTTTTTAGTTTTGACACTTTATTTTCTTGTTTTGGCGATTTTTTTTTTTTTTTTGGTTTTTGGCGTTTTTTCATTTTGGCGACTTTTTTATTTTTGGCGATTTTTTTCATTTTTGCGATTTTTTTTATTTAAAATTTTTTTTTAGTTTTGGCGACATTTTCGCGTTTTGGCAATTTTTTTCGATTTTTGGCGTTTTTTTCATTTTTGCGTTTTTTTCGTTTTGGCGATTTTTTTTTTTTTTTGGTTTGGCGATTTTATAATTTTCGGTTTTTTTAGTTTTACCTTTTTTGAAAATTTCAAGTGTTTGCCTCTTACGGTTTCCAAGATATAGCAAATTGTCAAAATTACATAGTCAAAATTGCATTAACTGATGGACCACCCTTTAATTTTAATTTTTTTAAATTTTAGTGTTAATTGTTGTAGTCTGTATAAAAATATGCTAATTTTACAAATTTCAAGTTTCAATATACAATTGTATGTATATTACATGGGATTTTAGCATTTTTCGTTGCTCGTTTTGGAACACCCTTTAATTTTTAATTCTCATGTATTTGTTGTTGTAGCGGCGAAGGCTCTACATACTGTGTCCAAATTTCAGGTCCGTAGCTCTTACGGTTCCTGAGAAAATACCGTGGGACGGACAGGCGGACAGCGTAGCGAAAACAATAGGGTTCCTTTTCACCTTTGGTGTACGGAACCCTAAAAAAAAGATGAAATATTTGACAATGAAGTTTCTAAGATAGAAAATGAAATTTTTGCCACGCCCTAAAATACATCATGCATCAATACATTTTTTATTATATAGCGCTGCTACTTGAAGTCCGACCTCAACATATCTAAGCTCAAGCGACATATTTTTTTTGAACTTCGACTTTATACGTTTGTACGATGTCGAATTTCGTCAAGAAAATTATGTAGCTTAAGCCTTTTTGGCAGTCATGGCACGATATCATACATCATTGTTAGTGATTAGAATATGGCTACATTTTATCTTTTGAAAGATTTTTTCAATCTAACGTCAAACTCTAGATGGTAATCGTATCTATGATTTCCCCGATCCTTTCTATTTTCTGTTCAATTTTTCATAAATGGAAAATAAGGTCTTCTAAAACTTTGTAAGCCAAGCTTTTTATGTATGTATTAATTTTTTTTCTCACGATTTAAAATTAGATTCCTTTTTTGTTATTTCTTTACATAAAGTTTATATCGCTTCTTGAAGTCTGATCGAAAAGTAATATAAGGAATCTTATCGTCGCTTTTTATAAGGAGCTGGATCGACCACGTTTTTTATAAATTGAGATTATGGCATTCGCTTTCGAACAATATAATGGTGTAATGTTGTTCGATATCGAATGCAAAAATCTCAAACTGAAAAAACGTAAATTTTCAATTTAAGCAATTTTGATCTGTGATGACGTCATGCGCAGTAGAAAATTATTTTAAAAATGCGTAGTACGCGATTTATGTTTCTTAATTTATGATTATTCTATTCAAGTAACATAGTGCTATAACCGCCAAAAAAAAGCGACACAATTTTCGAGCTTGTTTTTTTACGCAAATCGACTATTTACAATTGTTAATAATTGATTTTCGTTAAAAAAAAACTAGGTCCAAACAAGTGTTGGTTAAGCTTCTTTGCCGCTTATGGCTCGTCATATATATTTATATGTACACCTGTAATTACATATGTATGCAATTATGTGATTTACTGCAAAATTAAATATATTTATTTCTTTTAATTAAAATCTCCCCACATAAACGTAAATTAATTACACAAAAATATATTAGTTGGATTAGAAAAAAAAACGATAAATCCAATTATTACATGACTATTTATTTTTAATTAAGAAAAAAATAAGCTTAAGCGAAATCTTTTTTGAAATAAATAAAGTAGCAACATGCGTTGCAGCTAAATATGTAAACAAAAATTTAATTAATAGATCAAACACTTAAAACTAATTGTAAACAACAAATCAATATGAAACTGGGAAAACATTTCAAATTTTATGGCTTTAATGATTGCAAGCAACTGCAACTGCAACTCCCAGTCCAACTATTGACGTTGCATATTTATTTATGTAAGTGTAACACATCAAATGTCGCTTCATGTTTACATAAATTTTTCACTCCAGTCACTTGTGCGTCTCAAAATCATTTGTTACAAGACACATTTTGGTTTTTTTCTTATTTATTTGATTTTCTTGTAAGAAAGTTATTGCGTACAAAGAAATGCTTTGAAAAAAAAAACTTAATAATATAGGGTGTTTTTTTAAGAGGTATAAAACTTTGAATTGAAATAAAACACAAGAAAATCGTTTTAATGTCCATCAATTTGGCTTTATTGGAAGGATAATTTTATGCCATTAATGCTTAAATATAATTTCGGGCATGTGGCCGCCGCGGCTGGCTCTAATAAAGCCAATTCTACAGGTCCAATTTTCAACCACTTTTTCGAGCATATGGGGCCATATGTTGGCAATAACGCCACGAATGTTGGCTTCCAAGTCCCCTAACGTTTCTGGTTTGTTGGCGTAAACGAGCGACTTCACATATCCCCAAAGAAAATAATCCAATGGTGTCAAATCACACGATCTTGGTGGCCAATTGACAGGTCCATTCCGCGAAATTATGCGCTCATCGAATGTTTCCTTCAATAAATCGATTGTGACGTGCGCTGTGTGGCATGTGGCGCCGTCTTGTTGGAACCACAACTCATCCACATTCATGCCATCCAATTCGGGAACAAAATAGTCGGTTATCATGGCTCTATACCGTTCTCCATTAACGAATCGATTCATTCGGGTCCTCTTCAACACTTTGCTCTACAGCGGCAATTGTTTCTTTGGTGCGCACTGTTCGACGTCTCTGCGGATGCGTATTATCACATAGAGTAAACGTAGTGCGAAAACGATCCATGGTTAACCAAATTAATTGCTCTGATGGACGATTATGTCGACCATAAAATGGACGGAGCTTGCGGTAAACTTCGCGAACTGAACCATTATTTTCGAAATAAATTTGCACGATTTGCAAGCGTTGTTCTTTCGTCGACCTGTTCATGATGAAATGGCAAACCAAACTAAATATTAATCACTTGACAGCTGACAAAATGGCCGCCAGTTAAAAAAGTGATGCCAACTTAAAGTTCTATACCTCAATAAAAAACACCCTTTATATGTAAATTTGCATAATCAACATTTCGCATTTTGCATGTTTCGGGCCAAATAAATTGCCAAAAAAGAAAAAAAAAAGAGGAAAAAGAAAATTGTTGTCACTTCATGATATTTTTATGGTTGAGCAACGCAAGTTAAAAAGGGGAATGAGTTTTATTTTTTTTTTTAGTTTATATGTTTTTAGTGTTTCTCTTTTTTTAGGAAAGAAATTGTTAGAAATGTTTTTAACATGATGCTTAATGGCAAAAAACAGACATCTTGCTTATTTTGTATTTGAATGAAACATTTGTCACGTAACAGAAAATCAATCTGGCAAGCAGATTGCAGGTGTAAGAAAGTTTTGAGTTACAGCAACTTATACCTGATTTACATTAAGCATTTTTTTTCATGAATTAGTTGTCGAACAGAATTAAGGTATTAATAAGTTTAGGTTTGACTAAATAGATTGCACTCTTCACAGTTATATTGTTCGAAGGACCATTTGTGCATTGTGCTAGCCATGATTCTACTAACATATCCATAGTTTAATTTTACGTCTTATGACTTTTTTCAAATTTACCACTTCGTGATCCCTGAAGGACTTAGAATTTTAAGGCCGAGGTGGAGAAGAGGCGACCTTTCCATTTTCTGCTTGTCGTTATGTAAAGAAATTTTACCTTAATATACGGGACCGTCGGGCATACCTTGTAGTATTCAATAGTGATTATACAAGGCCTGCTTTAAATAACTTTAACAGATTTATTCCCTGTTTCTACAACCCAGACTAACAATTCGAGTAGAAAATTTATTTGAAGAGCACTTATTTTCTTGTTTACTGATTTTCATACAAATTCACTACACTAAATTTTATATAGGTGACTGTTAGAACAAATTGCATGTTCCAACAAAATCTGGGCGATATAGGAGGGGAAAGACGAGTTGCTTCACATACCAAGTAATTATTATTTTTCCTATATCTTCAGAACTACCATAGTGAGGTACATACGAGTACACTAAACTTGATGTATATAGCCTTTAAAACAAACTGTATGTTCCAACAAAATCTTGGTAGTATAGGAGGGAGGTAGAGGGAAGTACCCGTCAGGGTATGTATTCATTAATTAATAAATATGTTTTTTTTTTATTTAAGAAATAAACGGTAGTATGACCATAAAAAGTATTTTCCTTGTACTTAAAAATTTGTTTTAAAAATGAAAATTCTTAGGTCCAATCCAACGTTCGACTTGTCGCACACTAACATTCAAAACAAAACAAATTTTAATATTTTGTTGTTGTTTCAAATGCAAGTGCGCGACAAGTCGAACGTTGTCGACATCGTGGGACAGGCCCTTATATTCTTTAATTTTGTATTTTAAAACTAATTTTAAAATAAAAAGCAAATACTTTTTTTTTTGTATTATACTAACCAAGGAGCCAGGAACGAAATTCATATAAAATGGTGCTTAACCAACAAAAGAAGCAAAAATTCACAATTTCTTTATTCACGCACGCTCCTTATGAATTGTCTCCTATTGAATGAATTCGCATACGAATTATACAAGGGAAATCAACCAAAATCACACACGTTATTTTTTAAAATCATTATATATAGACGAGCACAAACGATCACGCGTAACTCCAGCGTGACTCACACGTGACTAAAAAATATGAAATTTGTGCACTTCTAATGAAAACACATTGCTCAATGACAAGAACAACAAGAATAAAAGTGTTAGCGGAAGTCTTTAAGCGCTTATTGCACTATGCAACAAATAAAGACTTTTTGAAAAACACACTAGCAGAACGGAACAACGTGCTGTCTCTGCAGGCCACCACACCTTCATTATCAGCATTTTTGTACTGGGTTAACCGTGTATGATGTCAGTTGATGAACATTTCCGAATTATATACTTATAAGGTTTTCAGTGCAAATGGAATATGTGAATTGTTTTCATTCATCGTACTACAATTTGCCGAAAGTTTTTTGTAATAAAAATTGTTATCTGTTCTTTACTAATTAAAAAATGTCTGTCAAGTTGCATATTTTTGTTCTAGTTACTTAACACAAACTTTTTGCAAATTGTTCTTCATTTAAGCTAAAAGATATTGCCTTTCCTAAGTGTGATTATTTTATATATTAAAAATTTATATCTCTTACCCAGATTTCAAATTTACGGATATGCGAACTAGTCAAAATCATAAATATCTTTATATAGTTTTATAGCCATTATATTACCCACCCTTTTTATTTTCATAATACAAATTTTTTGCTTTCCACCTGTTTTCCTTTTTCAATTATTGCAAATTGAATTTAACGAATCATTTGGGCTTTTATGGTATCTGCTGTAGGCACTAGTGTATGTGGGAAATGTTATATTTACTAGTCACCCGTTTGAGTAGGAGTTTTATGGACCATCAAGAGTTTAAAAAAAAAAATAATTTACCATTACAGAAAGCCGTTCAATAAATAAGTAAAGAGTATTTATCTAAACATTTTATTTAGCAAAATAATATGAAATATTTATTACCGAATATCTTAAATTATAAAAAATTTAATAAATGTGGGACTTCATGGTACTCAAAGCAGCAGTTTGGAGTCAAGTAATTTTTTTAAAGTGTGAAACATAATTGATTTTAAGTTTATGGAAAAGTGAAATTATGTAGTAAATTTTTATACAAAACTACAAACTTGTAATTTTCTTTTCACTTTGAGACACGAAAGACATAAATAAAGGAATATTTTTGATAAATCTGTTTTTTATTTTTATATTTAAGGCGATTGCCTTTGTCGCTAGTGCTTTTTAGTAAAAGATTTAATATATTTATAATTGTGATAATATCTAAGTTAAATAAATAATTATTTTTTATATTGCAAAATTAATTAATTACCTCAATTGAAAAGAAAATATATTTTAAGAGCAGAAAAATATTTTCCCACTTAATTGAATAAAATATTTTCCAATTTTTTTTTTTAATTAAGATTCATTAAAAACCAATTATTAGTAAAGACAAATGCAAAACCTATTAAGTTTTCAACATTTCTGCTTGAGAAATTTGTGTAAAAATAAAGAAATAATAAACTAAAGACTTAAGATACGAACTTGTCATCACATCTTGAAACTTTAAATGTGGGAGTTTTTATGCATTTTCATTATTCTTCTATTACAATCTTACACATACAACAGACATGAGAGTCAAGTCAGTCAGCCAGCCAGTTAGTGGGTAATGTAATGATGCCAACATATTGTGTTGCATGTGGTGTGGTGGCATGCATGTATTGCATTCGAGCCAACCGCACAAATCAATAACTATAATTTTTTTTCTTTGTTTTCATTTCAAAATCTTTAATTTTGTTCAGCCAAATAAGCCATATAATATAATTGTATTAAAATATATAAATGAAATAAAATTTTATAATTCTATTGAAATCTCTTGATGTGAAATACTTAAGTAAAGCGGCAGACAATATTCTTGATATTGTAGCGAGCAGCCAAATGGTTTTTTATAACTTGTTGTGAGGTTAGGCATGCATCATGATAAAGGGTGTTTTTTATTGAGGTATAGAACTTTAAGTTGGCATCACTTTTTTAACTGGCGGCCATTTTGTCAGCTGTCAAGTGATTAATATTTAGTTTGGTTTGCCATTTTATCATAAACAGGTTGACAAAAGAACAACGCTTGCAAATCGTGCAAATTTATTTCGAAAATAATGGTTCAGTTCGCGAAGTTTACCGCAAGCTCCGTCCATTTTATGGTCGACATAATCGTCCATCAGAGCAATTAATTCGGTTAACCATGGATCGTTTTCGCACTACGTTTACTCTATGTGATAATACGCATCCGCAGAGACGTCGAACAGTGCGCACCGAAGAAACAATTGCCGCTGTAGAGCAAAGTGTTGAAGAGGACCCGAATGAATCGATTCGCCACCGTGCACAGCAATTGGAGCCGACTAACCGACTATTTTGTTCCCGAATTGGATGGCATGAATGTGGATGAGTTGTGGTTCCAACAAGACGGCGCTACATGCCACACAGCGCACGTCACAATCGATTTATTGAAGGAAACATTCGATGAGCGCATAATTTCGCGGAATGGACCTGTCAATTGGCCACCAAGATCGTGTGATTTGACACCATTGGATTATTTTCTTTGGGGATATGTGAAGTCGCTCGTCTGCGCCAACAAACCAGAAACGTTAGGGGACTTGGAAGCCAACATTCGTGGCGTTATTGCCAACATACGGCCCCATATGCTCGAAAAAGTGGTTGAAACTTGGACCTGTAGAATTGGCTTTATTCGAGCCAGCCGCGGCGGCCACATGCCCGAAATTATATTTAAACATTAATGGCATGAAATTATCCTTCCAATAAAGCCAAATTGATGGACATTAAAACGATTTTCTTGTGTTTTATTTCAATTCAAAGTTCTATACCTCTTAAAAAAACACCCTATATATATGTCTTATAAATATTTGAATTAGTTTAGTATCACTTCCCTGCATTCAATCAAATCGTTGAAGGTTTTGCATCAAATGCAGAGGAGGAAGTTATGCTATGAAAGGTTATGACTGTGTGGCTTTAAAAGATTTCTTTAGACACTGATGGAATGTTGTTATAAAAATTAAAATTTTGATTTAAAAAATCAAATGTTTGTTGCACTAAAACTATTTAGTTGTTGTTGTTTACAGATAGAACTAGCTATAAGTTTTTTTTTTTTTTGTTTTAAACGAAAGTGCACACAATTTTTTTTAAACAAAATTTAAATTAATGGTTAGATTTAACATTACACAAGTTGAGAAAAACAGAAGAAACCTTGAGGCACAACTTGTAAATATGTAATGGTTTACTAGTTATAATAAGGGTTTGAGTTGATGTGTGAAATGTTTTAAAGAAAATATCAGCATAAGTGGTTTTCACCAGAATCGATCAATTTCAATTGCATATTGCAATTTACTTTTTGTTTACTGTTGATAGTTGTCAGCCACAACAAAAAAACTTAGGAAAAAAGGGGGGGACTATTTGCTATTAATTTTCTTAAAAACTACGTCTGTAGGTCAGGCCTCTACGAAACTTTTCACACTATTTATTACTTCTCAGAGCTATTACTAGAAGCAGTAATTCAGTATCACTCAAAAATACATTGCTCCCATTCCGTTTTTTAATTACTAATTAATTTAATAATAGAAAATTGAGCCGGAGATTGCCTTAGGACGAATTCAGCATTCGATATCGATCGAAATTTTCATGTAAACACAATTAAATTGTATGAAAATTTGTCAGATATTAAAATCCATAATTCGATCCCTTAATTTCTCAACAAAAACCTTTGCAATATTTATCTGGAATACAGGCGTTTTCATCACTCTCATTGTGCTCAATTAATAATTTGATGAATTTGCGTTGGCAGAGGTCTGGCCAGAGCTGCGAGCAGTGTTGCCGTGCTGTGTAAGCAAAGGACTAACCTTTATAGCCTCTGATGGCATAGTCGTATTTACTCCTTCATGTTATCATAAATATATCCAGCTCCAATTTTAACCAAATACAATCTATTAAAATATTCGTTTATTTTATAATACACGCAGACATTAACACATACATACATATGTCTATACATATCAGAGAACTGTATGAAATGATTCACTTTCGCTCTGTACTCACTTTTATATTGCTTTTGTTTTGCTCTTTAACATCAATACCCAGCGGGAAATTAAGCGAATTACTTTGATAATAATCACTGACGTCAGTATGACATCGTAAGCGGGCAATCTAAGTACTTGGATTGTAATGTACGTGTAATCTGATATATCATGTGTTACTGATAACTTCGATTACAATGTAAGCGGGGATTCAGTTATCGTTTAAAATAAATAGTTTGTTATCATACAAAGTTAAAATTCTGGTTTACTTTTAGGCTAAATTTATTATCATGCTCCCTTACATCTCTGCTGTCAATGTAAGTGCATGCTAGTGAAAAGTACTGACATCGTGGCTTACTCTGTAAGCGAGAGCGCACCACTTACGCGTCCCATGAAACTTTTATGTTAAATCTAAATAGCAAAATGAGTGAAAGAATCACCACTGACTACTACTAAGTATTGCTGATATAATCGATTACGTAATGTATATTTTTACCACTACTGGATATGTACTAATGATATTGTTTCCAGAGTTACCTCTCTAACAACTGAGTGTAATTAAATTACACTAATTTTTTTAGTGCCGTTAGTAAAAAATAAATCAAAAATTCTTACTGCTGTTGGATTGTTTTGTCTAGTAAACAAATAATTCACAAAAGCACGCTGACGGGATAAGGTCTTAATTTAATAAAACATAAATAGTTATTCTCGTTTTAAAATAATTTATGAAATAAAATGAGCCTAGATATTTTATTTTAACCTATTACATAAAACTGTATTTGTCAGAAGGTGTTTTAAGAAGTTTTCAAAACAATCATACTGATTCATTGCTTTAGTGAATCATATGAATAAATAGAACTTGCTAGCAGTGACATGCATTTATTAACATCAATCTCATTGATATGAATCATGCAATATCATCTTCCATTTTTTAGTAAGCTAGCTCAATATTAATTTTAGAAAATGCTTAACTATGCCATTTGATTCGCAATCATGCAGATCTCTGATACACATATACAAACAAATGTATATATTTTTGCAGCTTTGAGTTAAACTATTTTTCATTTGCAACAATCTCTTATAGTTTTCTTAATAGCAAGTTCTTATCAAAACAAAACAAAAAAAAAAAAAAAAAAAAACATTATTGCATTATAAATATAAATAAATAGCATACAGGTCACAGAGCGGCAATAATATTTCCGCAGACAAGCGTAGCAAATTTTAAAAGATTTCGATTTATTTTTCTTTTTTTCCAACCTTTAACAGAAACACCAATAGCCAGCCGCGTATAAATGAAATTCCATCCACATAAAAAAAAGAATCAAAATATAATTTTTTTTATTTTTATTTTTTAACTTCTAAAAGGAGAAACATTATGATTTCTACCAGACTTTGCCGTTTGCACAAGAAGGAACAGCAAAATTGAAATGTCATTTTAACAGTGCGCAGCAACGCCGCTAAAAAAAATACAACAACGTATCCAAGTGGAGTGGGAGGGGGCCATTTATAATAAGATTGCAAGCAAACGCTACGAATGGAAAACGTGAAAGGGCGCATTCGAAGTCATTTAATAATGACTTTAAATAGTTGCATGGTGTTTGTTGCAGTTGTTGTTGTTGTTGTTGCTAATCAGCCAACAAAGATTGTGTTGTTGAGAGTTGCTTCATTTATTCATGTTCATTTCTAACTTGTGAGATCTTTTAGGATGATAAAAATAAATGAATAAATATATTGCATACATATAAGCATTTTTTAGTGATTCTCCCGATGTTACCCAGCAAACATTATATATGTGGCATAATGGAATAGAAATTTATCACTGTAATATGACTTATTAAAGTGAAATAAATGTTATAAGTGGTGGAAATTGAAATACGAGCATATTAATAATATTTGACTTGAAAAAATATGAAAAACTTAGAACGACATTTGAAGTCACTTTTGTATCTAATGCATGCATAAGGAAAATTGTATTTTTTTCTCCGATAATGTATTAGAGTAACAAGTGGCATTTTATTTTAAATGTTTGCCTTGTAATCCTTATTTTAAGAAATATTTAAAAATAATATATACTAAAATAAAATAAAATAGAACAAAATAAAATAAAATAAAATAAAATAAAATAAAATAAAATAAAATAAAATAAAATAAAATAAAATAAAATAAAATAAAATAAAATAAAATAAAATAAAATAAAATAAAATAGAATAAAATAAAATAAAATAAAATAAAATAAAATAAAATAAAATAAAATAAAATAAAATAAAATAAAATAAAATAAAATAAAATAAAATAAAATAAAATAGAATAAAATAAAATAGAATAAAATAAAATAGAATAAAATAAAATAAAATAAAATAAAATAGAATAAAATAAAATAGAATAAAATAAAATAAAATAAAATAAAATAAAATTCAATAAAATTAAACTAAAAAAATAATATAAAATGAAATAAAATAAAATAAGATAAAATATAATAAAATAAGATAAAATAAACTTCAATAAAATAAAAATTAAAATTCAATAAAATAGTATAAAACAAAATAAATAAAACAAAATAAAATAAAATAAAAAAATATAAAATAAATAAAATAAAATGAACTAAAATAAAATAAACTATAATAAAATAAAATGAAACAAAATAAAATAAAATATATTAAAATAAAATTAAACAAAATAAAGTAAAAAATAAAATCAAGCAAAATAAAATAAAATAATAAAAAATACAATAAAATAAAATAAAATTAAATAAAATAAAATAAACTAAAATAAAATTAAAATTAAAAAATTAAAAATTATTAATTATATTATTTCTGACTGAAATAAAATAAAGTAAATAAAATAAAATAAAATGAAAACAAAATTTAATTAAAGTTTAAAATTTAAGTTTAAAATTTTTTAAACGTACTAATAATCCCAAATTAATATTTTACTTGAGTAAAATATTTTTTTTTTAAATTTAATAAAATTAAACTAAAATGAAATGAAAGAAACTCACATAAGATAAAATAAAATAAAAAATTAAATAAAATAAAAAAAATCAATGGAATAAAAAAATTAAATAAAATAAAAATATCAAAGCAAATAAAAAAGTTAAACAAAATAAAATAAAATAAAATAAAATAAAATAAAATAAAACAACATAAAATAAAATAAAATGGAATAAAATTAAATATAATAAAATAAAGTAAAATAAGTCAAAACAAAACAAAATTGAATAAAATAATAAAAAAACAAAATTTAATAAAATAATAAAAAAAAATTAAATTTAAAAAAATAAAATAAAATAAACTTAAATCAAATAAAATAGAATAAAATAAAATAAAATAAAATAAAATAAACTTGCACCAAATAAAATAAAATAAAATAAAATAAAATAAAATAAAATAAAATAAAATAAAATAAACTAAAATAAAATAAAATAAAATAATATAATATAAAATAAAATTAAATTAAATTAAATAATAAAATAAAAAAATAGAATGAAAAATATAAATTAAAATAAAAATAAAATGATTAAATTAAACAAAATAAAATAAAATACAATAAAATTTAATAAAATAAAATAAAATAAAATAAAATGAAATAAAATAAAATTAAGTTAAATAAAATAAAACATTATAAAATAAAATGAAATAAAATAAAATACAATAAAATAAAAATAAAATAAAACAAAATAAAATAAAGTAAAATAAAATTAAGTAAAATAAATGGAAACAGACCTGACTTTGAAAATTCTTATTTCTCTGGAAATTTTTATCTCTCTCCCTCTCTCTATCTCTCCAAATGAATATTTAAAAAAAAAACTGCTTTTGGTAAATGTTTTGTTTATCAAATAAAATATTATTTAATATTTTGACTTAGAATTTTAATTCTACTTGCCAATTTTTACCAAAATGAGCATTGGTAAATGTTAGTTGAATTAAACTATATCTCCCTTTGTTGCAAAAATGTAATAAGGTAAAAAAAATTGAGTCGTTTTTAATTACTTTATTCGAACTTATTTGTTACTCTGTTTATGATTCAGTAAGGGTAAGGTTCATATTTTTCTGTAAGCCAAATTACATGTCATAATTTTTAAGTAGCAAAATGCACTTAAGACAATATTAAGTTAAATAATAAAAATTAAATTTTTAATAAAAAAAAATACTCGTATTTCAAAAGGAACAATTAAGAAATACGGGAAGATATTTTATTTCATTAGAAAACTTATCAGCGAAATTCTCACGTATGATGCAAACTTTTCATTTAAATTACTTATTTTACTTTTAAATCTTAAAAAAAATCTTTTTTCTCGATTTATGCCAGTCTTAGCGCAAATAGAGTCAAACCTGCCACACTTGTTGCTGCAGCTATTGTGGGTTCTGGCATTAAAGTTGATTTTGCTAAAATAACAAAAAAATCTGCACATTGTATATTTTTTTTTTTTAGTTACATTTTCAAATGTCAGGAAACATTACAACAATGGCTAGAAATCACAAAATAGGTTATTCGCTTTTTTTTTGCTTCTCTTCGCTGATTTGTTTTGTTTTTCCATGAGGTTTTATTTTAAAATTGTTTTTTAAGTATTAAAACGTGTTTGAAAGTGACTAAACGCCTGTTTATTTATGTGTTTTTGTCTGATTTTCCACAATGTTTTTTTTTTGTTTTTTTTTTATTTTTAAATTTTTTTTACTCTTATCTTTAATTGTTATTGATTTGTTTGACCTTTTGCTATTACTGGACTTTGCAGGCAATTTAGAGTGATATTTTGTTTTCCAGCGGAAAATTCAAGGATAATTAATTTAAAAAAAAATTATTGAACATTATAAATCAATTTCGACTTTCAATCAAATTAATATTAAATTTTGCTTTCAACTTGAAAGTCGATTTGAACAGTTGGTCGCCTTTATTGTCACAAAGTTGACGTCTCTGCTGTTAAAGATAGTGTGCCGAAAACAAAACAGTAAATAAGTTAGTAAATTACTTGTAATTCGTTCATTCATTCTTGAAATATAGTCGATAGTTTTGAGTTGTTTGCTTGATAATGTCATCTGGCAAATGGTGTTGACTGCCAAATCTGTCAACTGGCCCAAAATCGAAAAGCAATTTATTGATGCAATTTATTGATGAATGCACGGTATTCATTCCTATTCAGTTTGGCGTCAAGGACATACTGTGCGATTGATTTAAGAGGTACACATTCTCACACGTGGTGGTGGGGTGAACTAGCCACCCCAAGATTGTGCAATTTGACTTTGTTAGAGTTTTTCTAGCCAAGTTTATTTATGTCGCAGTTCTGTGCGAATAATCCACAAATGCTACCCCTTGCAATCTGTCAAAATCAGCCTGATTTGTACGCCAAATTCATGGAAAATTTGACATTATGCAGGATGTTCTTTTGCCTGAGAAAAACCATGGAAAGTCCTTTCCAATGAATAAAACAATGCATGATATCTCACACAATTTTTGTTTTATTTAAAGACCTTATATTTAAATCAAATATTTCTTTTTAAAGCCATCAATTTTTAGCTTTTCTCACGAAAAAAATAAAAATTTATAATAATTATCTCAAAAGCGTGAACAAACAACTCAAAACATAAAGTTTTCTAATCAGCAATTAAAAATCAATTAATTGCAAAAAGACATAAATATAAACTCAACAAGATAAAATAATTTGTAATAACTCGCAACGTTTTATTTTTATTTTTATTGAATTACTATATATGTGAGTCTGTTATCCATTACAAGACATGCAGGCAGTCTTGCGTCTGTACTGTGACACAATCATAAATTACATAAATTTACATGTGTTTTACAAAACAGTTGGCACTACAAAGTTTTACTTAAAGCTGCTGGGGGAGTCGTCATCACTAAACAAAAATAACTAAATACTAAATACTTGAAATCGATTGAAATTTATTTTAAACAGACTCTAATAAGAAAAATCGAATATTTATGAAAATGAATTATGTTAAAACTTGATGCAATGCAACCGATTTCAGCTATTTGAAAAAGGCAAAAAAAAAAAAAATGCTGCCCAACAACGAAAAAAAAAATTAATGAGCATCTCTTACTTTTAACCAGCAATTGTAAACACATCATTTGTTTCAGCAAAAAAAATTAAATGTTTTTAAAAGTGTTTGAATAAAAAACTTGCTTTTTAAATATTTCATTTTTTTTTTTTTTTTTTTTGCAAAAGTGTTTAATAAATTTGGCAGCGTTTAATTGTTTTGATGCACACAGAGTGCAGCTTAAATGAAGTGTTGCAGCTACCAGGCAAATATTTCAAAAAAGAGGTGTTGCAAACCAGCTGATGTTTATGGAAACAATGTTGACAGCGTTGTTGACAATGTAAATATTGAAAATGGTGCTGTTGATGGCTGTTCTTTGGCTCGAAACGATGAGTTGGCAAGTTTTCCAATTACCCATTTTTTGTCTTTTACTCATACAATTCATAAGAAGTAAACAAAAAATACACAAAAAAACAAGTTTATACCTGCTGCTACAAACTGCAACATGTCTGTAATGTGGCAATAGAAAATGTTCCATAATTGTTAAATATGTTAACACCTCTTCAGAATATAAATAAATACTTTTTTATGTTTTTTGAAATATCTGTATAAAAACATAAAACTCAAGATGAGTTTCCTTTTTTAAAGTAATATGATAAAATCTAAACATATTGCTGCAAGATACTAAATTTACTAAAATTAAACACTTTGTTGGAAACTTTAATTGATGCCCCCACAGAAACAGAAATTACTCAAATGTAACATGATGTATTTTTGCTTCCAAATAAACAATATATAAAATTGCAAATGTTGTTCAAGCAACGTTTATAGTTATAATTTGTTGTAAGAGTTTCACCGAATAGGACGTCAAAGCCAAATATGATCAATATGATGGAAATGGTAAAAATTAATTTAAAGTAAAATACAAAAAATTAAAATAAAATACAAATAGTGTAAAAACCATTAAATGGAAAAATACTGGATATATAAAATGTACGAGTTAATAAGAGAAGTGAGTTGGGAAAAATTAATTTATTTTAATGGCATAAAAATACCTGAAGAAGTTGGTATTAATAAGGATAAGGCCAGTAGGAAATATATCACCTTTTTTTTATTTCAATTTATTTTATTTTTAATTTTATTTTATTTAATTTAATTTTATTTAATTTCTTTTTATTTTAATTTATATTTTTTTATTCTTTTTTAAATTTGTTTAGATTTTATTTTACTTTATTTACTTTTTTTTATTTTATTTTATTTTTTTATTTTATTTTATTTTATTTTATTTTATTTTATTTTATTTTTTTATTTTATTTTATTTTATTTTATTTTATTTTATTTTACTTTACGTTACTTTATTTTATTTTATTTTATTTTATTTTATTTTATTTTATTTTACTTTATTTTATTTTATTTTATTTTTTTTTTAATTTATTTTAATTTATCTTATTCTATTTTATTTTACTTTAATTTATTTTATTTTATTTTCATTTATTTTATTTTATTTTATTTTATTTTATTTATTTATTTTATTTTATTTATTTTTTACTTTACATTACTTTATTTTATTTTATTTTATTTTATTTTATTTTATTTTATTTTATTTTATTTTATTTTATTTTATTTTATTTTATTTTATTTTATTTTATTTTATTTTATTTTATTTTATTTTACTTTATTTTATTTTATTTTATTTTATTTTATTTTATTTTATTTTATTTTATTTTATTTTATTTTATTTTTTTTAATTTATTTTAATTTATCTTATTCTATTTTATTTTACTTTAATTTATTTTATTTTATTTTATTTTATTTATTTATTTTATTTTATTTATTTTTTACTTTACATTACTTTATTTTATTTTATTTTATTTTATTTTATTTTATTTTACTTTATTTTATTTTATTTTATTTTATTTTATTTTATTTTATTTTATTTTATTTTATTTTATTTTATTTTATTTTATTTTATTTTATTTTAGTTTATTTTATTTTATTTTATTTTATTTTATTTTATTTTATTTTATTTTATTTTATTTTATTTTATTTTATTTTATTTTATTTAATTCAATTTTATTTTAATTGTTTGTTTCATAAGAATTCCAATGACCTTTAAAGTTTTATTAGTGCCAATTTCATACTAAAATTTTAAATTTAAACTTATTGTTTTGTACAAAGTTTGACTTTTATGTATCAGATTGTAACCTATTTTTAGTTAATCTTTTAATTAACAGTTTAAGATATCCTTCAACAGATATGACGTGCAATGCAAATGCATCTAGACGTACTACAACAACAAGAAATATTTCATTTCAACTTAAAATAAGTTTGATTCAACATGATTCTTCATTTTGATCAACTGGAATATTAAATAAACATGAAATAAATTTAGTGACTATTTTAGTGGGAATTGTTACATATTAAGTTTAACATTTACGAGTATTAACGCACAAATAATCCCAAATTATTATTCTACTTGGTAAGTAAAATATTTTTTTTTATTAAAAATACTTTGAAATTGATTTTTGAGAGGTTTAGCTGGATCCGATACGCATTTCACTGTTGCTAATGCAGATCATCAGAGATCCTTTAACACTAGGATAGGATCCACATAAACCCAGCAATAATCAATTTTAATGCATTTTTAACTTAATAGGGCATTTACATTACCTCGAAATCTAGTACTTACGAGCTTTCGAGATAAATCTTGCTGCTTTTTACTAGATTTCCAATACAAAACAAAATCAATTTTTTTTAGTAGATTTGTAGGAAATCTAATAAAAATCTAATATTTTTATTTATTTTTTACCACCCTGTAAGACATATTTATAAGAAAGATGCGTGAATTAGCTACGGTCTGCTTAAAAAGGTGTGTGACTTAGCTACATGGCAGTTATTTGGTTGTAGTTTTGGAAATATTTTAGTTAATGGGTTTTGTTTTGGATAAAAAATCTTGATAATTGTCAAAAAAAAAGTTGGTCTAAACGGTATAGATTTTCATAAAGATTTTAGTTAAAATCTGCTAGATTTTGTGCTGGTGTAAATGGCCTATAAAAAAAATATTTTACAAAATAAGTAAAATAAAAATTTGGCATTATTAGTGCGTTAATAAATGTTAAAAATTAAATAAATTTATTTCTAAAGTAGAAACTTTCTATAAAGTTTTCTGTAAATCATGTTGAATCAACATGAAAGCAAACACGTGAGGCAAACTCATTGCTGAAAAATGTTAAAATAAACACATTTTCGTTTAATTAATTTTTTAACCATAAGTAGGTATTTCCCACTTTCAAAGAATAGCTTGTGGGCAAGTAGAACTTGTATTTTTGTCTTAACAAAAAGTGTTTATTAAAGTTGTAAATACTTTTTTATATTGATTTAGATTTGAGGTTTAAAAAAAATATATTTCCAATGCATAAAAATATAGTCACTACAGGAAAACAAATGTAACTTTGAATAAATATTTTTCATTTATTTTTTTTTTACAGCCACCACTGTTAAACAAATATTTTTTTTTTTCAGTTAAGACACCCTCAAATTGTGTGGGTTCAGTTCCGTCAAATATTTCGCAAATTTTGATTAATAAAACAGCCATGACGAAAACAGAAAACATAAATACGAAGAAAAAATATAAGTCTGAACGCCACACATAATTAAAATATAATTGAACGTATTATAATTTATTAATAACAATTACCAATTTAAGAAAACATGTATCGAAATTAACAACATAGTCTATATTAACAAGAAAACAATTATAAAAGTTAATGCTTTTAGCTACTTTGAAATATTGTTTCGTATAGATTTTTTGTCTAACAATTTTCATTATTCTTGTGGTCATTGTCCGTTTATTTAAGATCAAATCACTTGTAGCTTTCAAAAAAAATATATAAAAATAATCTAAAGGAACTATAATTGAAAACAAAAATAAAAAAAAAAGATTTATATAACATTTAACGTGTCGTTATGAAGGCGTTGCTTTTATTATTGAAAGTTTAAAAAATAAACTATGAATGAGTATGAGTTTGCATAAAAATTAAAAATATATTTTACACAAACTGACAATTCCTAACAAGAAGTTTTCTGAAATAAATTCAACAAATAAAGCAAACTACAAAAATTGATATTAATCTTAAATTGATAGTGAACTTAAAGTATAACTTTTGCCATTATGTTGATTTTTTTTAATTCTTTTATAAGAAATATTTGTTTGTTTTTTTTTTCTTCAAATACTTATTTGCTTTTATTAATATGATTTAATTGAAGTGTACGGCAGCAGTTGTGTGGAAAGTAATAAAAAAAATCAATTAAAATGAACAAATACACCATGAGAAAAATGACATGATCAAACTGATCACATTCGTACAAGTTTATAACTACCGGTTTTTAAAATATAAGAAAAGAGTATTATATTGGCCACAGGCGTTGTTGATTTTCAACCTCTTTTTTGCTTAGTGTATGGTTTTACCAGTTTTAGTCTTTTAAACGATAACTCAATTATATATTTTATACTCGGACTTTATAAAAACACCTTTTGCTTTCAATGTACTGGAAAAAGCATTTGTTTGTTCGTATTAATATGGGTTTGGGAAAATGCGGCAATCATTTCACTTTGAACTTTTTTATTTTGAGTATTTAATGATAATAAAACTTTTTAGGGAATTCATATATTTTAAATATATATGAAAAATTACTCAAAAAAAAGCTAAGTCGTCAGATTTAAACAACACACAGAAAGACTTTAACTTAAAACCTACGTAAACAAGGTAAATTTAATCTTTTGCGGCAATGATTTTGCTTCATATGTGTTTCATGTTAATCTAACATGATTTATAGTAATTTTTAAGGAAATTTTTGCTTTTCAAATAACTTTGATTTCACGTCGATTTAGCATTTTCGTAATATTAAAATCAATATGAAAAATCACATTGAATCAAAGTTATTGCAAGTTGGAACAACATGAATATAATTTAATATAGTAATTTTATTTTACTAATTATTTAACTCAGGCGTGTTTGGCACATGCATCAGAAAAATGTTTGTTTGTATATATTTAAATTGACTTCTCCGACCAAGATTTGAACTCGGCAATACCATACCAATAATATTTCGTGCGTGTTGTGCAGTATCATGTTGACGAAATTTTTCGCATGCGTGTTTCGCACGTGTTGAGCGGCTTGGTATTCGTGTTCGTGTTCGTGTCGTGTCATGTTGGATAAAATCAACACGCGCCCATCTCTAGTGTGAACTATGTTTTTTCCGAAGTTTTCTGTTGAGTAACAAATACAATGTTTTTCTGTATTTATTGATACTTATTTATATATCAATAAATTTCACGTGCGATGTGTAATATTATGCAAGTAAAAATTCCCATTCACAAATGCTTAATTATGTTTATAATTGACGTATTTAAGTAACAAATAATATTAATAGTTCGCAGAGATAAGAAGAAAGCATATGGAAAAATATAGCGAAAAAATACGAATGTGCATAGAGCTCTTTTATTGCAACAGAGGCATATCTCAAAAACTACGTTGTCGTATTTAATTGTGAAGGAAAAGTCTTTACATCATATTTAATATTGTGCAAAAATTTCCTAGGACAAATGTGTGCACTTACTTACATCTTAAGTAAAGAAATTATTTTAATATATTTATTGATTTCTACCAAGGCGAATTAAGAGACAGGTGACCTCATCAGCTGTGATGATGATAAGCTGTTTTATGACGATTTGAACTGCTTTAGACTCAACCAATAAAATAAGTTTTTTTTTTCTAATAAATTTTAGATGAAAAAAGATTTAAAAGTGTCAAACAAAAATTACCCAGCAAAATATTTCAAAAAAGGTAATCGAGTTTGGAATTAAGCATTTTTGGTGGAAGCTCTTCCCTACCGGATTACCAACTTAATAATTTTATCAAGGCGTGAAACTAAAATAATCGATTCTTGAGAAGTACTTACTTTTTTATTTGGCAACTTGTTCACGTAATCTATTTAATCTAGAAAAATCATTCTCCTCATTAAGCAACTTGTACATCATATTTTTTAAATTTAGGTAATGTGATTTGTAAGCGAGTAATGAAATTTGGCAATCAGAAAAGTAAGTCATTATATGGCAAGTAGTTCTCAAGATAACGTATAATTTTTTGCTGGGTATTAAATATCTCTTTGACAAATGTAGATGGTAATATATTGTTATTTTAGTAAACTGTTTTCGACTAATCGACAATGTCACCTGGCGATCAATTTGCCTTCACTTGTATTTAAATTGAAAACTTAAAACTTATTTTCCGAAAAACTAGATTTTTTTAAGTTATGCCACTGTTGGAATAAAGGGGAGATATTTGCATATGAATAGGCACATTAAATTATAGGGTTTTCAAAATAACCACTAAAATTATAATATAAAATACAATTTTTTTTTTAAATTATTTATAATTATATATAATTAATACAAAAATATTTTTTTTATTGATTACTATAGTAATAAAAAAAATTGTCGTCTGGGACCTAGAAAAAGAGTCGCATATTGCGATAATGAGCGAAACGTAAAAAATAAACGCGATAACAATAAATTCAGTAGAGCGTGACTTTGACTTGCACACGAAGGGTTCCGAACGGACACTACGAGTACATATGTTTGTATGTAATACTATACGAACCTTAGCCTAAATATCTGGATGATTTTGTTTTGGCTATTTTATGGTATAGGGTGTTTTTTTAGAGGTATAGAACTTTGAATTGAAATAAAACACAAGAAAATCGTTTTAATGTCCATGAATTTGGCTTTATTGGAAGGATAATTTTATGCCATTAATGTTTAAATATGATTTCGGGTATGTGGCCGCCGCGGCTGGCTCGAATAAAGCCAATTCTACAGGTCCAATTTTCAACCACTTTTTCGAGCATATGGGGCCGTATGTTGGCAATAACGCCACGAATGTTGGCTTCCAAGTCCCCTAACGTTTCTGGTTTGTTGGCATAGACGAGCGACTTCACATATCCCCAAAGAAAATAATCCAATGGTGTCAAATCACACGATCTTGGTGGCCAATTGACAGGTCCATTCCGCGAAATTATGCGCTCATCGAATGTTTCCTTCAATAAATCGATTGTGACGTGCGCTGTGTGGCATGTAGCGCCGTCTTGTTGGAACCACAACTCATCCACATTCATGCCATCCAATTCGGGAACAAAATAGTCGGTTAGTCGGCTCCAATTGCTGTGCACGGTGGCGAATCGATTCATTCGGGTCCTCTTCAACACTTTGCTCTACAGCGGCAATTGTTTCTTCGGTGCGCACTGTTCGACGTTTCTGCGGATACGTATTATCACATAGAGTAAACGTAGTGCGAAAACGATCCATGGTTAACCGAATTAATCGCTCTGATGGACGATTATGTCGACCATAAAATGGACGGAGCTTGCGGTAAACTTCGCGAACTGAACCATTATTTTCGAAATAAATTTGCACGATTTGCAAGCGTTGTTCTTTTGTCAACCTGTTCATGATGAAATGGCAAACCAAACTAAATATTAACCACTTGACAGCTGACAAAATGGCCGCCAGTTAAAAAAGTGATGCCAACTTAAAGTTCTATACCTCAATAAAAAACACCCTTTATATGGCGAGTTATTTTAATCTAGACATTTTTCTAGTTTTGCTGATTTTTCTTAGTTTTGGCGCTTTGCTCATTTTACGATTTTTTTTATGTTTTTGGCGTTTTTTTTTTGGCGTTTTTTTCGTTTTTTTGCGATTTATTTTGGTTTACCAATTTTTTATGTTTTGGCCTTTATTTCGTTTTGGCGTTTTTACGTTTTAGCGATTTGTTAGTTTTAGCGATTTTTTTCCGTTTTATCGTTTTTTGTTAGTTTTTTGGCGACCTTATTACTTCTGGTGATTTTCTTGCTTTTTCGCGATTTGTTTTATTTTTGGTGATATTTTTCTTTTTTTTAGCGATTTTTCAATTTGGCGATTTTTCGTTTCCACATTTTTTTTTAATTTTGTGATTTTTTAGTTTTAGCGTTTTTGAAAATTTCAAGATTTTGCCTCTTACGGTTTTCAAGATACAAAGAGTTGTCGAAATTACCCAGTCAACATTACATTAACAGATTAAATACCCTTTAATTTTGATTTTTTAAATTTCAGTACTAATTAAAAAAATACGCTTGCTTTAAAAATTTCAAGAGTAGTTATCTGTATATTATATAAGGATTTCAATATATTACGTGGCCCTATTTACAACACCCTCTCATTTTTACTTGTCATGTATTTGTTGTTGTAGCAGCCAAAGTTTAACATATTCTGTGAAAATTTCAGGACCGTGGCTCTTATGGCTCTCCAAAAAAAAACAGCTTGTAACAGACTGAAAGACAGTCGGGCATATAAGCGAAAATAATAGGGTTCCTTTTCAGCTTAGATGTACGGAACCCTAAAAGCACGTCTTTCGTCCGGATCGAACGGAGAGCGTTCGTTGTGATTCTTTGTTATTGATAGGAACCGCATGACAAAATATATATCTATTTATGTATATAATCTAGTTTAAGTTAAATAAAATATTATTGTATATTTTTTTCGGTAGACCAACAAAATTTATCTAAATTACTTATTTACTCGTACTATATATTATTTATTATTATATTATATTATTATTTATAAAAATATTATTATAATTAATTTCGAAGAAAATCATTTTATGCAGAAAGTCAGGGAATTAACAAACTGCCCTCGTATGATTATTATCATTATTTTTTCTCTAAACTAAAGTGTTCATCTATAAATATATTGGAAATTATTAATTAATATTAATTAATATTAAAACACTTTTCTTCAGAAAAAAATACTTTTTTCCAATAGTTCGTTTGATGACGTTGATGCACCATCTACGTCATGTGGTCTTTCCCAAACTTTAGTCTGTGTTGCTTATGTACGTCTTACAATGGTGGCTTTTTTTGATGATTTAGATGCTTCAAGTACTCCGTAGTTTGTATAATATTATGATTAATTATTTTACTGACGCTAACTCCGACTGCAGCTCTAATTCTACTTAAACTCACAGATGAATTCAAAACCATTTAGAGAATTTTGCGACTATATCGGGGTGAAAACTTCTTGTAAGTCTTTCCTTTGTACCATTTGGAATACTCTGATGTATTCTTCATGTAATTGCTTTTAACTTTTGGCCTGCGACGAAGTTTTCCGCCAATAGCGCGGTTAGAAAGCCCTAGATCGTGATACGTCTCAAGTTTGGCGATTTCCGTGGAACTAAGCGACGGCTTTTTCCTAATACTTTTTTTTGTGCAAATAAAACGTTTTTCTATTGCACTTAAAGGTATTTTGGCATAAACATCAAAGATCAATTGAAAATTCATCACTGAGGCTAATCTATGTTAACACTGAAATATTAAAATTTCTCATGCTGTTTACGAAAACTATTATGAAAGTCCATTTAATGTTTACTGACCCATTTGGAATTTTTGTCAATAAAGCAACAGAGTTTCATCTTAAGAATGACTTAGAAACATATTTTCTATTTAATTAAGGAATCGCGAAAATGTCTACTATTCTCTAAAATTTCAAGTGAGGCTATCCTATGTTAACGGAGTGTATATGTAAAAAATTTATATTAGTAAATATTTTGATTTGGTTTATTTGGTTCATTCAATATCCCGATTAGTTTAGGAATTTAATTTCTACTTCCTGGCAAAGTAAAAGAACTTTCTAAAGACTCAAACCCTATCCACAATACTATTTAATCAGTATTAATTTGCACAGAGCGCATCTTTTCCCAAACTGATTTAAATAAATACAAACATCCAACTAGATTTTATTGTAAATACTTTTTAACTTACGACGCGTCGTAACATCAACATGTTACGCTCAAACGTTGTACTCTGCTGTGAAATATTATTAATTTTAAATTTTTTTACATTAATTACTTGCGAAAGGTAAAACTATATACTTACGCAGGCTAAAAACAAATAATATAATAATATACATAAATATAATTTCCAGTTCCTACACCGTAACTGCTCCTGGTACTATACGATCAAATCGAAAATACAGCGTATCTGCCACACTTCACAATGTCTCCCAACCAGCGAAATTTTTAATCGGAATTCGGGATAATTTTGCTTGGTCGGATAAGCAAACGATTTTATTACAGCCGATGGAAACTAAATTGTTACAATTTTTTCCACCTAAATTGGATAAAAACAAGCAATATGAATTGTTTGTGCAAGGAAGTGGTGGCGTGAATTTCTCCAATAGTACCCACATATCAGTGGGACGAGTTGAGGGCGTAGTTATACTCGTGGAAACGGACAGAGGAACTTATAGGCCTGGTGACTTATTACAATTTCGTGTTGTTATTTTGGACGAGCATTCCAGGCCGGTGAAAATGAAGGAACCGATTAAAGTACAAATATTTGTGAGTATAAAAATTATAAGAAAATTAAAAGATTAAGTGCACAAACATACCCGCGTGCATACAAACATATCGTTATCTTAATATAAAAAAGCCCTGAATCATTTTTAGGGTTTCGTACAACAAAGATGAAAAGGAACCCTATTGTTTTCGCGACGCTGTCCGTCTGTCCATCACAGGTTACAATTAACATTAAAATTAAAAAATTTCAATTAAAGAGTATTCTATCAGTTAATGGTATTTTGACTATGTAATTTTGACAACTTGCTGTATCTTCTTGGAAACCGTAAGAGGCAAACTTACAATTTAAACTTAAATTTTTAAAAACGCTAAAACTAAAAAATCCAAAATTATAAAATCGCCAAACCGAAAAAATCGCCAAAAAAACGCCAGAACGAAAAAAAACATGGAACTAAAAAATCTGTAAAAAAAATAAATCAGCAAAAATATAAAAAATCGCCAAAATGGAAAAAATCGCCAAAATGAAAAAAATACGCCAAAAACCGAAAAAGTTGCCAAAACGAAAAAAAGCCGAAACTAAAAAAAAACGCTAAAACTAAAATAAATAGCCAAAGCAAAAAAAAAAACATAAAAACAACGACAAAACTAAAAAAAACGTTAAAACTGAAAAAAAGGGCGCCAAAATCCAAAAAAAAAACGCCAACCTAAAAAATCTCTAAAACTAAAGTAAATCACCAAAAACCGAAAAAATCGCCAAAACCGAAAAAACGAAAAAACCAAAAAACGCCGGAAACATAAATAAAAAAAACCCCATAAACCGAAAAAATCGCTAAAAACGAAAACAAGCGCCAGAATTAAAAAAAAAAAACGCTTAAACTAAAATAAAAAGCCAAAAAAACCGCAAACCCGAAAAAAGCCAAAAACTCAAACAAACGCCAAAACTAAAGAGCAGAAAAAATCCCAAAAACGAAAACAATACCAAAAATTTGTATAGTATTACATATCTAGTTTCCGTGCTGAAACCTTTGTGCGCGAGTCAAAGTCGCACTTTATTGAATTTATTTTTTGTAACCGAATTTCTCGTATATTTCGATAGAAGTCGATGTTCTTTGAAAAATACAAAAAATGAACAATTGTAACAATTCCCACAAAAAAAACACTAATTATTAACTTGACTGCACCCGGTCAAAAAAATACTTGTGTGGCAACCCTCTATTCTTAAATAGCTGTTGTTTTTATTTACATTTATTTTCTTTTACATACTCTTACAAATACAATTTGAAGCTGAAAAAAGTCAGCCAATGTATGAATGGTAAAGTAAGAAAATAGAAAACATGTTGAGTTCTTGTTTCAACTTTGTTATTTGTTTTAAGCTTCTCATTTGTTTAAATGAAAGTTTATAACATAATAACTCTAGTTGTTCTAAGAATCTTTGGGTAAAGGTTCCCTGATGATCTGCATTAGCAACAGTGAAATACGCATAGGATCCAGCTAAGCCCCTCAATAATCAATTTCAATGTATTTTTAATAAAAAAATATTTTACTTAATAAGTAAAATATTAATTTGGGATTATTAGTGCGTTTAAAAAATTTTAAACGAAAAATTCAATTTGAAAAAAATAATAATAATATTTCTTGTAACAGGGGTGGTTACCTTCGGGCTTGTTATGGTCAATTCGAATTTTAAATAAAACAAAATTATTTTATTTTATTTTCAAAGCACCCAACGTTTCGTTTGCTTTATTCAAACTTCTTCAGGGGTATTTTTTTATTCATAAAATCTAGCAAGAAAATAATAGTTCAATCAGATTTTGAATTCTACAATTATAGCAATTAATTTTTGACTTACAATTATTTGTTTTACATATTGTCACTATTATCACTTATTGATTAAAAATAGAAAAACTGGACTTCACGGCACAGAGTTTGTATAAACAAAAAATAAATTAATTAATAGGAACAATACAACACAAATTTATTCGTCAATCTTAACGCTAATATCACAGAATTTCAACTAAATCAGATTATTGCAGCAGAGTATTGTAGTTTTTATTATCTTTATCTTCCTTTGTGTTCATTGTACAAAGGACCAAATCGTTGCGGCCCATAAAAAAAAATTAGATGAATTGGGGTAAAACTGGGAGACACGGTAATTTTTTTTTTTTTTTTGGTCTTTTATCAAGTAGTGATGTTCGTATATGGTCATATTTTTTCGTGTTGCACTGTGTAATTTAATACGCTTCATTGACACCAGATGCGCTAAAGCACTGAATTATTAAAAAAATGCGTGAAAAAAAGCAAACTTTCCTCTACCTCTTCTTACACCACCTGTCTCCTCTAGCACTAACCCTTTCCTAAAAAAGATAACACCTATTAATAGTAGTAGGCCTGAGTGTTACTTCTTTGCCTGAGTGTTACTTTTCTTTAAAAAAAATTGGTTGAACAGTGGTCGCCAAACTTTTTACGATTAGAGCCACATTTTCCCCATAAACCAATCTTACATGGGTTTGATCATTGATTCATGTCATAGACGAACTAGTGAACGAACCTAATATATTGAAATTAAATAATTTACAAAAAATTTTTATAAGCGCATTAAACGATTAAAACTAAACCGATTAATTGAATACCCTAATATGAATTAAGTGCGTAAATCATTTTTTTTTCTTTCTTTCAGGACAGCGCGGGAAATCGCGTTAAACAGTTCAAGGATATATCTTTAAATCGCGGTGTTTACAGAAATATATTTCAGTTATCTAAAGACCCCCTCTTAGGGTCTTGGTCCATCAAGGTCTTCATTGCCGGCCGATACTCTCAAGAAAAGAGTGTGAAATTTGAAGTTGCTAAATATACCTTGCCCAAGTTCTTTGTCAACATCGAAACCGATTCTACTTTCATATATGGACAAAATTCCTTTTTAAAAGTCACTGTCTATGCCCAATACACATACAACAAGCTCGTGGAGGGTAAAGTAGATCTAAGAGTAAGACAACCACATATGGGGTTTAAAGACGACATAGCTCATTATACAGCGAACACTGTAGATTCTAGAGCCTCTTTTGCAATAAACTACAATAATATTAAACGTAAAGTTTATTCAGACAGACTAGTTTTAAACGCTTCATTAACGGAAATGCATACCGGTATTGTGCAGTTTGCCATAGCTGACATTCAAATTCGCGACGTTCCTCATGAAATTGATTTTCTTGATAATGAGATGGAGTTTAAGGATGGTAAACCATTTCGCATAAAAGTGCGAGTTCTGCATTGGAATAACACGGCAGTCACTGATACTGAAGGAAGTGTTTTCATGGAAACGGAAAATATTAAGTCTGCAGCTAAATTAAATGAGAACGGTGTGGCCACATTTGAGAGTGATTTTTTTAAAGCATACGCTCCAGCTACATTTTCGTACAAAGCATCTACGCGACGTTTTAATATACCGCTGATGGCTGGTGCACATCTACATAATGGTAATTGTGAATTGAGGATCAAGAATAAAAGGTAATATATAGTAATTTGAAATATATTTTTGCGTATGTATTGGTGTCCTGCACAAGACTATTTATAAGAACTTTCAAGACATTACAGATTTTTTCAAATGCTTTTCTACAGCGAAATATTCTAAAAAAATCGCTAAACAACACTGTTGGCAAGACAAACAACCGAAATAAATGTCTTGCCAACAGTGTTGTTTAGCGATTCTTTTAGAATATTTCGCTGTAGAAAAGCATTTGAAAAAATCTGCAATGTCTTGAAAGTTCTTATAAATAGCCTTGTGCAATTATTTTAGAATATTTCGATTATTTTAAAATATTTTGCTGTAGTAAAGCATTTGAAAAAATCTCTCATGTCTTGAAAGGTCTTATAAGTAGTCTTGTGCAGGACACTAGTATGTATGTGTATATGAAAAGAAAGTATGTACGAGTACTAGGGATGTCAAACGGGAACTATCTAATCCCGTTTGCGATTTCTTAAATCCCAAGTTGGCTTTCGCAAAAAAAAAACATAGCGACCAATGTTTTTGATGTGTAAACATCTATACGCTAGGGGGTAAAAATCTTTTGACTTTGATTTCTTTGCTGAGATTTCTTTGCTTTTCTTTCACAGGCATTGTCAAATCGGTGTGAGCTATGTATGAGTGTATTAGTGTTTGAAAGAAGCAATACCAAGCAGAGAAACAAACAAGTCGACCGACTCGAAGCCGACGGTGCGCCGCCGCCGGTTATTTTTCTGTATATTTCCGTACCCCAAAGGTGAAAATGAACCGTAAGAGCTACGGACTTGAAATTTGGACACAATGTGTAGACATTTGGCCACTACAACAACATATACATGAGAGTTGAAAACTAAAGGGTGTTCCAAAACGAGCAACGAAAAATGTAAAAAATCCCATGTAATATACATACACTTGAAATTTTAAAAGTTAGTGTATTTTTATACAGACTACAACAGTTAACACTAACTTTAAAAAATTTAAATCAATGGG
The DNA here is from genome assembly GCA_949987645.1 of Tachina grossa. Classification (NCBI taxonomy): domain Eukaryota; kingdom Metazoa; phylum Arthropoda; class Insecta; order Diptera; family Tachinidae; genus Tachina; species Tachina grossa. Next base: position 109,144,191 of record OX465277.1, on the reverse strand, counting down.
TGTTCCATCAGTTAATGCAATTTTGACAACTTGCTGTATCTTGGAAACCGTAAGCAAAACTCTTGAAATTTTCAAAAACGGTAAAACTAAAAAATCAAAAAATATAAAATCGCCAAATATAAAAAAATCGCTAGAAACAAAAAAAATCGCCAATATGAAAAAAAGCACCAAATTAAAAAAAATCTCTAGGCCTAAAATAAATCGCAAAAAATCGGAAAAATCGCCAGAATGAAAAAAATCCTTAAACAAAAAAATCGCCAATATGAAAAAATCGCCAAAATGAAAAAATCGCCTAAATAATAAAACCCCAAAAACAGAAAAAAAACGCCAAAAATGAAAAAAAAACCCAAAAAACAGAAAAAACTCGCCAAAATGAAAAAATCGGCAAAATGAAAAAAATTGCGAAAATTAAAAAAACCCAAATAGAGAAAAACAAGACGCCAAAACGAGAAAAAAGCGATAAAACTGAAAAAAATCGTTTAAACTGAAAAAACTTAAAAAAGGAAGAAAGCTAAATAATAAAAAATTATCAAAACCGAATGTGCGCGAGTCAAAGTCGCACTTTACTGAATTTATTTTAATTGCAATGCGTACACAACAACAAGAACAGCAACAACTAAACGATAAACAATAGGAATTAAAAATTAAAAAGTAAAAGTAAAGGCATTTACCATAGATGAGCACTGCAGTACCACTAAAGTTTCAGTAAAAACAATAAAAAATGTTTAACAAGTAAATTTTTACTGATTACTAAAATTTTTTTCTACAATTTTTATAAATTGCCTAAATAATTTGTTATATGATGAGGTGCATTGAATTTTCAGTAATCAGTAATGCTTGTATTCATAATGAAATTCTACCAAGTAGCTAAATGTTTTGCATACAAAAATTTCAAAATTTGAATGAAAAAACTTTGCCACTTGCTACAATTTTATTATGATTACGGCCCTACGATTTTACTGATAATGCAAATTAAATTTCATTAGCAGTAAAAATTTACTGAATTTTTTTTTAGTAATCAGTAAATTTACTGCTTACTGCAATTTTGAATGCAGTACGTATACATACATATACTGCAGTGTGCCCATTTACTAACCAAATAAGTTTAATAAAACAAACAAAAACCAACAAATTCATATGTATTTACAATGTTGAAAGTTTTGATACTTTTAAGTAATTAATTTTAAAAAAGATACTAAAAGCATAAGTACTTCCAACTTAAAAAAAAATTTCATTACTAGATGTTTACACATCTCCTCTGTGATCGGACTCACATTGCTTTTTTTTCAGATAATCAAAACTCCGCGATTTATTTAAAGAAATCCTAAACGGGAAATACCGAATCCCGGTATTTCTTAAAATGAATCCCAGGATTTTGAATAGGCCAACTTTTTGATTATCTGAAGACAAAATAGCATTGGCCGCTTTGGTTTTTATGAAAATCTACTTGAAGCAACAATGATTTTGATGCATAAAACATATAATCATAGTCAAAATTCCATATGGCGGCCATTTTGTGAGTACGAAAAAAAAATTAAAAGTCGGCTAATAATATAGAAATGGTTACAGGTAGTTGAAAGTCATCTTGAGGTTCCTCTCATGATTTTTCATTCTGAATAGACTTGTGTCCAACAGTTCTTTTTGAACTAGTTTGAGAGCGTTCGAATCAAAAGTTATTTCAAACCCTTTTAATTTACATTGATGTTTTTGACCGGACTTGTATCCAACTGAACGATCTATATCAAAAAGAACTGTTAGGAACAAGTCTAATTGTGAATGAATATTTAGGATCTGTAAAATTGGGTTTAAAATTGTTCGCAGTCGGGTTTTATTGATTTTTAAAATTTATGCTTTTTTAAATTTTTATATTTTCAGTCCCCAGTTGAGTATTCCTATTGATATTCTGGTTCAATATGCAGAAAATATTCCATATTTAGTTTACACACTGACATCGCATGGGAACATTTTAAAAAGTGAATTCGTTCATATGCAGGGAAATCAAAAATCTCACACAATCCAATTGTTGCCCAGCAATGAAATGGTACCCACATCATTTTTATACGTTCATTTTATGTACGCTGGTCGTCTGACTTTTTGTGAAATTAAAATTAAATTACCAGAAAAGCTTGAAAATGAGGTAAGTTTCATAGTTATTATACCATAATGAAATAAACTATTATTAAAAGTCCCATAGAAGCTTTTGGGGACACCATATTTAAAGTTCGGACATTAAAAAAAAATTTTTGGGATTCGCATTTTTCAGAAACTACTAAATGCGTAAAAATTATAATTTACGAAAAACGAAAGAGTAGGAGATTCGTATATTGCAAAAGCAATTTTATGCTTAAGTACAAGAGTCGAACAACACATCTAAATAATTACGATACAATATGCCTGTTACCACTCCGGTACAAAAATCGCGCAAGAATAGTATCAACATTATAAACAATAAAGTGTATTCTATCAGTTAGGGCCATTATTACAACTCAAAGTTAGTTAAAAGTAGGATTTTATCGGACGTATAAAAACTTTGTCATTTGCAAAATTTTACTTTAACCTAAAGTGAGCCCTAAATAACAGGCAAGTTTAACCTACCTGGTAAGTTATATATAATTTGCAATAATGGAAAGCTTTTTATACGTTCGATAAAATTCTAATTTTAACTAACTTTAAGTTGTAATAATGGCCTTTAATCTTATATCGACTATATAACTTTTACAACTTGCTGTACAACTTGCAAAGGCCATGAAATTTTCAAAAACACTAAAATTACAAAAATCCCAAAATTTAAAAAATTCCGAAATGAAAAATCATTAAAATAAAAAAGCGCTTAAATGAAAAATTTCGTCAAGAATACAATAAATTGGTTATATGCAAAAAATCATTAGAAGAAAATATGTCGCTAAAAAAATCGCCATAAACTGAAAAAAAACGTCAAGACTAAAAAAAGCCCAAAACTAAAATATATAACCAAAAATAAAATAAATCGCTTAAATGCAAAAAAAAATCAGAAGAAAAAATGTCGCCAAAACAAAAAAAAGTGGCAAGACTAAAAAATCGATAAAATTAAACAGTCAAAAAAAATTACAGAAAACAGCAATAAATCACCAAGACGTAAAAAAGCGACAAATCTAAAAAAATCGCTTACTGGATAGTAAAAATAAAATAAAAATATAAATTTTTTATTAAGCTAAGTCTAGACGATATGTTGAATCAGCAAATGTATGCTTATGTTCATATGCTTTAAAATAACAACAAATCCTGCTGTCAGCATATATATATATGTTAGCCGTCTACACAGTATGCTGAAAGTACCACATTTTTTAAAGTCAACATATGTCAGCAAATGATAATACAACATATGAGTTAGCATAAAATTTTTGTGTCTACATGATATGTTGAATTTTGTATTCTAATATATATATGTTGAGTCATGTGAGCATTTGCTTAGATATAAAATAAATTTTGACAATTTTTTTTTTTTTGCTTTCAGTGCAAAAAATTATATTTTTGGTTAATAAAAATTAGTGCAATTATGACGGAAATTGGAAAAAAGCTACAAAAGCAAGATGACAAAGTCTAATAATGTGTTAAACTCTTCAAAATTGTTAAAACTTCTAAAAAAAACACTCGAAAGGCCGCCTTTATTGCAAACTTTGCAAAAATCGCAAAAAATTGGCAAAATTTTAAGCAAGTCATAATATGGATTGAAAACCGCTAAAACTGTAAGGAATGCAAAAAATTCAATAAAAGTCGCAAAAATGGCGAAAATTCGAAAAAAGTTACTAACAGCGGGATGATGACGAATTCCAATATTTTTTAAAAATCGGCAAGACTTTTAGGAGGCTGAAAGAATGCAAAAAGTCGATTTTATTGCGAAGTTTGCTGGAATAAGATTGATTGTCTTCTTCAGAATCGCCTGAAATTTTTTTTATGAAATTTTAATTTCCCTTATTTTTTATTCACCCGAATTTACCATGAACATTTCTGCAGTATATTTTTCGCGTAATGTAGAATTTTTTGTGTTTTTTTTTTGTTTTTATTCTACTATTTTTGTTATTTTAATATTTACGTTATTTTTATTTTAAAAATGGAAAATTAGGAAACACTGTTCATACCTGAGCAGAGTTAAAATATCAATTCTATATGCTATCAAATTTTCCGTATGCTGAAAAGCTTACATAGGCTTTTCAACAAATAACATATCTGACAGCATACATAGGAAATTTGTTAAAAAGGAAAAATATGGTGGCTACACGATATGCTAAAATACGTTTGTTGACAACGTTAACAAATGCCCTTCATATGTCGTTAAGCATACGTATGTTGAAAAAATTTAGTGTCTACACGATATGTTGGCACTGGTAACAAATTTTCTTTATCATAAATATGCTGATTCAACATATCGTCTAGGCTTAGCTTTAGATTTCCCTCAAATCTATTGACAAAATAGATTTTGTTTTCTATGGGAAATTTGGTAAAAACCAGCAAGATTTAGCCCTATAAAACATTTTCTTCACAAATTTATGTTGTCTTTGACAAGTAAAAATAAAAATATTATTGCAATGTTTTTAGAACATAAAAGTTACATTAAGTAGATTTTGTAAATTCAAACGATTTTTTCGTTTTGAAATTTGTATGGAAAACGACGAATTTTTGTTATTTTTCATACAAATTTTAAACGTTTAGAAACGACATTTGTTAAAAAATCTGCCTATAAAGTATTATTGGATAGTTTGAAAAAAATATTTGTTGGATATAAGGCTTTGGAACAAAAGCGTAAATTTTGTGCTATTGGTATTTTTTCTGTTTTTTACAAGATTGCTATAAATACAGTTTAAACTATACTCAGTTTCTTTTTAAATGTGATTGAAGTCGCGGGAAAATGCTAATAGTAAATAAATAAATAAATATTTGCTACATGCAACATGTTTTAATTTTGCTTTTCAGATTACTGTGTCCGCTCCGAAAGACGTTAAGCCCGGTGAAAAGATCAAAATGGCACTCAAGACCCAACCAAATTCAACGAAATTGAACGAAACAGATTAACAAAATCAGATGTTATAGAGAAAATGTTGTTCGATGTAAGTTATGCACCATATGAAGGCATCGTTCATCCGGGTACGATATCTGGTCTTGTGACATTAAGCGATATACCGTATCAGCCTGTAGATTATGTGGAATGTGAGTTGTTAACAAACTACTTGTAAATTAAATCTGAACTTAATTAATTTAAAATAACTTTTGTATCTAGTCAATCCAATGCCTTCAGGGGATTTCGGTGTAGATAACGACATTCGTTCGTATTTCCCTGAAACGTGGATATTTTTGGATATGAATGTGTAAGTTTTGTTTTAAATGCTTTATTATTTGATTTATTTTATATGGCGTTCAAATAGAGAGAAAATATGATGCGATACGATGTCAGCATGACTGGAGTTTTGATAAAACTTTTCAGCTTTCAAATCTAAAACGTTTCCATTTATGTATCAGAAAATGGCAAAAGTATCGTTTTAAGTACTTTTTGAGTATTAGCCGTCAAACAACTATAGATGCAAGCAGCTTAAAATAAATAACACACTCGTATACAAGAATACGTATAACTATAAATACCCAAAAACTATGTTTATACAAATTTTTTTAATTATCCAGCACAAGCAACTATAACTAAAATTTATAGACTGCTTGAGCTATAATCATAGGCATGAGTATAAACATACTCTGACTATTAATCGTTTACACGTGCGTATATACAGGGCTATTTTATTCACACACAAAACATATTGGCATACAATCAAAACCTTGTGTAAGATATGTAGATACGTCTTTTCCTCCAGGGACGGCCACCACACGATGATCCCATACATGAGAATTGGACGTACTATTGCAGTATGGATGTAATGAACGATTTTTGGGGTAAGAAACCAATTTTTTCTCAATGGATTTTTTGCATAGATGTAGTGAAATGATTGCTTTTTGCACTCTCTCTCTCTAGAATATTAGTTTTGAAACTCAGCTTTGAATCAAGAATAACACCAAAATATTTTGCAGTGTTGGACACTTTTATCTCCGTATTATTAAGAAGAAGAGGACTAGTTCCATTTTATTAGGATTAACGGCGAGCCCTCGTTTCTCCGCCCATATTGTTAAATGTGAAAGACCATCCTGTAGGATATCCCTCAGAGTTAGGAGGAATTTTCCTTTTACCACTATTGCCTCATCATCAGCATAAGACACGATTTTACACCCCCGCGATTCTAGAGATAGCAGCACAGGTTTTAGAGCTAGATTCCACTTCATACAAACATATTTTAAATTCCATTTTATTTAAACAAATGTATGCGGCATGATGAGTAAATATCTCGAGTATCATGCGTATATCTTTTTTGTTCGACTAAATATCCATACACTGTGTATAAGCATACTTAAACTATAAATATGCGCAATAAAAGGCGCATATGCGTTTTTAATTTTAGCTGCAGTGCACTTTAGTTCTTCGCATTAAAGCTTTAGAGATGCTCCTGTATGTTGGAATCGGCTATAGTAATATTTGCTTGAGAGAAAATATGTAAGCGTAGGAATTGTTTGCACTGCAATTATGATTATGCGCAGTTAGTAAAATTAAGCCTATTTACTTGTGTTTATTTTTCTTAGTACTCATTGTCATTCTCTGCTATGTATGATTTATTGATATTACTAAGGCATTTCTTTGGTAGATTACCCAGAAAGTAGATGGAAACTGCAATGATGGGTATTGCTCTAAGCAAGAACTTGGTGCTCATGGATTCAGAGCAAATACCTTTTAGCTAAGCACTCTACTAGATTATCACTTCGCCTTGAAAGTTGGCCGAAACTTAAAAAAAAAAATTATTTTCTATTTATCATTTGATTTCATTTCAGCACTAATGCCTTAACAACGCTTGATTTTACATTACCGGACACCATTACCACATGGGTCCTGAGTGCTTTTTCGATTAATGAAAAAACTGGCATTGGTATTTTGAATTCGGATGTTAGAATTACAGCGACTAAACCATTTTTTATCAGCACTAGCCTGCCGTATTCGGTTAAGCGAGGAGAAATTGTTTCCATTCAAATAGTGGTGTTCAATTATCAGTCGGAAAGCTTAAGCACCGAAGTAGTGATGGAGAATAAATTAAATGAATTTAAGTTTGTAGACGATATGAGTAGCGCAGCGAAAAATTCGGTAATGGAAAAGCGTAGAATAATTGTACCCGCCAATAATGGCAAAAGCGTAAATTTCTTGATAAAACCGCAAAAGCTGGGCCATATTGACATCATGGTGCAAGCTAGAAATAAACTTGCAAGTGATAAAGTCTTACAAAAGCTGCTCGTTGAACCAGATGGCATAGCAACTTCTCATAATCAGGAGTTATACATACGCTTAAAGCCGGGTGAGACATTTAAGACCTCGTACAAGCCTCAGATTCCCGCAGAAATTGAGTCCGAAACGGAGTTTCTACAGCTGTCGGTCAGCGGCGATATTATATTGCCATCTTTCGAAAATCTAGACAATTTGGTGGACATGCCCACCGGTTGCGGTGAACAAAATATGATACATTTCGCTCCCAACATACTTGTACTGGAATATCTCACCGCTACCGGCCAAAGCTCAAAATTAGCAGATCTTGCGACTAAAGCTGAACAATACACGGACATTGGTTATCAGCAAGAACTAAAATACCGCCATCCAAATGGTGGTTATAGTGTTTTTGGCCCCGGCCGCAGCAAAACTCCCAGCAACTGGTTAACGGCCTATGTTGTACGTTTCTTCATTAAGGCTACGAAATATTTGCCCATTGAAAAAAAGATAATTGAAGGTAGCTTAGAGTTTTTGGCAGCCAGACAATTGCCCAGCGGTGAGTTTGAAAATGCTGGTTTCCTGTTTAACAAGGTCTATAAAGGTAGCAAGAGCTTTACGGCATTTGTTTTATTATCATTCTTGGAAAATCCGGTAAGTTTTCAACATACTTAAGTAGCTCTAGATAATTGAATATATTTTTTCTACTTTTTATTTTTTGAACTTAGAAATATGCCCAAAAATACAAAAATGTTATACAAAAGGGCCTTAACTTCTTGTCTGGCAATATAAATGATATCAATGATATCTACACGCTGGCTATAATGTCGTCGGTATTTCAAATCGCAAAGCATGAACAAGCTTCCGTTATACTGGACAAAGTAAGGCCATTGGCTAAAAACGAAAATGGCTTGCAGTGGTGGCAGGATGATACAGACAATGGTGACAATGCAGTTGAGATTACGTCATATATTCTAATGGCCTTGATGCATACGCCCGGTTCTTATTTGCCCATTGTCAAATGGTTGATAAAACAGCGCAACAGTCGTGGCGGTTTCAAGTCAACGCAAGATACTGTCGTTGGTCTTCAGGCCCTGATTAACTTTGCCCAACTCACAACTCTTCAGCAGGATCCCTTAATTAAAGTCTTATATAAAGCCTTGGATGGGAAAAACAAAGAACTTGCAAATGGCATTATAGGTCTAGATCCGGAAACAGCAGAAACCTTACAACATTTTCAGGTATTCAAGTTCACTGACTTACATTATCGGTTAAATATTAGTAATTTAAAAACCAATCATTTCATCAAACTCATAAGTAACGCTAAAGGTAATTACGGTTAAAAAAAAAATATATACTTAAGGAGTGAGAAATAAATAAGTTCTCAGCAAAGTAGTCCGATATTGTCTGGCTCTAACATTTCATGCAAATGTCTCAGACTTCATGCAGATTTCTGTCAGATAGTGAATACATATCATGCCATAAGCGCCAAAAAAAAAGCTTAACGTCCCTTTTCACAATGTATGATTAAAAACTTTAATTTGCCCTTTAAGTCACTGTTATTTTTTAATCGTACATTGTGTAAAGGGCCGCAAGTCATTGTCAAATTTATTTTTTTTACAAAAAAAAAAAAAAAAAACAACGAAGTCCGAATATGTATCGTTTCAGCTTTTTTTAGCGGTTATGGCCATCTGCCAACTGATCGATTTGGTATGGACATATTAAAATAATTTTATGTAGCAATATGTCTGATAGATTTCTGACTGAAGTCGTAATTTTTAAAATCGCTAAAATTAAAATTCCGAAAATTAAAACAAAATCTGAAACGAAAACTCGCCAAATTTGAAAAAAGCGCTACAATGAAAAATACCAACAAAAATAAAATAAATCGCTTAAATGCAAAAAAATCCCCAAAAATATAAAAAAATCGCACAAAAAACTAAAAAAAAGTCACCAAAATTAAAAAATCGCTAAAACTACAAATATGTATTGCAAAAAGATTAGAAAAAAATCGCCAAAAATCGAAAACAAAAAAAATCGCCAAAACGAAAAAAAAACAAAAAAACTCAAAATGAGGACCAATACTAAAAAATCGCCGAAACCCAAAAAGAAAAATAAGCGTCAAAATAAAAAATCGCTAATATAAAAATAGAAAAATAAGCGCCAAAACTAAAAAGTCGCTAAAACTAAAAAAAAACTATAGCATAAAAAAATAAAAAAAACTACAAAAACTCCAAAAATAATCTTCAAATTGAAAAAACATCAAAACCAAAAAAGCAAACGTCACTACTGGAAAGATCGCCAAAAACCCAAAATGTTCCAAAAATCGGAAAAAGCGCCAAGACAAAAAAACGCCAAAATAAAAAAAAGCATCAATGCTGAAAAATCGCAAATACCGAAAAAATGGCTTTAATCCAAAAAAATCCCAAAAATTAACAAATGCCGAAAAAAATAAAATAACCGCCAAAAAATAAATAAAAACCAAAACTAAAAATATTTAAAAAAAAAAAGAAAAAATCGACAAAAACAATCGCTAAAATGAAATAAAATGCCAAAACCAAATATAAGTCAATGCTAAAAATATCGCCAAAAACCAGCAAAAATCGCCAGAAATCGAAAAAACGCCAAACTGAAAAATCGCAAAAAAACGACATAAATAAATAGTCTAAACGCAACAAAAATCGCCACAAATTAACAAACGGCGAAAAGCTAAGAAAACCGCCAATGGAAAATAAGCGCCAAAACTAAAAAGTAGCTAAAACTAAAAAAAATTATTGCAAAAAATCCCAAAAAAAAAAACCAAAACTGAAAAAACGCCAAAATTAAAAAAAATTAACACTATAAAATATTGCCGAAAACTAACAAAAATCGCCACAAATCGAAAAAAAACGCCAAACTAAAAAACAGCGTCTATATTTAAAAATCACTACGAACCAAAAAAGATAGCCAAAGGGGTCAAAATCGCCAAAAATAATCAAGCTCTGAAAAACTCAAAAAATCGCCAATAGAAAAATAAACGCCAAAACGACGAAAAATCGCTAAAACTAAAAGTATGTTTTGCAAATAAACAGAAAATAATTTCGAAAACCGAAAATATACGACAAACTGAAAAAACACCAAAACCAAAATAACGTCAATACTAACAAAAATCGCCGGAAATCGAAAAAATATCGCCAAAAAATTAAAAAAAATCGTCAAAAAACCAAAAAAGCTTCGAAACTAAAAAACCAGCAATACTAGAAAATTGCCAAAAACCAACAAAAAAAACCTTAAAAAAAGAAGAGCCGTACGGAATCCTTCGTGAGAGTGTCAAAATCGCGCTTTACTAAATTTATTCAGCCCAATCATGAACAAAAATTCCGCGCGAGTTTTTTCACTTTTCCCTTTTCTCCGATTATGAATATGTTTTTCCCCTACTTTTACCAAATGCGGGAATAAAAAAACTCCCGCGGGGAAAAAGTAGGTATTATGAACGCAATTGAATTTGCTTTTTTCACTAAAAATCTTTCTCTGGCAAAACAGAAGGGTTTTACATAAAAACATATTTAATACCCCATTAAAACAAAATGTATTTACATAAACTTGTATTTTATAGTTCGTTTATTTGAATTAACACAAATAACGCCCAAATAAATCATTTATAAACTTATTTTTACTTATTTTTTCAAGTTGGTGTATTTTAATAATTTTGTTTACTCTCTCACTCAAAAAAAAAAAGCAATGTGAGTCCGATCACAGAGGAGATGTGTAAACATCTAGTAATGAAAATTTTTTTTAAGTTGGAAGTACTTATGCTTTTAGTATCTTTTTTTAAATTAATTAATTAAAAGTATCAAAACTTTCAACATTGTAAATACATATGAATTTTTTGGTTTTTGTTTGTTTTATTAAACTTATTTGGTTAGTAAATGGGCACACTGCAGATATGTATATGTACTGCATTAAAAATTGCAGTAAGCAGTAAATTTACTGATTACTAAAAAAAATTCAGTAAATTTTTACTGCTAATGAAATTTAATTTGCATTACCAGTAAAATCTTAGGGCCGTAAGTAATCATAATAAAATTGTAGCAAGTGGCAAAGTTTTTGCATTCAAATTTTGAAACTTTTGTATGAAAAACATTTAGCCACTTGGTAGAATTTCATTATGAATACGGGCATTACTGATTACTGAAAATTCCATGCACCTCATCATATAACAAATCATTTAGGCAATTTATAAAAATTGTAGAAAAAAATTTTATTAATCAGTAAAAATTTACTTGTTAAACATTTTTTATTGTTTTTGCTGAAACTTTGGTGGTACTGCAGTGCTCATCTATGGTAAATGCCTTTACTTTTACTTTTTAATTTTTAATTCCTGTTGTTCAACATTTAGTTGTTGCTGTTCTTGTTGTTGTCCATGCATTGCAATTAAAATAAATTCAGTAAAGTGCGACTTTGACTCGCGCACATTCGGTTTTGATAATTTTTTTTTGATTTAGCTTTCTTGCTTTTTTAAGTTTTTTCAGTTTAAACGATTTTTTTTCAGTTTTATCGCTTTTTTATCGTTTTGGCGTTTTTTTTCTCTTTTTAAGTATTTTTAATTTTCGCACTTTTCTCATTTTGGCGATTTTTTCATTTTGGCGATTTTTTTCTGTTTTTTTGGGTTTTTTCATTTTGGCGATTTTTATCTGTTTTTGGGGTTTTTTTAGTTAGGCGATTTTTTCATTTTCTCGATTTTTTCATATTGGCGATTTTTTGTTTAAGGATTTTTTTCATTTTGGCGATTTTTTCGGTTTTTCGCGATTTATTTTAGTCCTAGAGATTTTTTTTAATTTGGCGCTTTTTTTCGTTTTGCGGATTTTTTTTTGCTTTTGACGATTTTCTTATATTTGGCGATTTTATATTTTTTGACTTTTTAGTTTTACCGTTTTTGAAAATTTCAAGAGTTTTGCTGTTACGGTTTCCAAGATACAGCAAGTTGTCAAAATTGCATTAACTGATGGAACACCCATTGATTTAAATTTTTTAAATTTAGTGTTAATTGTTGTAGTCTGTATAAAAATACACTAACTTTTAAAATTTCAAGCGTATATATGTACATACAATTGTATGTATATTACATGGGATTTTTACATTATTCGTTGTTCGTTTTGGAACACCCTTTAGTTTTTAACTCTCATGTATTTGTTGTTGTAGTGGCCAAATGTCTACATATTGTGCCCAAATTTCAAGTCTGTAGCTCTTACGGTTCATTTTCACCTTTGGTGTACGGAAATATACAGAAAAATAACCGGCGGCGGCGCACCGTCGGCTTCGAGCCGGTCGACTTGTTTCTCTGCTTGGTATTGCTTCTTGAAAAACACTCATACACTCATACATAGCTCACACCGATTTGACAATGCAAAGAAATCTCAGCAAAGAAATCTCAGCAAAGAAATCAAAGTCAAAAGATTTTTACCCCCTAGCGTATAGATGTTTACACATCAAAAAAAGGGAGAAACAAAATGTCAACAAACAAGCAAAACAACGAGGTTCGTAATGCGGTGATGCCACATATTACTCTTTCTTGTTCCCAAGGAATTTATGATTGGAGGAATGTTTTCTCGAGAAAATTATTTTGCGTGAGAAATACATTCCGAGGGAATATTCATGATTGGGCTGATTATTGCGTTATATTTTTACAAATTTTTATGTTTAATTTTAAGAAATCTGTGGTCCCTATTTTAGTAAAATTATTTTTTGATTTTTGAATTCAGTAGTTGAGTATAAAATCAAATTTTTTCTGTGCACTCACATGGTCTTCTTCCTTTGCATTATATAATTACGTATCGCAAGATATTTGTGTTTATATAGCGATTTTTACAACAGTTTTCGAACAACATAGTGCGGTGCTACCAGACTTGGGAAAAGGAAAAATTTGAGAAGTAAAAGGCAAATAAGCAAACAGATTTATGAGCACTAATCGTACGATTTGATACTTCCCATATGTACGTTATTTCATAAAGAGTGAAAATTTATTGGCAATTATTTTCATTAAATTCATTAAACACTTGGTAGCGAGTATTTTAAGCTTCACTGACATGAAATATTTAAAAAAATGTACTCCTTAAAAATGTATACCTACATTACTAACTTTTTCGTCTTCTATCTTTAAGTTACCATCATCTACACGTACTCTTGATATTGAAATGTCTGGCACCGGCAACATTTTCCTGCAATTTTCTTATAATTATCGAAAGCCTGCTGTTGCAGCCAGTACCGCAGTGAGGCATCAAAGTTCGGGATCTAAAAGTTTAGTTGTTAAGGCCAATGCAGAATTATATAGCCAAGGTGGAAAAATTAGCTTAGAAATCTGCGTTCAATATAAACCACAAAATGACGCCAATTATTTAAGTACAAACATGATAATTGCAGAAGTCGATTTACCTTCTGGTTACATCATCAACGAGGAAACTCTAAGATTATTGAGAAGAAATGAAGATGTTGATCGCATTGAAAACGAAAAACCGGACAAAATAATTTTTTACTTCACCTCCATGGAAGCGAATGCAGAAAAATGTGTAGATTTTGGGGCCGACAATAAGAACGATGTGAGGGATCGTAAGCCATCGAAGATTATCGTGTATGAGTACTATCATTCGGATCAACGAGAAGTTGTCACATATGAAATTAAAAAATAATCTGGTTAGATGGCCAAATTTATATTGTAAAGAAAATAAATGATTTTATGTGTGATTTGCTGATTTGCATTTAAAAATAAAATGTACATGCGTAGAAACATGAGAAATCATTAATTAAACGAGTTTCATATAACCAAGGAAAACATATAATTTATAAAGAATTCGTAAGGACTGGTCGACAAAGACTTTCGATTTCGAGATCGAAATATTACTGAAATGTCACATTACAATCTACGTAATTAATTAATAATTTAAAATAATAAAATAATAAATAATTTAATTTTACTTTTTTCGCCAATAATTTTGCTTCATATGTATTTCATGTTAATCTTATATGATTTATAGTACTGTTCAAAGAAAAATTTTCCTTTTGAAATAACGTTATTTCATGTTGATTTAAGAATCCCCAACTGTTAAATAAAAAATAAAGAATCGTGTTAAGGGAACAAGGTTATTTTAAATTAGAACAACGTACATTCGTTACTGAAATAACATGAACATTCACCATGTTGAATCAAAGTTATTTCAAGTGTAAACAATATGAATTGAATTTAACTTAGTCATTTTGTATTTTATAAATTACTTAACTGACGTTATTGTGTGTACTGGCACAGGCATCAAGAATATAATTATGTGTTGGCTTCTGCGACCAATATTTGAACTCAAAACTCATCACGTGGTAGTTAAAGCGCTAAACGCTGCAGCCACAATAATCTTAATTATTATTTGGATATATAAAAAATAAAAATATTTTTTATAAATGTTTTATAAAATAAAAATATTTTTTATAAATAAGGCAGTAAATATTTATATATCATAATGAATAAATTTTAATTCAACATTAGTTAATTGCTTATTTAACATAAAGTTTATTTGAAGTAAAAGTTATAGTTGAAAAAATACAATACAAACTGCGAAGCTACTTTAACTCTTTTTAAGAGAAGTAACACTCAGGCAATGAATGCCTACTTCTATTATTGGCTGCTAATTTTTTTAGGAAAAGGATAGTGTTAGAGAAGCTAGGGGGTGAAGGAAGAGATAGAGGAAAACTTCACTCTTTTACAACTCTGCTTTTTGCACGTTTTTTACAAGGCAGTGTTGCAGCGCCTCTGGTTTCAATGAGACGTATCAAATTTTTGAAGCTGTGTTTTGCAGACACTTTATTTGCCAATGAATTTGCTGCACAATAGCGACGAAGGAGGGCGCTCTGATGTTACATTAGGATTAGTATCCACTGAAGTCGGTATAATCCAGTGACCAGTGACTATGCCTTTATCACTTGAAATTTCCTACAACAACTGATACAAAGGGACACTAATACACATCCGAAAAATGCGTGGTGTTGCTATTTAATGACTGTCGCAAAACCTGGTTCAAATCCAGGAACTTTGGTTTTGTAGTCAACGTGCTAACTACTTCAGCTAAAGCCACCTACAAGACTAGTAGCCAGCAGCTGGAAAAGTTCGCTGTTTATGTTGAATTTTGTCGAGTATTTACATAATACGAATATGAAAAACAAACAACAACAAAATAAAAACAAGTCACACAACTGAACACAACAGTTCATTGTAGCTAAAAACAAAGCGAATAATAATTTAATATGATTTAAAATCAAAATTGTTGCATGTTGATTTTACATTTGTATTTTTTTTTTTGCATGTAAATTTGATTTTCAATATCTTTTAGTTTAGGATAGCAGTTCCTTAGTTTATATATATCGAGCCTTATTTTCGATTTTATCGTAAGCGACATGTTATCGAAAACAGACTTTTTTATTGAAATTAATATTTTATGGGTCTACCCATAGTCCAGAAAGTTTATCGTTAGCGACAATTTACGTACAAAAACATCTTTGAATATTTTGAAAAAACCTTCTCCTGAAAAATTTAATTTTTGTTGCTTACGCTAAAATCGAAAATAAGGCTGGATATTTTATTTAGAAAAAAAAAAAACTTAGCCGATGGCCTTAATAGCTAGTGCTGCTACCCCTCTTTTATTGTTATTGTTTTTTTTTCTAAATAAATAATAATAATAAATAAATTTAAAAAAATTACACTTTTAGTAGAAGCGATCTATCTGCTGCTTTTTAAAATAGTTTATTTTCGGTGTGTGGTATATCTAGAAGGACATTTGCTTTAACATATGGTTTGCATTGTTGAGGCTCTACTGTAAGCAAGCCAATCTCAGTTAAATTAAAATAAAACTCAAACTGCTTGAAAATTCTACTCTATTCTAAGCTGCTTTGCCCAAAACATGTGAATCTGTAGACAGTGTGATGTTAACGAGAAGCATTTATTTCAAATATTTATTTTCAAAATCATGTCCTTTCAAGAGCAATTTGTTTTGTTAATTTAGTGAAGCTGAAAAAAAGAACATTTAGTTTCTGTTGAATTTTTTTTTTATTTAAAAAAGAAGCTGTGTGGAGCAGCTTCTTTGGCCTCAGGTGTTTAATTTTTTTTTCAAAGTTTTCGTTAGAATACTTAAATATTTTTATTGGCTATTGTGCATCTTGCAAAGGTTAAATTTATATAACCTTTATTGTTAAAGTTCCATTCGTTAGACTGATTTAGTTTGAAATGTTTGTTCTAGCGTAATTAGCTTTTGGTTGTAATTTAAATTTATGGTTGCTTTAGTTAACTCAATATTGGACTATTTTTTTATGTATAAATATTTTAACTAAAATACATAAATTAAAATAAATATTGTGGCATTGTTATTGAAATTGTTACTTATTGATTTTATAATAAAATCAATTATATAGAGTTAATATTTTTTTTAATTGACATAATTATAACAAAATGTTATATGGACTGGTAATTTAGACATTATGTCAATACTATTATAAATTATTAGCTTTAACGATTTTATTTTTTTTTTTTGTAAAATATCACAATCGTAGTATACCCTTGAACTTTAAAAAAACACGTTTGCCAAATTTACCCCGCGATGTCTGTTTTGTGATAGTTTTATTTTATATTTCAAATCAATAACATATATGTTTTATATATCAATAGACAGGTATTTTTATATTTCGTATGAATAAAGATAATTTTGTAACATAAATAATTAATTTGAGTGAGAAAATCTAAAATATTAGCACCCTTAATTTTTTTTGAGAATTAAAAATTCATAAAAAAATTTAGATTTTAATATATTATTAAAATTTTGTAAGCATTAAAAATTGTCATAATTTTTTTTTTTTAATAGAAAAGAAATTAAAATTAAAAAAAATTAAGTTTAAAATTTTTTAAACGCACTAATAATCCCGAATTAATATTTTACTTATTATGTAAAATATTTTTTTTAATTAAAAATACATTGAAATTGATTATTGAGGGGTTTAGCTGGATCCTATGCGCATTTCACTGTTGCTAATGCAGATCATCAAAGTTTCTTAGAACAACTAGAGTTATTATGTTATAAACTTTCATTTAAACAAATGAGAAGCTCAATAACAAATAACAAAGTTGAAGCAAGAGCTCAATAATAAACATGTTTATTTATTTATTTATTTATTTTGATTTTGGAAGGCCCCAACACAATAAGGTTATATGGGCCTTTTTTTCTTATTTTACTTTACACTAAAAAATTAAGTTTAGTACAATTTTTATGCAGGTATATAAAGTCCTTGTGAAAAATTTGGGAGAGTTTGTTAAAAAACAAATGGAAATAATTCTGCAGTTTCTAAAGGGGCCGTTTAATTGCTATAAAAGTTTATACGGCATTTGAGTAGGTGTCACAGAGCTTAAGTCTGGAATTTAGACTATAGATATATCTTGAAATGGAGCGCAGCCACATAACCCCGAAACGGGCCACTTCGGGTTAATGAAAAATTCAAACTGATGCCAACCAAGCTGGTGTTTTTAATCTTATAAAAATGATTTTTTTTTTTTGGAAGTAGATTTTTCTATCTAAAGTCTAAAATAAGAAGTAGGAATTTAAAAACAAAAGACGCAACCGTTAAATATCATAAATGGCCATTCGAAATGAAAAAAAAAAACTATTAGAGAAACTTAAAGATGATTTTAAAATATTTCTGAATGATACCCATTTTGATATAGTTCGCCGACTTTTTATTATTTTCGTATACACATGGCCGCCATTCTGAGTTAAGACTACTAATATATCTTTAGCACGGCTGCCAGATTTGACGATTTATCGTCATTTTGACAATTTTTGGTACCAAAAAAAGCAAAATGACGATTTGACGATTTTTCCCTTAAAATTCACGATTTTTTAGAAGTGCAAATATTGCAGTTATTTCATAAAAAAGGGACTATTTCAATTCATGTATTACTTATCTTCTAAAAGATTTTAGTGTAATTTTGGTCACTCTTTATTTTATAATGATATCTCTTTATAAATTGATATTCTAAAAAAATAAATGTGAAAAAAGGCCAAGTTCCTATAACAAATTTCGGGCATCAAGACTACTGACACCAATACTTGGACATAACTTGGCAATATTTTTCATGATTTTACCACTGAGAGGGTTAAAAAAGGACAATGATTTCAATTTCCCAATAAACATGTAAAATAAAACATATGTATACACTAGGGCATATCGATTTTATTTTGCAGAAATCGTATAGCAAAAACGTAATATACACGAAATTTTGAGAAAATTCTTCGCAAAAACCACATTTCTAAAATCAATCCCTATATTGCGCCTCTCGACATGAAAATGTATTTCCTCTTCTTTAAAACATTTTTTTTTAAATTACAATTTTTTCAAATAAAATAATATATGTACTGAAATAATTCGCACTAAATTCGAATCATTCTCCACGTACTACCTGCTTTTAATTTTTTCGCGAGCTATCTCAGACTTAAACATAATCAGGGCTATCATGAACAAAATTCCGCGTGCAATTTCTCCCTTTACCAATTAAAATTATTTTGTTTTTCCTATTGCTTGTTATAAGTTGGAATTATTCCCCGTGAAAAATTTCACGCGGAATTTTATTCATGATAGCCCTGAATATTTGGTTCCCCATTTTCATCTTTAAAGTCAATGTCTTCAAATAAGGCAGACAGTAGCCAAACAAGAAGCTCTGAAGAGGAAATAAATTTTCATGTCGAGATGCGCGGTATAGGGTTTGATTTTACACCTATGGTTTCTTTACAAAATTATCTTAGAATTATTTTTTAGAAATCGAGTTTTTTGTATTTTTAGATAGAAGAAATCTAATGTATCGAAACAAGTAAAAATCACGATTTCAAAAAAATAATGAGTTATCGCATTTCTTTATTAGGTAGCGATATGTAGATTTTGTTGTTACTATACGATTTTTTAATTTTTTCTATCCATACTAATCGACCAAGTATACACGTTAAAAAATTAATTTAGATTTTTCCGATTTTTCGAGTATAAAATGACGATTATTTTATAGTTTATCTGGAATTCGACGATTTTTCGATAATTTTATCTGGCAGCCCTGATGTTTGGCTATACTCTCAGGATTAGGACGAACCGATTGGTGTCAAAATCACCAAAATCGGTCCACGCGTTCGGTTTATATAGTGCCTCAAAGGAACACACATACATACATGCATACATACATAGATACATACATACATACATGGATACACGTATAGATAGGCCGTTTAACACAATACCTTTCTTTGCTTGGCGCAGTCGGGTAAAAAAATTCGGGTTTTGGGTTTTCGTTTACAGTTTAGTTTTATATTCGAGAAAAAATAAATAAATTTTGGCTTTTATACCAACCTTGCTCCACACTGTTCTGCTAATGACAAAGTAATATCTTGTACGATTTAGAAAAAAAAATTATTATGGACTCAAAACAAAATTTTTAATATCGCAAAAAAAAATTGGTATACGCATTTTAAATTAAAATTAAAAAAATCGATTTTTCGGCATCTTTTTTTAGAAAAAAAGTGGGATTAATTATTTCGCAATTATTAAAAAAATTTTGCAAAAAATACCAACCTTTTATTTATACTAATTTCAAAGATAATACTATAAGAAATCTGACAATGAAATTTTTTATTAAAAATTTTTATTATTGAAGAAGCCAGATCATTTTGAAATAGACCTTTTTTGTAGTAAATATCAAATTTAAGATTTTTTTTTCATCAAATTCTTAAGATTGAATCAAAAAGTTTATTATCCAGCTTAAGACATGATATGTTTTTTATATAAGAAAAATAAGAAGAATACCCCAAAAATACTTTAAAAAATCCCATTTTCGGGATTTTGTGAAATTTCGTTGGGAATTTCCGGGAAAATTCTATTTGAGTATATTTTTTAGCCGAAAATATTGATGAATCTTGTATTATGAATACTGACAACAAAATTTTTATTTAAAATATTTTCAAGCAAAATACTTCAGTGACCTGAAAATATACTTACTATTTTTACTTGTTAAATCAAATATCTCCATCATTTTAAATACGTTTTAAGTCTGTTTGAAACAGTATCAAAACTCAAATTTAACTCGCTTAATAAATTATTGTGATAGCATATTTTTTGTAAAATATTGTTCGTTTAAATTCGCTTTAGTTGCCATACGCAAACAATTTATGTGTTTCAGTGTTAAACTTTGGGGCTTTATTTTTTTTATATTTTTTTATATTCTAAGATTTAATTTATAGTTTAGATAAAGTATTAACATTTATAAACTTATTGCGTTCCATGTCAAATAACCTTAATACGATAACCTTAACGTCGTTGCACACATATAAATATCTTAAAATTCAATGAAAAGCCAATAACCTGCCTAAAATTGCAATTGCTTTTTTCGTTACGATTAAATACGCACGCAGTTCCTCTATTAAATCTAATGAAAAATTGTCCATGTCATATTTATTTCAGCAAATTATAATAAAATGTCAATAAAAAAAAATATCTGAGTTAAACACAAAAAAAACAAAGACTTAAGACACATACATAATTTTGTTATGATTAATAATTGTTAAAGCAAGACAAGAAGTAGTTACACTCACTGCCTGCCACTAATTCGCAAGAATCTGAATCAAAAAGTGTGTTTATTTTTTTTTAACTATTTATCTTGTTTTAACTGCCTTTAAATTAAAATTCATATTTATTAATTTTATATGGCTTGAGACTATTTTTATACATATATAAATTGAAGTAGTAAAGAGTTATAAAAAAAAAATTAAAATTCATTAACACCTGACAACTTTATTTGGACAACCTACACCTTGCTGCTGCAAAATAAATCAATTTTTTACGGAATTCTCTATTGACACTCATGTGTAGTGGACAAGAGCAACAACTTGCAAAAAGTTATAAATGTTTAATTTTGTTCGCACAAACATTTATGAAAATATTAATATTTTCAACGCATGTATGTTTTTTTTCGTTTGTTTGTTTAAGTTGTTTCAAGCAACACCTTATCTAACTTCTAACTGGTTGGTTGCAGTCATTAAATTGTTCTTGACAATGATACCGTGGTATGAGTAATGAATATTTTTGGCTGGTTTCTTGCCACACTCTTTCCAACCTGTCGATTATATTTATTTATTTTATTAACTAAATCACATATCTTAGAATGGTTGAAAAGTACAAAAATGCCATCAAATTGAATCGATTAAGAAATTGACTTGAACCAAAAATTTATTTTAACACACATTTCATAGTAATTAAAATTTTGCTTGTAAAAATTACTTTGTTATTGCACAGCTTTAACGAGGGATGTGTGGAAAATGAATAAAATTTTATGGCACAAGTAAATAGCAGCAATAAATTTTAGAAGTAATAAAACGTTATCCTTACTTGGACCCTTCTTTTCCTTTAAGATTTCGCATATTTTCTTGCATTCCTTTTTTTTTTTGTAACTAAAATAAAGTCCAATTCTTCAAAGAAAAAAATTCATTTCGAACTCTTATGGCCTTTTTTACAATTTTTTTTTTTTTTTTTTTTTTTTTTTTTTTTTGTATTTATTTATTGTATCTTCATATGTCAACTAACAATAAGTATTCAAATCTTAAATCTATAAAAAAAATTATTAGGCCCGACCAGAGTCGGACATAAACTTAGTGATAGTTATAAATAATACATAAGTAGTGATAATCAAAAAGGAAAAATAAATATATTATCAAGCAGTCCCATCTGGAGTGTTAAGTATAAGAGCCCTTGTGTGCCTTTTTTAAGGCGAATGTGTCCAGTAAAGTTCAAAATATTACGAGCCAGCGGATTAGGATGTGACTCGAGTTTTGTTAAATATTTGCCTGCGTATTTTGTAATTTCTTCAGTCACTAGTTGCATATTTAAATCACGATGTATATTTGAATTTTTTATGTACCTTGGAGCCGATGTTATTAACCGTAAAATTTTGTTTTGCTTTCGTTAGATTTTCTCGATATTGGAAGCTGAAGCAGTGCCCCATAGGTGAATTCCGTAACACCATATTGGTTTCAAACTCGACTTGTATATTAAAAGTTTACAATCTAGACTGAGTGTTGAATTTCTACCAATCAGCCAATGTATCTGAGTTATTTTAAGTTTCATTTGTGTTAGCTTTGAGTCAATATGGTGTTTCCATGTAAGCCGACGATCAAGGTGTATACCAAGGTATTTCACATGTGAATGTTGAGGAACAACTTGACTGTTGATTCTAATGGGGCGACAAGTATCTTTACGTAGGGTAAAGGTTATATGTACGCACTTCTGTTCGTTTACTTTTATTCTCCATAAGTTTAACCATAGCTCAAGCTGTGTTATATGTTCCTGAAGATATCGGGATGCCTCATGAGGGTTTTCGTGCATACTAAGGCAGGCTGTATCATCGGCAAATGTAGAAGTATGGATATTACTGTTCACAGGCACATCACAAGTATAAATCAAATACAAAACTGGCCCCAATATACTCCCTTGAGGTACACCGGATGAGATAGTTTCGGGCGGATAACTTTCCAAAAGTTTTAGAATGTTATTTGTTAGATATGTCTTCAATTTTAAAATTAAGCCATCATGCCAAACTTTATCAAATGCCTGAGAAACATTAATAAATAGGGCATAACAATATTTCTTTTCTTCGAATGTTTTCCTTATAAATTGAACCAATCTATGCGTTTGATCAATGGTGCTATGCTGACTTCTAAAACCAAATTGATGGTCCGGTATGCAAACATTATCTGTTAGACAAGAGGACAATTTTGTCATGAGCAGCTTTTCGAAGAGTTTTGACATAGTTGACAGCAAACATATTGGCCTATATGACTCTGCTTTGGAATCATTTTGACCTTGGCATGCTTCCAGTGTTGTGGAAAATACTCCAGTCGTAATATGGCATTAAAAATAAATAGCAGGATTCTTATTGCAATATGCGGCAAGTTCATCAGCATCTTGTTACTAATTCACAATAACGAAAGAAAACTGAAACGAAACTTTCGACTGAAAATTTATATTGAAAACAACAATAAACAAAATATGAAAATTTGTTTTTGTTTTCAATATAAATTGTAAGTCGAAAGTTTCGCTTCGTTATTGTGAAACAAGCCATTAGTTCCAAATTAAAATTTTTCTTTGTATATGTGACGCGCAAAATAGAAAGGGTCCTAAGAGTAAAAACAGGTTTCGTTCAGGAGAGCCATTTTAAAGATTTAAATACGTGTATCTTTGGTGTACCACCACATCATAAAACGCGCATATCTCTGGGAGGGAACACTTTTGGGGCATGGGATCGGTCTCATTCGATGCTCAGATGTTATCTACATCAAAAAAAAATGAAAATTGATTTTTTTTTACCCTTAGGTCCCTTTCTCTATGCGCTGTCGCATATACAAACACGAATATCTTTTCAGGAAATACTCATACTCTTACTGGAATTCTGAAAAGCAATAAAAATTGAATATCAGCTGAATGCAGGTAACTACAAGTGCACGCAAAGAAAAAATATGGTTGAGGTAACCATAATCAAACAGCAACATACTATGATTGAATTATGTATATGTTTGGAGTCAAAATCATATTATTGTTAATAGAAAACCCAAATTTGATCTGAGTTAAAAATAATATTATCTACAAAAACAATGAACTTTGTTACACCTATCTTAGTATTTTAAATATGACAACACTTTTGTTAGATGTGACTAAAATATAATTCAGACTCACCATACTATGTTCGAATATTATATTAATATTGTTAAATACGACCACAGTATTATTTAATATAATAATACTATTTTGTTTTTTAATCATATATTTATTGTAGAAACAGCAGTGCGTTAAATTCGAAATAAAAATAAATTAATATTGTGGAAATAAATTGTATATATAGAAATGTATACTTACACGACATACAGCCATGTCTGTATAAAAAGATACACAAATGTTTATATATTTTTATTGGTCTACCCTTTTGTTTATACTTTATTTATTTATTCATTTATTTCACACCACCCGTGCACTACCGATAGCTTAAAAACGAAATACTGAACTGTCAGATGTTTCTGAAAAATATTTTTTTAAACACTTAACATAGTATGGTTTTGGATAACATTATATTGTTATTTACATCATATTATTTTTAAATAATAATACAAATTATGTTGTAGTCATAAATTTTTAACAAAACAATATTGTTAAACTCTAACCATATCACACTTTTTTATGGATGTGATAATGTAATTATTAAATTCAAGCATTACTCTGTTTATCGTAACGAAATAAATGTTTAAAATAACAATAACTAGTTTTCGACGACCACACATTTGTTTCAGAGAACATAATATTGTCTTCTCAACCATTCTACAACTATATCTTTTCTTTGCGTGTGCGTTAAGAATTTTTTGCCACAGTTCTCATGTCCAACACAGTTTTCATGTTCTCTAAGTGATTGTTATTATTCTTTTTTGTTTTAATCATTTTGCATTTTTGTGAACATTTTCAATCAAATATTGAATATGTGGGTTGAACATACCAGCGTTAACGTAACGCACATAAATTAACAGCAAAATAAAACATTTCTGCCAATGATTTCTCAATTTTGTATGTTGATAATAATGACAGTCAAAATAATTTAAAAAAAAAACAATTTTTTTAATCAATTACACTGTGCAACAGTGAAAAATCCACACAATATTGACAGTAAAGGTTTGATAGCACTACCAAAGGATAATAAAACTTTAACAGCTTGGCGATTTTTGTGGCCAATTTTATATGGGGCTCCAAAGATTTCGAAATTCAGTGCGCCCTCAAAACATTGCTCGTTCAGTTTTTTGTTAACAGCTAAGTCTAGCGCTAAACTATATATCGCAGTAATGTAGCTAAGAGTTCACTAAATAAATCTATTTAACAATTATTGTTTTTTATGGGAATTGTTACAATTTACTCGTAAGTTAAACATTTCTTAACGCACTAATAATTCCAAATTATTATTTTACTTATTTAGTAAAATATTTTTTTAATTAAAAATACATTGCAAGTGATTATTAAGGGCTTTAGCTAGATTTTATGCGCATTTCACTATTGCTAATGCAGATCATCATGCTGTGACTCGATAAAGCTAAAACTAAAATCGATCGCTAAAATGCTGAGCAAATAGAAAATTAAAAACTTTTAGAGACAAACAACAAACACTCAAATTTTGACGCCAGATTTAACAATGCAAGTTTAAAACTTGGGGCCTGTTCATTTAAATGCGAACGATAGCTTCGATCGAATATTTATATTGGTAACAAAAACAAATTTCAGTTTTTTATTTTTGTTTCAAATATAAATTTTTGATCGAATCTATCGTTTGCATTTCAATGAACAGGCCCTTCGATTCGTAGCCAATAATCGATAAATCGAATATATAGATTTTTAGCAATAGAGATTTAGCTTAAGCGAGTTACAGAACATGGGGGCAGGGAACCTTTACCCAAAAATTTCTTAGAACAACTAGAGTTATTATATTATAAGATTTAAGAAGTTAATTATTCGACATATTGTCATAAGTATATTTATTAATTTGAAATTTATTTGCTGGTGGTTCAGCTTTGTTACAGCAACAATGAAATGCATATAGACAAAGCTGAACCACCAGCAAATAAATTTCAAATTAATAAATTATATTATAAGCTTTCATTTAAACAAATAAGAAGCTCAACAAATAATAAATAAATATACAAACATATACACATATATTATATTTACATATCGTTGCCAGATTAAATAAATTTTATACCGGAAGAAGCTGGAAAATACCAGCGAAACGTTGGATATAATAAGCTTACAACAGTTTTTTATTTATTTTTTTTTTAAGAATAAACACAACCAACAAAGCGATTAGCTTGTCTACGGAAAACACTCAGGGTCTATGGACTGAGAGGCTATCCTGGCTATTACTCAGCCACAGGGGCACCCAAAAAGAGCTTGACAGCCCACTCTTAAATTACTCTGTAATATCAAGATGAAATAACAGTACGTCTTGACGAGCAATTGTTTATTTCTTAACACAAGCAATAACGTCGGCAGAATGACGCCACAGAAAAATTTGTGTTAAAACTTTTTTTCATGTGTGGGGTATACGTACGATATTATAACACAAAATTGAAGTTGTTATTGTCATTTTTATTGCGGTGTTTTTTTTTTTAATAGTGAATAATGAATAAAACAAATAAAAAAAACTATCATCCAACATTTCGGAATCGTTAGATGTAGCAATAGGGCTAAATTCTATTATTTCAGATTCTTCCTGCAATTTAAGATTTGGTTTTATAGATGTAAAATTGTTATGCTTTGTGGTGTATCTGAAATACTTACTTTTGTCAAACTAAAGTTGCTTGAAGTTTGTCTTAAGCAAATAGCCGGTCCTCAAAAGCTCATTTCATTCTAATAAAACAAATGAGGTGTATACAGGTCGTCCGTCGAAGACCCAGACTTTTGTTTTGAGCTATCCACCTCCTTCTTCTCCACAAGATATGCCGATCTCAAGTTTTTAATTTTTTTCTTCACCAAATCCTCACTCTCACCCATATTTTTGGCGATTTCTTCCCAAGCATTTTTTTTGTCCAGCGTTTTATAGGAAGCACTTTGAAAGTCCCATAAGCACGAGTATTTCTTATAAAGATTTATAATTTTAAAAGTATCCTCGTCTTTCCAATCCATTCTTATTGCTTTTTTTAATTTTGTAAAACTTTTTGTAATGTATTATTGTATAATTTTTTAAATTATTATTATTTCTAGCTTTTATATGTAGTTTATTTTCATTTGAAAAAGCAAAAAGTCATAGAAATGTCGTTAAATTTGTCTGTTTGTGTCTTAACATTGTTGCTGATAAAAAACCCAGCAAATAATTTATATCCAGGTGAACTCATTTTATTTTTAGCAAATAATTTATATCCAGGTGAACTCATTTTATGTAGAAAAATAAAATGAGTTCACCTGGATATAAATTATTTGCTGGGTTTTGTATCAGTTTCAAAGCCTACTAAGCTTATTTTTTCTTTTGTGATTTTCAAACGTATTATTATTTTATGAATTCTCATATAGTTTTTGAAAGTCTATGCATAAAGTAAGAGGTTTGTGACTGTTTAAAATTTGTGGTTAAAGTCTACTGATGATTTGGTTCAAGCGCCAATGAAATACGTATATAGACATGCTAAACTACCAGCAAATAAATTTAAATTATTTAAATTTATCTATAAAAAGCTTAATCGCTACGATATAATAATGTCCCTAAAAGTTTAATAAACATATAAACTGCTAAAATCCAATATCTATCTGTATTTGTACAAAATTAAAAAAAAAATCACTGCATTATTAAAATTTTTTAATAATTTTCTAAGATTTTATAGATCAAAAAAAGAAAAAAAAAACAAAGACCTATTGCAAGAATTTTTATTGGACAATATAAAAGAATGATAAACATTTGTTAAAAAAATATTTTTGCTATACATATATCAAAAAGCATGTATAGATTGTTGACTTAAGCCCGGTACTCTGTTCACAATTTCGTGCGAAATGCTGTCAAACTACATATAAAAGTATTTGGTATGAAATACTTGCGAAATAAATTCGCAAAAGTAGTACTCTGTTCTTGTTGTGAAAAACACGTAAAATCATGTCTTTCCATGCAAAATTAGTCTGGCATCATTTTAGTTTAGCTGCGAAACAACATGAGCAGTGCTTTTTTCGCATGGAATTTTAAGAATGTTGCATACTTTCAAGCAATAAAAGCGAGAAATTTATAAAAAAAAAAACGCGAGTTGGGCTACATTTAGTACATGTCAAATTTTTCTCGCGAAATAATCAATGATGCTGAAAATTTTTTACAACTTTGAACAGAGTACCAGGCTTTAGGGAAAAGCCATGTAATTGCGAAAAAAAAATCAAAGACTGAATTTAAATTATGACATTTGCCACGGGACTTGTTGAACTTTAAAAGAAGGAGGCATTAATAAAAAAATCAGACCAAACATTTGCCTAAAATGCTTAAGGGATAGATGCTATGCCATTACACACCTCAATTTCCGCTTTTGTCACCATATGATTGTTTGAGAGGCGCAGTGCTTTTTGGATTACAAATTTTAAATTGTTTCTTTTACTATAAACATGCGTAGTTTTTTAACTTATTTCAAAAATTTGATGAGTTCTATAAGATGTTGGTTAACAAAAAAAAAAAAAAAAAAAAAAAGCAAAAATTTCAAATAAAATAGAGACTTTATGTCAAATAAATATACTTCGGCATTTCTGATATAATTTGTAAATGTTCGAATTATTACGCAAATATGTATGTAATTATTAATTTATATTTTATATAGTTTATACATATTATAAAAATACTAAAAGCTTTAGCATTAAACAGTAAACACATACATTTTAAGATCTGTAATCAAATATATATAGACACAGACAACAAACACACAGATTCACACACACTCACTTTGATTCGGAGGCTTTTCTCTCAATAACACGCATGTTTCTTAAGTCTTGTTATTACGAGTGCACCGCCAATCAGGGATGATAAAGTTGGTACAATTGTACTTTTTTTGGTACTATTTTAACCCTAAAAGTACGTTGGTACCCCCGTCACTCATTTCGTACTATTTGAAAAATTTGCGAGAGACTATCCCTTGTTTTATTTTCACAAAAATAATTAATCGCGATCATTTAAAGTATAATCAATTTGAGAGAAAAGTGGCGAATCTGATTTGTTGTTGATGTGCATTACACTTGATTGGTTTATTATAAAGAACTACATCTAACTTCACCAGCGTTGTCAACTTGGTGCGTTTCGCACCATTTTGGGTGCTTTTTGAAATTTTTTGTGCGGAAAATTCCTTAGTTGGTGCGTGGTGCGCTTTTTTTTAATTTCGGTGCGTTTTTTAATTTTTGGTGGCACCATCGCAAATCTAACACAGCAATGGGTTAAAAACCGAAAAGTTCTTGTTTTGAAACTTACCAACTTCCTGATAGTGTTAATTACCATATTAATACTTATGATGTTTACAAAATATTACAATTTTAAATGAAATCTGTTTTATGGCCCAATGATAACAATAATGATGAAAATATTAGCTTTATTTATTTGGAACAATTAATTTTTGGTCTCTTTTTAAAAAGTTTTAAGCCGAATTTATAAAATTAATAAACAAAAATGTATCATCTTGTACAAATGAATGCCCTTAATTATGAAAGTTGTATAAGTCTTATATTTCTTTGGTAGAGATATTTAGTAGATTACATTTTATTACATTTAATCTAGAGTTGTTCTAGTCTGATCAAAATGTACTATATGGAATCAAAAATGGTATGACCTAGACCACTTTCATATGTACACTATGTATGTACGAATTTGTTTAGTTTTTCTTTTTGTTGTTTTTTAATTATGTACATATATTGTAAAAGGCCGTTCATTTTTATTGTTATTTTTTTAAAATGGATACATTAAACTTCTGATAAAAAAAATTTAAAAATATTTGAATAAAATGATAAATAAAGAACTTTTATTAGTTTTGAATCCTTTCTATTAATGGTTGATCTCTTTAAAAAGTTTTGTACAGAATTTATGATATTAAAAAAAAATTATTATCTATGTAATACAAATGAATATGAACAAATTTGCTAAGTTTTTTTAGGTTTTATTTATTTTTTAACCCTGAACTGTAAAATCATGTTTTAGTGTTAAATTTTTAATACAAAAAAAAAAATAATGTACTTTTATGCAAAATGAATTCAATAAACATTTTAAACTAAAAAAATAAACTCTAAGATTGGTGCGTTTTTTTTTTTTTGTAAATGGCGCGTTTTTTTTCTCCATTTTGGTGCGTTTTGAAATTTCAAACTTGACAACGCTGAACTTCACCGGTGCACACAGGGACAAATTGAAAATTTAGTGAGACAAAATTATTTACTTCATATGGACTCAATAAATTTTAATAAAACTAGGTACCTCAAAGTTTTTAGAGTCGTTGATTACGAATATGATGTCAGGTTTTAAAAATTTAAAATTGCGGATCCAATATGGCGGACAATTTTTGAAAAATTTATCGAATTCGCTTTAAACTCATAACAGGGGGTTTTTGGGGTCGCTGATTACGAATCTTATATTAGTTTTGAAAAATTCAAAATGGCGGATCTAATGTGGAGAACAATTTTTAAAATATTTATCGAATTCGCTTAAAACTTATTGCACGGGAATTAGGTGTGCTACCTGAGGAAAATATGCTCTATTTATTGAAGGGGGAAACGGGGGGACCACCACTTGACTTTTTTTTTACTTAATAGTAGTTATGATTTTTAATTTATAAGGAAAAGTCGTGGAACTGTTTGGAACTTTTTTTATAGCCCTAGCTAAAGTACATTTTTCAATATATTTCATAATAAAAAAAAAGTACACTGTATCTACACTACACATAATTGCTGTTTTTATAATAACTACAAATTAAATTAGTTACATGGTGCTCAGAAATATATTTAAAGAACTTTAAACTGTAAATTTACAAAAATCTGTCGAGTTTAGCAACAATAAACGCTATAGGTGCTGCTGCCAGGTATAAGTGCGTGTAACAGAAAATATAGGGTGTTTTTTTGAGGGGTATAGAACTTCGAATTGAAATAAAACACAAGAAAATCGTTTTAATGTCCATCAATTTGGCTTTATTGGAAGGATAATTTTATGCCATTAATGTTTAAATATGATTTCGGGCATGTGGCCGCCGCGGCTGGCTCGAATAAAGCTAATTCTACAGGTCCAATTTTCAACCACTTTTTCGAGCATATGGGGCCGTATGTTGGCAATAACGCCACGAATGTTGGCTTCCAAGTCCCCTAACGTTTCTGGTTTGTTGGCGTAGACGAGCGACTTCACATATCCCCAAAGAAAATAATCCAATGGTGTCAAATCACACGATCTTGGTGGCCAATTGACAGGTCCATTCCGCGAAATTATGCGCTCATTGAATGTTTCCTTCAATAAATCGATTGTGACGTGCGCTGTGTGGCATGTAGCGCCGTCTTGTTGGAACCACAACTCATCCACATTCATGCCATCCAATTCGGGAACAAAATAGTCGGTTAGTCGGCTCCAATTGCTGTGCACGGTGGCGAATCGATTCATTCGGGTCCACTTCAACACTTTGCTCTACAGCGGCAATTGTTTCTTCGGTGCGCACTGTTCGACGTCTCTGCGGATGCGTATTATCACATAGAGTAAACGTAGTGCGAAAACGATCCATGGTTAACCGAATTAATTGCTCTGATGGACGATTATGTCGACCATAAAATGGACGGAGCTTGCGGTAAACTTCGCGAACTGAACCATTATTTTCGAAATAAATTTGCACGATTTGCAAGCGTTGTTCTTTTGTCAACCTGTTCATGATGAAATGGCAAACCAAACTAAATATTAATCACTTGACAGCTGACAAAATGGCCGCCAGTTAAAAAAGTGATGCCAACTTAAAGTTCTATACCTCAATAAAAAACACCCTTTAATACTTTGCACGCACGTACAGACTAATATAATGCGTTGAAAAAAATAAATGTTTAAAGCTTTATTGCGTACTGGTATATAGAACATATTAAGTGCAATTAGTAGTTACATTTAACAAAATAAAAAATTCCATTTTTGTCGTCCTAATTCGGTCATTTGTCCCTGTGTGCGATGTTTCGTTTTCAATATGAATGCGCCGTCATTTATTTTATCTATTGTATTAATATAAAATTTGTAAGAAATAAAAAACTTGCAATATTATTATCATATCAATCTTTTAAGTTATGAAATTAAATGAAGCTAGGTATGCTACATACATATATATGTAAACGATTAAAATTTACTTTGAAATAAAATTAAAAGTTGTATGTATAGTTACGGATTTTAAAAGAAATGTTAAACAACCAGATTTTAAAAGACATGTTATAAAACCTTTTGCGAAACTAAATAAATTTACTTTTCATGACGAAATTCTAACCTGGCTAACAAAATTCACTCCCGAATATGTTAGTAGTATATTATTAAAAAAATATTACCAAAGGAAAATGGAAATTCTAATACTATAAATAACGAGTTTCGAGCTTTAAAAAATTAATTGGATGAGCTAATGAGCTTTCAAAAGTTATCAGGTGAATATTGTCAATTCTTCACTCATCAGCGAATATGGAAAGAGTATTTTCATAATCAAAATGAAGACTTGAAAGTCTAATACAAACAAAGGACTTATTGAGAGGCTCTAACTCATATTTTTTTTACGAAATTTAGTTTTCCAGTGATTTCAATATATTTAAAATAGTTTGAAAACTAACGCATTTACAGGCAGTTATACAAAAATATTACAGAAAGAATATTACAGTTTCTATTTTTTCTGTTTTTACATTCTTCTGTAAAATAGCAATTATTTGAGTTAGGGCCTCTTTACTTGAGACCAACGATATGTATTTACTGCCTGTTCCACTGTCTCTAAGTCTTATAAAATTTCAGTTAATGAAAACTTGAAATTTGTGATCTGGCAAAATAGTTTTTTTGAGTTATGACGTTATTTGAGTAAATGAGCGACATGTTCCAAAAATATAATAAAAAAGGTTAAAAATACAAACAAAAATACCGATTTTAGTACTATTGGGTTCGAAAAAGTACATTTTTAAAAGCTAAGTGGTACGAAATTGGTTTTCTCATTTATCATCCCTGCCGCCAATACATATGGACATCAAAAACAAAAGACTTAAGCAAGAAACTTTGCGTGCACAATGTAAATAATAAAAAGAAATAAACTAAATGCTCTGATTTAAAATCACTGCCGACCGCACTGGCAATTTTTGAATCAAATATCATTAAAGTAAAATTATAATAATTATTTATTTAGCTACTGTGCTCTGCACAAATTAGTTATAAAAAGTTTAAAAATTTCAATTAACATTAACACTAATTGGGGCAACAAGATCATACTCTTAAATAATATGTTTACAAACATTAAACTAAGTATTAAATCTCAGCTAAGCTACGTGAGCCAACAAAATTTTAAATATATTTTGCCTTCAAATAACTGCATGTAGTTTTCCAGTTAGAAGAAAAAAAAAACAACAAGTTACAACAGCCCAAACGAAAAGGTAACAAGCAGCTATTTGTATGCATGCATACATTTCTTTACATAAATATCTATCTATTCATTCCCATATTTAAGCATAAAATGTAAATTTATTGATGCTTGCATTTGTACTAATTCGTGTAGATAAACTCGAACTTGCAAAATGTATAAGAAAAAGAGTTACCAAAAAATTATTCAAATAAGTTTATATACATCATACATACCTATAGCTATGTACAGACGGTTGTCAGATCTTACAATTTGCCAGTAAAATGTTCTAAAAATTTCTTACAACCGTGTGAACTGGCAATTTTTGTCAGACGCCGTTGCTAGAAAAAGCATTGTCAGTCCATTGCAAGACTAGCAACTGACAACAAATTGTCAGACATCTTACAATCGCGTGAACACATTGTAAAATTATTGCCAGATATTTGTCAGACATTTTAATATTGTCAGATGTGCGAAGTTCATGCATCTGACAATGGCGTCATTGTAAGATAATTCTTTCTATGGGCAACACTGCACACACTTGATTTTAAAGAAAAAATTTATAATAAAATATATGCAGACAAAATCATTGCAATTGCTTCTTTATGGTCCATAATAATTTATACTTTCACTTTTTACATTTAACACAAACACAAACGATAAATATTTAACAATTTCCAACAAATGGTTTAAGTCTGGCAACGCATAACAACAGATCTAATAATGTGTGCATATGACAACCGTGTGAACTGACAATTTTTCTACTGACGATTTTGTCAGATGAATTTATTGTCATACAACCGTCTGGCAATAAATTGTAAGATTTTCTGACAACCGTGTGAACTGACAAGAAATATTGTGCTGGCAATTTTCGATTGCCAGTACATTGTCAGCACATTACCAGATCTGACAATATTGTAAGATCTGACAATCGTCTGTACATAGCTTATGTATATATATGGATATATGTACATACAAACATGTTTATATTTATATAATTCCGTTAACAGCAAAAAACAAATGTCTGAGTTGCACGAGTTCGCTATGAAATAAATAAAAAATTTTGTGCAACTTTCGTAAAAAATCGCATGAATTCCAAAGTCATTTGTTATTTGCATATCATTAATGTCAAAACATGCTAAGATTTTTTGATATTGTCAATATTTTTCCTTATTTTTCTTCAAATATTTTTTATGACGAAAACATAATTTGCTAGAAAATAATGGCTCCATGAAAAATCGCCCAAAACCAAATCGCCCAAAAATAAAAATGAAAAATCACCCAAAAATTTATTTATAAAAATTTTAAGTAATTTTTCATATGAAAAATCGCTCAAAATTTTTCAAACATTTAAAAATTAAAGGGAAAAATACCATGGCGGAAAAAATTCTTAAGGGCGGCAGTGCATTAAAATGTTATTAAACAGAAAAACTTTGCAAAGTATAAATATCTTCATTAGGCAGCGTCGTGTCCGGAGACATCATGGTGGAAAAAGTCCCTAAGCCCGGCCGAAGGCCAGCAGTGCCAGAAAACGTTCTTAAGCAGGAAAACATTTTTAAGGCAGAAAATCTTTATTTGGCAGCGCTGTGTCAGGGAACGCCATGGTGTAGAAAATTCGGGAACGAACGAATATTATTTACGCTTCTCTATAACTTTTCTTTTTAATATAAAAATGATACTACTATAATTTTGAATTTTTTTCTGATGTTTTTTTTTTAATTTTAAACAATATTTAATTTTTTTGGCGATTTTTAATTTTTTTTTTTTTTTTTGTGATTTTTCATTTTGAAAATTTTGGGCGATTTTTAATTTTTTTTGATGATTTTTCATTTTGAAATTTGGGCGATTTTTTATTATTATTTTTGGGCGATTTTTCATGGAGCCGAATATAATGTATTAAGTTTGATCAACATTTTGTACTCTATGAATGAAATGTTGTTTAAAACTCTTGTATAGGGTGTTTTTTTCAGAGGTATAGAACTTCGAATTGAAATAAAACACAAGAAAATCGTTTTAATGTCCATCAATTTGGCTTTATTGGAAGGATAATTTTATGCCATTAATGTTTAAATATGATTTCGGGCATGTGGCCGCCGCGGCTGGCTCGAATAAAGCCAATTCTACAGGTCCAATTTTCAACCACTTTTTCGAGCATATGGGGCCGTATGTTGGCAATAACGCCACGAATGTTGGCTTCCAAGTCCCCTAACGTTTCTGGTTTGTTGGCGTAGACGAGCGACTTCACATATCCCCAAAGAAAATAATCCAATGGTGTCAAATCACACGATCTTGGTGGCCAATTGACAGGTCCATTCCGCGAAATTATGCGCTCATCGAATGTTTCCTTCAATAAATCGATTGTGACGTGCGCTGTGTGGCATGTAGCGCCGTCTTGTTGGAACCACAACTCATCCACATTCATGCCATCCAATTCGGGAACAAAATAGTCGGTTAGTCGGCTCCAATTGCTGTGCACGGTGGCGAATCGATTCATTCGGGTCCTCTTCAACACTTTGCTCTACATCGGCAATTGTTTCTTCGGTGCGCACTGTTCGACGTCTCTGCGGATGCGTATTATCACATAGAGTAAACGTAGTGCGAAAACGATCCATGGTTAACCGAATTAATTGCTCTGATGGACGATTATGTCGACCATAAAATGGACGGATCTTGCGGTAAACTTCGCGAACTGAACCATTATTTTCGAAATAAATTTGCACGATTTGCAAGCGTTGTTCTTTTGTCAACCGGTTCATGATGAAATGGCAAACCAAACTAAATATTAATCACTTGACAGCTGACAAAATGGTCGCCAGTTAAAAAAGTGATGCCAACTTAAAGTTCTATACCTCAATAAAAAACACCCTTTATTAGCTCGATTACTTTTAAATCAATACTTAATTTTAAGAAATCAACACTTAATTTTAAAATAATTACAATTTATTGTTAATTATGCTTTTGCCTTGGTAAGCTTTTTTTTTAATTTTAAGCGAAATATATAAGACTGCTTAAAAATTGAATTATTGTTTTTCAAAATATCGCCCTATTAAAAAAAAAATTCTATACTTTGAAGCGAATTTTTTAAGCATATTTTGCATACTCTGACGGATGCAGGCACTCCAACATGCATTCCAAAAAAAAAAAATTGGCTAGTTTTCCGGCCAACATTGCTCGTTGAGCATTGAATTTATTTTTAATATAAAAAGATACCAAAAATCTATTATATAAAAAATATTTTACTTAATAAGTAAAATATTAATTTGGGATTATTAGTGCGTTTAAAAATTTTAAACTTAAATTGTAACAATTCCCATAAAAAACACTAATTATTAACTTGACTGCACTTGTGTGGCAACACTCTATTCTTTAATAGCTGTTGTTGTTATTTACATTTATTTTCTTTTACATACTCTTACGACTACAATTTGAAGCTGAAAAAAAGTCAGCCGATGTAGCAATAGTAAAGTAAGAAAATAAAAAACATGTTGATTATTGAGTTCTTGTTTCAACTTTTTTATTTGTTATTGAGCTTCTCATTTGTTTAAATGAAAGTTTATAATATAATAACTCTAGTTGTTCTAAGAAGCTTTGGGTAAAGGTTCCCTGATGATCTGCATTAGCAACAGTGAAATGCGCATAGGATCCAGCTAAACCCCTCAATAATCAATTTCAATGTATTTTTAATAAAAAAATATTTTACTTAATAAGTAAAATATTAATTTGGGATTATTAGTGCGTTTAAAAATTTTAAACTTAAATTGTAACAATTCCCATAAAAAACACTAACTATTGAGCTTTCTTTCCCCTCTTTTTCTTGCTCGTGCTAAGCAACTTCATTTATATTTCCTAAATTGCTAAAGAATCTATTTATTTTTTGCTCAATATCATACGATATAAACAATGTTGATTTTTTTTTATACTCGTGTTATTTTATGCTCATGTAAATCCTTGACTACCACTTCTAATTGCATCTACAACATAAAATATGCCACTTATAACATTCGCAATGCAATTCTGTTGTCTAGAGAATAGCACGCTCAACTAATGCCCATATACATATGGTTAAGTCATACATTTTTGTTTATGTATATTCCAAATACAGTTTTTGTTGCAGAAAAGTTGCAGGAATTGACTCATATTATAAGTTGAAACTAAACACATTTCAAATGTCTGCGAGACACATAACATTAGTTAAAGTGTTTGAAACTGGAGTCAACTTTTATAATGGAAGAGTATAAAATATAATTGACGATTTAGTTTAAGCTTTTGTTTTATTGTTAGGGAATTTTTCGTTTTATATTACGGCGTAGTTAGTAAATTTATTTAAAATAAGTTTTTTTTTTAATTAAATGAAGTAATTGTAAAACTCTAGTTGTTTTGAAATTTATTTGATTTGAAAATTTTCACCCCCATATTCATAAAATTTAAAATGAGTTTGAAATGTATTTTATTTAAAGTATTTCACATAAAATTTGCTTAAAATTAAAAAATTTCATATATATTTTTTTAATTGAGTTGAGAAAAAAGAGGATGGCCTCAAATCGATTTTAGGTCGTTTAATGACCAACTATAAAATTTTGTATATATAAAGATGGGCGGGACTACGTCCTCTAATGGTTTGTTAAATTTTGATATACTTTCTAATGCTACAAAATTTGGCGCAAGCCTTAGGCTCCTGTAATAGCATAATGTGGTGTTTAAATAAAATACGGAATCACATTATCGTTAACGCAAACGAATAAATATGTCGATAAATATTACGATTTTCGGTTCGCAAAAAGTTACAGAATCCAGGTACAGCAGTACTATTATTAATTTTGAAAGTCGTAAGATTTCAAATCGTTTCGATTTACTGAATAGTGCCGTACAATCTTGCAGTCTCTTTTTCCACGAGATTTAAATAGTGGTCAATCTTTTAACTTAATTTTATGAAATTTTGCACTGAAAGTGACACGATCTGGTATTTAGACAAGTGGGCGGAGTCACGCCCATTATCGTTTTTCTAAAACATTACTTTTGTAATGATGCAATTCCGAAGCTTGCGAAATTGAAGCCTCGCTAAAATTTAATACTAAAAAGCTAATAATAATATTTAAAAAAAACTGACATACTTTAAAAACACTACTCGACACCGTATCATTAAAATGTTTGCAGCATGTCACAATTAATAGTAATATTCACTTTTAATTTTTTAAGTTTTTTTTTTGCTATTTCTCTGTTTATTTCGCATGTCGACATCGGATTCATCTAACGTTTTCAAAGATTACTAATCGCATAAAATTTTCTATCATTTGAGTTCTATTTTCATTGCAAGGAAGTCACAAATGCCCTTTTTAACATCTTTAAGCTTTGACCCTATAAATTTTATATTCGCAAATAATTTTTCAATTGTTATACCTCACAAAATCTAGATATACTAACGAACAAATTGTGGGTAGAAAAAGTTAATATCCATCAGTTGGTTATATGAGAAACTACTTAAATTTTTAGTTACACAAAAAATATAAAACTGCATCATTTGAAATCTTATTTTAAGAAAAAGCAAGCCATGTTAGATGAGTTAATGTATAATTTTAGCAATGAACCAGGTATCACCAAGACATCATAAGCATGGAAAAACGACATCAATTCTGCTGTGATCCTGCAATGATGGCGGACTATTGCTGGCTTTCAGTGACGGAGGGAAAGTTTATGTATGCCAAACGAATTTTGGTTGTGTTGTCAGTTGTCCAAATTTCATTACGTATAACAAACAATTGATAGCTAACAAATGTTAATTTCTGTTGCCAAGTTGCCAGTTGGCAACGCGACACAATTTAGGTTGCCGTTAATAATCTTACGGCCTGCTCTATGATATCAACAGAAAACCTGCCATTGACAATTTGTATTGAAAAAGAACAATAAAATAAAAAAAAAATTGTTTTGGTTTTCAATATAAGTAAACGATGGATCGACAGGCCGTAAGTCAACATCAAAAATAAATGGAGAGTTGCGTTGCCAGCTAGCAACTTGTGTTTATACTTGATTTTTATTAAAGAAAGATGTAAGTGAAAAAGTAAATTAAGCTCAGCTCACATATGTATATGAGAATATCATCAAAACTCAAATGCAAACATATTTTAAATTTGAAGATATATCGCGCTCATTTACTCAAACACCATCATAACTGGAAAAATCGAATTTTTGAGTTAAACCTTGAAATTTCTTTTTTTTTTAACCCTTGGAATTTTCAAAAACGCTAAAACTAAAAAATCCCAAAATTAAAAAAATACCGAAACGAAAATTGCTAGAATGAAAATAAAGCGCTTAAATAAAAAATATTACCGAGAATAAAATAAATCACAAAAATAAAAAAAATAAAAAAATCACCAAAAGTAAAAAGGCCAGCAAAAAACCCAAAAAAATCGCCAAAAGCCACAAAAGATTGCGCAAACAACAAAATCGCCAAAGCTAAAAAAAATCTATAAAAATAAATAAGATCCGAAAAAAAATAGCCAAGAAACGAAAAATATCGCCTAAAACGAAAAAATGCGAGAAAAGCTAAAAAAAAACCGTTAAACCTAAAAAAACGCTATAAAAATGTCTAAAAAGAAATCCGATAAAACCAAACAAAAACGCGAAAATAAATTTTTTTTTTAGATAAATGTCTACATCAGTTAAGATATTCGATTACATGGGCTAAGGTCCTAGTTTTGTAAAATGCAACGCTAAGTGTTGACAACTTTTATTAGGAAAATATTTAAATTGCAAAAACATATACAAAATTCATCAACGCTAAGATCGAGTTAACATCTGGCACGCATGTGCCCAAAAAGCGTAACCACTAATTACTAATGCAAAACTGTCTGATTCGAACATGTATTTTTTGATTTAAACAGTTTTCCATCATTTTGGTTTCTAAAAAATTGTCTAAATACATGTCTGAATCAAACAGGTTTTTATTAGTAATTAGTGGTTACGTTTTTTTTGGGCACATAAGTGCCAGATTTAAACTCGGCCTAAGCGTTGCGTTTTACAAAATAAGGCCCAAAATTGTTCAGCGCCTGGCGTTCCGTTTTACACAATAAGGCCCTTAAGCTTGTACAGTATTACATATAGTGTGGGTATAGAACCCCTCCTGTGCGAGTTAAAGTCGCACTTTACTGAATTTATCTACCTTAAGCGGCAGCTTTGGCAATCCTCAACGAAAACTTACCACCAGCAAAGTGATCTAAGATTTTTAAGATTCTAGATTTTATTTGAGAGTTATTTTTTAAGTTTTTTGTATAATTTTTTTTTTTTTGTATACTCTTTTAATAATATATTCAGTATTTAAGAAGTCACAGATTTACTACGTTAGTTTCTTGCGATTGGTCCCACTGTGCAGCTTTTATTTATAACGGCTTAAATGATTAGTCTTAAGGATAATATTTCATAACATAACATTAATAAAATACTTACAAACATATTGATAATTGTAAAATAAACTAAATCTAAACCATAATATAGTTTTGACATTGCAAACTATTCAACAGTCGAATTAAAATATTCATATGCATATGTACGAGTATATATGTAAAAATCTTGCAAAAATATTTATGTATTTGTATCATCGAACTTTAACATGAAGTTTAACAGACATAAAAAACCAGCTCGTTACTCGTATAATTGCATAGTGAGACGTACAAGCAAACAGACAGACATACGACTACATACAGACAAATAAGACAAACAAACAAGACATGTGTAATGCGTTCTGTTGTCTTTCACTTTGGTCAAAATGTTTTATTGAATGTTCAATTTTTGTTTGTTTGTTTTTTTTTATACCCTTTACCAAAAAATGGTAAAAGGTTATATATGTATAGGTTTGTCATTCCGTTTGTAATTTCTAGAATATTAATAAGCGAGCTATAAAGTATATATATTCTGGATCCTTATGTATAGGGAATACGAATAAGCGATGTCCGTCTGTCCGTCTGTCTGTACGTGAAATCGGTTTTCCGAAGCTCCCAGAAAAGCTAGAGACTTCGTTCTCGGACTGGTGGATCAGAAATTGTCGAAATAAGATTGGTATTGAAAATCAGCAAAATCGAGCAGACGGTTTCAGAGCTGGGAGACTTAAACTTCATTTTGCCATACAAAATAACTACCGAAAACTAGTTTTTAATAATTTTTTATTACATAAACTTATTTTATACTTCAGTATGAATAAAATTGGTATTTCTAACTAAACAAAATTAAAAAAAAATTAAAAAAATTAAAAATACGTTTCCAGGGTTGGAAAACCGTAACTTTTTTTGTTATGCAAAAGTAACTTACTAAAACAAATTTTTCCTTTTTTTCTATAAACTAAACATATGTAATGCTCTTAAAAGAAGGAGATTGATGTAAGAAATCAGAAAAACAAAAAGGATGATTCCAGGGTTGAAAAACCTACGATTTTTGTGATATATACAATTAACTACCGTAAACTAATTTTTTAATTATTTTTATTAAATAAACTTATTTTATACTTCACCATGAATAGAATTGGTATTTCAAATAAAAAATTAAACTTCAAAAAATTAATAAGATGTTTCCAGGGTTGGAAAACTTTAACTTTTTTTCTTATCCAAAAGTAACTTACTAAAACAAATTTTTCCTTTTTTTTCTATGAATTAAACATATATAATGTTTTTAAAAGAAAGAAATTGATGTTTGAAATCAGAAAAATCAAAAGGGATGATTCCAGGGTTGGGAAACTGAAACTTTTTGTGATATAAAAAATTAACTACCGAAAATTAATTTTTATTTTTTTTATTAAATGAACTTATTTTATACCTTAGTACGAATAAAATTGGTATTTCAAATTAAAGATTAACCTTCTAGAATTAAAAAGATGTTTCCAGGGTTGGAAAACTTTAACTTTTTTTATACAAAAGTAACTTACTAAAGCAAAATTTTCCTTTTTCTCTATAAATTAAAGATATCTTATATTCTTAAAAGAAATAGATTAGTATAAGAAATCAGAAAAATTAAAAAGTTTGATTTCAGGGTTAGAAAATCCACACTTTTTGTGATATAAAAAATTAGCTACCGAAAACTAATTTTTTTTTTATAAAATAAACTTATTTTATACTTCAGTATTTCAAAATAAAAAAAATTAAAAAAATTGACCCGTTTCCAGGGTTGGAAAATCTTATTTTTTATACAAAAGTAACTTACTAAAACAAATTTTTTCTTTTTTACTATAAATGAAACATATCTTATATTCTTAAAAAAAAGATAGCGCAAGAAATCAAAAAAAACCAAAAAGGAGGATTCTTTGTGATATAAAAAATTAACTACCGAAAACTAATTTTTTTAACTATTTTTATTAAATAAAATTATTTTATGCTTGATAACGAATAAAATTGGTATTTCAAATAAAAAAAAAAAAACAATTAAAAAAATTAAAAAGACGATTCCAGGGTTGGAAAACTTTAACTTTTTCTACAAAAGTAAGTTACTAAAACAAATTTTTCCTTTTTTTCTATAAATTAAGCATCTCTTAAATTCTTAATAAAAGAAAGAGATTGGTGTAAGAAATTAGAAAAATCAAAAAAGATGAGTTCAGGGTTGGGGCACTTACACTTTTTTGATTTATAAAAGTAACTAAGTCTAATTAATTTTTATCTGTTCCTTTATAAATTATATATATTTTACGTTTTGGAAAGAAAAGTTTGGTATAGAAAATTATAAAAATAAAAGCCACAGCTCCAGAGCTGGAAACTATGATTTTTTTTCTAGACATTAAAGTAACTAATTAAAACATTTTTTTTTGAATATCCTTTTTTTCACTTAACACACTTTCTATATTTTTTTAAGAACTACTAGATTGGTATAAGTAATCAGAAAATTCTAAAATTATGATTCTAGGGTTTGAAAATTATTATTTTTTTCTTTGTACATAAAAGTAAGTATGTGCTTGAGTATGTATCTCTATACTACATAAACGCACTTTGGTAAAGGGTATATAAGATTCGGCATAGCCGAATATAGCACTCTTACTTGTTTTTTTTTTTTGCTTTGTGATTTGTTTTGCTTTTATAATTTATATTTTGGTTGCACTATAATTTTTTTTTCCTTAGCCAAAGAAAAATAACAGAAATTGCTAAAGCTTTAACATTCACGGTGCGCATATTTTGCTTTACATTTTAACATTTACGAGTCTATATTTATGCGAATTCGCTATGTGTCTGTCTGTCCCACACATTGCGGTTTTATGCTAAAGTTTGATTTGGTTTAACTGCAGAAGAATGTTTGTGTGTGTGTTAGTGAGTTTAATTTTTTTTTTTTCTAACAAGACACTTAAGTGTGGTAAGCATCTATTAGCCATGGCCTCAGGAATGTTTTATGATTTTTTTACAAGTTTGTTAGACTATTATTGTACAAGTATTAGAAAATTGTTTTGTTTTGGCTAAAAAAAAACCAGGAGCCTTGTTACATTTCTTGCCTTCTATTTTTTTT
This sequence comes from Tachina grossa, assembly GCA_949987645.1. Lineage (NCBI taxonomy): Eukaryota > Metazoa > Arthropoda > Insecta > Diptera > Tachinidae > Tachina > Tachina grossa. The sequence goes on along the minus strand of OX465277.1, from coordinate 109,100,256 downwards.
TTCTTTAATTTTATTGCGGGCTTTAAGAGTTTGTGCTGAAGTTTTTTTTATTGTTTTTTTTAATCCACTATTTTTGGTAATAATTGGCTTAACGGGCAGGCGCCTTTGGCTCTGCTAACAGTGCACTTGATTTTGTTGGTTCACATTTTTTGAAACCAAAAATAAATTTAAATTGAAACGTTGCTATGTGCTACTTACTTATGTATGTGTTATACGTTTGTTTTGTGAAAACCGTGCTTGTTTTTTTCTGAAAGGAATTTTCTTGAAGTCAGTATTGAAAATTTAAATGTATTCAAATGTGTTTTTCTTAAACAAAACAAAAAAAAAAAAAGAGTATGACCAGTAATTGGTTGGTTTTTGTGCAACATAAAAATCTTTGTAAATATAAAATAATATTGGTGTGGAAGAAGAGGCTTTTCCAGTGCATATTAAGGTAAAAAATCTTCTGTATATGCAGCTGGTTCCAATAAGACATTTAATTTTGATTAGCCTGCCATTTTAACAGTTGCCATGACTCCAGCTGGAATTATTTGACAGATGACAAGTATACACTACACCACTAATAAAAATTAAAGGATATGCAATTGGCAACCCCATTGAAATTATTAAAACTCACTTTAAAAAGGCGAATGTTTCCAAAACTAGGGCACTTTAGGTTTGTCGTCAAAACTGATGGGAAAATTTGAGTCGTTGGAACGAGTCGGTGATGTTAAGGATCGAACTCATGCATATCGCTCAATAACAGCTGAGAATATTTCTGTTGTAGCCCATAGTGAATTCTTCTTTTAAGTTCAACCAGAGGGTGGCGTTGCACAGTGGCGTGAATGGTAGAGAAAGTGGCGATTAATTCATAGAAATCCTAATTTTAAAGTGTTGTTATTTTTTATTAATGAATATTAATAAATACATAAAAAACGAGCATCTAAAAATAAATGTTTGAAAAAAAAATTTTAACCTTTTACGGGCTTTTTTGTATTTTGGAGAAAATGGTCTTATTTGACTATTTTTGCTGTAACTTTGGAATAAAAAAAAAGATAAATAAGTAAATTAAATTGTAAATTAGAGCATACTTTATGTGCCTTTAAAAAAATATTTAATATGTATTTTTCACATTGATTTTTAGCAACCGGAATTTTCTCACAAAACCCTTCATAACTCAAAAATCGCACAAATGCGCAAATAGGTATTCTGGGATTTATTAGCTAAAATCTTATGTTTTAAGAGCATAAAAGCATTTTTCACTGCACTCGTCCGCAAACTTGTTGAAACTCGATGTATACTCGTATATCAAAAATATCACAATTAAATTTTTTTTTTAATATTTCTAAAATATTTATCTAAGCAAAAAATAATTTTTTAAATGCTCATATATCTGCAGTTCATGGTTCCATTATAAAACTTTTACTTATAGAAGTCTTAACAAAAACTATAATCACTTGAACTATCAAAATTTTCTCTTTTAATCAATGCGTGCAAAAATAACTAAAATTATTGAACTTTGAACACACACTGCAAATAAAATAAACTACCAAGAACTTTTAGTTTTGCAGTTAGTGATGTAGAATTTTATCTACTTTCATATGGTACACGGTTGTGAAAGTTAAAGTTCATCTTTTGAATTAATAGCCACTGGTGAAGGCTTTCACACCACAGTGCGTTGGCTGAAGCAGTTAGCACGTTGACTACAAAACCGAAAAGCTTGGGTTCGAATCCGGTTGCCGACAGTCATTAAATATTAATTCTGTGCATGTTTCTGATGTGCACTAGTGTTCCTTTCTATCGGTTGTTGTGGGAAAGCTCAAGTGATGAAGGCATAGTCACTGGTTACTGAACTACACAGGCTTCTACGGATACTAATCCTAATGTAACACACAACCAAAGCTTCAAACAATTTGATACGCCTCATGGACACCAGGGGCGCTGCAACAACGAATTATTAAAAACGTGGAAAAAAGCAAGTTGTAAAAGAATCTCTTCCTTCACCACCTGTCTTTTTTGTCCTTATCACTTTCCTAAAGAAGGTAACAACTAACACACACAAGTAACAATACTATCGCCCTTTTGCGTCAAAAGTTTCCTGACCGTGTGATTGCTCAAAGAGACGATCAAAATTGGCCACCGAATTCTTTCAATTTAACATCTCTAAACATTTTTCTTTGAGACCAATAGCCCACAATCGATTCAAGACCTCTAAGCTGGAGTTCTGAAAGTTATCGAGGATAACGAAAAGATGCTTTAGGTATCGTAGTGCCGGTTTTTGGATCAGATATTTCCCCTAATCTATCTTCTATCGAGGAGAAACAATCGCAAGTATGCCAATTGAAAAAATCGCCAAAAACCGAAATAATCGCCAAAAACCGAAAAAGCGCCAAAACTAAAAAATCACCAAAATGAAAAAATCGCCAAATTGAAAAAATCGCAAAAGACCAAAAAAAAATCGCCAAAACGCGAAAAAGCACCAAAACTAAAAAATCACCTATATGAAAAAAATCGCCAAAATGAAAAAAGTCGCCAAAATGAAAAAAAATCGTCAAAATAAAAAAACGCAAAAAAACCGAAAAAATCGACATAATGGGGAAAAAGTGCCAAAACTAAAAAAACCGAAAAAAACCTACAAAAGAAATAATGCCAAAACTATATATTATGTAGGCTAAAGTTCGCATTTAATTACTTATCTAGTGTCCGAGCGGAACCCTTCGTGCGCGTGTCAAAGTCGCACTTCACTGATTTTTTTTTTATATTAAAATGCCAGTCATGACTTGCTCAATCACTCAAGCACTCACAGAAATTACCTTTACTGGCACCCAACTTCATTAAGCAATATGCCACTTGTTAATCTGAGTGAACCAAATTATTGGCCAAAGGCGAGAAACGTATGTGACAGGACATTGAAGTGCAGAAGACATCTGCTACAGGGCAATAATACATTTATTAATAAAATTTAAGATTTAATAATCCAATCCGGGTTATGTTATTTTTTTCAATAAAGATATGTATAAAAGATTGTGTTCCATTTACATACATACGTACGTACATATGTATCATTACACTTGTTGCATATAAAAATAATAGTTTTATTACTTTTTTATATTTTAGTTTTTGATTTATTTGATTTTTGGAAGGCCGCATTTTTAATAACAATATTATATGTAATAATGCAGCAAATTCCAGCAAAAATACATTAGCGCAATTCACAATCTTGTGCAAATGGTCTTGCATCGTAGCATGTGCATAATGGTATAGTATGTATGTATATTGATACTCACCACTTAACAATTATTAGTGGTGAGTATCAATATACTATAATATCTTGGACATGCTACAATGCAAGACCATTTGCACAAGACTGTGAATTGGGCTATTTGGTACAAGTAAGCAATTACTTCGAAGGACACTACACCTTCATGATCAGCGTTCTTTTGTGTTTGGTCCACTGTGTGTGGTGTCAGTTGATGTCGATTTCTGCTTTAAATACTCAGTCATTATTGAAAATGGAATATGTGAATTGTTTTGATTCATCTTATTTCAATTTGCTGAAAGCTTTTTTGGAATGAAAGCTCAATTTTACCATCTCTATATTTACAACAGTCTTACCATTGTCGTTTGTTCTTTACTACTTCGATTAATTATGTGGAATATACAACGCTTTTATTAGCGCTGTCATGCAAAAAATTTCATAAATTTTTTTAAATTCACTTAAATTTTTAACCGTATTTTGAACTGAATGTGTTTAGCCTACTTTGTAATTTATGCTTTTTTTTTTTGTATAAAAAATTTCAGTCATTCAAACAAAAATTCTCGTTTATCACTCAAATTTTAATTTACACAAAAAAATAATAATAATAAAATCAAATTTTTTGGAAACTAAATTGCAAATTTAAAATTTTTGGCAAAGACAAATTTGGCAGATTTAAATTTAATTTAATCGAAACTTAATTTTATATACATATTAAAAATGGCAAAAAAGGGTGGAAAAGCAAAGGGCAAAGACAAAGCCAAAGGCAAAGGCAAAGGAAAAGATAAAAAGACCAAAAAGGGTAAAGCCAAGCCCGCCGAGAAGGTTGTCGAAGAGAAGGAAGAACCAAAGCAAGAGCAAAAGCCGGAACCGGAAGTAATAATAATGGAAAAGGCCATAGAAGAGCCTTGCATTTTCAATTGCGCCCAAGACAAGGTAACCTATCGTCCCAACTCTTATCCCGGCCTATTGACACAGGCCAAAACAATGGCCGTTGTTGGCTCGGAATGTGGCTCTTACGATAGTTTGTGCAAATTATTACATTCAGCATTTCGCTGTGCAGATCGTGTTTATGTCATGGTGCCCTGGGGCAACTATGTCGTCTTTCGCGCTCACAATGACACTAAAATGACATATTTCCTATTCGACGGTTGCACTTGCAATGTGAATCGTTTTCGCTATTTGGATTTGACATGTGGCACGGCAAGTCTGTTGTATTTTGAAGAGATGCACAAGGTAATAAATTACATAATAATGTCACGTCAACGACGAGAAGAAATTAAGAATCTTAAACGTTGTGTGGTGGATGATGCCTGCAAAGAAATCTACGGTTCGCAACATATTTAAAAAGAATAATAGCAAAAGTAATTGAATTTGAATTGATAATAAATTTAACCAAAAAAGAGAAAAAAAAAATTCCAAATTTTTAAGGCCTGAAAGCAACTTAATCGAGGCACTCAAAAATTTAAAAAAAAAAAACTTAAAAATCTTTGCATTTAGGGTCAAATTCAAATGCCCAGCTTACAATCTATTGTGATTTCAAATTTTAAAACATATAATAAAATTTTTTTATTTCTTTTTTCAAGTAAAATGTTAAAAAAACAAATTTATAAATTATCAGATTCTTGCAGATGCTGGAAATCGATCAATTTCAAATTGCGCTGATTTAAAAAAATTAATCTCACTGAAATATGACTTTTTAATACTTTTTTAGAATATTTTATTCGAATTTCGATTTCACTTTAATGGAGCGATTTACAGAATAAAAATTTGCCTAATATTTGTTTTATTAAATCGCTCAATATGATATCGATTGATTATCATCATCACATACAAGAATAATAAAATAACAAAAATTAAAAAATTTTAAAAACCCCCGACTTTTTTCAGAAAAGATGTTATATCTTCTAACCGGCTTAACCGATTTTCTTTAAACATAGCCAAGAACCTTCTCGATCAAGTCATCTTTCAAACAGAAAAAACTAAATGAAAATCAGTCCAGCCGTTTGGCCTGTACGTGGACACGGACAGACACACAGATACACAGATACAGAGACAAACATCCACACACTACAAACTTATAACACCCCTTTTTTTAGTCGGGGGCTAAAAACTATTTTAAGTATTTTTTCTGTTTGTCCTGTGAGTAAATTTTTATTTCTAAATTATCATTCATTTTAAATAAAGGATTAATATATTTTTAGATTTTAATTGAACTATTGTGAATTTTTAATCAGAAATAATTTTTAGTCAGGCTTAAGTTCAGTAATTTCAATTCTGTTATTGCATGCAATATTTTATTAATTAATGTGAGTTTCTAAAGAAGAGAAGAAAAATTAAATTAGACTTTTAAGCTGGGGGAAATACCGATATTTTTCTGTGCCGCAACGCACTTCATCAGCACTCTAGTCTTTTCTAATAGAAAAGCAAAAACAAAGTAACATAATATCCACTACTATAATACTTACATGCATGTACCGACGGTACATCGAATAAGTAAAAATAATTAATGTGATGATCGCAAAAGATAAGCAAGAATAGTTAAACATACGTAGGTAGAGTAATATAACTTCGTGCTAACCTAAATAGAAAAATGAAAATATGGAAAAACAGGGGAAATAAATAGTGATACTTACATATGTATTTACCAAAGGTAAATCAATAATTGTACACAACAATCATTTCTCACATTCCGTTTCATTAGAATTTGCGTTAAATAGCTGATGTTAATAACAATCTCTACCCAAGTAGATAGACTAGGGCGCTGATGAAGTGCGTTGCGGCACAGAAAAATATCGGTATTTCCCCCAGCTTAAAAGTCTAATTTAATTTTTCTTTTCTTCTTTAGAAACTCACATTAATTAATAAAAATATTTCATTCAATAAAAGAATTGAAATTACTGAACTTAAGCCTGACTAAAAATTATTTATAAAGCATTAATGTTTGCTGGGTAATGTAATTTTTTGAAAATGTGAAATCTCAATTTCAATTGATTGCTACCAGGGATGACTTTAAGTAACAGTATTTAAAGTTTATTTTGGAGTCCCATCAGTAATTCGAAGTAGAGTTGTGTCCGAAAGGTCTTCTTGAACTAGTTTGGGAGCGTTTGAATCAAAAATTGTTTCAAACCCATTCAATTTACATTTTGACCGGACTTGTATGTATGTATGTGTGTCAGATATGGCGATTTCTCGTCAAACGTGGCGATCTTTCAACTTGTTTGGCGTCCAAATTTTTGGTTTGGCGACATGGCGATTTTTCTGTCGTTAAATAAATATCTTGGCGATTTTACTATTTATAATAAAATTTGTTGGTGATTATTATTTTATACAAAATTTAATTTCCAAATTAATTTAATGCAGGGGGTCTACTCTGTTATTCGAAACGAAAGAAAATATTTTCTTATTTGTATCTTAATAACATGTAAATTCGGAAGCCTTTTCTTTCGTTTCGAATTACAGACTAGACCCCCAGGAAAATCAGTTTGTTGAAGGAGTAGGATCTGTTCGTAAATGCATCACTGCGCTGCAAATGGAAATTTAAATGCTCTAAACTGGTTCATTGAAGTATATAACGCACGAATAAATGTCAAATATGATGCCTGGCTCACGATGTCGACAAAAAGTTTTCTTTCGCTTATTTATATTAAATAACTTGGCGGCCACACGTTAAATTTTTTACTTTCAATTCCATTCAATTTTCAACACACTCACACTTTTTTCACTAACACAATCAAAATTTTTAAATTGAAAACTAGATTGATTTCAAATTCACCTATCCATTTAAAGGCCGTGATACACTATCATACAAAGTCGTGCGATCTACGAAAATATACAACCCTGGTGTGATGAATTGTTATTGTCTTTTGAAAATTTTCATAAACTCCATCATACCAGCATTGTAATTTTTCGTAGATCGCACGACTTTGTATGATAGTGTATCACGGCCTTTAATGGCAATTTAGTTTTCAATTTGTGTGCTGGTCACAGCACACATTGATTGAAGCTACAAATTTGAGTTGTTTCTTCGTCGGTGGCATTTAAAAAATGAAATTGATTATCAATTTGTGTCACAGCTATCAATTTCAAGCAATTTTGACACACAATATGTGTAATGAAATTGAAAGCCATTTATTGAACGTGTGGCTGCAGAGTAAGCGAAAGAAAATTTATTGTCGACATCGTGAGCCAGGTAGATGGTGTACAAGCATGATTATTACTAAAACAAATTATCAGCAAACTTGCATTGCATTTTAAATAAAAGTTTGCACGTATGATGCAGAGCAGTGATGCATTTACGAACGCACCCGTAGTTTCAAAACAAAATCCTCCCAAAACTCATCTGCAAGAGGCTAAAACAATTTTATTTTGATGATTTTTCTCATATTATTTATAGTCATTAATGCATTTTGAATTTGGATGAGAAAAATTTACATGAAATAATTTTTAGCGATTTTATTTCTAATTTTGGCGATTTTCCGATAAAGTTTTAAGCGATCATTTTATAAAAATTTATACATATTAAAAAAATTTTATATAAACACAAATTTATTATCAAATATTTACTAAGAAAAACTACATAAAACTGATTTTTGGCGACTTTTGGCGATTTTTAAAATCATTTTGACGAAATAGGTTCAAAAAAAATCTGACAACCCTGCTTGTGTCCAATAGAACGAACTAGTTCCAAAAACAGATGTTGGACACAACTTTAGTTCCAAGTTGTAGGTTGAGAATACACAAGCTCGAAAGTATTTTCTCTTACTTCGAATTAAAGAGTAAAATCCTGTAAATTAAATATCAATAAAAGCATGATTTTAAATCGGTGAGATACAGGTCTTCCGGTTTCAAACCAATTTTTAGTCTTCATAAATAATTTTTTGTGAACTTAAATATATTACTTCTATCAATGATCATACAATGTGTATTTAACCAGGTGGCAGCTCTATTTCAGCTGATAAGTTTTTGGTCTATGTGCATGGTGTAATTATACAGGTGACAGCGTAAGGATTTGTTATACAAAAATACGGCAACCATAGCTGTGTAAAGAACCGAAGAACGTCAAAAGCACAAACAAATTTGTAGGTGAAGAATGTCAAAAACTTCGATTTTGTTTTGGTTTTAGTACAATTATTTTTGTGCTTTTGACATTCTTCGTTTCCCTACACAGCTATGGTTGCCGTATTTCTGTATAACAAATCCTTACGCAGTCACCTGTATAATTACACCATGTGATCCATGTGATTATGAGAATCATTTTCAACACTCCTTCTTTTTTGGAAAGTCAAAAATACGCTTTAAAACTAAAATAGGAATTTTAGTAAATTTTAATTATTATTTAATTATTATTGTTCGAAATTTATTTGGTTCTAGTTAATTTTTATTATTATTCGAACTCCATTTGTTTCTATATTTGTGATTTGAACGGGCTAAGGTTCGTATTGCTTTTTAAGCCAAATTACATGTTATAATTATTAATGAACAAATAACACCAAAGTCTGTTGTAAATATTCTGACTAACAACACATAGTTGAACGGAACAGCCAGCCGTTTTCGAAGGCCACTAAACCTTCATCATCAGCGTTCTTTTGTGTTTGGTCCACTGTGTGTGGTGTCAGTAGATGTAGATTTCTGCTTTATATACTTAGCATTATTGCAAATGGAATGTGTGAATTGTTTTTGATTCATCTTATTTCAATTTGCTGAAAGCTTTTTTGTAATGAAAGCTCAATTTTACCATCTATATTTATGATTTGATCGTGTCGCTTTGGAAGCCAAATTATAAGTGATAATTACTAATGAACAGATAACACCAAATGTAATTATAAATATTGTGACAAATACGTAGTAGAACGGAACAACTAGCTGTTTTCGAAGGCCACTACAACTTCATCATCAGCCTTCTTTGGTGTTTCGTTCACTGTGTGAATGCTTTGTTTTTGTTTTCAATGTAAATAGACAGACGAAAATTTTTAGTTGTCTTCTGTCAACTGGCAGTATGTTCTACTAGATTTGAAGCAGATTTCGAACAAAATCTAGTGAGAAAGTACATTTTGTTTTGTATGAGAAATATATGAAATTTTGTTCCAAATCTAGTAAGTACAACATTTTCCCAAATAAATATACATTATTATCCAAGGCACATGCACGAAATGAATTTGCCTTGCTATTATGCAATAATTTTTGTGAAATCCATTCCCAAAATTGTTCCAACCCATTGACCCCGCTTTGATTTTGCAAATCATTAGTACTGCAACACATCTTTTCAAACTAAGAAAACAATTTCATATCATTCAATTTCCTTCAGATATCAACATATTCAATTTAAATCGCGCAGTAAGTATTATGCAATTCCATTTAAATCATTTGTCAGAAAAACATCACATAAAGAAGAGTGATTTTGAAATCATCACTTGTCTGACAAGATCTTAAGCAATAATTTGCCAAATAATAATAATAATAATAATTGTAAGAAAAAACACCAAATTGTTAATCTATAATTGATTCTTGCCATTTTTATATGTTACTTAACATTTCGTTTTTTTTTTCTTCATAATTCTTGTTTAAAATTCCGACAAAAGCAAAAAAAAAATTAATCACTCTGGTGTACGAGACAGTCGCGCAGACGTTGTCGTTGAGGGTTATTGTCTTGTCTTGCTTATTTTTTGTTCATTGACCACTCGGTCAATATAAAGAAGTCTAGACAAGAAGCAGACACACTTGCAGTTGTGTAGGAAAGTATTGCTATTGTATTTGCAAACGAAGTGTATTGTGGTCGAATGCGAAGTAGCTACACTTATTTATTTTAAGATACCATAAATGAACGTTTTAGCTTATAATTATTTATTGTAAATAAACTAAAGTTAACATATGTTAATAGGGCATTTACACCTGCACAAAATCTTCATGAAAATCTATACCATTTACATCAAGTTTTTTGACATTTATCAAGGTTTTTCTATCCAAAACAAAACCCATTATCTGAAAAATTTCCAAAACTATAACCAAGTACCTGAATGTAGCCAATTCACACAACTTTTTAAGTAGACTATAGCTAATTCACTCATCTTTTTTATAAATTTGTTGTACAGGGTAGTAAGGAATAAATAAAAATATTAGATTTTGATTAGATTTCCTACAAACCTATTGACAAAAGTTCTAGATTTCGAGACAGTGTAAATGCACTATAAGATTTCAAATAAAATAGTTATCAAAATCTATACCGATTACACCAAGTTTTTTTTATTTATCACGATTTCTTATCCAAAACAAAACACATTAACTCAAAGTTATCCTAAGCTGCAACCAAACAACTGCAATGTAGCCAATTCACACAACTTTTTAAGTACACGAGCTGACTTTTTAGTACAAATTGGGGTAAAAACATACATAGTTGCATCACTAACTTCTACTACATTTATAGTAAATTTCGACTGAATCTAGTATCGAATTAGATTTTGTTTTATATGGGAAATCTACTAGATTTTGCTCCAAATCTCTTAAGTATTAGCTCTTGCTGAAATGTAAATGAGCTATAAGCATTTTAACTTTAACAAAAGAAAACTAACATCTGCTTTTAAACACTGATACACGTTTAATGTAATAGGTCATTCGCATTGTCTCGAAATCTAGTACTTACGAGATTTCGAGCTAAATCTTGCTGCTTTTTACTAGATTTCCCATACAAAATAAAACCTATTTTGGCGGAAGATTTGTAGGAAATCTAATAAAAATCTAATATTTTAATTTTATTTTTACTACCCTGTACAACATATTTATGAAAAAGATGAGTGAATTAGCTACGGTCTGCTTAAAAAGGTGTGTGACTTAGTTACATTGCAGTTATTTGGTTGTAGTTTTGGAAATTTTTTTAGTTAATGGGTTTTGGTTTGAATACAAAAATCTTGATAAATGTCAAGAAAAAAACTTGATGTAAAGGGTATAAATTTTCATAAAGATTTTAATTAAAATCTGCTTGATTTTGTGCTGGTGTAAATGCCCTATAAATAGAGTATCGTCAAAATATTTATGAAGTTACCATAAAAGTGATTTATATGTATATCATCGATTTATAATCAGAGACAAGAGTTAAAACCTTAAAAAACTGGCAGCTCTTCCAATAGGGACTACACAACTTTGTCAGCTGTTAGCGGCCATATTGCTGAAGCTGCATCTGGCGAATCGGACGACATTTGAAAGCATAGTGAATTTTTATGCAGACTGCACCAATTAACACTGAAATCTTACAAAAAAAAAAATCGAAATTAAAGGGTATTCGATCAGTTAATGTAATTTTGACAACTTGCAGTATGTTGGAAACCGTAAGAGGCAAATTCTTGAAATTTTTAAAAACGCTTAAACTAAAAAATCTCAATATTAAAAAAATCGCAAAAACGAAAAAACGCCAAACTAAAAAAAAATCTCTAAAAATCACCAAAACGAAAAAAAACGTTCAAAACCAAGAAAAAAAAATCCAAAAACGGAAAAAGATCCAAAACCAAGAAAAAGCCCCAAGACTAACCAAAAAAAAATTTACCGGGCTCTTAAAATTTTTTAAAAAATTTCTGCACTAGATAAGTAAGATATTTGATTATATGGGATTTATAGTTTTAGATACACACATATCGTCACCTTAAATGTAAACAGATGTAACTACACCCAAAATATTTCATAGGTGAAATAAACGAAAAAAGTGATTCATTTAACGAAAATATTCGTTGTTTTTACGGTACGAAATGCTTCGTAGATAGTAGAAATGATATTTGTTTATTTTACGAAATACTATTTGTCTGCAAATAACAAAATTTTGTATTTTTACAAATTTTTTTTTTTGCAATTTTACGAAACGTAATGCTTATGTTACAAAAGAAATTCGTAAATAATGAAAATAAATTTTGTGTAATATACGAAATTTTGTATAAGCCTAAAATCTGTAAAATATAAAAACCTGCAAAAAAAAAATTAAAAAATAATTTTGTGGAATAATCTGTAATTCGTGCAGTTGAAGGTCGTAATAATTATGGAAAGAAAAATAGAATTTAAGGGAAATTGTTGCATACATCACATACACATACATACATACATATTTTGCACTGAAACTTATGAATTAAACTGGGAACACAACTGGGACGAACAACGAATTTCGTCAAAGAAAATAAAAGACATTGTTCATATGAAAATTAACACACCACCGTCCAACGAAATTTGTCGTGCATGACGAGCTCCGCGATCGACTTATTTCTATTTTTTACGCCGATGAAATCACAATGGACCCAATTCGGTCTCAGAGTGGCGGTGCGGTATATCACCACCCTTCCTAACCTACGCCAAAGAACGACGGAAAAACAATTAATCTCTCTTTACACAAGCCAATATCCAACCAATTATCCAATTATAAAGTATAAGATATGCTACTTTTTCGTTGTTGGTGTGCAGTGGACGAGATTTGTCCTTCGTCCCAGTTGTCTTCCTAGCATAAAAAAACTAATCTTTTATTACAAAATTTTTTTTATTTTAATTGAAATTTAAGCTGGATTCACCTCACTCATTGTTTCGGAACAAAATTTTTGTCCGGACAAATTTTTTTTATATGGAGTTTGACGTTTCTCTTTTTGAGAGAGAGAGAGAGAGAGAGAGAGAGAGAGAGAGAGAGAAGAAGAGAACAAAATTTGTTCGGAACATTTTCTACTTGAATTGGTTTTATTTTAATTTTTGTCCGGACAAAATCGAACTGAGCTGCCAACTATTTTAAATTTTCAGCCAAAGTTGAACTGAGCTGCCACATCATATTATATGAATAATAAAAGAACAGAGTATACTTGTATTTATTACAATAGAAATAAAGAAAGATTAAGAACAACATATCCATATATATGAAGTTGAACGAAACCATTGCAGTAAACAATTAAAAAGATGTGTGTGACACGGAAAATTGTAATCATTTGCCGCTGTGCTGCCACTTGTAAAATTAATACGCATCGTTTACACACGTATTTCATATGGTAGCTTTGATTTTCCAGACAAAATGTTCGAAATGGATGAATCGTCTTGCAAAAAACTCTCAGTTTAAAAAATATTCTCCAGACAAAAATTTTGTTCCGAAACAATGGGTGAATTCGCCTTTAATGAATAATTTTTTATACAATATTTAGATACAATGACAGGAAAATAAATGAAGAAAATATTAAAAAGTAAAACAAAACAACAGTTTTTATTCTTATATTTCAAAATTTTTTTTTTCTTAAAATTCACGTAACTTGCGTAGATTTAAGAATAATTTTGTACTGCAAAGAAAATGATAACAAAACAAAATTTGTTTTTTTTACGAAATTTCTAATTTTATAAAATATTTTTTATTTTCTCTTAAGTTCAATAAAATAAAGGAAAAATGTGGTACTATATACAAAAATAATTGTACGAAATAATTTTTGTAAATTGACGAAATTCGTAAAATTACGAAATCTGTTTTCCTGCACATGCAACAAATATTTTCGTAAAATGTACAAAGCTTTCCTTTATTGCACAAAAATTATTTTACGAAAAAATATTTCGTATTTTTAAGCATGGAATATTTTGAGTGTACACAAAAATTCGAAATCGAGTTTTTGATTGATTACGAAAATATTTAGACCTCTGGGTTAAAAAATGACGGATTTATTAAAGAAATTCAAATGGAAATAATTACGAATACATATATTTTTTATTGCAAGGAACGTAACTAACATAAAAGCTTAAATATATATAAAAAGTAAATAAATGGTTAAAAACATATAAGTATCTATACTACAAGTATATTTCGAAGAAAATTTTTAAGATCACTTTATTATTATTGATTTTGAAACGTTCTTTGTTTCTCCTGTAAAAAAATATAAAAGTGTGGTTACGTCCGTTTGCATCTAAGGTGACCATATGTAGTGTATGTATGAGACCCTTCGTGTGTGAGTCAAAGTCGAACTTGAATGAATTTATTTGTTTTTTTATGTAGGGTTGCAACACCTCCGAAAGCAAGGATGGAGTAATTTTTTTAGATTATATTTAATAAAATTTTTATTGATTATTTTACTTCGCCGATGATTGTGTCCCACAATACGGATGAAGGAAGGATTAGGATTAGGATAAGGATTAGGATTAAGGCAGAAATGTTCAGGGACCATAGTCATAGTGGCCTTCGTGACTTGAAGTTTATTACAACAACTTACACAAAGCGAAACTAATTCATATCAGAAAATTATTATTTGATGACTTTGGCGGAAACTGGGCTCGAAGAGGGCTGGTCAGCGTGTCAAAGGCAAACTCTTTAAGTCAATGACTAACAACTTTTTTTCCCTGTTTTAGATGATGTTAACCCTGCACACATAACCCTCGAACGTATCCTTCTAAACCTAACCATTCGTCGTTTCGACGAGCACGTTTTGGGGCGTATAATATCGGTTCTAAACATATATATTTTTGTACTTGCAACACATACATACCTTTAGCAAGTACTTTGTTAATAAATACAACTATATATTTCTATTCTGTTACAAGGATATTTATTATAATCCATTTTTCCAAAAAGCACTTTTTTTTTGAGATCACATTGTTATAAAATTTATATAAATAAACAAAACAAAAAAGCCTTTTTCTCTTTGGCAAAACTTAACTATAACACTATTGTCATTTAAAAAAATATATAAAATTAATTTTTTGAAGCGCATTGTGTGCAGAAATCAACTTTATGCTCACCAACACTCGTCGAAGCGACGAACAAGTTTATCATATCTCAATAATTACGTGCTTACGCGCCGAGTTTGGTTGTCTCCTGCAAAAGCTCAGCGAAGACTAAGTTGGCAAGAAATTTAGCGGCGATCGGTGCACGTGTTAAAAAGAAATAGCTATTTTTTCGTCCGGTGTTCGTCGTTTCGACGAAGGTTATGTGTCTAGGGTTAAGCAAGACAGAAGGACATGCCTTATTTTGTTCATTTCACGTGAATGTGGTGTGAAGTGGACACTTTGGGGAAGCTGTGACGCATATTTCTACGATTTTATATTAAATACTTAATGGTTAGCAATCACTTAATGAAAGACCCTTTATTACAGCACTTTGAAGTCTTACAACATTATATTAAATCATTGGCTGTACTGCATGTTTCTTAAATATTTGCAAATTTTGGCAACTTCATGCAAAAGTCTTCTGTAGAGTAGAGTGCATTAAAACCATAAACATAATTTAAGAAAACGACTATTGTTTATAAGTTTTAATGTGCCACCGAACATATGTAGATATGTATGTTTGTTATTTATAACATGTTTACATTTGTATTCAAACATATGTACATACAGACAACACGAAATATGGTATTGTTAATATTTAAAAAGAGGAACTAAATTTAAATAAATTCGTTCATTTAAATTTTTTTTCATGCAATTTAAAATTCTAAGAGACTTTTGACTTGTTCTGTTTGTTTATCTGATTGTTAGATTTTGAAAGCTGTATGCACATACATACACACATACATACATACATACATACATACATACATACATAGTTACTAAATACATCTGTAAGTATATCCTCCTGATGTACTATAAAATTGAAAAAGCATTATATGTTTTTTCGCTTGCTATTTATTTCAGAAACCATAATAATAAAATTAAGAGAGGGAGAGAAAAAAACACACACACAAAAATAAATATACAATAGCATTAGAATCCATTCACTTTTGAATTTTTGAGTTTGTGGTTTTTAAAGTCCCAAAAACAAAATGTTATTACCGCTGCTGTAATCATTACAGCTGATGAAAGACTCTAAAAAAATAACAAACAAAAATTTCGCAAACTCTTTATTTTTTCATCAATGAGTTGAATGCAAAAAAAAAAACAAAATATGGATTTATTTAACGCAAGTACTTCTATGAACATTGATCACGCTAAACTCATGTTAAGATGTTTTTTTTTTATTTCAAATTTTGCTGTCTTCTGTTTCTCTAATTCAATTTAATTTAATATTCAGTTACACGAATACATGGAGGACAATGAACATGAGAAAATTTAATTTAAGTCTGCATACTCACGGGCATATGTTGTGCATAATTTGTGAGTGAATATTTGTCATTATGCTGGAAATATTTCGTAATTGTAAATGTCTGCTTAAATTAGTAGAAATGGCACAAATTTATTAAGAAATATTTTTATGAACTGCGAAATTTGAAATTTTTGAAGAAATTATTACAAAAATTATAATCATAATCACTCCGAATTCTGAATTTTTTTGCGGGGGAAACCCTCTTTTTATTACAAAACAAATGACAAAGAAATAAAAGAGGAGAGATAATTTCGAAATTTTTAAAGTCAGTTGTTTGGTTAGCGCGTACACAACGTGTGATGGATGATACATGTTTAAACCACAGAATTTTTTTTTTTTTTTAATTTACTGACTACCAGGTGATTTAAAAAAATCAACTTTAAGTTAGCTGAAAGTAATGCAGAGTGAGACAATTGACTACCGCCTAGGACATTTCAATGCTCAACTAGTAATTTGATTACATTAAAAGTAATCCAAGTTTCAGTCAGTACTGGTTGCCAAATAGTTAGCTTAAAGTGAGTTTAAAGTTAACGTTATTTCCGACAGGGTATATTTTTATCTACATACACCAATACAGTTTAAGAAGCATTTACACATTTTAGGTACTTTTTCTTCGCTAAAGCCACTATTTGATCTTTTTAATTCCCATCACTGTTTTGTGAAGAGCTGTTTCTTTTTAATATTAAAAATACAGTGCGGTACGGTACAGTATGGCAACAGCAATATCAGCTAAAGGCTCAGTTAGCCGATTGCAATGTAATGTAACTGTAACGTATAAAACAGCTGATCGATATTTTTATATGAAAAGTAGGTTACGTTACATTACATCTCTATAACCATTTCATTACTTTTTACACAGAGAAAACAGTGCTTAATAATTACCTCATAAAACAGAACAAAATTAATAAGAAATCTCTATGGTTTTTTTCAATAACGATATCTAATTAATTTCATAGAGAAAACCTTTTTGAAAAAATCAAGAAGAAATCTTGTAGTTTTTATGAGGTTATCTTATTGATTTTTTTAATAAGGGTTTCTTCTTGATTTTATGAGGCGACCTCATAAAATAAAAAAATTATGTCTTTCTTTATTCTTTGAAGATTTCCTTATTAAAAAAATCAATAAGACGCTTTACACATAATCATATAGGAAACTAATAAAATCAAGAAGAAAACCTTTTTAAAAAAATCAATGAGGCAACCTAATAAAATCAATAAGAAATCCATATAGTTTACAATTTATAAGAAAACCTAATAGAATCAAGAAGTTTTTCTCTATGGATTGTTTTTTTGGTGCCAAAAATAACGGAAATTGAGTAAAAAAAGTTGGGAATAATAAGATTTCTTCTTGATTTTATGTGGTTTTCTTCTTGATAAAATTAATAAGATTTACCACGTAAAAACAATAAGGAATCTCTATGAAAAAATCTTCGCTTCTTTCTGCTGGGATACCCCTTAGCCTAAAAACGTTTCATAGAGAAAATCTTATTGATTCTATGAGGCAGTTTTTTCTCTGTGTACATAACAAAACCGATCAGCTGTTTCTTACTGTTGCAGTTACATTACATTACAGTCGGTTAACTGAGCCTGAACCCAGCCTTACAGTGTAGACCTGCTAAGTCCACTTTACATAGCATATGACATCTTTAATGCCGTTCGAAAGAGAAAGAGGCGTCACATCGATTTGCAAAAATAGTTGTTTTAATTTAAAACTCTATATGTCATAAAAACTTAATGTATGTATTTGGATATTTTCTTATGCTATGCAAAGAAAATGTTAACAGCTTTTTGTCCTTCTCTGTAAAATTTGTTTGAAGTGAGTTAGCGGGTGTACACTCTAAGCCGACGATATTTAAAATTTTTGTTTGTTTTGTTGCTTAAGCATTTTGTTTGTATTGTATTTTTTTTTTCTCATTAATATAAAAGGACTTACCCTATCTTGATAGAATTATGTTCACTATCCAATGTAAGATATGTACTTTCGTTTTGAAATAGAAAATCAATCAACTTACCTGAAAAGAAAAAAAAAATAATGGGTGATTTTTTAAAAGAGCTTTCGGATTTCATTTACAAAAAATAAACACATAAAATTTAGAAAGATGTATAAAATCTTTATTTGAGTCCAATAACAATTTTTTGCTATTGTTTTAAAGTAACGACGATGTCTACAGGTTTTGTGCTTATTCATTATTTGCGTATTTAATAACAAGTTGCTCTTTAGCTGAGAGGTAAGTAGATTAGTCTATTAATCTATAAGTTGTCGGTTCGGCTCCGCTCAAAGACATTTACTGTTATTCGCAGAAAAGCAAAAAAAAACTCGGTTCGAGGGTTTTGATTGTGTGTTAAAAAATATTATTAATATAACAACTATCCAAACAAAATTTATCCGGATATTCAAAAATTAACAATTGTTAATATAACAATAAATTTATGCCCTAATTCTGTTCGACGATTGTATTGTCTTGTCAAAGATAATAAGCATATCTGAAGAAAATAATTTAGAGAATTCAAACACAAGAACTCAAAAGTATTTTCAAACAAAAACGTCCAAAATCTTCTTAATTAATTAATTGAATTGAAATCTAACAAAATAGATAGTAAAAAAAAACAAACTACTTATTAAAATTTTTAATTGAAAATATTTTTCTGAATTTTAATTTAACTTACAACTTCGTTCATGGTTACAGAAATCGTTTAATTGATATAACAAAAAGATTAATTGTATTTACAAATCTTTTGTTCTGTATATGCCCGTCGGAGAATAGCAATAAGTAGTTAAAAAGTGAGAAGAGTTGCATGACTTGAAATTTTTTGTACTTATGCACATTCATACTTATTGCAATGTTGTCTATGAATGATATTCACTCGAAAGTTTGAAGTGCGCATCGAACTCATACTTACTAACATTTATGACGTTGTTGATTTCGACTATCCTTAACTCAATGCCTATGGACGATGCCAAATAAGTATGATTCACAATGCGAACTTCGCATACAAACATTAAAGTTCTCATTATAAGGTTAAGTGTTTCTCTGTTTTTTTTTTTTTTTATATGTAAACATCTATACGCTAGGGGGTAAAAATCTTTTGACTTGGATTTCTTTGCTGAGATTTCTTTGCTGAGATTTCTTTGCATTGTCAAATCGGTGTGAGCTATGTATGAGTGTATGAGTGTTTGAAAGAAGCAATACCAAGCAGAGAAACAAGTCGACCGGCTCGAAGCCGACGGTGCGCCGCCGCCGGTTATTTTTCTGCATATTTCAGTACACCAAAGGTGAAAAAGAACCGTAAGAGCTACAGACTTGAAATTGGGGCACAATGTTTAGACATTTGGCCACTACAACAACAATACATGAGAGTTAAAAACTAAAGGGTGTTCCAAAACGAACAACGAAAAATGTAAAAATCCCATGTACATACAATTGTATGTACATATATACGCTTGAAATTTTAAAAGTTAGTGTATTTTTATACAGACTACAACAATTAACACTAAATTTAAAAAATTTAAATCAATGGGTGTTCCATCAGTTAATGCAATTTTGACAACTTGCTGTATCTTGGAAACCGTAACAGCAAAACTCTTGAAATTTTCAAAAACGGTAAAACTAAAAAGTCAAAAAAATATAAAATCGCCAAATATAAGAAAATCGTCAAAAACAAAACAAAAATCGCCAAAACGAAAAAAAGCACCAAATTAAAAAAAATCTCTAGGACTAAAATAAATCGCGAAAAACCGGAAAAATCGCCAAAATGAAAAAAATCCGTAAACAAAAAAATCGCCAATATGAAGAAATCGCCAAAATGAAAAAATCGCCTAAATAAAAAAACCCCAAAAACAGAAAAAAATCGCCAAAATGAAAAAACCTCAAAAAACAGAAAAAAACCGCCAAAATGAAAAAATTGCCAAAAATTGCGAAAATTAAAAATACCCAAAAAGAGAAAAAAACGCCAAAACGAGAAAAAAGCGATAAAACTGAAAAAAATCGTTTAAACTGAAAAAACTTAAAAAAGGAAGAAAGCTAAATCAAAAAAAAAATGATAAAAACCGAATGTGCGCGAGTCAAAGTCGCACTTTACTGAATTTATTTTAATTGCAATGCGTACACAACAACAAGAACAGCAACAACTAACTAAACCATTAACAACAGGAATTAAAAATTAAAAAGTAAAAGTAAAGGCATTTACCATAGATGAGCACTGCAGTACCACTAAAGTTTCAGCAAAAACAATAAAAAATGTTTAACAAGTAAATTTTTACTGATTACTAAAATTTTTTTCTACAATTTTTATAAATTGCCTAAATGATTTGTTATATGATGAGGTGCATTGAATTTTTAGTAATCAATAATGCCCGTATTCATAATGAAATTCTACCAAGTGGCTAAATGTTTTTCATACAAAAGTTTCAAAATTTGAATGAAAAAAACTTTGTCACTTGCTACAATTTTATTATGATTACGGCCCTACGATTTTACTGGTAATGCAAATTAAGTTTCATTAGCAGTAAAAATTTACTGAATTTTTTTAGTAATCAGTAAATTTACTACTTACTGCAATTTTTAATGCAGTACGTATACATACATATACTGCAGTGTGCCCATTTACTAACCAAATAAGTTTAATAAAACAAACAAAAACCAACAAATTCATATGTATTTACAATGTTGAAAGTTTTGATACTTTTAATTAATTAATTTAAAAAAAGATACTAAAAGCATAAGTACTTCCAACTTAAAAAAAATTTTCATTACTAGATGTTTACACATCTCCTCTGTGATCGGATTCACATTGCTTTTTTTTTTGCACGTATTGATAACGCTATTTACTACTATTGTATATTACTTGCAAACTGTTTAATGACTAAACTTTTAAATAAACAAACATGCACGAGTTGAGTGAGCTGAATCAAAGTGAGTAGTATAAGTATTTTCCTGAAATTAGAAATTAAAGTGTGGTTTGACTATGATCTCGACCTTGCATTCATATTTATTTCAACCTATACTTATAAATCAATGTCAATCAGAGTAGTTGAGTTTAAACATAAAATTTCATGAGTCAGTATGAATAGCGAAAAAACGATTCATTACTGATCACTGATGTCCGTACAGAGCCCTTTGTGTGCGAGTCAAAGTCGCACTTTACTGAATTTAATTTTTTTTAAATACAAAAATTTAAAACTAAACCTGAAAAGTTGCAAATTTCAAAATTTTGTCCCAACACTGATGGCTTAAAAATCTTGTTTCAGGGGCGAGATCCATAATGAAATTGCTTCTCTTGATTCAAATAAATTATTGTGCCTTATTTTGTTTATATTGGGTAAAGTGAATAAAAAAAGCATTTGCTTTTGACTTAAAAATTTGTTGTAAAACCTAAAATATTGTTACGGTTTTCTCTCTTTAAAAACGCCTTTTCGTGGACGCGAGGATTTGCAGATAAATAAAAGATCCCAGTATACTAATTAGTGTTAAGACTGATACTTTATTTACCAATAACACTTATTCTAATAAAATCAAGAGCTTACATACTGGGTACCACTACGTTTTCTCGCTGTTCTATACACTGGTTTCACACAACTGACTGCACTGGTTTTGTAGCAAAACTTCCTCTCGGCTATTTTTCACACACAAGCTTATTCTGCTGATTCTCACTGTTTATACAACGCCACATACTCACTGCTTTACTAAATTACTTCTTATTGATTTTATCCAGCGCACCAGGTCTTTACTTTCAACGATGTTGACTCGATTAATACTTGATTAACACTGACTGCTTCTCACACAGGGTGTCTCTTTTTATAATATAGGGCGCGGTTCCAGAATGTTCGCTAGATGGCTTAGTGACATGTATACTTATGAAATGAACTGTATTACTGCATAATGATGTAGCTTCTAGGCGCAAATTACCATCTCTGTTGTCGTTTACTATTGGTAGCCAAGTGATCAAACAGCATTCTAAAGCTAAGGTCACACTTGTCAAGCATTTGCGCAAAAAAGCGTAACCAAAAAAAAAAAAAAAAAAAAGATTAAAAAAGTTTGTTTATCATTATTTAAACAGTTTCGAAAACAACTAATGGACAATGTCATAGAATCCAACAATATTGGCTACTCTTTAACTTGACAAACTTTTGTCTGAATTGAAGAATTTTTTATTAGCATTTAGTGATTACGCTTTTTTGGTCAAATGTTTGACAAGTGTGACCGCACCTTAACACTATCTGGAAAATTCATGTCACGGTTTGTAGCTGTTTGTAGATAATTCGATTGACCGTTATTTTGAATTTCAGAGTTAATACGTAACGACTTTTATGTTGGTAATACCGTGTGCTACTGGTAATGCTGGGTTGTTACCATATGTGAGTTCTTTAGTTAAAGACTTCCATATAGTTCTTTGCTTTGACCCTGTAGGAATATGTTCGCGTAACACTTACATTAACCCGATTGAAATAATTTTGTGAAACGCTGCATTAACCTTGTCGACGGCCATTTCCGTAGCAATATGTATTTGGTTTTTGTTTTTTTTTAAACAAATTTTTAAGTAAAAAGCAAATGCTTTTTTTATTCACTTTACCCATTATTTAAAGATTTAAAAATAGATTTTTCTAAATTTTTAATACATTTCTATTCTCTCATTTACTAAATTTGCTATTTTAAAAGAATAAAAGGAAATTTTTTTCCTTTAAATTCATTTAAAAAAAAACATAGAAGTATTTCAAACAAGGCAAAAAAAACATATCTAATGAAACAAGCATGTATGTATGTACTTAGAGATGCTAGTACTTGTAATGCAGCCACACGATGCATCATCGTTAAGCACTGCTTGTCCCATTAAGGCATGCAGCAACAAGAAAAACATTTCCCATAAGTTTTTATTTTATTGGTTCATTTGAAATTCAGCAACTGCGCGCGCTTCTTCCAAAAGCAAACAAACGTACAACAAACAGTAATAGCAAAATTAAAATTAAACAGAAACATACTCGCACAATATGAAGCAATTTTCATGTTGAGAGCAATAAAGATGATTGTTTTCAAGATAAATGAAAATAAAAATTAAACCAAATAAACTGTAGGAAAATAATGAGAAAAAAAATTAAACAACAGAAACATATAACCATTAACAAAGTACATACTATTTAAAAAAACTGCAATAAAAACTTCATAGAAAATACTCGTATACAAATATTGTAATGTAGTCAAAGCAATCAGATATCAAGCAGATATGTATGTATATGGACAGACAGACAGACAGAGAACAACATTTTTGCGCCAAGTCCCAAAAGTAATGATATTTTTGATATTTCCCAATTTCTGCGAATGCATAAATTTTTATGGGTTGAATCAATGATGATGATTCAAACAACGATGTTGTGCCACTTAACAAACTGCATGGAGAAGATGCTTGTGACTATCATTTGATATCTGTTTGAGAGAACCGAAAATATTTACTTACAAAATATTCATTGAGAAAAATTTTTGTGCGGTAATAGTGACTGTGCATTTACTCTAGCAGAACAGGATGTAACACAAATAATAGAGAATGGGAGTTCCAGCAATTTACATATAGCGGACCAGTATAGAGAGAGATGGCCTAAAGGCCGAGACACCTAGAAGTCTTCATACGTTATACGTCGCTTGTTTTAACTGACATTAATATAACAACCCAGCAAAAAATTTCAAAAAAGGTAATCTAGTTTGGAATTAAGCATTTTTGGTGAAAGCTCTTCCCTACTGGATTACCAACTTAATGATTTTAACAAGGCGTGAGACTAAAATAATCGATTCTAGAGAAGTACTTACGTTTTTTATTTGGCAGTTTGTTCATGTAATCGATTTAATCTAAAAAAAATTATTCTCTTCATTTGGCACCTTGTACATCATTTTTTTTAAATTTTAGGTAATGAGATTTGTAAGGGAGTAATGAAATTTGGCAATCAGAAAAGTAAGTCATTATATGGCAAGTAGTTCTAATGGTAATGTGTAATTTTTTGCTGGGAACCGAGGGAGTTGACACAATGAATTATTTTGTTAATGGAAACATTTGAGCAGCTTGAATAGGTTTGTTCTCCATTTCATTAATTAAACTCAAGTTTTTTTTTATTGATTTCATTTATTTCTTTTTTTTACACATAAACCTAAATAAAAACATAACAAAAACAACCAACTAATAGCTGTCAAACTACTCAGCCTACGCTAAAAGTTAAAAGTTGCTTAACTTTTGTACTTTGCGTTGAAGGGAGACGTACTGAATGTAACAGAGTTCATAAAAATCCCTGTATTTCAACTTAGCTGTCAGTTGAAACAGGCAAAGATTAGCGTATAACGGATTCTACGTGACTCGACCTTAAGAGGGAGACATATAATACTTTTTACGAATTAATCGAAAAAATAATATATTTTGTATTTTTGGGTATTCACCCCAGCCCAGAATACTAATTACTTTCTAACAAATTAATTTGTTTCGTTAACAGAAAATTAAATTATTTAGTGACACCGTCGTGACTTTAATTCACACCTTTCAAATATATTTGGAACTCTGCCGTCATTCCACATCAAATTTGGTTGATAAACTCAGTGATTTGGGCTATGCGCCATCTTTAATATTCACTGTTTTTTTTTTTTGCATTCGAGGAAACACTGAAGATGGCGAAAATTTTCAACAACACTCAGACGATTACCACGTACCACTAAAGTAAATATTTACCCATTTCGTGGCCATAATTTATTACAGCCAAGCGGCAAGGCCGATTAAAATAATAATTTTTTGAAATCAAACTTCAAAAAATTTTATCACTGAATCTAACGAAGAAAAAAATTTGTGTCACTCACGCTCACTTCTACTCACGCGTGACAATTTTGGACTAACATTAATTAAACACTCACTTTCGTCATTATATTAATTTTTTTTAATTATTAGAGAACTGTAATGGTGCCATTTTTTTAAGCCCAAATGACATTAAGATCATTTCAATAATTTCAATTTAATCCTAGACCTAGGAATTCAGTAAAATTTGTTTATACACAAAAACACTACTCACTTTTGACTCTATCTTCCATTTATTTAATTTTAAAATTTATTTACTCTTATTGCTGAAATCATCATCTGAAATTTGCACTCTATTCACTGCATATAGTCCCTCCTTCGTCTGTATTGTGTAGCAGATACATCGGCGAAGTAAAATAATCAATACAATAAAATGACTACTAAACACAGCTTCACACAGGCGCTGCAATACTGCTTTATTAAAAACGTACACAAAACAGAGTTGTAAAAGAATGAAAACTTCCTCTATCTCTTCTTTCCCAACCTGTCTTTTTTATCACTATACTTCTCCTAAAGTAGGTGTAATTGCGTGAGTGTTGGTTCTCTTAAAAAAAAAAAGAAGTGTTTAAGGACACCCGGTTAGAGCTATGCATCTTAGCTATGTATATAAAAAAAAATTGCATGTATTAAATAACAATGCAATAAAACTACTTGTATTTTTAAAACTATTTATTTAGCCCAATCAGGCTGACGCCAAATTAAGTAATTTCGTGATTTCGATCGAAATCAAGTCAAATTAAATAATTTCCCATATATTTTCACATTTTCCAATTTAAGTTATTTTACTTAATTTCGATGAAGTTAACAAGAAATGACAATATACAATTTTGTTTTTGTACTAAAACTACTTTTTTTCCAAACATGAGTGAATCTACAAATATGAGAAACAATAATTAAAAGAAATAAAAAATTTAAAATTCAATATGAAATTAAAAGAATATTGAAAATTAATACATTAAGGACAATTTTTGAGAGAAAAGTTTGCGTAACACAGATTTTATTCAGCTAAAAAAAGTACTTCAATGCCTGCCGCAATGAATAAAATGTTTCCGAAATCAACTCAAATGTCATTCAGTACCTGTATAAAATAAACACTTTTCATTTCGTTCGTAATTTGAGCTTGAAATTACTTAATTGCGTGTCAGCCTGAATGGGCTTTATACAAAGAAATCAAAACAAAAACAAATTTATAACTGTAATAGTGTCGATTATTTTTGTTACAAAAATCTCGTCATACCTCCTGTGTCTGACATAAAGACCATAGCTCTAAAGCCAGAAATTGTTTTATTTACTACTACCCAGAATATCAGCTGCACAAATTTGTAAGGGAATAAATTGGTAATAAGTATTATTGCAAATATTTTAATTTTTAAAAGTCATGAAGTGTTTTCTTCATGTAAATTTTGAACATAAGATATTATAACTTTTTTTAATATCTATACAAAATAAACAGAATGTATAATAACTATTTGCCGCAATTCTGTATATTTTTACAAATCTTAAAAGGGGCTAACACTGTTGATCTTATTTTCATTTTACTTTCTGAAAACGTCAAAAAATTACTTTCTAGAAAATATCGTTGCAATCTGAGTGGAAATTAAAAACAATGTGAGCGTGGTAGTGAAAAAATTTTAGTGTATTGCGATTTTCATGCAATTATTTTCATAATAATTAAATTTCTCTGCTAATTTTTTAATATACTTTTTTCTTCTAAAATATGTTAAACTTTTTAATTCTAAATAAAACTATACTTTTCATATTCTCGTTAAAAAAATTAACCATACCTTTGATAACAAGACCTACTCAAAGTTTATTATTATAGTAAACATTAAAAAAAAAAAAAAACTTCAACCATATTTAAAAAAGAAACTATAAAAAGTAACAAATGATAACGTAAAATAAATTTGGCGGCGTGCGAAACATTTATTGAATGCTCTTTATAGAAGCTTTAATAACATCAAAGCAGGCAGGAGTAACAAGCAAAAAAATAGGCAGGTTTTGCTGGTGAGCGTTCCCCGCTTAAGGGATTTTAGTAAAGATTTGGGAATTAATATTTGTTATTTATAATTTTATTTTTTTTTATTTATTTTTATTTATTTTTCATATCAATAGTTTTAAAGTGAATCAAAAAAAAAAAAAAACAAACTTTTTTATTGAAATTAAAGATTAAGGACGTTTTTGTTTGAAAATACTTTTGAGTTCTTGTGTTTGAATTCTCTAAGGGCCATTTTCACAACTTGGCTTTAGTTAAAGGTAGGATTTGTCTGCCCGATAAACATCTTTGCATTATTAAAACTTAAAATTTTTATTGTATAATTATCAATAATAATAATATTTAATGGTTAAAAAATAATAAATAAAGTTTTTATAATGCCAAGCCAATTATCGGACAAACAAAATCCTGCCTTTAGCTAAAGTCAAGTTGTGAAAATGGCCCTAGATTAGTTTTTTTCAAAAATGGTTGTTGTCTTTGATAATGAAAAATAAAAATATTGTTGGAATGTTTTTAAAACATAAAATTTTTTTTAAGTATTATACAATAGTTTGAAAATATATGAAAATATTTTGTATGGGAAATAATGTTTGGAACAAAATCATGAATCAAATACACGAACCTTCTAGCATAGACAATAAATAATAATTATTTTAATGAATCACAACAACTGTGACTTTTTCGTCCATAAACAAGACGATACAATCGTCGAACAGAATTAGGGCATTATATTTTTTGGTCCTACCTATAGTTTAAAATTATCAAAATTGACCGAATTGTTGATAACTTTTGATATAAAAAAAATTTTTTTAAATTTATTTAATTATGAAAAACATGTTTTGAATATTAAAAAAAATCTACTGCAAACTTAAATTTTGTGTCGCTTATGATTAAATAGAAAATAAAGCTCGTTGTATATTAATGTTAAAAGAAACTGAAACCCCTGCCTCACTTCCCAGTTAATGTGCACAAGTACCGTTTAGCATTTATTTTGTTAAATTTTTGTTTTTTTTTCTCTCTTTTTTTAATTTTCTCTGAGTTTTTGCTGTTGGCTATTCGATTATTTGTTAAAGCTTTTTAAAAGTTTAAGTTATGCCGTCTTTATTGTTGCAACAAAGCATGTTGTAGTTAAACTGTTGTTGCCTTTTTGGGTTGAACTCATCTGCTTTGGTGGTAAATGAGGTTTAATGTGGATTAACAACGGTTGTCTGGATGCTGCAACATCCATAGACATGATTATTTTCTGCTGCTGTCGTTGTCTGGAAGCTGTTAAAAGGCATTTTCAGGTTTTAGGAAATTGTTGTTGTGATTTTTTTCCTGTGTTTTTTTGGTGGTGTTGGTGTAGCTTTGTGTGTGTGCACTTACCCGTTGCATTTTGAATAAAGTTACAGCACTTTATTTATGTTGATTTAAAGTTATGACGCTGTTGAATGATTTTAATAGGAAAGCATTTGTTAAATTTTAATGGAGATGTTGCTTTATATAGCAAGGATATAATACTTAATGCGAAGTTATTTAGATGCTAAATATTTTTCTGTTGAATGTTTGTGCTAATGCGATAATATCTTACAATAAATTAGTTTTAATTTGAAATTATTATTATACACATACGCCTAGGTTCTACATTCGTAAAATGAAATGAAAGTGAAATTTTCTCTTGGTTTGTGTTCTCAATTTCGTAAAAGTGATTTAAAAAGTAAACTTTCATTTTCAGTTTGTTTCAAATGAAATTGAAGTGTTCTGTAATCGAATTTCACTACAAAAAAAAGTAATTTGAATTCGACAGCAAAAAACATTGTGAAAGAAAGTACTTTTTAGTAAAAATGAAATATTTGTAACTATTTATTGCAAAATACGAAAATGTAAGCACATAAATAACATTTTTATATAAATTATTTTTTATTGTTTATTTTATTTGTGTTTTAAAGGGGTAAGAACAAAAACCCGGAGTAAAGGTAGAATTAGTAAAATCGTATCATTCTACTTTACAGCTTGTCGTATCGTTCAACTTTGTGCACAAGTTATAGAAAATGTAACAATTTGCACAGCACTTTTTTTTTTGTCTGGCATTAAATGCGGCGTTTTTGACATTCGCTACAGAAAAATCTGTTTTCTGCAGATTCCTACGTCAGCAGTGCTACCACCACATATTTTATAATTAGTAACATACATTGTATATGGTACGGTTTTTGTCAGCTGACACGCAACATCATGATACGATTTTACTAATTCTACCTTAAGAGGTGGCGTTGTTAAAATTTGTGAAAAAAATACGCGATTAACTAAAGGGTTCTGTAAGTGTTTTCTTCAAAGCGTTTAAACATTTTTTGCGAACTTGCGATTTTTCTGCGAACTTGCGATTTTTCGCGTTTTTTTCCGAGTTTATTTTCCTTTTAACAGATTTAGCGACTTCTAATGAATTTCAAGGCTTGTTTCCGATTTTGCAACCATTCGCGAATTTTTGCATTGTTCGCAATGAAATTTTTGCAAGTGCTTCCTATGAGTTTTCGCGAATTTTAAACAATATTAGACTTTGCTATTATGCCACTGTTATTAAGGTTTTGCGAATTTTCGAGATTTTTTTTACCGAATTTTTAGCAGTCCTTAAAGTTTTAGCAATTTTTAATAAAAATTATGGCTTGTTTAAAATTTTGAAATTTTTCGCAAATCTCTGTTATTTTTGTGTAAGATGTAATTTTTGCAACGTTTTTGGCTTTCTTTACTTATTTATATTTAGGGACTTAAAATTTAAATTTTTGCAAGCTTTGGCGAATTATCATAATGTTTTGCGCTTTCTCCCGAGTTAAGCTTACAGTTTCAGCGAGTTTAATCAATTTTACTTTATTGTTTGTTTCCAACATTGCGAATTTTCAACATTTTCGCGATGTGTGATTTATTACACTTTTAATCAAGTTCAAGACTTGATATAGATTTTTGCATTTATTTTTATTGCAAACTCATAATCATAATTTTTTTGGTGTGAATATATATGCAAATATTGGGTTGTCAAATTTAATTGTGCTTTAAAAGGCGAATTTTAGCAACGAATTATTGAAGGCAAGTTCGTCGAACTATGCGAAGTTCGCCGTTCGTTCCAATTGTGTTTATAGCATAAAATGTATTTTTTCTATGTTGCTTGAAATATTTATTTGAAATAAACTGAGAATGAAATCGTCGTGGAAAAAAATTTCATTACTTTTCTAGAACACAGTTATATTGACTTTACGGAATTAAAAACGTTTTCATTTTCATTTTGTAGTGGAATGTAAAACCTGGCCGATGTTTATTTATTTTATTCCAAAAAAAATATATATTCAAAGACTTTGTGAAAGACATATCTAGAATTTTGGTTTGTTGTTGGTTAAAATTGTCCAGATGCATTTCGTTTCTGCTTTGTGAAATTTTAATATGAAGAGCACTCATAGTTTTGAGTGATTTTCATAAATTTATATATATATATATATTTTTTTTGCTTTGGCTTGTCTGCAGACACACCCAGAGTCTTCGGTAGGAATCAAATCTGCGGCTAGACTACAAAGTATGCTGCTTACTAGCCAGGAGTTTGTTTATTATTTAAGTTTATTTTATTCTAGTCTCACATTTTTTGACTCGTTTAGAAACCAAAGATATATTTTAATTTTTTTTTCCAAAATCCCCTACTGTGCGGCTTTAAAAAAATTATATTACCCCAATTCACAATCTTGTGCAAATGGTCTTGCATCGTAGCACTTGCAAAATGGTATAGTATATTGATACTCACCACTTAACAATTATTAGTGGTGAGTACCAATATACTGTACCTTTTTGCACGTGCAACGATGCAAGGCCATTTGCACAAGATTGTGAATTGGGCTATTATTTCATTATAAATCATATTTTTTTATTTATTTACCAGAAATAACACTTGCTTCTAAATAGCCTATGACAGAGCTATTCAACCTTTTTGGTTCGCGTACCACAAAACTCACAACCAACAATTCGAGTACCCCAAAAAAATTGTATGTGTATAAACAAGTATGGGCTCAATAAATAACCAAACAATTTTAAAATACGACCATATACGTACATAGGCATGTATATAACATGCGAACATCTGTGCATATGGGGCGTTCTACAACAGATATGCTCGGCATAATAAAAATGGAAATTCATGAAAAATGCGTAAGTATACTTTTAGGATCAAACATAAACAAATACAACATATTGTTTTTCTTTTATTGCATTACTTGGTTAGTTAATGAAAAAATATGCTAAAATTTTCGAAGATTTCACGTACCACCTGGGAAAGTTTCGCGTACCCCAAGTGGTACGCGTACCATAGGTTGAATAGCCCTGGCCTATAACATTTTTAAGTTCAGGCAATTTTACAACAAAAGCAAAGCCACCAACCATTAACTTTAAAATAAGCTTTATTAGCTTTCAATACAAGTAAATAAAACTTTGCTGAATAAGCTAATTTAATAAAGAGGGTTTTTGTGCAAATTTCATTTCTTTTTGGCCAATCAAAATTTAAGAGAAACAGTCTTTGACCACAAATTAAACACTCTTAACACGAATATTCGAATTTCGAACATTTAAACCACAAGAGTATTAAATCTTTACAAAAAAAAAAATCATTTGTTTATCTAATAATAAATAGCTTTATTTACTTTTTGGATGAATAAAACAGATTCTGCGGTGTGTGTGTCCTTAATAGAGATTCTTGTAAGGGTTTTCTTAGCCGGAATTTCTAGGAAATTTCTGGATCTTTTTTTTTTGGAACAACTAAAATGCAGTGATTGGCTACGTTGTCTGGTGTTTTCTTGTACTTGAATTTTTTCTCTTTTCAAGAGCAACTATTATTTTTGGCTCTTGTTTTTAATTAAAATATGTAGCTAGAACTTACGATATTTCTATTGCAATTAAAAATTTTTACTACGATAAGTCCATTAACAAGATGTTAAAAAAATTATGAAAAAAATGTTATGGGATCGTCTTCCGTTGCATTGTAATATTTAATAAGAAACAAAATCGACGGAATTATCAATGAAAAATCAAATAAGATTTCATTGAAGCCATCCTAAATTTTGAATTATATAAGTTACTTCTGTCGAAACCGAAAAGGCTTTTGCAATAGCTGGAAACACAGTTCCCCAAACAAGAAGCAAATAATAAGGAAAATATTAAAGGAAATAATAATTAAATTTTCATTTAAATAATAACTAAGTTTAGTTCACTCCCGCTGCAGCCACACGTTCAATAAATGGCTTTCAATTTCCTTACACATAGTCCCAATTTTCACGAGGCAATTTTACTTGCGCAAGTCTTGAATTTGATGAACAAAGAAGTGAAGAAGAAGTGAGGAGTGTAAAAACCAGCAGAATTGCCGTACAGACTTGCCTGTACATGGCAATTCTGTTTTTGCTATCATTCGCTCTATATCAAATTTGACATTCCTTTTCATTTGTGTTTGTTTTCTGTTCTGGTTTTTCGTCTGTAAAATTCATTGTGGCTCGAAGTGTTTGTTTTGTAAGAATATTAATAACAATTGTTAATTTGCTTCAAATAAAAAGAAATAAAATGGTCAAGTAAACTTGCTCTATCTAAACGCTACAGCAAGTTTAATAAAAAAATTTATGACTTGCGCAAGTAAAATTGCCTCGTGGAAATTGGGACATACTGTACTTCAAAATTCCTTGAAATTGATAGCTGTGACACAAATTGAGAATCAATTTAATTTTTTAAATTCCATCGACGAAGAAACAACTCAAATTTGTAGCTTCAAACAATGTGTGCTGTGAGCAGCTGTTCATTGAAAATTAATTTTCCATATAAATGGATAGGTGAATTTGAAAGCATTCTAGTTTTCAATTTAAAAAATTTGATTGTGTTAGTGGAAAAAGTGTGAGTGTATTGCAAATTGAATGAAATTGAAAGGCAAAAATTTAACGTTTGGCCTCCAAGTTAAGGAGTGAACTAGTTCAAATTAAGGTGTAGAGAAGATTTAAAAAAAATATTGGCTATAAAAGTAATACAGTGGATTTCCTAGGGATATACAGTTGTGAAATTTTTCATAAAAAATATAAAAAACAACAGCATTATTTACATTAATACCTTTAAATAACTTTGAGTTTTTTTTTATAAATATTTTATAAAAACTAACTGAATATTTTTTCACATATTTTCCATCGGCAATTCTCTGGGGAAAATTATTCATTTTCCAAACCCTAAATGATATAAAAACACAAAAGTTGTGCACATGCACCAACACACGCACAGTTGAGCTTGTGCTCTCCTACACCCAGCAAACACACGAGAGTTTGGTATGCAATTGGGAAGGACATGCCAACAAGTCTAAGCTCAAGTAATAAATATTAGAAAATTACTTGAATAAATATTGAACTACAATGAAACAACTTAAAACATTTAAGGAAAAAATGTGAGACAAAAATTAAAAATTATAATCTACATTTTTCATAACAAAAGTCAAACTTTATATTGAAATATATGTTTTTTTATGTTAGCTCTTTTTTTACATGGAATTTAATATTTGTCATGATAAAAAATATATCAAGTGTAGACGTAGGATAAACTGTAGGAAACTAAATTTTTTAAATCAAAAGTGATAGTTTTATAATCAACTTAAAAAAATATTCTTCAAACAGAAAAAAAAATTTTTTTAATTAACACCTTTAATTGAAAAAATAGAAATAATAAACTAAAAGTTTGATTGAGTCAATTAATTCAGTTGTCTAAAAATTAAAATGATTAAATGTTTAATAAAAAATTTAATAAAAAATTTAATTGAGTTAATAAAATTTGTATTTAATATTTCATTCATTAATTAAACATTTTATTGAGCCAATTAAACTGTTGCTTAAAAATTTAATTATATATAATAAATAAAATAAATAAATATTTCATTGATTTTTATTTTTCTTTTTTTAATTCAAGGTTTTGTTACAAAACCTTTAATTGATTTATAGTTAAATAAAAAATTTAATTGAGTTGCACTTCTGTTTAAAAATTTATTAGATGAAAAATGTAATAAAAAATTTAAAATTTATATTTAAAAAAAATTTATATTTAAAAATTTAATTAAAAATTTTATTGCGCCAATTAAACTCTTGTTTAAAATGTCATTTA
Source organism: Tachina grossa (assembly GCA_949987645.1). Classification (NCBI taxonomy): domain Eukaryota; kingdom Metazoa; phylum Arthropoda; class Insecta; order Diptera; family Tachinidae; genus Tachina; species Tachina grossa. Next base: position 109,066,021 of record OX465277.1, on the reverse strand, counting down.
ATAAAAACTTTAATTGACCTAAATAAATATTTTATTGATTTTTGGTGTTTTCTTTCAATCATAGGTTTTGTTACAAAATTTAACTGGTCTAAAGTTTAATAAAAAATTTAATTTAGTTAATTAAACTTTTCTTTAAAAATTTAATTAATTTAAAGTTTTAATGCAAAAATGTAATTGAGTCAATAACATTTTTATTTGAAAATTTCATTGATTAAAAAATTAATTAAAAATTTTATTGAACCAATTAAACTGTTGCTTAAAAATTTGATTTAATAAAATATTGAATCGACCTAAATTAATGTTTTATTAATTTTTGGAGTTATTTTTTTAATTAAAGCTTTTGTCACAAAATTTAATTGATTTAAAGCTTAGTTTATTTGCTGGTGGTTGAGCGTTGTCTATATGCATTTCATTGTTGCTGTAACAAAACATCAGTAGACTTCAACCACACATTTTGAATAGTCACAAACCTCTTATCTTATGCATAGACTTTCAAGAACTATTTGAGAATTCACAAATAACATTATTTTTGAAAATCAAAAAAGAAAAATAAGCGTAGTAGACTTAGAAATTAATAAAAAAAAACCAGCAAATAATTTATATTCGATATGAATCTATTTTTTTTAAAGGTTAATAAAAAATTTAATTGAGTTAATTAAATTTATGTTTAAAAATTGAATTGATTTAAAATTGATTTAAATAAAAAATGTATTTGAGTTAATAAAACTTTTCTTTAAAAATTTAAGTGATTAATAATTTAATAAAAACTTAATTTAATTAATAAAGTTTTTATTCAAAAATATAATTTGAAATTTTATTGAGCCAATTAAAATGTAGCTTGAAAATTTAATTATATAAAAAGTTAAATTTACCTAAATATATATATTTAAATTATTAATTTTTAGTGTTTAATTTCCAATTAAATTTTTTCATTGAAGAAATATTTTTTCCTGCGAAAAGTTCATTTATCTTCTTTAGAAAAATTTCTAGAAAAAGCACTTAATTTTTGAGTGATTTGCGTACAATTTTTATAGACAAATTGTATGTTTGTAATAATTTATGTAATTCATTAATTACTCTTAAGCATATTTTTGGCATAACAGAATTGAAAATATGAAACTAACTTGCGATATTTTATGATAAACCAAACATACGAGTATTTCAAACAGTAAGTTATTGTGTTTGTTGGTTAACTTTCAAGTTGTTCACTACACACTAGGGTGATCGACTCGGTTTTTCAACCGGTTTTAAAACCCGGTTTTTTCACAATACGGTTGTCGGTTTTTTCAAAATGTTGATTTTTTTCGAATGTCGAATAGTCCGGTTTTTTTTACAATTTAAAAACCGGCTGAGTCGAATACTTTATGTTTTGTATATTTTGGAATAAAATTAGTTTTTACTATTTTAAAATTTAGACCAACGTGTTCTGTTTATTTTCCTAAGTCCCAAATCACACTGTGCAAGTCTTATTGCTAAGCTGATTAGTTTCAGGGAGAGAGAGACGAGGGGAACAGCAACGTTTCTTTTCCCCCCCGTCTATCTCTCCTAATAAACTAATCAGCTGAGCAATAAGACTTGCATAGTGTAAATAGGGACTAAGTTTTTTTTTTTTTGTATAAAAGTTCAAAGCGTTTTTTGAGTATGGCATGAAATTTAAACAAAATTATGTTATGAGGTCCTATGGTGTGCAATGGATGTCAAAATTCATTTGCAAAAACTGTTTTTTAGTTTTTTTTTAACATTTTGATTCATATTTTATAAAGAGGTCAGCTTGACCATATTAGCTTATGGACTAATTTTAGCTCATTTTTCTGGATTTAGCTTCAAAATTTTCATTTAGCTCCTAGCTTATTTTTTTAGCTTTTTTTAGAAACTCATAAAAAAGTTATAAGAATGGTAACTTTTTACTGCCTTATTCATAAAAAATATTTCAGGTTTATTAATCGCCTATTTGACATATTTCTAAAATATTTTTTATGAATTAGACCGTTAATATTTAAAAATATAAATGTTTTCCATTGAAAAATAGTTTAAACAATACAAAATGTAAATTGTTTATTTATAAGAGAACTGGAAAATTTCAAAATAAAGGACATTGATTACAATTTTGGAGTTACTATGGCAAATGTAAAATTAATATAACCCTTAAGAATTTTATAGAGTTATCTTTGAGCCCGGAAGGAAGGAAGCGGCAGGAATTTGCTTAAAACTAAACTTTGAAATAGATTTACTGTAAATAGCACTAATTCACTAAAAAAAAGTTTTCGAACTTTAGCATAAATGCTGTTACATTTTTTAAAATTGGTTAAGCTTATTTTGGGAAGTTTTTGTTTTTTTTTACTATAATATAATGATGAATTAATAATTTAATTAAAAAATTATTGAATATATATATTTGAGGAGATAGAGAACAAAACCAGACTAGTCCCGGTAACTGTTTTTTACACGACAGGCAAATTACTAAATTAACTAGTTAGAGAATAGCAAGAAAAAATCAGTTTTCGTTACTTTTTTAATGTAAGATCGAACTGGTTATGAATGAAAATATTTCTCGACTTTATAGATTTGTACTTGGAGAGGCCGAAAAAAAAAATTTTTAAAAAATTATTTACTGAGGACGTGTCTGGTTTTGTTCGTCAGCTTATCATTTTTATTTAAAATTTCAAATTATAAAAAAAAATTGTTTGTGCATGTATATATTTAACGTTATTTTAGCAATAAGAAAATATTGCAAAGTGAAAGAAGTTGAAAATAGTTTAACTTTATTTTTTGGCTTAAAATTTAACTTTCTAGCTTATTTTAACTTTTTTTCAAACGTGATTTAGCTTACTATTATTTTAAAATCTGGTCACACTTTTAGAGGTAGATATCCACCTAGTCCATACATTCATATTTATATTATACATGTGTGTATACAAGTCAATTTTTATGTTTTACCTTTAATTTTTGTATTGTTTTATTGTATTTACATGAACTGTTAACTCTTTTTTCTTATAAAGCAATTTAAAATCAAAACTTTTGTATAATAATTGTCTTACTTAAAAAGAGGGTTGACCGGTTTTTCCTGATTTGTAAAAACCGAAACCGGGTTTTTCATAATTTCAAATATTCGAATTATTCGAAAACCGGTTTCTGGAAAAAGTCGAATAATCGATCACCCTACTACACACGCAAGACCGTACGCACTCTGAACACAGGTCAGGGATTTTCATTTTAACCTCTTTGCGGGTTTTATGTTGCGTTGAATAGAATATGATATGTACTTGTAAAATCTAAACCGAACAGAAATAATAATAAATAAAAAAATAAAGGAAAAAATAACAAAATAAAACAAAACTAACTTGAACCCTTGAAATACAGGAATATCAACAGCATTTCGAAGAAAAAACTTAGCAAACTAATGCAAGATATACAATAACCAGATAAAGCAAATACAAAAACACAGCAAATGTGAACTAAGACTTACTTACCACAACTTTAAATATCAACCACAAAAGATTTAAATAGAATAAAACTAAGAAGCACAGGATGAGCAAGAACTAGGACAAAGAAGATTTAGCAACTGAAGAAACAAAAAAAAAATGGCCACACAATATTTCACTTTTATACACTGCGTTGATATTAATGACTGGGTAAAGCAAAAAAAGGATTTAATGAATCAAGGTGTGTGACTTGAAATGTCTCTCTTAAAAACCATTGTCACAGCAAATGTATCTTTTAAGTCGTTTATTTTTTTTAATGATAAACTTCATTTATTTTCAGGGTTCTTTCTAGCAATTAATTTCTTAGGGTATTAATTCAAGTAAAGCAATTTGGAAAATTACTTGAAAAATAAAAAAAAGTCTTCCGTGCTAATGGTGTTTAAGCAAATTGAGTGGGTTGCCTTGATTAATAATTGTTATAAGTATTTGAATAAAAATTGCCATTTTATCTAAATTTAATTACATTCGCGATAATTAAATAGAAAAAATTATGGCTTAATTTTTTTTTTTGTTATTTATTGCAAGTTTAACAAAAAATCTTTATGATTGTGGATTTGTATTTAATAATATTGAGGTACCAGAAATCAAAATCCAGCATAAACATAAATTCATGCTTATTTAAAAATTTTCTACACAGAAAAATAATGAATTTAATTAAATTACAAAAGTAGAAATTTATATTAAGCTAAGTCTAGACGATATGTTCAATCAGCAAATGTATGCTTATGTTCATATGCTTTAAAATAACAACAAATCCTGCTGTCAGCATATATATATATATGTTAGCCGTCTACACAGTATGCTGAAAGTACCACATTTTTTAAAGTCAACATATGTCAGCAAATGATAATACAACATATGAGTTAGCATAAAATTTTTGTGTCTACATGATATGTTGAATTTCGTATTCTCATATATATGTTGAGTCATGTGAGCATTTGCTTAGAAATAAAATAAATTTTGACAATTCTCTTTCTTTTTTCAATTGTGGCTTTCAGTGCAAAAAATTATATTTTTGGTTAATAAAAAGTAGTGCAATTATACATGTATATAAAAAAAGAAATTCGCGAAATGACGGAAATTGGAAAAAAGCTACAACAGCAAGATGACAAAGTCTAATAATGTTTTAAACTCTTCAAAATTGTTAAAACTTCTAAAAAAAAACCGCGCGAAAGGCCGCCTTTATCGTATTGCAAACTTTGCAAAAATCGCAAAAAATTGGCGAAATTCTAAGCAAGTCATAATATGGATTGAAAACCGCTAAAACTGTAAGGAATGCATAAAATTCGGCTAAAATCGCGAAAATTACATAAATTCGCAAAAAGTTACTAACAGCGGGATGATGACAAATTCCAATATTTCTTAAAAACCGGCAACATTTTTAAGAGGCTGAAAGCATCCAAAAATTCGCTTTTATCTCGAACTACAAAAAGTCGCGAGAAGTTGCAAAATTTTAAACAAACCATAATGTTGATTAAAAATCGCCAAAACTGTAAGGAATACAAAAAATTCAATAAAAGTCGCAAAAATGGAGAAAATTCGCAAAAAGTTACTAACAGCGGGATGTTCAGGAATTCCAATATTTTTTAAAAATCGGCAAAACTTTTAGGAGACTGAAATCATGCAAAAAGTCGATTTTATTGCAAAGTTTGCTGGAATAAGATTTTTTTTTGAAATTTTAATTTCCCTTATTTTTTATTCACCCGAATTTACCATGAACATTTCTGCAGTATATTTTTCGCGTAATGTAGAATTTTTTGTGTTTTTTTTTGTTTTTATTCTACTATTTTTGTTATTTTAATATTTAAGTTATTTTTATTTTAAAAATGGAAAATTAGGAAACACTGTTCACACCTGAGCAGAGTTAAAATATCAATTCTATATGCTATCAAATTTGCCGTATGCTGAAAAGCTTACATAGGCTTTTCGACAAATAACATATCTGACAGCATACATAGCAAATTTGTTAAAAAGGAAAAATATGGTGGCTACACGATATGCTAAAATTTTGAAAATACGTTTGTTGACAACGTTAACAAGTGCCCTTCATATGTCGTTAAGCATACGTATGTTGAAAAAATTTAGTGTATACACGATATGTTGGCACTGGTAACAAATTTTTTATCATAAATATGCTGATTCAACATGTCGTCTAGAATTAGCTTTACACATAAAATATCAAAAGTCGGATATCATATCGTCGCTGTTTTAACTAACCGACCTAACTGACATTTTTTTGAAAAATGAGATAAGTCCTCTACTAGACTTTATAACTCAAAATACACATTGTCTACAATTTTCATGACTGTAAGCATTACTTTTGTGCCTATATAAGTAAAAAGATTTCTGACGCAGCCATAAGAATGAATGTATAAAACAACCATAAAAGCTGCTATCCTTTTAAATTTTTAAAATGTTAGTTAGGTCAGTTAGTTAAAACAGCGACGATATGGCCGACCAACTTCGGTTTTCAATAGCAAAATCGAAACTTCTTTAATTCTATGCAACAACAATGTATTAACTGAAGTACTTGCTAGTGCTTAAATTTCTTTGTTGAAATATATCTAAGAAATTTTTAAACATTTTTTCTTAATAAAAAAAAATTACATGCAACTGAAACCTGAAGAAAGTAATATAACAAAAAAATATTAAAGTTTTAAAAACAAACTGAACTTTTTGAAAAGTTAGACAAAAAACAAACTGACAAGTAAAACTTTTGTAGAAAAGTAACATATTACAGTTTATATAAAAAAAAAACATTTGTAAAACAAGCAAGAAATACTCGTATCTACAACAAAAAAAAAAAAAAAAAAAAAACACAAGAGATCGAATCTAGTATTGAAAATCTTATCAATAAAACAAACAAATAAAAATTAAAAGAAAGTTAAAATAGAATAGAAAGAAATAGTAAAAAACAAGCATTAGTTTCTGTAAAATAACTGCAAATAATAAAATATGTGTTTAAGAAATGGCAGGTCTTTTTGGATGAAATAGTTGGGTGTGCTGACTACAAAGCAAATGACGGTCATCAACTGCCCGAGTTGAATCCCTGCCCAGGCCCAGCAACGAATCCTCGACGAAGTAAAATAATTAATAAAATTCTTACATAACTTAAAGTAATTATCTTGCATACGACGCTCTAAAAATTAATAAAATGCACCAGAGCGGAGTTGTAAAAGGGGTCTTTACTATTCCAAAGAAGGTAACACACATAAAGGGTGTCCCAACAAGAACGCAAGATTTAAATTTGGCGCCATTCGAAGTGTCATTGTTTGACATTTGAACAATTGTTATTGTTTGCTAGTAGATGGTACGAGGTTAGTAAAAATGGAGCGCTACACGAATGAACAACGCATTCTCATTGTGAAATTGTTTTACCAAAATGGTAATGCGATCAATTTGGGGTCACAATAATGCTCCAAAAGAGTCAACTGTAAAGAGATTAATGAATAAATTTGCCGAAAACTGGGTCTGTTAGTGATGTAAAGACAACAACACGCCTTCGACCAGGTCGATCGACCGAAAATATCGCAGCTGTACGTGATGATGTCGCTCAAGCGCAGGTCAAGCGCAAACAGTCGGTATCGCGCAATGATAACCAGTTTTTTCGTGCCTAGAATTGAAGAAATGTATGTGGAGGGCATGTGGTTTCAACAAGACGGCGACACATGTCATACAGCCAGAGAAACAATTCAATTGCTACATCAGTCATTTCCCGGTCGTGTTATTTCGCGTTTTGGAGACCAGAATTGACCGTATAGATTGTGCGATTTAACACCATTAGACTTTTTTCTTTGGGGTTTTTTGAAGTCGATGGTTTACGCGAATAAGCCGACGACGAGTCAAGCCTTAAAAGAGGAAATTGGACGCTGCATTAATGAAATACCGCAGCATTTATGCAAAACGGCCATTGAAAATTTCATTAAAAGGTCGCGTGTGTGCCAGCAAAGCCGCGGCGGCCATCTGCCCGAATTGTTGTTCCACACATAACCTCATTTTGTCTACTTTACGATATAATAAAGTTTCACGATTTTTTTTTTTTTAATATCTGTTTTATTTAAAATTTAAATCTAGCGTTCTTGTTGGGACACCCTTTACAAGTGTATGTTGGTATTCAATTTAACTATGTATGTGAGAATAATTTTGAATTCAACCCAGTTGACCAAGGCTTTCGTTAATGATATCGATTTCGAATATATCTCGAACATTTATCGTGTAAAACTACCTGCGAAAGTCTTTCCTGTCACTACCAGCGTGAGAAAGTTTAAATCGAATATCCATAGACAATATTCCCTCTATCCTCCTCCCCTATAATCTATTTTCCTAGTTCTAGCACAATGCATGGCATGAGTAGGGGTTATCCCCTGGGTGCTGGTCCTATTAAAAATAAATAAAAAAGAATTACGGTAAAAATGAATCGAAAAAAGTATATGTACCTGTCGCTCAGTTTTGTTCCGAAATATATTCGATTAGGTTCGCTAACAATATCAAAAATGAAAGAATACAACACTAATTACGATATTGAAAAATGCAATAGAAAAGGTAAAAAAGTAATTTTATTATTTAATTTATTTATTTTAATTTATTTTAATCAGAAATAATTTTTAGTCAGGCTTAAGTTCAGTAATTTCAATTTTTTTATTGAATGAAAATATTTTTATTATGACTAAAAATTATTTCTGATTAAAAATTCACTATAGTTCAATCAAATTCTAAAAAATGTCTTAATTTATTTTATTGATTGATGTGTAAACATCTATACGCTAGGGAGTAAAAATCTTTTGACTTTGATTTCTTTGCTGAGATTTCTTTGCTTTTCTTTCACAGCATTGTCAAATCGGTGTGAGCTATGTATGAGTGTATTAGTATTTGAAAGAAGCAATACCAAGCAGAGAAACAAGTCGACCGGATCGGTTATTTTTCTGTATATTTCCGTACACCAAAGGTGAAAATGAACCGTAAGAGCTACGGACTTGAAATTTGGACACAATATGTAGACATTTGGCCACTACAACAACAAATACATGAGAGTTAAAAACTAAAGGGTGTTCCAAAACGAGCAACGAAAAATGTTAAAATCCCATGTAATATACATACAATTGTATGTACATATATACACTTGAAATTTTAAAAGTTAGTGTATTTTTATACAGACTACGACAATTAACACTAAATTTAAAAAATTCAAATCAATGGGTGTTCCATCAGTTAATGCAATTTTGACTTTGTAATTTTGACAAGTTGCTGCATCTTGGAAACCGTAAGAGCAAAACTCTTGAAATTTTCAAAAACGGTAAAAACAAAATAATCAAAAAAAAAAATATAAAATCGCCAAATATAAAGAAATCGCCAAAAACAAAAAAAAATTGCCAAAACGAAAAAAAAACACCAAATTAAAAAAAAAAATTAGGACTAAAATAAATCGCGAAAACCGGAAAAATCGCCAAAATGAAAAAAATCCTTAAACAAAAAAATCGCCAAAATGAAAAAATCGCCTAAATAAAAAAACCCCAAAAAACAAAAAAAAAAATCGCCAAAATGAAAAAAATTGCGAAAATTAAAAAAACCTAAAAAGAGAAAAAAAACGCCAAAACGAGAAAAAAGCGATAAAACTGAAAAAAAATCGTTTAAACTGATAAAACTTAAAAAAGGAAGAAAGCTAAATCAACAAAAAATTATCAAAAAAAAAAAAAAATTTGAGGGTGGCGTTGGCTGAAGTAGTTAGCACGTCGACTACAAAACTGAAGATCCTAGGTTCAATCCCTGTATCCGACAGTCATTCAAATAACAACACCACGCATTTTTCTGATGTGCATTAGAGTCCCTTTGCATCAGCTGTTGTTGGAAAGTTCAAGTGATGAAGGCATAGTCACTGGTCATTGAACTATACCGACTTCAGCAGATGCTAATCCTAATGTAACATCAGAGCGCCCTCCTTCGTCGGTATTGTGTAGCAAAATCATCGGCGAAGTAAAATAACCAATAAAATGGCTATTAAAAACACAGCTTCAACATTTAATACGCCTCATTTAACATCAGAAGGCGCTGTAACACTGCATTATTAAAAAGCGTGCAAAAAGCAGTTGTAAAAAGAATGAAGCTTTCTTCTATCTCTTCCTTCACCACCTGTCTTCTATCACTATCCCTTTCCTAAAGAAGGTAACACCTAGTAATAGTAGTAGGCATTAATTGCCTGAATGTGCGCGAGTCAAAGTCGCACTTTACTGAATTTATATTAATTGCAATGCGTACACAACAACAAGAACAGCAACAACTAAACCATTAACAACAGGAATTAAAAATTAAAAAGTAAAAGTAAAGGCATTTACCATAGATGAGCACTGCAGTACCACTAAAGTTTCAGTAAAAACAATAAAAAATGTTTAACAAGTAAATTTTTACTGATTACTAAAATTTTTTTCTACAATTTTTATAAATTGCCTAAATAATTTGTTATATGATGAGGTGCATTGAATTTTCAGTAATCAGTAATGCCCGTATTCATAATGAAATTCTACCAAGTGGCTAAATGTTTTTCATACAAAAGTTTCAAAATTTGAATGAAAAAACTTTGCCACTTGCTACAATTTTATTATGATTACGGCCCTACGATTTTACTGGTAATGCAAATGAAATTTCATTAGCAGTAAAAATTTACTGAATTTTGTAGTAATCAGTAAATTTACTGCTTACTGCAATTTTTAATGCAGTACGTATACATACATATACTGCAGTCTGCCCATTTACTAACCAAATAAGTTTGATAAAACAAACAAAAACCAACAAATTCATATGTATTTACAATATTGAAAGTTTTAATACTTTTAATTAATTAATTTAAAAAAATATATTAAAAGCATATGTACAGGAAGGGCCAAAAGAAACCAAGGGGTGTAAAAGTTTAATAACTTTTTTGTTTATTAATTTTTTTTTTATTTTTTCTTTCAGATTATATAATATACAAAATGGAAATTTTTTTACACTAAGTATGAAAAATGATGTCTCTTAAATGACCACCGTTTTCAGCTTCGCACTGATGGGCTTTTTTTAGAGCATTTTCCATAACATCTTTCAAAACTTGTAGCTGTAGCGTTCGAATTTCTGCAACAATGTTTGCCTTGAGTTCAAGGATTGTCTCTGGCTTGTTCACATACACTCGCTCCTTCAAAAAACCCCAAAGAAAATAGTCGGGTGCTGTCAAATCTGGCGATCGCGCTGGCAAAATAATTTCCGAATTTCAAAATTTTGCAAAATTTAGACGTTGCCGATGATCTGCGGGTTTTAATTCTTGGACCAATTGCACCTTATATGGGTATAACTGTAAATCTTTTTTTAAAATGCGCCGTAGTGACGTACGAGACATTTCTAGCTGAGCAGAACGCCTTCTGCCAGATGTTTCTGATGCTTCGTTAACACTTTGCTGTACTCGTTCAATATTTTCCGCAGTGCGGCTTAAACGTGGTCTACCGGTTCGAGGCAAATCTCTTACGCTGCCATGTTGGTGATGACGATTAACTAAGCAACGAATCATCGCTTCAGAGGGCGAAATTCTGACGTTAAAATGTCGACGATATGCTCTTTGCATTAAAATAATTGATCTCTGGTTTAAATAATAAAATTCTATTGTTCTGGTTCTCTGTTTAGTTGTGAACCTCTCCATTATAAATTCTCCAAGTGTTGTCTATAGAATCTGAAAGAAAAAATAAAAAAAATTAATAAAAAAAAGGTTATTATACTTTTACACCCCTTGGTTTCTTTTGGCCCACCCTGTATATGGATATGTTGTTCTTAAATTTTCTTTATTTCTATTGTAATAAATACAAGTATACTCTGTTCTTTTATTATTCATATAATATGATGTGGCAGCTCAGTTCAACTTTGGCTGAAAATTTAAAATAGTTGGCAGCTCAGTTCGATTTTGTCCGGACAAAAATTAAAATAAAACCAATTCAAGTAGAAAATGTTCCGAACACTTTTACCGAACTTTTACACTCCTTGGTTTCTTTTGGCCCACCCTGTACTTCCAACTTAAAAAAATTTTTCATTACAAGATGTTTACACATCTCCTCTGTGATCGGACTCACATTGTTTTTTTTTAAATCCTGAACTTACGCTGCAGGATTTGAATACGGTATCGTTCAGCGTTGTCAAGTCGGTGCTTTTCGTACCGTTTTTAGTGCTTTTTGAAATTTTCGACGCGAAAAATGTTGAAGTTAGTGCTCGGTGCTTTTTTAAACTAATTTTTGGTGCTTTTTATTTCTTGGCGGTGGCAATAAACCCAAAATTCAAAAAGAATTTTCTTTATATACCTAATATATAATTTTTTTTTGAAGAAGTCTAACATTTAAAAAACATAAAGAGCCGATAGCCAATGTTGCTAGTGCTCTCAAATTAAATCTAATCTTAGAATTTATTCCTTAAGATTAGACAGATAAATAAATAATAAAAAACATAAGCACTGAAGTTAAATAAAACATTTCAAAATATTCTAATAAGATTGTACAAAACTTGGTTGAAGAAATTTTATTCTCAAAGCTTCACATTTTAAGCACAATTAATATAAACAGTGTTTTGCCACACGACAAAGAACACATAATACCAGTAAAGTCTAATAGCGAAATATTTTCTAGTCAAACTTCAATGTTTAAACGCAGAAGTTGATCACGTTTTTACCTTTATTACTTTATTTAAATCTAAAATATGTAAAAATTGTCCTTACACTTGGCTTTATATATGTAAAAGCGGTTTAAAACGAGAAAATTGTGTTGCTGCTAGAGCTGCCGTTTTAGATTATATATTTATAACCAGGGACAGGGGTTTCATGCAAATGTATATTTTTTCCCTCAAACCTGATAATGGCAAGAACGAAATACATTGAATTTACGAAACATTGAATTTGAGTGAAAATGGCATCCATTTGTTAGTGCATATTTTTGCATATTTTGCTGAAAATGCATATTTTTGCATAATTTGGTCATAAATGCATATTTTGGTCTCATATTTTGGTATAATTACAAGTTTTGTGTAATATTTAGTCAAAAATTCAAATTTCAAATTAATTCGCTTGCATTGCTGTAGAATTGTAGAAGGATTGTACAATTACACACACCTAACAAACTTAATAAAAATTGTCGTTTGGTAATTTCAAGAGGACATTTTCTGCTATTGAAGTCGAAAGTAGTGAAGCAATTCTGCGAAAACCTAATAGCTATTATTCAATTCATTGTAATGGTTGAGTTAAATGAATATGTATATAACATTATATAAAATAGTTATTTAAATTTGAGCTCATTACGTATATAGACGCTACACAAGACCTTTTCAATGCCAAAAATCTTTCTAAAAACAAATTGATAGAACTTCACGCTCGAAAATTTTTAAATGAAAATAAATAAATAACATTTTTCTTTTTCATTTTGCGTATTGCTTCTTCTCTGCAATATAAACATATTGCATATTTGGAGTAAATATTGCAGAAAAAATTGTTATATCATATTTAATCTTGTGTACAAATTTAATATAAAAGGTTTGTATTCGCACCTCTTGAGAAAATAAAATATTTTTACATCTTTAATTAGTTGAATGTAAGTTTAAAACTATTTTTGAACAAAAAAATTTTTTAAATATGTGCATATTTTATTGTTTTTAGTGCATATCCTGCGTTTTTAATGTCATATTTTATTCGCCTAAAATACCTTTTTTAAATGCATGAAGTCCTTGTCCCTGTTTATAACCTACTTCGTTACTTTTTTATAAAAAAAAAAAAAAAAAAATTTGTAAATATAATTTAAGTTTATATAATTTGGTTTGCTTGCAAATTACTTTTTTTTAATTTTTTAACTTTGTTATTAGTATTGAATTTGCTGTGAAAGAATGTTTCCACAGCATTGTTTAATAAAAGTCAAACTTTGAAAGTCTTGATTTTAAAAAAATTAAATACTACTCCCATGGAGTTCAAAATTTAATCAGCAAGTCAAAAAGACTGGCCAACTGCTGCTAATTTGACTAATTTCAGGTGATTTGTTCCTTCGTTGACGAAAAAAATTAAATTTTTTATAATAACTTAAAAAGGTTTCGTCATATTGATTTTAGAATTCACTGATTCTCATAGATTCAAAATGTGTATCGGATGCTTCAAATTTTAAGTTTCAGTGATAAAATGCAATGTCAACCGATTTTTATATTTTTTGTATACAATTTTTTTTTTAGTAAAACAAAAAAAATTTAATTTAGTGCTTTTTTACTTAAATTACGCGTTTTTTTTCCTGGTTTCAGTGCTTTTTGAAATTTAAAAGTTGACAACGCTGGTATCATTATTCTAACAGACTAGCACACAACTACTTGACTATCGTCACACAGTCGAGAAACTGTAGAGAGAAGTTCGATTTAGCGGTACATTCGAATTTTTTCTTAGACTTGCGAACAAATATCGAACAATTTTGTTTCGAAATTTCTGCACTTTAGTGAACATTCGCTTATATCAAGTGAGAACTAGCAGAGACAGAAACCTTAACATAACATATTTAGCACATAACGGAAGAATGTTATTTATTTAACAGTAGTGTTGCTAAATGGATTAGGATTTCAAATCCTTGGAAGTGGAATACATATATTTTTCAGAAAAATTGTTCTAAGATATAAAAAAAATCATAAATAAAAAAGTTTTATTAAGTACTAGCTTTGTACCCGCGACTTTGCCCGCGGAGGATAAACAGTTCAAATTGACTGCTAATCTTAAATAAATACACTTCAAATAAATAAAAAATTCTAACTTTTAGCTATGAGAATAATTACCAGTGTAGTAATGGTCAATCAGCGGATTTTGTAATTCAATCTATAAAGAAGTGCATGTATGTGTATTTAACTATATTTAAGTAAAATTAGCTCCATATTTAAAACCCAACAGATTTTACTCTTAAAAACTTATCTTTTCGTAGAAATTGCAACCTCGTTTCCTACCTTCATATAAAAAATTGGTATGCCCTATAAAAATACCCCCTTTTCCCCCTTTATAGGGCAAATTCTAAAATAAAAACTATCCTATGTCCGTTCTCGGATCTCAAGGAATCTACATACGAAATTTCATGGAAATCGGTGCAGCGGTTTAGGCGTGAAAAGGTAACAGACAGACAGACACACAGAGTTACTTTCACATTTATAATATTAGTAAATATATGTATGTATGTATGAAGTATATAAAAATGCTACCTAGGGCAGTTGAGTTGAGGCTACCAGAGTAGAAGTGGTGTAACATACAATCGTTGCTGCTCTGGTAAATAAATAGGTTATTTACATTACCGACTATAAAATAAAGTAGAGTGAGCCACATTTCGGTATTCTGAAGGAAATGGAGCTGACAAATTGTTTTTGCACAGATCATAATATTGCAAAGTAATAAAGCAATTAAATAATTAAAGAGAGCAATTGTTCAAACGACTAGATGTGGGTTACACTACTTCTGCGCTGATTGCTTCAATTATGATGCTTGGAACTCTAAGTTTTCAAAAAAATTTTGGTATTTGTCGAAGACTTTTGGCCTTTACACTCTCTTCCCTCTGAACTCACTGAAGAAAGGAGTGATAAGTAATATACCTAAGACAAGAGACCTCCCAGAGTGCAAAACTGTCCAATATGTATATTTTTTTGTTTGTTTTATTTTTCCTTAAGGTATTTTAAAACACACCAAACAAATTCCAATTTTTTTTAAAGCTGCTCTCGATTTAAGTTCATAATTTTGCTAAATAATGTTAAATTTCCTAGAATTACATTAAAACTTCAAAAACTAGTTCATGGCTTAGTTATTTTAAAGAAACAGTTTTCTCAAGAGCAATTTAGATAAAACAAAATAAATCTTAGTTTTATCTTTGTGTACACAGGATGCGCCGATAGACTGGTTGGTGGTTACAGTGCTAAAATCCATTAAAAAAATATCTAGCCTGTCCAACTTACAACACAGATAAAAAGTATTATGTTTGTTTTAAAAATAATCGTATTTCAAACTAAAAAACTATTCTGGCCTTCAAAGTTTAAAAGAGTTAAATTAAAGATTTTTTTAATTTAAGAGCGGAACGCTTTAAAACTCTAAAGAATTTTTTTTTTCAATCAAAATGCTTCCATGATATCAAAAGATATAAATACACTCGTACTTCCTTGACATTTAATTTACAGGTGTGCAAATGATTTTAGTGAATGGGGATGTTCATAAAACCAATATGGTTACAGGAAACTATTTGAGCAAGCAAGGGAAAAAGAAATCATATAAAATAAATTTAGATATATTAAGGAAACAACAAAAACAACTTCAGGCATATACATACACACATGCATACACACAAGCTCATCATGATAAATTTGCATACACCCAAGAGTTAAAGTGCTCAAATTGAAGTTGAAACCAACACATACTTAAAGAAATAAAAAAAAGTCCTCAGTTAACTTACTTAAACTCAAAGCAAAAATGCACACACCAGCAATTTATAGATAAAAACATATCGTTACCTCAATATAGACAAGCCCTAACTCATTATTATTACTTTTTTTAATCGAGATTTTTGCATTTTTCGATACATTAGGATGTTCTTCTATCGAAATATACAAAAAAATTTCAAATTCAAAAATATAATGAGTTAGGGCCTTTCTTTATTAAAGAAACGATATGTATGTACATATATATCTTAAAAAGTATACATGTATGTAAATATATATGTAAAGAAAATCAAGCATGTTAAAGCAATGATTTTAAATCTCTTCCAGTTCATCTCCTTTTTGAAAGCACATAAAAATGAAAGTTAATTTGAAAACTCCTTGGCAACAGTAAGGGAAAAAAATTTGTACTTGTAACGCACTTCCACCATATTGAATTCATTGGATTTACATGCAAAATAATGCTTGTGTTGTCATATTTACATTCTAAAAGAAAAAATTCATTATTTTAATCAGTGCATGAGAGAGAATAAACAAAACACTTGCAAGCATTTCCTGCAAGGACAAACAACTTTAGAAAAAAATTTAAATCGCTTTGCACAACAACAAAATCCAACAAGACGAAGAAGTTTGATTTGTAATTTATGGTGCTTGCTTTGGTGTACCAATATTAGTGCTTTTCATAGGGGATTTCCGCGAGAAAAAATTCCCGAGAATTCTCACACATTCTCCGGGAAAGAAATCTCGGGAAATTAGTTAGGAAATTCCTCACTAATTTCTCTCACATTTTATAATGGCAGTAAAATTATAAAAATTAAATTAAATTATAAAATTTGTTGATCCATCCTCGTATTAATTAATACTTTAATCCCTTCTTTGCCGTCTCTTGCATAACATTTTAAATACCAGGTAAAACTGTAGTTTATTTGTTAGAAAAACTAAAATTGTTGCAGTACATACCACAACATACAGATAACCAGGGACGAGGACTTCATGCATTTAAACAATGTATTTTAAGCGTCTAAGATATGACATTAAAAACGCAAAAAATGCACTAAAAGCAATAAAATACATATGTATGTACATGTTTTAAAAATTGTTTAATGTTAGATTTAGATTTTTAAAGCAATATCAAGTTTCCGCAGAATTGTTTCCCTACTTTCACAGAAAAAACTAAATTTCATTTTCATTAACCAAATTCGTTGAATCAGTAAATAAATATTTTATTTGAATGCGATCCTACAAATAATTTTGTAAATTCTGATAAAAATTTTGTAAAAATTTAAATTAATCATAGTTCGGCTGGGAGAAAATGTTATTTCAGTGTGTTGGTGTTTATCTTGCTTGTTGATAGGAACGACGTGCTGTTGTGCGGTTGTTGTTGTTTATTTTGTTTGATCGTGTTGTATACATGTAAATGCCGAAATGTAGCCGACAAACGTCGTAGCCTGTTTCTTCTCTATACAGTGTTTTGGTACAAATTAATTTAGTGGAACAGTACAGAATATTTACTGAAACTAAGTTTGATTTCAAACAAATATTTGTTTGAAAATTTTTTGGGAATAATTTTTTCTCTGTTCGGCTTTGATGGATAATAGGGTCAATTCTGGCTGCAAATGGGAGGGTAAATATTACTTTTTGGACAACAGAAGAGAATCACAATTAAAATTATGCAAAAATATGAATTTTCAGCAAAATATGAAAAAATATGTAGTAACAAGCCGATGCCACTTTCAAGCCAATTCAATGTTTCGTAAAGATATTTCGTTCTTGCCATCACAGAAAAAAATTATTTGTAAATACAATTAATTTTTTTGTTACATCAATTAAATAATTAATTGATTTTGAACCTACAACAATTTTTGTAAATACAATTAACGAAATTGTAAGTTAAAGGAAAATCTTAAAAATATTTCCAATTAAATATATCAACAAATATATAGTTTGTTAAAATTTATTTATTTTTTCAACATTTATTTTTGTTAGATTTCAAAGTTATTTCAATTAAAGTTATTGTTATATTAACAATGAATTTCGATATCATAATTGTTATATTAACAATGCTTTCTTATACACAATCACAATCCTCGAAACGATTTTTGCTTGTCTGCGACAAACACTAAATGTCTTTGGACGGAGTTGAACCGGCAACCGCAGGACTAATAAACTGACTCACTTACCTCTTACCTAAAGAGCAACACTTTATTAAATACTCAAATGATGAATACATACAAAACATGATTTTTTGTTTCTTCTACATGTGCGCATTTCGTTATGATATAATTTAACAAACAATTTTGTTGAGTAATTTAATTGACTACAAAAATTTAAATTTGTTATATCATCAATGATGATTGTTAATTTTTAAATTAAATATTAACAATTGGTTTTGTTGGTTGCATTTCGATGATATTTTTTACTGTGATTATTAGGGTTAAGGGAAAAAACATGCATTTAGATGAAACCTCTGTCCCTGGTAATAACACAAAAATGCTAGCTTAAAGTAAAATGAATTTTAAGTTTTTGCAACTTAATGAAAACATTTAAAAACAATTTGAACTCTCAAAAACTAAATTTACCAGCCATTTTTATGAAACTTCAACACAATTTTAAATATGATATAAAGATTTATTCTGTACAATTAATTACAACAACTAATTTTTAGAGATATGACTATGTTGCAAAAAGGCAGTGAAATTATAGTATCCATTTTTCTACGTACATGAATAACAAAATCTAATGTTGAATGAAAAAAAGGACCAAAAAACATTCCTAGATAAAAGAAAACATGTTTTAATGCGATTAAATTGGTTGCCTACATTTTTCCATATATGCCTCATTGTTACATATGGTTCCCCTCGGATTAGTTACATATCCTGCGGCATTGTTAATACGCCTGTATGTACATATGTATATAATATGTAAGGAGGATATTATAATATAAATACTTTATTTAAGCTAAAAGAAGCCACCCAAATCACTGTGTAGGCAATTCCTCGTAGTTTGCGTGAGAGTGGCGCATTTACAAATGAAATATTAAAATAGACACACTTTTACATTTATTAGTCAAGTAATCTTTTTTTACTCACTTTCGTGCAAGAAGTGTTAAGCTAAATAATAATAATAAAAAACAGGATCTCACAGGAGATTTTTTTTAAACTAGTGTAAGAAATATTGCGTCATTATTCACTTTCGAATGTGGTAGAAAAATTGTTTAAGCTTGAATACAAGTGTTGCAATATTAGAAAGACTGTTTTTGAACAAGTCTGATGTTTTAAGGAATATATCAAACCAGCAGAAATTTTATTATAGGGCATTTACATTGTCTCGAAATCTAGTACTTACAAGATGTCAAGCCAAATCTCCCCATACTACGAGTACTAGACTCCCCATATAAAACGAGAAATCTAATTTGTCAGTAGATTTGTAGGAAATATACTCAAAATCTAATATTTCTATTTTTTTTACTACACTGTGTAACATACATATTTATATAAAAGGTGAATGAATTAGCTACGCTCTACACATTTCTCTATTGAAGGTGTATGAATCAGCTAAGTCGGCACTTTTTGGGTTACAGTTTAAGACAAAATTTTACACAAAGGATTCTGTCTTGGATGCGAAATCTTAAAAATTTTTCAAAAAAGCTTAGTTTAATCGATATTGATTTCAATAAAGATTTAAAATCAAGTTTTTTTTTTCAAGGGAAGTAACATTTCGGCAATGAATCCCTACTACTATTGCCAGGTGTTACCTTCTTTAGAAAAGGGATAGTGATAGAGAAGACAGCTGGTGAAGGAAGAGATAGAGCAAAGCTTCATTCTTTTACAACTTAGCTTTTTGCACGTTTTAATAATGCAGCGCCTCTGGTTTCAATTAGGCGTATTAAACTTTTAAATTGTGTTCAGTAGTAATTTTTTTGGTTATTTTACATCGCCGATCATTCTGCTGCACAGTAATTTGGATTAGTATCTGCTCCGCGGAGTAACATAGGGAATTTTTAATATGAAATATTATCCAAATATTCAGGATTTATTTAATTTATTTTTTTTTTTTTACTTTCATTTCTCTTTTGCAATTATTTTTTTTTATCCGCAAAAAAGGGTGGCTTTTGGCATTATTTTATCGGAAAAAAAAATAAAGAACTTGTTAAGTATTATTTAGATGGACTTATTCTATATTCTTTAATATAGTCAGGGCAATCATGAATAAAATTTCACGAGAAATTTCTTCCTTTTTTTAATTATATTTTTTTTGTTTTTCCTATTACTTGCTATTGTTTGAAATTATTCCCCAGGCAAAATTTCTCTCGGAATTTTATTCATGATTGCTCTAAATAATTTCTTGCTGGTAAAGAAATTTTAAATTTTTTTCGCTATAGTGTGTCCGACACCAACTTCGCCCGCCAAAATATTTCAGCATAAGCGATCTCAAGGCGAGTAGCAGGACTTTTAAAATTTAATAATTTATATTACAAATTCATGTTTTTTGGTGATAGATAAAAAGGTAGTGACACATGCAGGCCTCATGCATGACTCGCACGTGAGTAATGCGTGACTCTTGCCAAAAAAAATCTTGACATTTTTACATTTCTAGTGAAAACGCACAAAACAATGGCAAAAACAACAACAATAAAAGTGTTAGCGAAAGTCATTGAGCCCTTACACTACGCAACAAATGAAGAATTTTGGAAAAATACACTCAAAATATTTCATAGGTGGAATAAACGAAAAATGTGGTTCATTTTACGAAAATATTCGTTGTTTTTACGGTACGAAATGCTTCGTAGATAGTAGAAATGATATTTGTTTATTTTACGAAATACTTTTTGTCTGCAAATAACAAAATTTTGTATTTTTACAAATTTTTTTTTGTAATTTTACGAAACGTAATGCTTATGTTGAAAAGAAATTCGTCAATAATGAAAAGAAATTTTGTGTAATATACGAAATTTTGTAAAGGGTCCGCCAGATAACTTTTTTTTTGAAAATGCTATAAAAAAAAAACTACTGAAGCTTCGGCTGTGTGGCACGTAGCAACGTCCTGTTGAAAGCAAATGTTGCCAATATCCTCCTCTTCAATTTTTGTGAACAACAATTCGTTCAACATGATCCGATAACGATCGCCATTGCCTGTAACAGCCACTCCTTGCTCAATGGCCCAATTATGCCTCTGGACCAAAATCCGCACCGAACAGTGACTCGTTTTGGGTGCGTCGGCTTTTCAATGTATGAGTGCGAGTTTTCTGTGCCCCCAAATGCGAAAATTTTGCTTGTTTACATACCCGACAAGATCAAAATTAGCTTCATCTGAAAAGATGATTTTTTTGGCAAAATCGGCATCTTCTGTAAGTCGATCGCAGGCCCACTTAGCGAAGCGAAAACGCATTGGATGGTCAGTTGCCTCGTTCAGCGGAAGGATCAAACTAATTATCTGTCAAATCAGACATGAGCTAAGTGTTACCATTCACGAAATAAGCACTACACCTTTTCCAATTGTAATTCAGAAAGCGTCAATTGATTTTCAAAAAGCGTTAATTGTAATTCAGATTAGTCAGTTTAATTTCAGAAAGCGTTAATTGTTATTCAGATTAGTCAATTATAATTCAGAAAGCGTTAGTTTATATTCAGAAAGCGTTAATTGTAATTCAGAAAATGTTAATTGTAATTGAGAAAGCGTCAATTGTAATTCAGAAATAAAATAAGTTTTATTCTTATTATTTTTCGTTTTAATTACATATTAAAAGTGTTATTAATACAATATATATGTATGTAAATGTGCAAAATTAAAGAAAAATTATTGACCGACCGCCATGTCATTCATTGCCAGAGCAGAAATAATGGTCAAAGACCATTCCTCCCTCCAAATTAAGCCTGCGATACCTCTGTGAACATTTTTATTTAGCTTAAATAAGCTACATAATACCCATAAAAATAAAATGTTCAAATTTTACGACGAACGGAGGTCTATCCTGTGCCCACCACCTTCTAGGAAAGACCCTGTTTAATACATAATTGCTGAGTATTATTTCATATATACAGGGCGGGCCAAAAGAAACCAAGGGGTGTAAAAGTTTAATAACTTTTTTGTTTATTAACTTTTTTTTTATTTTTTCTTTCAGATTATATAATATACAAAATGGAAATTTTTTTACACTAAGTATGAAAAATGATGTCTCTTAAATGACCACCGTTTTCAGCTTCGCACTACTGATGGGCTCTTTTTAGAGCATTTTCCATAACATCTTTCAAAACTTGTGGCTGTAGCGTTCGAATTTCTGCAACAATGTTTGCCTTGAGTTCAAGGATTGTCTCTGGCTTATTCACATACACTCGCTCCTTCAAAAAACCCCAAAGAAAATAGTCGGGTGCTGTCAAATCTGGCGATCGCGCTGGCCAAATAATTTCCGAATTTCGAGAAATTATTCGCTCTCCAAAAATTTGACTTAAAAGTGCCATTGTGTCTCGGGCAGTATGGGCAGTGGCTCCATCCTGCTGAAACCACATACCAGGTCTGTTTTCAAGAGCAGGACGTAAAAAATTTTCTATCATTAACCGATACCGCTCTCCATTTACGGTTACAGCACTTCCATCTTCATTCTCGAAGAAGTAGGGCCCAATGACATTTTCAGATGTGATCCCACACCATACTGTACACCTGATGGGGGCAATTGGCGTTGATGAATGGCTCTTGGATTTTGAAAACCCCAGAACCTACAGTTCTGCTTATTAACAAAGCCATTCAAATGAAAATGAGCTTAAAATAATTGATCTCTGGTTTAAATAATAAAATTCTATTGTTCTGGTTCTCTGTTCAGTTGTGAACCTCTCCATTATAAATTCTCCAAGTGTTGTCTATATAATCTGAAAGAAAAAATAAAAAAAAATTAATAAACAAAAAAGTTATTAAGCTTTTACACCCCTTGGTTTCTTTTGGCCCATCCTGTATAATACCACACTTACTCCTTCCAAAAGATTTTGAATAATTTTTTTATCAATGGATTAATTTTCTGAATTACAATTAACATTTTCTGAATTACAATTGACGCTTTCTGAATATTAACTAACACTTTCTGAATTACAACTGACTAATCTGAATTACAATTAACGCTTTCTGAAATTAAGCTGACTAATCTGAATTACAATTAACGCTTTCTGAATTACAATTGGAAAAATTGTAGTTGAAAAAAAAAACGTTAGATTGCGGAACCTTTATAAGCCTAAAATCTGTAAAATATAAAAACCTGCAAAAAAAAAATTAAAAAATAATTTTGTGGAATAATCTGTAATTCGTGCAGTTGAAGGTCGAAATAATTATGGAAAGAAAAATTGAATTTAAGGGAAATTGTTGCATACATCACATAAACATACATACATAAATATTTTGCAGTGAAACTTATGAATTAAACTGGGAACACAACTGGGACGAACAACGAATTTCGCCAAAGAAAATAAAACACATTGTTCATATGAAAATTAACACACCACCGTCCAACGAAATTTGTAGTGCATGACGAGGTCTGCGATCGACTTATTTCTATTTTTTACGCCGATGAAATCACAATGGACCCAATTCGGTCTCAGAGTGGTTGTGCGGTATATCACCACCCTTCCTAACCTACGCCAAAGAACGACGGAAAAACAATTATATCTCTCTTTACACAAGCCAATATCCAACCAATTATCCAATTATCAAGTATGATATGTTTCTTTTTCGTTGTTGGTGTGCCGTGGACGAGATTTGTCCTTCGTCCCAGTTGTCTTCCTAGCATAAAAAAAATAATCTTTTATTACAAATTTTTTTTTTTTTTTTTTAATTGAAATTTATTGAATAATTTTTTATACAATATTTAGATACAATGACAGGAAAATAAAGGAGGAAGATATTAAAAATTAAAACAAAACAACAGTTTTTATTCTTATATTTCAAAAAAATTTTTTTTAAAACATTTTTTTTAGATTTTTAATTGAACTATAGTGAATTTTTAATCAGAAATAATTTTTAGTCAGGCTTGAGTTCAGTAATTTCAATTCTTTTTATTGAATGAAGTATTTTATTAATTAATGTGAGTTTCTAAAGAAGAGAAGAAAAATTATATTAGACTTTTTTTCGTAAAATTCACGAAACTTGCGTAGATTTAAGAATAATTTTGTACTGCAAAGAAAATGATAACAAAACAAAATTTGTTTATTTTACGAAATTTCTAATTTTATAAAATATTTTTTATTTTCTCCTAAATTCAATAAAATAAACGAAAAATATGGTACGAAAATAATTGTACGAAATAATTTTTGTAAATTAACGAAATTCGTAAAATTACGAGATCTGTTTTCCTGCACATGCAACAAATATTTTCGTAAAATGTACAAAGTTTTCGTTTATTGTACAAAAATTAAATTACGAAAAAATGTTTCGTATTTTTAAGCATGGAATATTTTGAGTGTACATGGACTGGACGGTATGGATTTGACCAAAGGGTAGTAAAACTCTATATTCATTTTGGCGACAATTTTTTTATGGGTTCCCCAGGATTTCGAAAATCAGTGCGCCCTCAAAAAATGGTGTCTTCAGTATTTGGCCAATAGCTCTAAATTATATATGGCAATAATGTAGGTAAGAGTTTACCAAACAAATCTTGTTAACAAAATTGTTTCTTCGTGCACTTTTTTTTGCAAAAGTATAGAGAAAAAAAGATTATTCTTTCACTTTTTTTTCAGAATAACTTTTTGGGAATCTTGATCTTTTGCTAACAATATTTAGCAAAGTTTTAGCTACGATAGAATTGAACAACTTTTGTAAGCATATCAATAGAATCTGAAGTAGTAGTAGGCTTAGAAACTAACACAAAAAAGCCAGCAAATAATTTATATTCGATTTGAATCTATTTTTGTGTTAGTTTCTAAGCCTACTACGCTTATTTTTCTTGTGATTTTCAAAAATATTATTGTTTTTGAATTCTCAAATAGTTCTTGAAAGTCTGTGCATAAGAAAAGAGGTTTGTGACTACTCAAAATGTGTGGTTGAAGTCTACGGATGAATTGTTACAGCAACAATGAAATGCATATAGACAACGCTGTACCACCAGCAAATAAATTTCAAATTAAAATAAACTTCTGACAATATGTCGAATAATAAATTTCTTAGAAATTATATATTGAAATAATTAAAAATAAATAAAATTATATTAAATTAAATACTGTAAATTAATATTTTTCCATATTTAAATAAGAAATTTAAACATTAATAGACTTTCGTTAATGTTTCTTATTAATTCAACATGGTTTTTATTGAATTTAAGCTGTTTTTTCTCTGGGTGTAGGAGCCCTAATAGCTCTTCACTTAAAAGTTGTCGCACGCGTGCACAGCGAAGCCTTGAATGGATGTGCATTTGAAGAGAACAAGAAATTTAGATTAAATTTCACACACACTTTGTGATATTTAAATTTAAAAAGTAGTAATTAAAAACCTTTAAATTTCCTAAATGGTCATTTGAAATGAAAAATGATAAAAAAAAAACTTAAAGATGATTTTATAATATCTGTCGAATGATACCCATTTTGATACAGTTCGCCGATTTTTATTTTTTTTCGTATTTACAAAATGGCGTCTGTTGGTCGCCATATTGGGTTTTGAGTACTGTTATGTCTTTAGTGACACTTCCACAATTAAGACAAATCGATTGATGTTATATCAAAATTGCTCACTGTGCTCGGTTTATATACTACCGCAAAGGAAAACACATACAGACATATGTACATACATAAATACATAGGCTGATAAACACAATACTCTTCTTTGCGTTGCGCAGTCGTGCTTTACACGAGTATGTTGTTACTCTCTTTGCATACAACAAAAAAAAAAAAAAACTTGGAGAATAACATTATCATTGCAAAAGTGTTTGCAAAACTTTAATAATACATGCTTCAAGCATTATTTTTAAGTAGTTGGAGTCTTGTTAAATCATTGCAATGATTATGAAAACATTAAGCAAATGCAGCTGCTTTCTGCAAGCACTTAGAGAAAGGGTTAGAGCCTCCACTCCAAGCAACATGTAATTACTTAATGCTAATGGTTTTTTGGCCTTATTGATGTTGCTTATGAAGCCATGTACGAGTACATACACAAGTGCATTATTACAAGGCCTTGCACACGTATTTGTTTGGTCTTAGTTTAAGAAAAGATATGGGCATGCAACACATGCATAAAAATTTTCACACAAATAATTGTTAAACAACAAATTCTTTTATCTATTTTTTAAATTATAAAGTTTCCATAAGTAGTGTTTTTTATAACAAGTTTTTAAAATTGTTGTCCAATTTTAGAATTCGACCTCAGTATACTAAATTTGAAAATCTATAGTTAACCAAGTAGGTTGTATTACAAACTTTACTCATTTCGTCACACACTATTGTAAATATCTTTTGCTAACACTAATAAACATAAATGTTATACCATGATTAGTAAGTGTATGTGTAATTAACTCATCACTTTCCTTTTATCATCAGCATTTTAACTATAAAAGCAATTTTAACTAATAACAAAGTGACATATGGGAGTGTGTAATATTGTGCATTGTGTATAGACGCATTATCAAACCATAAAGTCTACTCATTATTACAATCAACAGTTTGGTTTGGCCTTCGCAACACACACTGTCATCCATTTATCGTCTTTAGACAGTCTTGTAGCCGTCTGCTTAAAATGATTTTTGCATGTCATAAAACTCATTTAAGCACACCTGTTGTTTTATTCTCCATTAGGGTTTTCGTTTGGCTACAAAGGCATTTAAAGCTAAAGGCGTATCTATATATAAACCAACATTAAACTCATCAGTCTTTACAAACATTTAAACACTTATGTATATATGCATACACATTAGAGACCTGCGTAAACAGTCTTTAAATGTAAATACGTCATGATTTTTAAATGTATTCACGTCGCATGTATTATACTAAACCAATAATAAATGATGTCGTACTATAAGCAAAGCACGATGGATGTATTGGTGTACGTGTATATCAGTGTTAACAAGCGATGTCGCCAAGACAGCTTGTTTGTAACAAACACTTAAAAAAAAGTACTGTTGATTAGTGTATGCTTGTTATTTTTCATATTGTACGTTTGAGTGTGTGTGTGTAATATGTAGATGGTAAGCTATTATGTGAATAACCGCATACAACTAATGTTAATGCATATGTGTGCCTTTGCATGTGCGCAGAAAAATAAAAGATCATACACACATACATGCATGACGTTTGTACACGCGCTCATGCGTAGAAAGAAGCTAGTATCACAAATTCTTCCGTCACGAAGTGTTTTCTTCTTTACTCTTATACCTCCAATACTCAAACAAATTTCTTGCAAACAGTGTTGTTAACGTTTGTTTTATAAGATTTCGCTGTAGTAAAGCATTTGAAAAATCCCTCATGTCTTGAAAGTTCTTATAAGATGTCTTATGTAGGACACTAATACACATTAGGGCGGGTCGATTTAAAAATCGCACAAATTAAAAGGAAAGTCGTATTCTAGGGATCAAAATAAGAAACTTTGCCGAAGGAATCATACCTCTAAAATGTATTTTGATGTCATACACTTTGACTCGATTGAGGAACTCTAAGGGCTAATAAATCAGTGCAAGTTAATCTCCATTTTTGGTTTAAAATGTGATTAAACTAGCAAACCTATAAATCAATACAGTGTTTAAACCATCTGTAAACGCATAAAATTGGGCATTTAAACTACCAATACAGGCCATATGATTTTATTACTTACAGACCATATGTTTTGCATTGAACGAGCTTTCAACTTTTTTCCAAGCCTCCACTTTTTCTTTAGAAGTTGTTTGACCTGTTTTTTTACACTCTAGTATTCTTTTATACTATTCTTCTTAGCCAATCATAAACATAATTCCTTTCTTGGTACAATTTGGCGAAATATAATTGAAATTATCTTAACTTTTTTTGCCTTTTTGATTGTGCAAAGAATTGATAGCCTGCTGCAAAACAGCTGTTTTTTGACATTTATTCTAGTGCTGCCAAAATATTATTTTTTTAACTACACATAAAGCATGGTTCACTGATTTACTCCTGTTTAGTTTAAACTACAAATAAATTTGAGTTTAGTTTAATTAAACCAGCGTTTACACTTTGACTAATTTATTAGGCCTAAATGGGTCAAAGTGAGATTTTTCAAAATTTGACCCTTCAAGAAAATTTGACCCTTCGGATCAAAAGTCGGGACATCAAAATACATTTTAGAGGTATGATTCCTTCGCCAAAGTTTTTTATTTTGATCCCTAGAATACGATATAGCTTTAAGCTATAGTAATGGTATGCTAATGATATGCTAAATGCTATGCTATATGCTAATCTATATGCTATGCTATATGTTATGCTATATGCTGTTATTTACAATGCCTATATATTACACAAAATTTTTCAACCTCACCGAACCTAACCTATTACATGTTCAATCTAATGTCTATAATTTTTAGCAAACAGGTTAAAATGTTATTTTTAAACTATTAGGAATCTTTTATATCAAAAGTTTATAAAATCAAAAGTAAGTACAAACACAAAACTCACAAAAACACTTTATTGATTTATTTAAGTTCCATTTAATACCAATAGTATACTTAAAGCATTATAATAAACATAATCGTTTTTGCCACCAGAATTATAATAAGTTATTGATAGATATAAAATATAAATAAAAAAGCATTTCTTTAACATCAATATACGAATGAACCTTATCCCTTAATACTGATAAATACATGAACAGACAAATATTCTCTTTTATTCACTTTAGTCTTACAATTCGTATAATTCTTTTTTTTTTAAGAAAAATATATATACGGCTTTTAGGCACAATAGCAAGCGACCCCAAAAGAATAATATGGAGCAAAAAAAAACACATTTCATTATCTCAATTTGTGTCAAATTCTACTGTTACTTTCTGTATACGCACACAAAATAGGATCCCTTGACTGTGTGCCACACACAAGAGACATTAGAGAAGGTCCTTCTAGAGAAAAAAAAATTGATTTTAAATATGTATTCGTTAAAGAAATGAACACAATTTTAGACGCACACATTTTGTATTTACATTTAGTGATGTGTGTGAGTAAATCTTATAAATAATGATGAGATAATAGTGCAATAGTATTTTCTGATTAGAAATTTTAAACAAGAGATATTATAATCGTTAGCTTATTGATTTTTCGTAGAACATTCCCGAGAAACTTAAGATGTAACTAGTAGAATATTCTGTTATTACGATCAAACTTGGTGAGTTGCATAACAATGAGATACAGCTGGATAGAGATAACAGCGAATAACAACGAGTACTGAAAAAAAATATACTTAAGTTAATAGTCCTAATCAGTGTTGTCAGATATGGCGATATCTCGCCAAACGTGGCGACAAAAATTTATTTTTGGCGATGAAAATTTTGAAATGGCGATTGGCGATTTACTTGGCGATATTTGAACTCCTTGGCGATATTTTTGATTATATTTTTACGATTTCAATAGAATAGTGCAACATAAAATATTTCTTCACTATTTATCTCAAAAAAAATTTTCTGAATTTAAAGTTTAAAAAAAAATATGAACCACAAAATCTTTTTTGGTGTTTTTGAAACACAGTGGTGAAAACTTCCTTTTATAAATTGAAAGCAACATTTTCATAAGAAGCACCAAAAAGCCTGCACGAGTTCTCGCCTAATTTGTATGAATACGTCGACGCTTCTGGTACTTACCAATTCAAGATTATAATATGTGTACTTAAAAATACATTTAAGCAAATGTTAATTCAGTTTTATCAGCAGATTTAAATAATAATTTTGATCTTGGTGTTCAAGTTAAATTTATCCAATGTAAATGAGTAATTTTTTAGATTTTAATTGAACTATAGTGAATTTTTAATCAGAAATAATTTTTAGTCAGGCTTAAGCCCCGTTCAGACTATTATACAAGTATTAATACTTTCATCACATTTTACGATACAGAAATCTAAATAAATTCGTTGCGACTGTCAAAAAAATCTAACGTAAAATCACATACTGTGTTCAGACCATCACACTTCAAATCAAATTTGTAATACAAGTAGAAAACAAAACAGCTGTTCAATGAAAATGTCTGCGCTATTCACTTACTAGCGGCGGCAAAACGGTTTCATGCAGGCGGGGACGTGCCGACACTTGAAAAAATTTAGCAGTTAAAAATATTCTATGTAAATAACAGAAAAAATTTAAGAAAATATATTACAAAAACGTTAAAAAATTACGTCAACGAAATATACTTCCATACGATTCACTTATTCAAAATTTTGAGCCGATATACATATGACAAAACATTACATCAATGACGACACGCTATCGGCGGCGAAACAGCCGACTTGGAAGTTTGGTTTGTGTGAAAATGCAACCCTGATCTAATGAAAAGTATTATCGTTTAGAAAATTTTCTAAAAACGAAAAAGTCTTATGGGATGTCAAAATTTGTATCGTATTATTTGCCACTTTGATGTCATTTTGCGTTCAGACTATCACACTTGCACGTATTATTTGAATTTTTGACAAGTATAAATACAAAGTATAATAGTCTGAACGCGGTTTTAAGTTCAGTAATTTCAATTCTTTTTATTGAATGAAATATTTTTATTAATTAATGTGAGTTTCTAAAGAAGATAAGAAAAATTAAATTTGAATTTTAAGCTGGGGGAAATACAGATATTTTTCTGTGCAGCAACGCACTTCATCAGCACCCTAGTCTATCTACTTGGGTAGAGATTGTTATTAACATCAGCTATTTAAAGTAAATTCTAATGAAACGGAATGTGAGAAATGATTGTTGTGTACAATTATTGATTTACCTTTGGTAAATACATATGTAAGTATCACTATTTATTTCCCCTGTTTTTCCATATTTTCATTTTCTATTTAGGTTAGCACGTAGTTATATTACTCTACTCACGTATGTTTAACTATTCTTGCTTATCTTTTACGATCATCACATTAATTATTTTTACTTATTCGATGTACCGTCGGTACATACATATAAGTATTATAGTAGTGGATATTATGTTACTTTGTTGTTGCTTCTACCGTTTATTTGGTATTCCAACATTTGTGATTGCCAAGTGAACAGTGATTGCCAAGTGAACATATTTTTGTCACGTGCCCATGATGAATTAAATGAGTAATTTTTAGATTTTAATTGAACTATAGTGAATTTTTAATCAGAAATAATTTTTAGTCAGGCTTAAGTTCAGTAATTTCAATTCTTTTTATTGAATGAAATATTTTTATTAATTAACGTGAGTTTCTACGGAAGAGGAGAAAAATTAAATTAGACTTTTAAGCTTAGCCAATTTAGATTGATTTTTTCTAATAAGTTATTTTTGAGAATTTTTTATACGCCAGTATTTGTATGTTATTGTAAACACTTCTCGTAATTGTATGTTTTACGATAGACGATGCCTGCTGAATTTAAAATTTAACAATATTTGTAATGTAATTACAAAATAAAAATAAAAATAAATCTTTAAAAAAAACAAGCCCATTTTTTAAAATAAATAAAGACAATCGGCCATGTCACAAAGTCAAATTCCGTTTGGAAACGGAATACAATCCACCTCAAGATATCAGAGCCCTAGCCGGACAATACCCCAGCATACCAGCGTCCTCAACAGTCTGGACACACTTGACAAATTCTCGTATTTAAGTTTTCTTTGTTAGACACGATCTGCTACAAAAGTGGGGTGGATTGAATTCCGTATGCCGACTATGTCACATAAATATACTTCAGTATTACATGTATAAAACAATTTTTTGTAGCTATAGTTTAATGTTTTATTAAACTGGCGATATTTGGCGATATTCGACAAGTCATTTGGCGAGGAGGCTGAAAATATATCTGACAACACTGGTCCTAATTCGTACGCTCGTATACACATTTTCTCTTAAGCAACTAAGACTATGATCGATTGCAAAATACAAGACCATTGTTACTTTATTTATGCGAAAAACTAAGATACGCTACAACTAAATATCAAAAGGCACATGCATATCAAGCGCATTGACTTTCGCTATCCCTCACATACATACTTGTAGGCTGAGTACGCTTATACTCAGACTATGGATATTTAGTCGGACAGAAAAAATATACTGATGATACTCGGGATATTTACTCATCATTCACTACCATAGACATATATTTGTGCCATGCCCTACGCCCTCAGACAGAAAATTTTGCTCCGTCGCGATCTTTCGCACCGAAAGTATTTTAAGTGTGCAAAATTTTAGTTTTCTATGTCATCAAATGGCTTCAGGCAGTTGCGGCAAGAGAATAGGACATACACTCGGACATACTATATACATAAAGATATAAAATGGAATGGAAAAAAACTGTATAGCTTTTCTGTATTTCAATTTTGGGGTATGGGTTGTCGACATGAATTTATAGATTTTGAAGGCTTCGCTAACTCTGTCTACCAGTTCATAGAAAAGCATCTAGGGTTCACTTTTAGCGTCCCTTATTTTCTTATTGCATATACTGTGTTTTATTTTATATTCATTACAGTATACTTCAAGATTTTTTAGGACGGGTACTGTATTCAGATAGATGTCCTGTCATCTGGGCTCTGCTTGTTAAAAAGTGCACAGAACTTTTCAAAGATTTCTCCTATGTCAGTAGTTAATCTTTCCATCTCCAAGTCCACCTCGGTTAAAGCTGAGCAGTAAAAATAACTGATTCCTTTTTTTTTTATAAAATGTCGGGCCTACATCTATGGAATCGGCTGTTGCCCGATGCCAATTTTTCCCGTTTTATTGGAAACAAAAGTGATGCTGTCATGATATTAATAGACAGGAATAAACTTCTTACTAAGGCACTTTTTTTTATTTCATTAAGAAATGTTTGATTGCTGTTGCTGGCTTCGTTCTGCTTATTTTCGCAATTTAGTATAAATAATGTCAAAAAACGATACAACATCTCTTTATCTACCAGCTTAACTTATTTTAAATGTTTTGTCATGTACTTTGTTCGAGTAACAAGGACAATTTTTCATGTATTTGTGCTAAGTTATACCTTTTTTCTTGTGTGTTTGTGTGTGTGTGTGTGTGTGTGTGTGTGTGTGTGTGTGTGTGTGTGTGTGTGTGTGTGTGTGTGTGTGTGTGTGTGTGTGTTTTGTGTATTGATTCGATTTATTGCTGGTTAATGAGGTACCATACTGATGCAATTGCTCATGATGCTCATAATGTAGCTTTTTATCTTTTTATTTGATATTTATTGCAAAGGGGCATACAAGCAAAGATCTACATATACATGTACATGTATATGCACATACATATATATGTTTAAAGTATAAGTGAGTATGTGTGTTCTTGATATCACCCAGAAAATATACAAAATTTAAATCTTTTTTGAAACTTCCCTGCAGAAAGTGCGAATAGTGAAATTGTGGTGATTTACTAGTGACGTTGTCGGTAGTACTACTGACCAGGTGTACCCCAGCCAATGTAATCATCTATTGACATTTAACATTGGCTTGTCATTGAAAATCCACCACTAGACTGTAGCAATACTGACTAAGTAGTTCTTTTGGGACCACATGGAGACATTGGCACCAAAGATTCACTAGTAAATTTTAGGGGCTCTAGTCTACAATATCGATATATCCTGTCTCGTTGTCAATAGTAAAATTATAGTGATTTTCTAGTGACATAGTCAATAGTGCTACTGATTAGGTGTACCCCAGCCAATGTAATCGCCTATTGACACATAACATAGGGTTGTCATTGAAAATCTATCAGTAGACTTTAGCGCTATTGAGAAGGTAGTTCTTTTACGACCATATGGAGATATTTGAACAGAAGATTCACTCGTAGATTTTAGTGACCCTCGTCTACATATATTTATTTAATATTATTGCACAACATAATAAATAAATTCAGTAAAGTGCGACTCTGACTCGCGCACGAATGGTTCCGTACGAACACTAGATGTGTAATTTAATACAAACTTCATCCTATATAATATATAGTTTTTGCGTTTTTTTTCCGTTTTGGCGATTTTTTTAGTTTTGTCACTTTATTTTCTTGTTTTGGCGATTTTTTTCGGTTTTTGGCGTTTTTTAATTTTGGCGATTTTTTTTAATTTTTGGCGATTTTTTTCATTTTTGCGATTTTTTTTTATTTAAATTTTTTTTTTAGTTTTGGCGACATTTTCGCGTTTTGGCGATTTTTTCGATTTTTGGCGTTTTTTTTTCATTTTGGCGTTTTTTTTATTTTGGCGATTTTTTTCGAATTTGGCGATTTATTTTAGTGTTATAAATTTTTTTTTTTAATTTTGGCGATTTTTTTTTGTTTTGGCGATTTTTTTTTCATTTTTGGCGATTTTTTTTTCTGGTTTGACGATTTTATAATTTTCGGTTTTTTTAGTTTTACCATTTTTGAAAATTTCAAGTGTTTGCCTCTTACGGTTTCCAAGATATAGCAATTTGTCAAAATTACATAGTCAAAATTGCATTAACTGATGGACCACCCTTTAATTTTAAATTTTTTTTAATTTTAGTGTTAATTGTTGTAGTCTGTATAAAAATACACTAATTTTACAAATTTCAAGTTTCAATATACAATTGTATGTATATTACATGGGATTTTAACATTTTTCGTTGCTCGTTTTGGAACACCCTTTAATTTTTAATTCTCGTGTATTTGTTGTTGTAGCGGCCAAGGTTCTACACACTGTGTCCAAATTTCAGGTCCGTAGCTCTTACGGTTCCTGAGAAAATACCGTGTGACGGACAGACGGACAGACGGACAGCGTAGCGAAAACAATAGGGTTCCTTTTCACTTTTGGTGTACGGAACCCTAAAAAGAAAAAAACTATTGACGCGTTCACTGACAATATCACCAGAAATACACTAGAACTGTTGTCTCTAACGTATCTCTACTAGCGCATAAAAGGAAAGTTGTCGACATTTTAGCTAGTGCAAGTGTCGCTGGAGAAAGAGTATTGACATAGAGACATATGGTTCTAAGCTGTCTAGAGGGTTGTATACATATTTGCTGATTCACGAAAACTAAAATGGTAGCGCCATAATACGTAAAACGAATAGAGTCCCAAACTATTACGCCAACCTCTGTGATGTGGTGACGCTTCGAATATTTTTCATACTACTTGATATGGTGGAAATAATAATTATATATGTATATCTGAACTTTATTTTAAAAAAATGTTCGTCAGAGAAAATCAATATTTTTTCCAATCGCTCGCCTGATGACCTTGAGGCACTATCCACATCATGTAGTCTTTCCCAAATTTCAATCTCTGCTGCTTATATGCGGCTTTCAGTTGTGCAGTTTTGGACGATTTTGACGATTGAGGTACTTTAAGGTTTTTATATATGTAGGTACTGTTTATCATAATCCGATGGAGTTTTGATATAATTGTTTATAACCAGGCACCGAAAATAATTGTTATGTTTTTATTAGAAATGAAAAGGTTACTGAAAAATGTGTTTTATTTGGTTTGGGCTATTTTTAACCATATTATCGTGAGAGATATTTTATTTTGGTTATTGTAACCAATTTAAGTGAGAAATATTTTTTTTGGGGGTTACGAATAACAATTATAGCAACCAAAAAAATTTTTTGGTTACCAATAACTATTATCCAAAGAATTTAAGTTTTTTGGTCATTGCTGCCTAAAATACGGTATTTTAGATGTAAAAGAAGCATTTGTAAGGGGTTATGCAGGACAAGAATGGGTAGTTTTATAAAAAAATATTTATCAATTTCATAAATATAGTAATTGAGGTATTTAAACTAGTTATTTAGCTTTTTACAATTATGTTAAAATACGTGGCATTTTTCTTTAGCAAATTTCAACTCAAAACATTATTTATTGCAAAAAATATAATAATTCGCAAGGGATTAAAATAATGGAAAATAAATCCAAAAAATTATTTTATAGACCGCAAAAAGGCAATAACTCGAGAATAGGATTACAACATCGAGAAAACTTGCAAAAATGTGAATATCTGTAAAAAAAAATATCCGTAGATTTTAAGAATCAAAAATAAGCTCATGTGCAAAAAATTGCGAAATTTCGCAAATAATTTTTTTATTAAAAAATAAATTAAAATTTATTTTTAAATGCTAATATTAAAAGGATGCAAGGAATGCAAAAAACTTGAAATATTCGCAAAAATTACGAAAATTCGCAAAAACTTGGTACCATCAAATATATCCAAGTCTGATACTTATTAAAAATAGTAAAACTGCAACAAAACAAAGAATTGTGGACAATCACTTTTACTGCAAAAATTGCCAAAATTATAAAAATTCGCATCAAATTTCTAACATCAAATAGATAGATGGATTAAAAATTGGTAAAATGGTAAAATGGCAAGATTTGGCCTAAAATCACTCTTATCGCGAAAATTTGGCACAAAATTGCAAACAAGCCCGAAATTGTTTAGGCGAAATTATGAGGAATGCCAAAAAATCGGCAAAATTTGCAATCAAATTAAAATTAAAAATTAGAGTTATGCACGAGAGCAATAAGTTTTATTTAAAATTACCTGATTCGCAAAACTAACTGAAATTTGCAAAAAAAAGTCCTAAAGCCCTAAAATATTAAAAGGGCTCGAAAAATTTAGTTTTACATATCGGATACAGATAGAAGTCGATCAATAATTTTCTAAAATACCGTATTTTAGGTAGCAATAACCAAAAAATTAAAATTCTTTAGATAATAGCTATTGGTAACCAAAAAATTTTTTTGGTTGCTATAATTGTTATTTGTAACCAAAAAAATATATTTCTCACTTTAATTGGTTACAATAACCAAAACGAAATATATCTTACGATAATCGTTGATTATAACTAGAGATGTGCAAATGTCGTGATTTTATCGTGTCACGCGTGAGTCACGCGTGATTCACGTGATTCGTGAATAAATATTATAACTAATCACGCGTGAGTGCGTGAGCGTGACTGAAAAAATTTACTCGTGCGTGATCGTGCGTGAGCTTTTTTTTTAATAATCACGCACGAATTCTCACGCTCTCACGAGATAGCATTCCTGCATAGGTACATATGTATGTAACTGTATTCAATCATTTGAAATAAATTATTTTATAATAATAAATGCATATATATATGAGCTAACAAACATAATGAATACCCCCAAACAAAATGTTTCGACTTTTTCTGAAGTCAGACTTGTCGTACCGAATTCGTTAAGACGTTTCGGTAGTTTCTCTGAAAATTTTTTTTAAACATTAAAACTTTGATTTTTGAGTACATAAGTAAAAGTCTGTGAAAATTTTTTTTAAATAAATATGTATACATATGTATGTTGATAAAAAAAAGGATTGTAACAAATATTAAAAAACGTGAGAATGTGCAAATTATTTCGACAATAGCAGCAACATAACGGTGAAGCGGTACTCTGCTATAAAAGCAAAAAGAAATCGAACCTACATGTCGTTACGAATTCGTACCGACTTACCGTAACGAATTCGTACCGACATATCGTTACGAAGTCGTGTCAAACATTTCATACAAAAATTATTACGATTTCGGTAATATTTCGGTGCCGAAATCGGAAGATTTTGTCGACCAATCGTTACGAATTCTTTACGAATTCGGAGCATTTTGTTTGATGTATACATACACCTTTGTAAGTGTGTATGTATGTTTCTTAGATACCCTGTAGGAAGTATCAATTGAGAAATACTACTGATTCAACAGTGCCTTTGTCAACAATACTACTGACGAATTGTACCGCAGAAAATGTTTTTTGCTTTAGGGCCCGTCCATATATTACGTAACACTGCAGGGGGAAGCGGTGGGGTTCAAGTTTTGTTATGATTTGTTCAGGTGGGGGTGTGGAGAGTCTTTGAAAAGGTTACGTAACAGAAAAATTTTAGTAATTTATATGTTTTCTCATTTAATATGCTTTTCTCATTTATTTCATTGATCTTACGTCTTACCTTTACATTTATATTATGTATGTATACATACGTATATGTGCGGAATGTCAATTTTTGATATACGAGAATTCGAATTCGAATATTTAAAATGATATCCGCGAATACGAATATTTAAAACGATATTAAATTAAGTTAATTTAATTATTATTTTTCGAATTTCATTTGTTTCTATATTTATGATTTGAACAGGCTAATAGCGTAGACAGACGACAGCGTTAATTTGCATTCAAATCTCACTAGCGTGAATTAAAAATTTACCCTGACAGACGACAGTATTTGCATTAAGTAAACAAAATCTGTACATCCCTTTCGTGCCACACACTTCGATAATTTTCCTTGGAAATATTAAAATGGAAAAAATATGTCTCGATTTTAATATTTCTTTGCTCTTTTTCTAAAAACAATTAAAATAACTTATATTTTCTGACCGAATCGCATTTTAATTTTGAAAACCAAAACAATTTGTCAACATTTGATTAATTGTGACGGTGTTACCATATGAGGACTGTGTTATCATATAGCTGAATTCAGTATTAATTCACTGTCATTTAGTGCATTTACAAATGAGGATAATTCACAAGTTAATTTGCATTAAGACAGTTAATGCAAATTAACGCTGCCGTCTGTCTATGCTATAAAGTTCGTATCGCTTTTTAAGCCAAATTACATGTGATAATTATTAATGAACAAAAAACACCAAAGTTAGTTGTAAATATTCTGACAACACATAGTTGAACGGAACAGCCACTAAACCTTCATCATCAGCGTTCATACATACATTTTATTCGGATTGATTTAGACAAAATTTAAAAACTCTGACTACAGATATCTGTTCTCTAGATGTAGAATAAATAATGTTTTGTATTGTTGCACCCTCGAAATTTTATTTAGAACCTTGAAGACGATGTTTAATTTAGTACTTAAGCTTAACTTTGTGTATCTCATATATCAGTCCTGAATAATATTGTTACGTTTATATTCTTTAAAAACGCTTTTTCGTGGACCCGAAGATTTATTCGTTATTGTTGCTTGTTTACGTTTAATCACGCTTGTATGTGCTACGCATGAGTATTTAACTATTTGCTACTATTCTAGATAGTTATTTGCATTGACCCTGTAGGAATATTTTTCGTGGAAGACTTGCATTGACCATGTGGGGAGATTTTCGCGTAACGCTGCATTATCGCTGTCGGCGGCCATATCCTTAACAATATTATTATTATTTTCTTAATTTTCAAAAGAAAATTTTGCCTAACTCTAATTAATTGTCCTGATTTTTGGTTGCTTTGCATATCTCCCAAAGGGATTTTTGTTTTAACTTCTTGATGATAAAACTACGTCAATTTAATGGCAACGCCCAATTACTTTTAGCATCTTTATAGATATTACGTCACAGTTAAGTGCGTTAGAAAATATTTGCAAGGTAAATAAAAAAAGTATTGATTGAGTTTCCTTTATACCTTTATACAATATCCAGTTTTAAAACATTCAAAACTGAGCAGGAAGCGTTTTTTTTTTTAATGTAAATGTGTCAATTTGGCATCAACTGAATGTCAGTGCGGTGGCTATATTTCTTTAATGTTCGTCGTATTGTGCAAAAACAAAAATCGAATTTATTTGGCTCCATTAAATTGGGGGGCGCGGAACGTTATTTGTTGATTAATGATGAAGGTTGAGTTTGTTTTAATACGTTTTTATGTCTATGACAATTATTGGGCTTAGTAAATTATCTAACACACACACCCACACACACAAATCTTTACATTATGAACAGCTGTCTGCATGATGTCATGCATGAAAGTTTACAAGTAGTTGGTATTTTTAGAGCATGGAAAAACCAGACAATATCTAACGAACTAGCAGCAAACCAAATAATTTATTAAACTTTGCATTTTATTTAAATTTATGGAGTTTAGAGGGCTGGGAAAAGATTTATAAGGCCAATTTTAACAATTAAACTGGACCCTTCTTCTAACAATATGCTTTATTTTACAAGCGAATCTGCCAAGCTTAAGTATTACAACTATAAAGACTTTCATCACATTTTACGAGAAAGAAATCTAACGAAATTTGTTTCGGCTGCCAAAAAAAATCGAAGAATCGAAATCGCACACGAAGGACACTACTTACTCATTGCTCATTTACTCAAAAAAAGTCATAACTCATTAAATGGAAATTTTGAGTTAATGATGCATAATTAATCCTGATATCGTAGCTCTTGAAAGTAAAACAAAACTTTACTTTTTTTTTATTAAATTGTGTGTAAATTGAAAACTTTAAAATCATTTTCTGACAAAATACTTTTTTGAGTTATGACGTTTTGTTTGAGTAAATGACCGATATGTAATACTTTACGAACGTTAGCCTTTTTTAATCGAATATTTTACCTGATGAAGACATTAAAAAAAAAGTTAGTACCCGGAAAATTTTTTTATGTTTTCTCAGCGTTTTTTTTCGAGCTTTCTTTGTTTTTTTTAGGATTCTTTCGGGTTTTGTCGTTTTTTTTTTTTTTTTGGTTTTTTTCAGAGTTTTCATCGATTATTTATATATAAGTTTTATCTATTTCAGTTTTGCCAATTTTTTCGGTTTTGGCGATTTTTTTTATATTTAGCGATTTTTTTAGTTTTTGGTGCTTTTTGGCTTCAGCGATGTTTTTCGTATTTTTTAAATTTTTTTATTTTTTTTTTTTGTTTTAGCGATTTTTTTTAGTTTCGGCGTTTTTTTTGCGATTATTTCAGGTTTTCGGTGATTTTTTTAGTTCTTTGCCGACTATTCCAATTTTGGTGTTTTTTTTATTTAAAAAAAAGATTTTACTTTTGGTAATATTTTTCCTTTAAGCGCTTTTTGGCGGTTTTGCATTTTCGCGATTTTTTTCAATTTTGTGATTTTTTTACTTTTAGCATTTTTGAAAATTTCCAGAGGTTGCCTTTTACGATTTTCAAGATACAGCAAGTTATCAAAATTACATTAACTCACAGAATACCCTTTAATTATGATATTTTTTAATTTCAGTGTCAATTGTCAAGTCTGCCAATTTGAACTTTGAAATTTTCAAGTGTCTATATATAATTTTCTGTATATAACATTAGGATTTAATTTTAACTGTCAGCTTAAGAGCAAAACTTATTGTGCAGGCTGTTTCAATTTTTTGTTCTTATAATTCTTAAGCATTTCTGTTTTAAACTGGCAAAATAAAAAAGGTCAATCTTTCTAAAACTTTTAAACGTTGTGGGTTACGACTCAAAAGTAAAAAAAAGGAACGATAAAATGTTTGAAAAGAAAAAAAAAGAAAAGAAAACAAATAATTTTGTTTGGCCTAAATTAAATTGATTGAAATGTGCGTTGAATACATAAATATCCTTCGACTGATGTTTTGAAAGGTAGAGCAATTTGTTTTATTGGTCGCATTCATAAGACGTAGCTGTTGTGCAACCGTTGAGAGTTTATCTTAGAAACGCATAGTTGAGTAGTTCCGCTCCACTCAACAGTTGAGTAATTTTCCATCATAATTTTTTTTTTTCGCTACCTATAGTCAACATGTTGTGCTCAGCCTGAACAGCTGATCGAATAGAGCTTTATCTTTTATTTGATTTGTTACGTGGCAGAAGCAAATATTTGTTAAATTTTACATTACAAATGCGATGAAGTAATAAAATAAGGATATAGGATTAAATTATATTCATCAAGCCTTTTTTAAGACATAAGTGTTGGAGCCAACAGTTGCCAACAGTTTCACAACTGTTGAGCTCAACAGCTACGTCTTATGAATGCGCCCATTTATTGCAGACAAGTGAAAAATTGAGGATTGTCTCTGCATTGATTTCAATCATGTCCTCATCTACTAATACCTGTTATTATTTTTCTTGGATTATAATATAACTTTTGAATGATTTCTATTAAGCATTCAATGAGCTTCAGTTGGTTCTTTAAAGCAAAGAATCTTCACACAAAATAACAATTGAAATCAGCAGTACACGGTGCAGTTATGCATTGAATATTCGTATATGTACTGTATTTTAGGTGAAATTAAATCGTTCGAAATTGCCACAGCATGATTGTTATAAATACAGAACATAGTCGATTATAAGAAGATTTCCCTTTATAAAAACAGTGGAAACTTTCTATTAAAACTAGTTTTAAATGAACCTCGAACTGCAATATTGCGCTTTTTCTTGACATTTATGATCAGACTTATAAAGCATATCAACAAGTATTTAAGCTTTTGTTTACCCAATTATTTTATTTTTTTTATTATTTTTTTTTTTAATTAATGTTATTTTTTAGCTTAATTAAAAAATGTTTGCTATATTTCAGAGAATGGCAAAAGTATCGCCTTAAAACCACTTTGAGTATTGGGCTGCAAACATTTATGAATGCGCACAGCCATAAAGAAGAATACGTATAACTATAAACATTCAACAACTATTGTTCATACGAATTTCTTTAATTACTCAGCACAAACAACTTTAAATAAAATCTATAGACTGTATGAGCTGCAATCATATGCATGAGTATAAAAATACTCTGACTATTATTCGGCTACACATGCGTATATACAGGTCTATTTTATTTAATGCAATATTTTTAAATAGCCACACGCACGTTTTTCATTTTATTTTATATACACAAAAGTATGCATACGGTGGCGCATGATGACTAAATATCCCGAGTAGCATGCGTATATTTTTCTGTTCGATTAAATAAATATTCATACCCTGGGTATAAGCATACTTAAACTATAAGTATTCGAAATCCCAAGCGCATATGCGTTTTTGTTTTTAGCTGCAGCGTATTTTAATTCTTCGCTTAAACGATTTAGAGATGCTCTTTTGTGTTGGATTTCAGCTATATTCATAGTTGCTTGAGAGAAAATATGTGAGCGAAGGAATTATTTTTGCTACAATTATGATTATACGCAGTTACTAAAACTATATTTATTTTTAGCTAATTTAATTATTATTATTTAAACTTCATATGTTTCTAAATTTATGATTTAAACATGCTAAACTTCATATAAATTACATGTGATAATTATTAATGAACAAATAACACCAAAGTTAGTTGTAAATATTCTGACAACACATAGTTGAACTGAACACCCAGCCGTTTTCGAAGGCCACTAAACCTTCATCATCAGCGTTCTTCTGTGTTTTGGTCCACTGTGTGTGGTGTCAGTTGATGTAGATTTTTGCTTTATATACGAAACTTTTTTGCAAAGGGAATATGTGAATTCTTTTGATTCATCGTATTTCAATTTTCTGAAAGATGTTTTGTAATGAAAGCTCACCTTACCATCTCTAAATTTATAACAGTCTTACCACTGTAGTTTGTTCTTTACTAATTTTATACATGAGTTAATTTGCTTATTTTTTTGTTCTACTTGAGACAAACTTTTTTGGTTTGTTACTATTAAGTATATTTATTTAATTTTTTTTTTAATTAATTAATTTCTT
Organism: Tachina grossa; assembly: GCA_949987645.1. Taxonomy (NCBI): domain Eukaryota; kingdom Metazoa; phylum Arthropoda; class Insecta; order Diptera; family Tachinidae; genus Tachina; species Tachina grossa. The sequence continues at coordinate 109,022,660 of OX465277.1, read as the reverse complement.
TTTTTTTCAATTTTCTGAAAGATGTTTTGTAATGAAAGCTCACCTTACCATCTCTAAATTTATAACAGTCTTACCACTGTAGTTTGTTCTTTACTAATTTTATACATGAGTTAATTTGCTTATTTTTTTGTTCTACTTAAGACAAACTTTTTTGGTTTGTTACTATTAAGTATATTTATTTAATTTTAAAGATCAGTGTTGCCAGTTGTAGGAAAAGGGAAAATATAAAAATAATCGCCGAAAAGGAAGTTAAAAAATTACGCATAATTATCTTTCTTTTCAAGGCAATATTATTGTTGTTTAAAATTTCGTATTTTTACATAGGGTGATGATAATCAATTTTTTTGAGTTTTATTACAAATATTAATTTCAAAAATAATTGTTAGTTATATTTTTGCTTGGAAGAATATAAATAGTTATTTTCGCTTGGAAAGGAGTACTTTTGTTGTGTTTTGTTTAATTTTTGTCAATTTCAATTTTTTTTATATCATATGAAATTAAAAAAAAACAAGCACGTGTCCAAAATTGTTAAACACCTACACAACTAATAATCAAATTTGCTTAAGAATATATTCATTTCTCATAAACCAATTCCTTTTTTTTATTTTTCATCTAAAAGTGTGTGTTGCTTTCCATAGCATTTCATTTCATGGTTGTGTGCAGTTCATTACAAGAATATATAATATATTAAAATAGTTTAAAGATTTATATTATTTAAAAATGCAAATGACAAATTAAAATATGTATTACTAATATGTATGGTATATACATATGTACTTAGTTATGTATGTATGTGTAAAAGTTAAAACTTTAATTTAAAAGTGAAACCTATTATTCAAAGAAACTTTTTTTTTTTTTTTTTTTTTTTTTTTTTTTGAAACTACTGATTTGGGATATGTAGTTAAACTTTAGACTCTGACTGTATATAATATATTGTTAGACTTATGATATGCTTAAGGGCCAATTTCACCAACTCTATTTAAATATCAATTTATATTTAAATGTCGATTTTCATAAATTTTTGTATGGAAAAATTACTTTTAAATATGAATTGATATTTAAATAAGTTGGTGAAATTGGCCCTAAGTGTAATAAACGACGATATGTATTTCGCAAACTTCGATTAAATTGGATAAAACTTAACACAACAAAAAGAATTATTATGAAAATCCAATTTTCTTAATGACAGTGTCAATATTTATTTTTGCTGCAAACGTATTCATTATTTATTTCCTTTAGTCAAAAAAAAAAAAAAAAAAAACAAATGACAACTAAACATTTTTATTCAGGCATGTATTTTTTTCGTCTATTTTCTGTCACAATTACAAATAGCACTTTCCAGTTCAGTGAGTCTTCGATAACACCTGTTACTCATGCATAAACACAAACTCATACAAACACACACACACACACATAGAATGATTTGTGCTAATGTTGGAAAATCACATTTAAGCATGATAACTCATTCGTACGTGATAAACTGCGAGTGTGATGTGAATCAGTCATACATCCATGCATGTATTTGTCATTGTCATTTGATGACTTTAGCATGTGAAAAAAAAAATTTTTGAAAATATGTGAAAAGAAAAATCACTTTCGTTAGCAAGATGAGAATACGTACGGATGACACTTTAAATTTTTCTTCTAATGTGTGCATGGCTGAACTGGGTTACACTGTTTTCGCGCTGCTTGCATTATTCGATTTATCACTTCAGTCTTGTCATCTGCGCTAAATGCAGAAAAAAATTCAATTGATTTTAAAATAGGGTGTAATGACGACTCGACTTACAATAATAAATAATTTAATTATTTTTGCTTTTAAGGCAAACCCTAATCTTTTCATCGTACATATTTAACACGTTTATGTTAAATTTTGTATCAGATACTCTTACGCTTATTTATGGTGACTTAATACAATCCAAAAAGGGATCGAACTTATCTGTACTTATAAGACAGTGAAGCTTTGAAATACAAAATTTAATTTTGACGTAATACAGTGGCTCTGAGGGTAAAAAAAAAATATAAATTCTAACCTGACTTCAGAAAAACTTGTAATACATTTCTGCAGAATTGCCGTATTCGTAATCAAGTAGGCTATCGTATCGAATAAAATTCCACCACATATTGATTGAATATATTACTGAATCGATAGCTATTATATCAAAATTTTAAAAAGTGTGCAAATTTTGTTTTACATCGGTTGTTAAATCGACTAGACATATGAAAGCAACATATTAGCGCATATTCGTAATGAAAGCAATGTATACTATGGCACTACAAAATACTGGGGTTTAATCGTCGCTTTCGATAACGAGTTGATTTGATCACGTTTTTGCAGTTTGGGATTATGGCATTCAACATCGAATCATATTACTACATTGTTCCATAGCGAATGGCAAATTGACAAACGTGATCGAATCAGCTCGTTATCGAAAGCGACCAATAGACATCTGGTTTTAGATTCTTAAATTATACTTTGTTTTGACTATGAATATGCGCCACTGTGTTTCTTTAAGGCAATTCGACAACCGTAAGAAGGCTTAAGGCAGAATTAGTTTGTACGTGCTGTTCTGTTCTGAATCAGCTGTTTTGTTTCTGTTGAGTTGAAAATCTGTACGTGTGGTTAGTTTTTACTTTTTCATTCTTGTGAAATTTTGGTGATTTACTAGTGACGTTGTCAGTAGCACTACTGACCAGGTGTACCCCAGCCAATGGTATCATCTATTGACATTTAACATTAGCTTGTCATTGAAAATCCACCACTAGACTATAGCACTACTGACTTAGTAGTTCCTTCGGGACCACATCGAGACATTGGCACCAAAGATTCATTAGTAAATTTTAGGGACTCTAGTCTACAATGTCGATATATCCTCTCTCGTTGTCAATAGTAAAATTATAGTGATTTTCTAGTGACATTGTCAATAGTGCTACTAACTACGTGTACCCCAGCCAATGCAAATGCATATTGACAAATAACATAGGGTTGTCATTCAAAATCTATCAGTAGACTTTAGCACTATTGAGAAGGTACTCGTAGATTCTAGTGCCTCTCGTCTAAATATATTTATTTAATATTATTGCACAAAATAATAAAAAAGAAAAACAAACTATTGACGCGTTCATTGACAATATCACCAGAAATACACTAGAACTGTCGTCTCTAACGTATCTCTACTCGCGCATAAAAGGAAAGTTGTTGACATTTTAACTAGTGCAATTGTCGCTGGAGAAAGAGTATTGACATAGAGACATATGGTTCTAGGTTGACTATAGGGTAGAATTCAACGTTAAGTGACAGCCAAAAGTTTGTATGTATTATTGTGTTGTGATATTTTGTGTATAAGTGTAATCAATTCTATAGGTTGCCAGCTGATCTTTTTAACAGACAAAGTACTTGCAAATTATTTTATACAGAAAAGAACGGCACAGAACAGCAACAGAAAGGAAAGACTAATGAAGCCTTTACATGTTTTGTTTTTGTCAGACCAAACATAATAAAAGCGAATCATAATTATAGCGTTTTATTTTGTGTCATTGCCTTTGGAGGTTTTCAATTATGTTTAATTATTTTTTTTGTATTGGCTTAATTAATAATAATTAAACACAAATCCCCATATTCATAAAAAATATTTTAGGTTTATTACAGGTTTATTTGACAAATTTCCCATAGAAATATGTCAAATAAGCGCTTAACTTGAACTTAAGCACTTGAACATAGGCCACCTCCTGGGGTTTTATGTTTCTTCTTAATGAGTTCCTTCTTATAAAGACGGAATATGAAAAATCCATAGGAAAGCAGAGCTAAAGTGCTATGGGACGCCTCTAAAGGTTGAGGATAGTCCTCACCCTAACCACGTAGGTTGGTGGGCATCTGCGAATAAATAAGCAGTGGCGAACAGTTCAGCGGAATAAAGAAGACAGTCTTGGAAGGATACACCTAGCAACGTGTATATTTAAATTCTGAGAATCGATGACGCTCTAATTGTTATGGCGAATAGTTGGCGACATTAAATAATCAATGCCAGGTTTATAAATAAAAGGGCTCGCAGCTCCAAAAAAATAAATGGGCTACGTTCTACTAACTCATACTCATAAAAAACAGACACACCAAAAAGTAATATGAATGATTTTGTAATATTAATTAAAATATTTGTAATATCAATTAAAAAATTAATAAAATTTTCACCTGTAAACAATTTTATAATATCAATTAAGTTTTTCCACTCAAATTATTTAATACAATTAAAACTTTAATTGAATCAATTAAATTTTTAATTGAAAATATTAATTGGTGAATACTTTTTTCTGTGGATTATTACTGAAACATATTCAATTGTATAAGAAATAGAAATAAATCTATCATAGAATTCGTCACGCTCGAGAAATTTCGTTCTACAGCGGTGTGGTGTTAATTTTCATATGAACAAATGTGTTTTATTGAAAGTTCGCAACGAAAAATTCGTTGTTCATCCCAGTTGTGTTCCCAGTTTGATTCGTGATTTTCAGTGCAAAATATGTATGTATGTATGTATGTACGAGTATGTGTAGGTGATGTATGAGGAATACAGATGCTGTAACAATTCCCCTTAAATTATCTTTTTCTTCCTATTGCTACAACATTCAATTCCAAATTGTAATTTTTATATTTTAAAGATTTTAGTTTTACACAAAATGTCGTTTATAATACAAAATTGCATTTCATGATTCACGAATTTATTTTGTAATATAAACACTGTATACAAAATTTTGTTATTTACAGACAAAAAGTATTTCGTAAAATAAACAAATATCATTTGTACTATTTACGAAGCATTTCGTATCGTAAAAACAACGAATATTTTCGTAAAATGAACCACATTTTTCGTTTATTATACCTATGAAATATTTTGAGTGTAGTTTTATTTTACAGTTTACGCTTTAAATATATTTACAAGGTTACATTTTTGTGTGCATATCGGCTTATCGAATGAAAACTCGATAGATGTATGCCTTTGCTTACTCAATGTCGAATGCTATTATCTTAAATAACGATACGAGTACTTTGCATAAGATATCGAAAGCAACGATGACAAATTGTAAAATTAATATCAATTCTGCTCGCTTTCGTATGCGGTGATTAGACCCCATGTATCCTTTGAGCTACTGATTCGATTGCCAAATAATATATGCAAGTTCCTGCTAATTATGTCTCCTAAGAATAAGCGGAGAATGTTTTACAAAATCTAACAATTTGGTTATTGGCGCCAACAAAAAAAAAATTAATTAAGGGGGTGACTACGTCTAAATTCTCTCAACACTGGCACTTCTTCTTCTTTTTACTCTTCATTACAAGCAAATCATAAACATTTTGATACACATCCGATCGTACAGAGTCTCGTGAATACTACTAACCATACACAAGCTAATTCCTTTCAAAAATGTGAATCTCAAAGAGTCCTGCATATTAACAAAATTATTCAATGCAGTAATGGTCGGGACTGGGAGCATTCTGGACAATCGATTTTTCCTGTTAATGGGGTAAAAGTTTTTATTGGATTTTTTTTTAATTTTTTATTCATAGCTTTTTTATTTATTTACATATCCTTGTATATACCGCATATAATAAAAGAAAAATTCATGGATTTTATTATGCTTGTGTTTAATCAAAAAATACATAAATATGTACTACAAGGGAAAAAATATATTGGCTGAAAACGATTGCGTGCTTGCAATCCCGGATCGATGCAAAAAAAAAATGGTTGGACAAAAAAAAAAAACGATTAATCGAATTACGGATAATCGAGGCCTTACTGTATTTGTAACGCATATTCTCTCATTTCGCGCATCTCTAATTCCTATCACTATTATTTACATAAACAAGTCCACTGTGTCGCAAAGCAAATCAAAAGAGAAAAACAAAAAAATCGGTGAAAATATATTTGATGACATTATGTTGAATGTGATGAAAATATAAAATGTAGCCTGGAGCGTATAACATTTTAATCTTTTGCTTTGGTTTTCTTTTCTCAACTTGTTCTTGATAAAGACAATCTTACAGATTGCTTTTATAGTTTCCTAACATTAATGTGACAGCTTAATATATATTTCGAAGTAAATTTTTTTTATTATTTTTTTTTTTTGTAATAAAATGTGCTAAACAAAAATGCTTCCAAAAGCATTTTTATAACTTCGTCACTTTTAAATCGATTTTGGATTTTTTTTATTTTTTTTTTTTTTTTTTTTTTGAAGAGGGTGCAGGTGTCATTTGGTTTGTGGGAGAAAAGACGCCCACTAATGTTTTCTTTGATCTGGTGTTCTTTGACTTATACGACTGTTGCAAAACTTATGGCACACCTTAAGCTCTCGTTCTGACACAATTTAGAAGTTTAAAAAATGGGCGGAGCCACTCCCATTAAAATTTGGTATTATGTTTCACATTTCTCTGCCTAACCGATTTGTATGAAACTTGACACACACTCTGAGCTTTGGAAAATGCTTAATCTTGCATTTAAAAAAGTGGGCAGGGACATGCCCAATATTTCACATGCTTATACTTAACCTATTTTTATGAAACTGGAAAAACACCCTGACCTGTAGAAAAACTCCAACCTTGCATTTAGAAAAGTGGGCGGGGACGTGCCCACTAAAATTTTATGTTATATTTCATGCGCTTTTACTGAGCCGATTTTTACGAAACTTGACACAGACTTTAAGCTCTGGAATAGATTCAGTTTTGCATTTTAAAAAGTGGGTGGGGACATACCCATTAAAATATAATATTATATTTAACACGCTTTTTCTTAACCGATTTTTACGAAACTTGACAAACGCCCTGAGCTTTAAAAAAGACTTACTTAATATTGCATTTGAAAAAGTGGGGGGGAGGGCAACATCCATTAAAATATAATATTATATATTTCAAGTGCTTCTAATAAGGCGATTTTCCATCAAGTTGACATAAACTCGGAGCTCTGGAAAAGGGTCAATATTGTTCTAGAAAAACGAAACTTGACTCACACCTTGAGCTCCGAAAAAGACTAAAAAAAAGTGGGCGAGGTTATGACCATTAAAATTTAATATTATATTTTACATGCTTCTACTTAACCGATTTTTACGAACTCCCTGAGTTCTAAAAAATACTCAATCTTGCATTTAAAAGAGTAGGCGGGACCACGCCCATTAAAGTTAAGTGTTAAATTATATATACTTCTGTTTATACGATTCCCACGAAACTAGGCATAATTATTTTCAGCTATTTTTATAAAATAATTTTATATATATATATATATATATATATATATATATATATATATATATATATATATCGAGCCATAACCGACAAATTTTCGGACCCCGTTTTTTACGAAAATCGATCAGTTAAGATCTCTAATAATCGACTTTGGTGAAAAAATTAAGTTCTAAAATTATGCCACTTAAGCTTTTTTGCGGTTGTGGCAAGAAAAATTTAAAAAAATTTACCTATTATTTATAATCATGTGTGATATCTGTTAATAAAAAAATTAAAAAAATAAACAATTTTTATAATTTTATTTCTCTTTTACACTTTTTTGCCATCTGCTTGTCTAGTTGAACTCAACTGTTAAGGCCCAAATTCACAGCCTTTAGTTAACTAATGAAGTTGGTTTAACCAATGAAATTGATAAGAAAAATCGTTAAGTTAACCACGGGCTTTAGTTAAGTATAGACTGTGAATTTGGACCTAAATGTGACAAAAGGAGATGAAAAAGTGTTTGAGCTGAAGAAAAATTTTGGTACGCAGATGTTTTATATTTTTTGTTTGTATATATTTAGTAAATGTCAGTCAGTTTAAAAAGCCTAAAAGTTAAATAATAAAACATAAGTAAATGTTTACTTAAAATAAATATATACATGGAGGAAAAAAAACTCATAGAAAAGCAACGAAGATACGTTTCCCAAAGTGATAGAAGCACGTTTATTTTCAATTTGATAATGGATGGTCTCAAGATTCTAGTTTAGCAATTATTATTATTTTAATTTAATGTTAACAGAATGTTCTTATGATAACAAAAACATCTTTCGTGTTTGCCAAAACATTAGTTCTTAATTAAAATTTGTTAGTTGTTTTTTTTTTCTTTTTTTTAGAGATCCGTACGCCAAATGTGAAAAGGCACCCTAGTGATTTCGGTACGATATCCGTCTGTCTGTCTGCCACAAGCTGTTCTCTCGAGAACAGCACGAGTTATGGAAAATGAAATTTTCACAGAATATGTAAAACTTTTGTCGCAATCACAACAAATAAATGATAGTTAAAAATTAAATGGTGTTCTAAAGCGAGCTAGGAAAAGTGTTGAAATCCGAATGTAATACACAGACAGAGCGATGAAGCCCATTTCCTATTAAATGCAGGATTTAGGCGGAAAATCCAAGAGCAGTTCATCAGCGTCAATCACATTACTGTTTGGTACGGTGTATCCTCCGAAAGGATAATTGGTCCATATTCTTTTTTTTTTTTTTTTTTTTTTTTTTGAAAATGAAATGTCGCAATCTCTGTCAGCGGTAGTGCATATCGGACGATGTTGGAAAATTTTGTTAGACCAGTTGTGGAAAACCATCCAATCTTGTGGTTTCAATAAGATGGAGCCACAGCACAAACGATTTAACTGGCCTCCACGTTCACCAGATTTAACAGCTCCTGACAGTTTTCTTTGGGGATATTTGAAAGAAAAAGTGTACGTTGAAAACCGTGAGAAGCAAACTCGTAAAACTTTCACAAAAGCTAAAACTAAAAAATTCCAAAATAAAAAATCGCCAAAGAGAAAAAATTGCCAAAAACCGAAAAAATCGTTACAACAAAGAAAAGAGCCAAAACTAAAAAAATCGCCAAAAACGAAAAAAACGCCTCAAACTGAAAAAAATCGCCACAACGAAAAAAAGATCGACAGAAAAAACAATCGCTGAAAATTTAATAAAAGTTGACCAAATACACACAAAAAAGTAATATAAATGATTTTGTAATATTAATTAAAATATTTGTAATATCAATTAAAAAATTAATTAAATTTTCACCTATAAACAACTTGATAATATCAATTAAGTTTTTCCACTCAAATTAATTAATACAGTTAAAACTTTAATTGAATAAATTAAATTCTTAATTGAAAATATTAATTGGTGAATACTTTTTTCTTAAAATTAAATTAAAAAATTTGTTTAAAAAAATTCTACACGGACACGTTTTGAAGAAAAATTTTAAAAACTTTTTTGTGAACTCTCATGAATAAACTTAGCAGTTATTATTACTTTATTGTTAAAATAAAAATACATATGCAGTGTTGCCAAAACGGCAGTTTTCCCGCTATATATGACTGTATTTTGTTGTCATTAGCGGCAAGTCTATTAAAAAAACCGCCAGCAAATGAGTAAAAAATCTTTAGACAAGAGAAAAACAAACCGAAAAATGGGTGATTGGATCAGTGGGATTAAGGTAAAGAAAATTAAAAAAAAAATTCTCAAAACAATAACTTTTTCTGAATAATTTGATTTTCATTCGAGACTTTTTGATTAAATTTTCCTTTGAAATACAACTTCAAGCAAATGTGAATTGAGCCATAGAGTTTATTTTATCCATACTATTTTTTTATTTCATATAGTCAGAAAATCAGGAAATTTTAACAAAAATAAATAGCTTCATATTTCAAGGAAAGCGGCTAGATATTCCATACGTTTAGAATAATTAACGTCTATCGCAGAAAGTATTGAAAATATACTGAATCAGCATAAACACATTAATATCATAAGATGGAATAGTCCCTTGGATTCTACTTTTTTCTGGTTCGAAGTTCGATTAAGAGGACAATGCAGGAAATAAAATAATCAGATTAGGCTGAGTTTTGCTTACAAATATTGGCGAACAATGACATTCCGACATATGTATGTACATATCGCACATTTACTTCAATAGTGGCATAACTCAATGGAGAAATGAGAAAAAAATTCTTCTCTCAGGAGGTGATGGTACAAGCTAAAGGGTGTTTTTTATTGAGGTATAGAACTTTAAGTTGGCATCACTTTTTTAACTGGCGGCCATTTTGTCAGCTGTCAAGTGATTAATATTTAGTTTGGTTTGCCATTTCATCATGAACAGGTTGACAAAAGAACAACGCTTGCAAATCGTGCAAATTTATTTCGAAAATAATGGTTCAGTTCGCGAAGTTTACCGCAAGCTCCGTCCATTTTATGGTCGACATAATCGTCCATCAGAGCAATTAATTCGGTTAACCATGGATCGTTTTCGCACTACGTTTACTCTATGTGATAATACGCATCCGCAGAGACATCGAACAGTGCGCACCGAAGAAACAATTGCCGCTGTAGAGCAAAGTGTTGAAGAGGACCCGAATGAATCGATTCGCCACCGTGCACAGCAATTGGAGCCGACTAACCGACTATTTTGTTCCCGAATTGGATGGCATGAATGTGGATGAGTTGTGGTTCCAACAAGACGGCGCTACATGCCACACAGCGCACGTCACAATCGATTTATTGAAGGAAACATTCGATGAGCGCATAATTTCGCGGAATGGACCTGTCAATTGGCCACCAAGATCGTGTGATTTGACACCATTGGATTATTTTCTTTGGGGATATGTGAAGTCGCTCGTCTACGCCAACAAACCAGAAACGTTAGGGGACTTGGAAGCCAACATTCGTGGCGTTATTGCCAACATACGGCCCCATATGCTCGAAAAAGTGGTTAAAAATTGGACCTGTAGAATTGGCTTTATTCGAGCCAGCCGCGGCGGCCACATGCCCGAAATCATATTTAGACATTAATGGCATAAAATTATCCTTCCAATAAAGCCAAATTGATGGACATTAAAACGATTTTCTTGTGTTTTATTTCAATTCGAAGTTCTATACATCTTAAAAAACACCCTATATTTATATCAAATTTTTACACAAGATAAAATACGAAATGCCGCATCTTTCTGCATTATTAACTCAAAAAATGCATTTTTTGAGTTATGCCACTATTGAAGTATATGTGCGATATATGTATGCATATGTACATTTTATAAAATTTATCTCGTTCTATTCTTTTTACCAATAAACCATGAAAAAAGAAATAAGTTACTTATAAAAAATTCAGCGGTTTTATTAGCGTTTATTTTTACTCAGGTAGCGGTTTTTAACGGGTTTTCAGGGGCTATATGGCGGGAAATGCCTACAACATTTTGGCAACACTGTACATACGTTTTGTGCCGCAAACACCACTTTTTTTTATTTATTTTCAAGAAGTAGCTTTTTGTGCTCCATACGTATACTTTTCATCTTTTTTCTTAAGAATTTTGTTGTGTCGTTTATTTTTCTTGCTGTCTAGATAAATAACTCGATCGCTTAGAGAAATAATTTTATCGCCGACCAAGAAGCCGCCGCCGTAATATTTTTAACTATCGATCGGTTTACATACTTACACTAGAAAAACAAGTAATTGAAGTGTATTTAATATAGAGAATGAAATTAAATGATTTTTGTTATACTCAAACATGCATAATTAAGGTTTCTTTTATTTTATTATTTAGCGGATGCGTCTGGCGCGTTGAATTTTTCTTACCGCAGCTTCTTTTTTTATTATTAATTTCCTATAGAAATAAAGCAAAACAAGAGTTAACTTTACTTCTTATGTTTTTGTATGAAGGATTTGACGCAATCGCCAAACAGTGGCGTGTACAGCAAAATAATACTTATTAAACCTAAGAATAGTTAATATAGAGCAAAATGAATGCTTAATATCTCAGAACCATAATATATATCGAGAAACGCGTTTTTAATTTAGAAAGAGGATAATAAAAACATATGTATATGTATATTCCATAACTAACTCACTTTTTTTAAAGAATGGTTGGTGGAGCTAAACTATTCTGGGGCGACGATATGTGGGGTTCATACGGAGCCCTTCGGGAGAGAGTTAAAGTTGCGCTTTAATGAATTAATTATATCAGCCATTGGTAATACTTTTTCTTTCTGTGTATGTATACTTTAAAATTTTTGTATGCATTCATTATAGACATTAAGAATAAAAGCATAAAAAGATCAAGCAAACATCACTTAATATTCAAGGTTCTGGAGACTGATAGAAAAAAATATCAAGCAAAATTAAATCTAAACTAAAATTATGAATGTTGAATTGATACAAAAAAAAACCCCGAGCAACACAGAAAAAAAATATCATCGAAATGCAACCAACAAAACCAATTGTTAATATTTAATTTAAAAATTAACAATCATCATTGATGATATAGCAAATTTAAATTTTTGTAGCCAATTAAATTACTCAACAAAATTATTTGTTAAATTATATCATAACCGAATGCGCTCGTGTAGAAGAAACAAGAAATCTTGTTTTTTGTGTATTCATCACTTGCGTATTCAATGAAGTATTGCTCTTTAGCTGAGAGGTAAGTGAGTCAGTTTATTAGTCCTGAAGTTGCTGGTTCAACTCCGCTCAAAGACATTTAGTGTTTTTCGCAGTTTTGTGTATAAAAAAGCATTGTTAATATCATAATTATGATACGAAAATTCTACAATTCACATTGTTAATAGAACAATAACTTTAATTGAAATAAGTTTGCTATCTAACAAAAATAAATGTTAAAAAAATAAATAAATTTCAACAAACTATTTGTTGATATATTTAATTGAAAATGTTTTTCAGATTTTCCTTTAGCTTACAATTTCGTTAATTGTATTTACAAAAATCGTTGTAGGTTCAAAATCAATTAATTATTTAATTGATATCACAAAAAAAATTAATTGTATTTACAAATCTTTTTTTTTCTGTGAAGTCTCATAATGATCTTTCAAAACAGAAATGAGTATACTGAGCAAATCATTTTTGAATAAGCAAATAATGAATAGAAGCCAAACATGATTTCTTGTGTGCGCATTGTCTTGATTAATCTAAAAATAACTTTGTTGAGTAAAAAAAACAAGCCACGACGTTTTTCGGCTTCTTGTCCGAACTTACACGTATACAACACAAGCAATCAAAAAAAAACAACAACATCAGCACATGACCAGGTTGAGTCAATCGACAAGCAAGGAAAACACCAACACAAATAAATGACATTAAATGATATTTTAAAATGCGCGGAATTGATAAATACAATATTCAAGTTAATGACAAATATTATTGAAATTAAAAATGTTATTCAATAACATGGTTTTATTGAAAATAATTCTTGTCTAGTTTTTTCTGTGTAAGGCATGTGTGATGCCTATGGCTTCCGCAGTGTCTTTTACACTATCACATGGTGGGGTTTTTTCATATAGAGACCTCCACTGGGCATTCGTGCTTGTACGGTCGAAACGAAGATCAGTAAATTATTTTTTTTCCAATTCAAAGTGGTGGTGACGCTTAGCCTTGGTTTGAGTGACGGTTTTTTTTCTTCTAGCTTGAAGCTAGACTTATAGACACGCCCTCATATATATGTACATGTGTCATGAATTTGACGTCCGTTTAGACAACCATCAAGCACAAATTTGAGACTGATTTTCAAACCATTAAAAAGGGCATACAAAATTTTTCGATGAGACTTAAAATGGGCAGTACGTTTTGGAGACGTGATACGTTTGAAATCGTCTTTGCAATATCTATCCAGGGGCTTAATTCATTAAAAAGTTGATATACATTCATACAAAAATATTTTATTCAATTGAATCTAAATTATTTTTAGCTTTTTAGTGCTTATTTTTGAAGTCGGTACAATTATTTTTAGAGATTTTTATTTTAAGCTTTTTAAAGCCAATTTTAAAGCTTCAGAGGAGTGTTTATTCCCACTTTTATCAAACATTAATGCCCCCGCCCACTTTTATAAATACAAGACCGAGTCATTTTAAGAGATCAAGGTGTGTGCCAAGTTTCATTGGAATCAGGCAATCAAAAACAAGTTATATATAATATTAATTTTTAGTGGGAATGGCTCTGCCCACTTTTTTATACACAAAAATATGTCATTCTAGAAGCTGAAAATAATTTTTAAGCTTCGTATGAATTGGGTATATAATAGTACCTTCAATTTAACACTAAGCTTTAATGGGCGTGAATCCCACCTACATTTTTAAATACAAGATTGAGTCGTTTTTACATCCACGTTTAGTAAAAATATGTAAAGTAGAAGCACCTGAAATATTATATTTAGTTTAAATGGGCATGGCAATGCCCAGTTTCTCAAGCACAATATTATTTAATTCTAAAAGAGGAAAAAGTTAGCCAAGTTTCGTGGGAAGCGCACAAGACAAATTGCACATTAATACAAACTTTCATGGGCATAGCCCCGCCCACTTTTTCAAATGCAGAATTGGTGATTTTTTAGAGCTTAGGGTGTGTCTGAGTTAAGTAAAAATCGAGTTAGTCAAAGCACGTGAAATAAATTTTCATGGGCGTGGGCCCGACCGCCCACTTTTTTTAAAGCAATATTGTGGGCTTTTTTAGAGCTTAGGGTGCATTCCAACTTTCGTAAAAATCTGTCAAGTAAGGCAACTGAAATATAATGTTAAATGATAATGGACGTGGCCCCGCCCACTTTTTTAAATGCAGAATTGCTGATTTTTAGAATTTAGGTTGTGTGCAATAATCGTAAAAATTTATTAAGTTGAGGTACGTGAAATAAAATATTAAATTTTAATGGGCGTGGCCCCACCCGCCCACTTTTTTAAAAAGCAATATTGTGCCTTTTTTAGAGCTCAGGGTGCATTCGAAGTAAGCCAAGTAAGGCACGTGAAATAGAATGTTAGAAGTTAATAGGCGTAGCCCCGCCCACTTTTTGTGTCTTTTTTTTTAACTCAGGGTGTGTGCAAAATTTTTCAGGTATCAGATTATAAAATGTAATAAAAAACTAGTGAGCGTGTTTCCGCCCTATGACAATAGTACTAAATGGAAAAACGAAAAAAAATTTTTAATCGATCAAAAAGCCACAAAAAATACATAAGAATTGATAAATTCCTTTTTTTTTCTTTTTTTTTTTTTTTTTTTTTTTTTGAAGTGGATTAAAAAAGTGACCAGTCTTCTAGAACTTGAACAATGCAATCAGTTCCGCTTACGTTGTGAAAGGCTATAAAACTATTCTTTTTTCTTTCATTAAGTAATTACTTGGACTTATGCTGAATTGTTAACAAACAAATCATTGGAAATATGCTTAAAATTTATTTTAATTTGACGTTTGTTGTTGGTTAAGGCAATATTTAAAAATTTGTGTTTATTTTAGTTAAACAAACTCTAAAGCTTATTTCCGATATTGAACAAAAAAAACTAATAATAAATAATACTTATTTCAATGTCAAAGAAACAATTTAATATGTAAACAAATTATTTGGTATAAAAGTCGATGCAGTTGCCTTTAGAGAAACAAGTTGAAACGTTTAATATTGAGTTGTGTGGTTTATATGGGTTACGTACAAAAAATTTTATAAAATGAAATTAGTTATATTAAGCTTTTGTGCTATAGCCAGCATCATTTATGCAAAAAAAGCAACAGACTATTGTGAACGAACGTGCTATCATAAAAATGACACACACATTGGCTGTAAGGCCAAGGAGGTAAGTTTTTGTTACTAAAAACTATGCTCCTTGCATAGTATCATATATGTACACAGAGAAAACAGATTCGTTGTGACAACCGAATTTGTTGCCAATTGAATTTTGGCGGTTGCAGCAACTATCAGAGAATTCTGCTATAGCGACTGAAATTTTCTTGTGATACCACTATATTTTAATTATAACCCTCAACCCAATAGTTGCAGTAACAGAAAAAATTGGTTGACAGTATGGAATTTGAAATAAATCTTATTCTTGCTACCGAAAATTTGGTTAATATAATTAAAACAATATCATAATTGGTACCTGTAAGAGAAAAATTGGCCTTCCTTGCTGAAATAAAAATACACAATTTAAGAAATTTATTATTTGACATATTGTCATAAGTTTATTTTAATTGAAATTTATTACCTAATGGTGAAGCATGTCTATATACATTTCTTCAACCACACATTTTCAAAAGCCACAAACCTGTTATCTTATGTAGAGACTTTCAAAAACCATTTGAGAATTCACAAATCATAATATATTTGAAAGTCACAAAAGTTAATTTTTTAATTTGCTGCTATAAACTATGATAGTAAACTCAAACTCTAGTTAGTTGCAGCAACTGATTAAAAGTTTTTATTTTAATTTTAATATAGAACGACAATTTTTTAGTTGCTAATACCAAAAGTTGGTAGTAAAATCCAATTTGTAATATTTTATTCGGTTGTGCTAATCAGTCAGTTAATTAGTCATGGCAAAAGCATACGTTCGGTTGATGCAATCAATTTAAGTATTGTCACAATCATATCTTTGTTACAATTATGCCCTTATGGCAATGAACATGGATTGTTTTTTGGATTAACAGAAAGTTGATAGCGTGAACTGAAATATAGTTAATGCAAATGATATTTTATTGGACTAACCGTTTTCCAACCAATCTGTTTTCTGGGTGTACATTTCTATAAGCAGGTAACTAACTATTTATAATTTTTGCAGACTTTTGCAAAAATATGTCAAAAAGCAGAAATAATACCCATGAAAAAGAATTATAAAAAAATCCTGCTCAATGCCCATAATAACAAACGTAATATTGTTGCGGGGGGTGGCGAGAAACAGCCTATTGCTTGCCGCATGGCCACCATGCAATGGGATAAGGAATTGGAAAAGCTTGCTGGTTACAATGTTCGCAGATGTATAGAAAAGCATGATTATTGTCACGATACCGACAAGTTTCCAGAATCTGGCCAGAATATTATAAGATATCCCTCGTTTTCGAAAAATCCAAAGGATGCCTTTAATGTAAGCCAAACGTTAGAAAGAGCTGTCAACGGTTGGTTTAGAGAGATTAAGAACTGGAATACAACCAACATAGACTCCCTACAAAAGCCAGCAAATGACAAAATCTTAATTGGCCATTACTCGGTCATGGTACATGAAAATAACACCCATTTAGGTTGTGCTGCCGCAACATATTTCGAAAAACCAAGATCTTTTTTTCACCTTGTCTGCAACTACGCTATTGACAATACGCTTGATAGTGTTGTCTATCATCACAATTGCAAAAAACCTGGTAAAGATTGTCCAGGAAAAAAGAAAAACGACGATTTTGAACATTTGTGCGCCATCCCTTAAAAAACGAATTTTAACATGTACTGCAATATGGAAAAATCCAATATCAATTATATACAGTTGAGCCTCGATTATCTGGGCCTCTTTCAACCGATTACATTTATTAACCGGCATGCTGACACTTTGTTTCTTGACCTCCATTATCCGTGATTTTACCTCTATTATCCGTGCTTCCATACCTTTATACATCTAGTATCCGTTAAAAATTATATTTCATGTTTTAATACAAACTAAAATGTCATGTTTTATTTATAATAATATGAACTATTTTGTATTTTTATTTAACCTCTATTAACCGTGTTTTTCGATTATCCATGCTAGGCCCGGTCCCGTGCGTACCGGATAATCGAGGTTCAACTGTAATTCAAATCTTGAACATTTCAGAAAGATCTATGTCATCGACTTTTAAAAAACAGTTTTTTTATATTTTTTATTTGTTTTTATTTTTCTTTTTAATTCACAAGTTTAAAAAATGTTTGTTGTAGATAATTTTTTTTATAGTGGCTGATGAAAGTCTACTGATAAGTTTCCTAAACAGCAATGAAATGTGTCTAGACATGTTTCACACACAACAAGCAAACAGTTGGGGAATTGAATAATTAAAGGGAAATAAATCTGCGATTCCCAAACACACAAAAAAAAATGGTTAGCAAAAAATTTTCAAATGTAGACATAAAAAGTTATGCAGTGCTATCATGAACAAAATTCCGCGTGAAATTTTTCACGGGGAACAATTCCAACTAATAGCAAATAATAGGGAAAACTAAAAATTCTAATTGGAAAAGGGAGAAATTTCACGCGGAATTTTATTCATGATAGCCCTGATGATAAATTTTGTTTTAATAGACAGTTTTTTGCAACTGATTTTAAGGGCCTAAGGGCAACGCCAAGCATTGACAAATTTTTAAATGGAAAAATTTTTATTTACAAAAACAAAATACATACAAAATTTGCAAACGCTAAGCGTTGCGTTTTACAACATAAGACCCTTAAGCTATGTTCAGACCATTGTCAGATATTATTACAATATTGTCATATCTGGCAATGTGCTGACAATGTACCGGCAATTAAAAATTTCCAGCACAATGTAGATTGCCAGTTCACACGATTGTATCAAATTTGTTAGAAAATCGTACAATTTATTGCCAGACGGTTGTATGACAATTAATTCATCTGACAAAATCGCCAGTCGAAAAATTGTCAATTCACACGGTTTTCATATGCACAAATTGTCAGATCTGTTGTTATGCGTTGCCAGACTCAAAGCATTTGTTAGAAATTTTTAAGTATTAATCGTTTGTGGTTGTGTTAAATGTAAGAAATGAAAATAGAAATTATTATGGACCATAGAGAAGCAATTGCAATGATTTTCTCTGCATATATTTTATTATATAGTTTTTTTTTTTTAAATCAGGATTCTCTTACAATGACGCTATTGTCAGATGCACAAATTTCGCACATCTGGCAATATTTTTACAATGGCGGTATTCGATGTTTGATGCAAAACTTCTTGTGTTAGTGCAAATGCAAAATATCGTTAGCTTTCCTTTCGTGTGAGCATTTGTTGTTAGATTTTAAAGAAAAGCTACGATATGTTGCATTTGTACTAAGGCAAGAACATTTAAATCAAGGTTGGAAACCGAAACAAATAACGGTATCGGTATTGATACCGGTACAATTATTTTAAAAATTTCGGTATCGGTAACGGTAACGGTAATTTTTTTTATTTCGGCATCGGTATTACCGGTACATACCGTTATCGAGTTTAAAATACCGGTATACCGATATTACTGTGAAGTTTATTAATTCATACAGTGTATATAGCAAAAACGTCTTTTTATTAAGTTAAAAGTAAGTAATTTTACATAAAGTCTTTAGTAAACAGTAACATAAAAAACTAAGTTTTATATCCTGCACAGATTATTTACACAATTGTAGTATAAACTTGTATGTTTGTATAAACATACATACATGCATAAATATGTTTAGATCATAGCTGCCCACAGAGGGAAAACCGAGAGAAATGTATAAGCATATGTGTATTTATTTCTATAAAAAGCCGATTGATTTTCGGCACTCTGGCGCTTCTCTAGGTAGCCTGGTTATAAACGTTTATACTAGTGTTTTTCAAACGGGATTTCCCGGAAAATGTGCCTGAATTTCCGGGAGTTTTTGATATTATGGCAACTTGATGAGTGTCGTTATTCATTTTATGAATGCGATGGCGCAATAATAATGCCATGGCACTAGCACAATAGCTAAAACTTTACAACAATTAAGGTCAAGTTTACATCTGGCACACATGTGCTCTGGGACTAAGAGGCCTTTATTTGCCATAAGCAGAACGCGACGTTCAAAATTTAATTCTACAATT
The DNA here is from genome assembly GCA_949987645.1 of Tachina grossa. Taxonomy (NCBI): domain Eukaryota; kingdom Metazoa; phylum Arthropoda; class Insecta; order Diptera; family Tachinidae; genus Tachina; species Tachina grossa. The sequence goes on along the minus strand of OX465277.1, from coordinate 109,003,110 downwards.
CATAAAAGTGAAAACAGAAATGTGCAAGGAAATAAAAGAAAAATTAAAAAATTATTTCAGATTCTCTTTGGTAAAAAGAACGATTCTATTAATGGTTATTCTGTACTAGTGATGCACGAATATTCGTATTCGAATTGCCGAATATTCGTATTCGAATTGCCGAATATTCGGCCATTTTTATATATTCGTATTCGTATTCGTATTCGTCAAATTCAGGCGAATACAAATATTTTTCCAAAAAATTAAATAAATTTAATAAATCCTAAACCAAATTTAAATAAATGGATAAAAATATTAGTTTATACGAATTTAATTAAGTTTTTTATAGAAATTTTTGCTCATTTTGAACTTTTATTTACTGACGATCATTAAAATTTTTGGATAGTTTTTATTAACTTTAAAGTGCGCCAAGAGGAGTATGAAGTTCTTTTTCATAACAATTTTTTAATATTTCATAGTGCAGGCGTAAATAGAACCCTAATTTATGTCTATAAATTTCACATTAAATACTCGAATTCGTATTCGCGAATATCGTTTCAAATATTCGTATTCGCGAATATCAAAAATTGACATTCGTTACATTACTGTTCTGTACTAAAGTCCTATTTTCAAAGAAATATTTTGTAATATTTATTTAATAATATATTTTTTTTAAGTGCGGTCAGGCTTAAGTGTATTGTTCGACCTTCGAGAGTTTTTAGTCCGTATAATCTTGCGGTTTTTCTTTAACAACCACGTTGCCACTTCCTATGTGAAGGCATACGTCGTGTACAGTCAGTCACAAAACTTTTTTAAAATACTGTTAATAAAATCCTGGACATATGGTCTAGTTACTCCACCCATGTTTGTTCAACACCATATTATGCAAATTTACTTTGTATAATATGTATCAATAAATAAATAAATAAATAATTTTTTTTTTTTGGCATTTAAATATAATATTGGTATATAGTAATTTACTATTATTTAAAGAACTCAAATGGTATTATTTTTTTTACTAACGTGCTTATAAAACGTTTTATTTAATCGATCTCATGAATTATATATTTTTTTTTTGTTTAAATAATTAAATTAAAAATATTTTGTATTGTTTTGCACTGGGCGGAAATTTCCCGGGAAGCCGAAAAGTCGTTCCCACTTTCCCGGGAAATGAAAAAGTCAGGGAAAAGAAAAACTCTAGTTTATACATATGTATTTGATTATGGTGTGCTTACACTTTGTTGTCGATAAAAAGTAGTAAGTAGTAAGAATAGAGCTGAATAAGAACGTCTAAAGGGGGAAATTTTGTTTCTGTAATTAATTTCAAAAAAAGTTAATTTAAATTAAGTTTTGTAATTTTTTCACGGAAATCGGTATACCGGTACGTACCGGTATAGACATAAACGGTATTGTATTTTCTAACCGAAATGAGTTTCGGTATCGGTATTGATACCGGTACCTAATTTTAACGGTATTTGAATCGGTATCGGTATTTTTACGATACCGTTTGCCAACCTTTATTCAAATCAAACATCGAATACCGCTAATGTGTTCACGATTTTAATATGTCTGACAATTTGTTTTAAGCTGCTAGTCTTGCAATGGGCTGACAATGCTTTTTCTGGCAACGACGTCACACGGTAGTAAGAAATTTTGAACACATTTTACTGGCAATATTGTAAGATCTGACAACCGTCTGTACATAGCTTTACTTTTATTATTTTCTTTATTTGGATTAATGAATATCTAGTTAATAATTTTAATTAAAAAAAATATATATTTTATGAATTTTGGTTTTTAGTTTTACAAATTCTGTAGGTAGGTCCTATTTCAATAAATATATTCGTGTTTGTCATGACTCACATCCGTGTGAAAGTGAATCTTTTTCGCATATTTTGGTGTCCTGACATTCACTTCCGAATAATTTTTCGTTTTACTTTCGACTGCACCAAGCAATGTGAAAGTAAATAAAATCGCCTTTTTTCCACATTAAAATTAATTTAATTTAAACGAAATCTTTTTTAAAAATAGGCTTGATATCTCATCTACCTAGTTCGGAAATTTAAACCAATATATATTTGGTTTTAATAAATAGAAAAGGGGACATGAAAAACATGCCCACATTAGCAACTAATTTTGCAAAAATATTCGGAAGTATGCAGACACCAAATCTTTTTTTTTTTTGCTATTCGGAAATTTTCATTCTAATTGAAAACGTTCGAAAGTCGTAACAGACACGATTATTTGATTTTTTTTAATTTACTAATTATATACAAAAAAAGTTTTTCCTGTTTTGTGGCTATGGTTGTTTCAGTTAATTTTTTGATTGAATCTTTAAAAATATTTTGATTAAATTTTCATTTAATCTTTCACAAAACATCAATTAAAATTTTGGTTAATGTAAGTAATGTTTTTTAATAGAAAACAAACCAAAAAAAAATTCAATTAATATGGTACTACAATTTATTAATTAATTTTAATTATATCTACTTTAAGTTTTTAATTGAATCCTTAAAAATATTTTGGTTAAATTTTAATAGAATCAGTGATTTTTTTATGGGAATTGTTAAAATTTAAGTTTAAAATTTTTTAAACGCACTAATAATCCCAAATTAATATTTTACTTATTAAGTAAAATATTTTTTTTTTTGTATTAAAAATACATTGAAATTGATTATTGAGGGGTTTAGCTGGATCCTATGCGCATTTGACTGTTGCTAATGCAGATCATCAGGGAAGGGAACCTTTACCCAAAGTTTCTTAGAACAACTAGAGTTATTATGTTATAAACTTTCATTTAAACAAATGAGAAGCTTAAAACAAATAACAAAGTTGAAACAAGAACTCAATAGTCAACATGTTTTTTATTTTCTTACTTTACCATTAAAAATTTTAAACTTAAATTTTCATAGAATCTTTAAAAAAAATATCAATTAAATTTTTCGTTATTTTAAGTAATGTTTTTTAATAGAAAAACACAAAAAAAAATCAATTAAAATGATGCTACAATTAATGAATTAATTTTTATTATATCTATTTAAATTTTTTAATTGAATATGCGATATTCGTCTGTCTGTCTGTCTGTGTTGCAGGATTTAACGGGATTTAAATTTTCGCAGCATATATAAAACCTTGGCCGCTTTGACAACAAATATAATATATTCCTTAATTATGAAAGTGATCTAAGTCACATGCATTTTTGCTTCGAAATATTAAATAAATAATAAAAAACTTCTATAAATATTTGACAAATATTAAGTAAATTTATATTAATCTAGAACAGAACAACTCTAAATTATAATGTTGTATAATATAAAAATATTTTTTGATTTGTTCAAATGTAATCTACTAAATATGTTGACCAGAGAAATATATGACATAGACCACTTTTAAACAATTAAAGGGTGTTCTAAAGCGAGCAACGAAAAATTTTTCAATCATAATGTAATATATGTACATACAAACAATTATACGTAGATACTTGAAATTTTCAAAGATAGTGTATTTTTGTGCGGACTACTCTAACTCAGAAATTAACTAGGAAATTCAAATTAAAGGTTATTCTATCAGTTAGTGTAAGTTTAATACGCATTTTGCTGTATCTTGGAAACCGTAAGAGGCAAACTCTTGAAATTTCCCTAAACGCTAAAACTAAAAAATATCAATATTGAAAAAAATCGCCAAAACTACAAACTGCCAAAAAAGAGAAAGAGCGCTTAAATGAAAAATATCACCAAAAATAAAATAAATCGCTAAAATGCAAAAAAAAAAAAACAGCAAAAGTAAAAAGGTCGCAAGAAACTAAAAGAACGCCAAAAAACCGAAAAAATCTCTAAAACTGAAAGTGTGTATTGCAAACAATAAACAAAAAAAAAATTGCCAAAACGAAATGAATTTCTAAAATCCCAAAAAATTGCTAAAACAAAAATATGAATCCAGGTAAACCCCTCAATAATCAATTTCAAGGTATTTTTAATAAAAAAAATTATTTTACTTAATAAGTAAATTATTACTTTGGGATTATTAGTGCGTTTAAAAAATTTTAAACTTATATTTTAACAATTCCCATAAAAAACACTAAAAAATATGTATTGTAAAAGAACACAAACAAAAAACGCCCTAAAACTAAAAATATGTTTAAAAAAAAAACAAAACTTGCCAAAAATTAAAATAGAGTTGCTAAAATTAAAAAAATTCGCCAAAAACCGAAAAATCGCAAAAAAAACTAATAAAAAGCGACAAGATAAAAAAACCCGAAAAACCGAAAAAATCACTTAAACTACATATAATGGGTGTTTTTTATTGAGGTATAGAACTTTAAGTTGGCATCACTTTTTTAACTGGCGGCCATTTTGTCAGCTGTCAAGTGATTAATATTTAGTTTGGTTTGCCATTTCATCATGAACAGGTTGACAAAAGAACAACGCTTGCAAATCGTGCAAATTTATTTCGAAAATAATGGTTCAGTTCGCGAAGTTTACCGCAAGCTCCGTCCATTTTATGGTCGACATAATCGTCCATCAGAGCAATTAATTCGGTTAACCATGGATCGTTTTCGCACTACGTTTACTCTATGTGATAATACGCATCCGCAGAGACGTCGAACAGTGCGCACCGAAGAAACAATTGCCGCTGTAGAGCAAAGTGTTGAAGAGGACCCGAATGAATCGATTCGCCATCGTGCACAGCAATTGGAGCTTTGTCCATCAACTTTATGGAAGATTTTGCGCAAAGATCTTGGCTTGCGACCTTACAAGATCCAGCTTGTGCAAGAATTAAAGCCGCGAGACCATGCAATGCGTCGTGATTTTGGTGTATGGGCCGAAAATGAGATTGATCTCGATGCTGATTTTGATCGCAAAATTTTGTTCAGTGATGAGGCTCATTTTTGGTTGAATGGCTACGTCAACAAGCAAAATTGCCGCATTTGGAGTGAAGAGAATCCACATGAGACCCTTGAGACGCCATTACATCCACAAAAACTGACTGTTTGGTGTGCTCTATGGGCTGGTGGAGTCATTGGGCCATACTTTTTCCGAAATAATGCTGGAGAGTCAGTTACCGTTAATGGAGACCGGTATAGAGCCATGATAACCGACTATTTTGTTCCCGAATTGGATGGCATGAATGTGGATGAGTTGTGGTTCCAACAAGACGGCGCTACATGCCACACAGCGCACGTCACAATCGATTTATTGAAGGAAACATTCGATGAGCGCATAATTTCGCGGAATGGACCTGTCAATTGGCCACCAAGATCGTGTGATTTGACACCATTGGATTATTTTCTTTGGGGATATGTGAAGTCGCTCGTCTACGCCAACAAACCAGAAACGTTAGGGGACTTGGAAGCCAACATTCGTGGCGTTATTGCCAACATACGGCCCCATATGCTCGAAAAAGTGGTTGAAAATTGGACCTGTAGAATTGGCTTTATTCGAGCCAGCCGCGGCGGCCACATGCCCGAAATCATATTTAAACATTAATGGCATAAAATTATCCTTCCAATAAAGCCAAATTGATAAACATTAAAACGATTTTCTTGTGTTTTATTTCAATTCGAAGTTCTATACCTCTAAAAAACACCCTTTATATCGATATTGTAAAAAAAAAATGCCTAAAGTCGGGTATTCTGTTCAAAATTTCACATGAAATTTTACATGAAATTTATATGAAATAATGTTGCAAAAGTTGTACTCTTTTCAATTCGTGAAAAACTTATGAAATGTATCTGGCAACATTTTCTTGCCATATGTGAAATAATGTTAGTGGCACTTATTTCGTGCGAAATATTGACAGCTGATAATGTTCTTTAAAAAAGTCGATCAATGCTACATACTTTTAACCAATAAAAACGAAAATTTTTTTCGAAAAAGGAATATTTGCATCACTTGTTACGTGTCAAAATTTTCACGGGAAATAATCAATGTTGCTGAAAATTCTTTTTTTTTCAACAAAAATAAACTAAAACTATGCATTGGAAAAAATAAACAAACAAACATAGCCAAAAACTGAAAAATCTTAAAAAACGAAAGAAAACGCCAAAACTAAAAACAAACCCCAAAAACCGAAAAAAATCGCCAAAAACAAACGAACTGTTTTGTAAATCCGCCAAACACCGAAAAAATAGCTAAAAATAAAATTATATATTGTAAAAAAAAAAACAAAAAACCTCAAAACAACTTCTCAAAAACAAGAAATCGCAACAAACGTCAAAACTAAAAAAAAAGAACCAAAGTAAATAAAAAAAAATGTTTATATAGGACAAGTTCGTATATTGAATCTTGATTTTACTTTCTTTTGTGTGCTTTACAGCATATTCGTTTTTCATATTTTCCTTTTAGTTTTTAAGTAACATTATAATAAAACAAAAAATAGTTATTAAAATAATAATAATTCACTCACCAATAATTATTTGAGATCAGGAAATCGTTGAACATCTTTTCGGCTGATTCTAAATGCTGATATATTTCTGCAAACTTTGTTGTTGTTGCACCGATTTAAAATGCGATTTGCTCTAGCAATTCTTTTTTCTTTCTTTTTTTTCACAAATTATTATTACTTGGAGATTAATTAACAGCCCAATTATAAATTTTCCCGCGGAGTTTTTTCGCTTTTCTAGCACATCCTTCCATTCTAAAAAACCGGGTAATAAGCAAATACGGGAGAGGGAAAAATCTGCATAAGCTGTTTTATGTTTACATTTTATTCGGCATTAACGCAAGAGTTCAGTAATAGAAATTTAAGAAAAAATTTTTTCTGAAAGCAGAAATAGTTTTATGTTTTTGTGATGCACGGTTGCACTACCTGCATAAAGATTCCTATGACAAGATGACAAGAGGGAAATACGACATTCCTCTGCTGATTTAAACCTTTTGTGCTAAATATATGCTTGAACTATTGTTTAACAATATGTTTAGAGCTATGCTCTTTATGCCATGGCAGAAGAACTAGTACGTGATTTTCGTAACAAAAGTTATCGATACTATTACAGTTATAAATTTTTGTTTGATTTCTTTGTACTCAAAAGCAAAGTACGATAATAAACACAACCAAATCTTTGATTTTGTTTTGTTTAGTTTTTTGAAGTGAGTGAAATAAAAATTAAACAAGAAAAATGAGAACGATTGCTCAATTTGTTTTTTTTTTTTTTGCTTGTTTATATGAACAAAGAAAAGAAATCAATGGGAACTAAATGGAAACATTTTGAAAGTTCTGCAACGAATTTGACATTATATCATATTTGTGGCAAAAAGGAAAAAGTACTTAACTCGAGTTAAGCTTTTTTTTAGTTAATGGTACCACCGCAATCTGCATATTCGAAAGTACCCCTGGACAAAATCTCAATTAATTTGTGTGATTTTTCAGGAAGTTATAGCACCATGACTTGCGAATTTTCCTATTTAAATTTCAAATCTTATTTGGAATAATAGCTTAATTTAAGCTATAATTTGGTATATTTCAAAGTAAATGTATTAATTATAGTGTGCAGAACGATGTTTGCTTAAAAAAGTAAAGCTTAACAGAAAATTTCCAAATTTAACTTTAAATGAAATAAATTTCTGAAAATCGACTTGAACGCTTAAAAGTGCCCTCCTGCAAAACAGTAAAATATGACTTAAGCACTTTTTCCTTATTGTCACAGATATAATATAATTCTAATGAATTGTTATTTAACACATGAAATTTTTTTTTACAACTTAGTAGCATAGCTCTAATTTGATTTTGTTTTTGGGGAGAAAACTCTCAAAAGATTCTCCCTCTCTGCATCATATTTAGAATAACTACATTTTTTGCAAGTAATTTTTTGCCGGGGAAATTTAAACTCATAATAGGAGGAATGGGAAAAGGCGATAAATTCCCTGGGAATTGTTATTGATAATTGAGCATTATACGTTATTTTTTTCTCTCAATGCACCCACACTTTTTCACTATAACACTTATACATATTTATTTTTTTTAATATCATTTTGACATCGATTTTTTCTTTTTAACCGTCTTTCAACTTGCTAGTCCAGTTCCACAGCTGATCACCATTATTGTTAACACATTTTCTTATTTGGTGTTGAAAATATTCTGTCTGAACAAAACAATTAATAAATGCATTAGTTCATTCATTTCATCCTTGGAACGCTTTCAGTGAGGCAAGGATTTTAATTTATTTCTTTGATCACGCCATCTTGACTTTGTAATTAACCACCAAATGGTGTTCAGTCCACGCAAGTCACCGCTTCCAAGCCAACGGTATGTGTGATCAACTTGAATGAAATTTATTGAACACATGCTTGCAGCGTTACGCGAAACAGTTTTTCTCACATCATTCCAATAATTGCTGCTTGAGTACTTAAAGTACTTAAATAACAAATAATTCTTACAAAGTATTGATTTCTGTATTTTAAAAGAGAAAAGCCATTATTTGCCTCAATTTACTCTCACATTGTTTTTTTTCGATTCCGTTCCTTTCATTCATAAAAGATATCACGATGAGGCTCAAAATTCAGCGATAGTTTGGCAAATGCATGTGAATTCTCTTCACCTCAAATGCATAAGTTTTGCTTATTGATTTATAAATTTATTTCGAAAATAGGATTCAACGCTGAACGACACTTTTTATGAAATTTTTCGACCACGCATCACATTTTTCGTAAAAAATTTTCACAGTTTATGGGCAAGGCTCTGGTGTCATGATGAAATGATAAACCAAACTTAGCACCAGACAAGTAACAGCTGTCAAAATGGCGTACATATCAAGCAGTGTTGCAAACTAAAAAGAAAAAGAAACACACGCACTCATATTAAATCAGTTGTCATAATAAAATTATAGCTATTAGTTAAAAATTATTTCTAAAATATTAACATAAATAATTCTGCCAAAAAAATTCGACTTCAACGCAAATTAGATATAATATTTAATTTTAATGAGCGTGCCTCCGCCCATTTTTTAAATGCAATATTTTATGTTTTTCAGAGCTCAAGGTGTGTTAAGTTTTGTAAAAATCGGTAGAGTAGAACCATTTAAAAAAATATTAAATTTAAATGGGCGTGACTCGGCCCATTTCTCAAATGGAAAATGTTGTCTATTTTTGAGCTCAAGGCGAGTAGAAAGTTTCGTAAAAATTGGTTAAGCAGCATTAAGTGAAATATAAGAATAATAAGAATTTTTACAACTCTAAAATTTTGTAATTACAACAACCATAGATAGGTATTTGTAGGTTTCGCAGCAATCAAATAAGAAGAATATGATAAAATCAATCCACGCCCAATGGGAAGCTCTACCCAATCAGACAATAAAGAAATTTTTAAATCAATCTAATATGAACCCATTTGTGAAGTAACACCTTCAAAAAAAAAAAAAATAGAGACGAATTGATAACCTGCTCCTTTAATTAAAGTCAATTAATAAGGATGACTGATTCAATTGAAATTTTAAGAAAATTTGGATAATATATCCACCAAAGGCTTTAATAAAAAAAAAAAAAAAAAAAAATTTGTCTGTGCCTTAACTTAGCAAATGAAAAATAGAGACACTTTGTAGAAGATAAGCTTAGAAGTATATGTATATACATATTTATGGATGTATGTATATATAAAAAAGAGTTTGAGTAAGAAATGGCAGATAAATGTAAATGTGAGTACGAGCATTAACGCTGTTTAGTGAGGCGTAAATATAGCGACTCAATGTATGACTTTACTTTAAGTAAAGTAAGCAAATATCTAAATACAAAAAAGAACTAAATTTAATTTATAACCCAAACACGTTCGATACAAAGAAAAGCAGCCAAAACAAAAAAAATCGGCTAACAAAAGAAAAACTGTGGCCTTAGATAAAATAAGTAAACACTCGTGCACACCCACACAGAGCCCATCTAATTGTTTTCTGAAAACAAGCAGGGCTTTAGTAATGTTAGATGAAGCCAACGTTGCCAGGATATGAATGAAAAAAGAACTAAAAATAAATTTATTTTTATAAAACAAGTGAGAGTTCTATATTCGGCTGTGCCGAATCTTATATACCCTTCACCGACGTAAGTATTGAGTATTTGTATAAAAATATAAGCACATAAATATGTATTGTGTTGATCATGTATTTATTATCATTATATTTATCATGTATTTTTGGCTACAGTAAAATTTATACTGAGTGACTTACGGTGTTTTGCGACAAAAGAATTTGGTTAATAGATTTTATTTTCTAAAATAATCTTAGCATTGTACCTCCATACCAACTAAACTAATTTATTTCATATTTTCCGGTATATAATAAAACTTAATACTACAAAACTATTAATTGTTTCAATTCAATTCCTACTGCTTATATTGCATGTTCACATATATCGCGATATTATGTAAACTATTTAATTCCAAAGAATTTTTCGGACTTCTTTCGCAGAAAGGAACAGCTTCAGGGAAATGGAATATGTTCATTAATTAATTTTGTAGTTAGCGATATATTTTATGTTACCTCGATTTGAAACATAATTGTGCTCAGAGCATAATTTTTAACAAAAAAAAAAAAAAAAAAAAAAAAAAATAAATTTTCCAACCCTGGAATCTAATTTTAGATTTTTTGGATTTTAATAATAAAATAAAAATATGGTTCATTAACAAACAAAAAATTAGTTTTATTTAGTTATTTATATTTATCTAAAAAATTTGGAAAATTTCCAGCCCTGGAACAGTTTTATATTTTTAAAATTTTTTATACCAAACTCTTTTCTTCTAAGAGATAAAATATATTTCATTTATTAAGAAAAAAAAATTAATTTGATTTACTTTTATATAAAAAAGTTTCAATTTTCCAACCCTGGAATCATCCTTTTGGATTTTTGTATTTTGTTATACCAATCTATTTGTTAAAAAAAAACAAAACTTTTCTTTACTTCTAAGAGATAAAATATATTTGGGTTATAAAGAAAAAAATTAATTTGATCTAGTTACTTTTATATAAAAAAAAATTAAGTTTTCCAACCCTGGAATCATCCTTTTGGATTTTTGTGTTTTGTTATACCAATCTATTTTTTTTTATTGTAAAATATGTTTTTAAAATTCTTTTAGCAGGCTACTTTTTTATACACCAAAACAAAAATTAATTTTCCAACCCTGGAGTCGTTTTTTTATGTTTTTTACCAATTTAATTCTTACTAAAATATCAAATGTGCTTATTTAAAAAAAGCAAAAATTAGTTTCTGCTAGTTACTTTTACATGCCAAAATAAAGTCTAGAGTTTCCAGCTCTGAAACCATCTGTTCGATTTAGCTGATTTTCAATACGAATATATTTCGGACACCAGTTCAAGACTAAAGCCTCCAGCTTTTCTGGGAGCTTCGGAAAATCGACTTCACGTACAGACAGATGCTTCTTCGTCTTCCCTATTTATAAGGACCCAGAATATAAACATATACTTTATGGGTCGCATATGAATATTGTGTTAATAATACACGGAATGACAAACCTATATATATACTTTACCATTTTTGGTGAAGGGTATAAAAATCAAGAGGACTACAAAGCTAAAAATGCCAGTGAAAATAATAATGGATACATATTGAACTAGAATTATTCCTGATAACATTATAATAATAATATGTTGATTTAGCAGCTTTACACTCTAAGCCGACGATTTATTAGAACATTTACAGAAAAAAATAGCATGAAACATTTTTAATATCAAATAAAATGTTGTAATTTCAATTAAAAAATTGATTAAATTTCACCAATAAACAATTTGATAATCGGCCATGTCACAGATTTCAATTCAATTGGGAAACGGAATTGAATTTGAGTCCACCTCAAGATGTCAAACCCTGGCCGGAGCATACCCCAGCATATAAGCGCCCCCAACATTCTGGACATGCCTGACAAATTTGCGTATTTTAGTTTTCTTTTTTAAACACCATTTCCTACAAAAACGGGATGGATTCAGTGTGCACACTTAATTTTTTTTTTTTAATTCGGTAGAATCGACAAAAAAAATCGGTAGATTTGAATGAAATTCGGTAGAAATTTTTTTTATTCAGAGAAAAATAAAAATTCAAAGAAACATAAAAAATAACAAAATATATGTACTTATATAAGGGGTGTTTTTTTAGAGGTATAGAACTTAGAATTGAAATAAAACACAAGAAAATCGTTTTAATGTCCATAAATTTGGCTTTATTGGAAGGATAATTTTATGTTTAAATATGATTTCCGGCATGTGGCCGCCGCGGCTGGCTCGAATAAAGCCAATTCTACAGGTCCAATTTTCAACCACTTTTTCGAGCATATGGGGCCGTATGTTGGCAATAACGCCACGAATGTTGGCTTCCAAGTCCCCTAACGTTTCTGGTTTGTTGGCGTAGACGAGCGACTTCACATATCCCCAAAGAAAATAATCCAATGGTGTCAAATCACACGATCTTGGTGGCCAATTGACAGGTCCATTCCGCGAAATTATGCGCTCATCGAATGTTTCCTTCAATAAATCGATTGTGACGTGCGCTGTGTGACATGTAGCGCCGTCTTGTTGGAACCACAACTCATCCACATTCATGCCATCCAATTCGGGAACAAAATAGTCGGTTATCATGGCTCTATACCGGTCTCCATTAACGGTAACTGACTCTCCAGCATTATTTCGGAAGAAGTATGGCCCAATGACTCCACCAGCCCATAGAGCACACCAAACAGTCAGTTTTTGTGGATGTAATGGCGTCTCAAGGGTCTCATGTGGATTCTCTTCACTCCAAATGCGGCAATTTTGCTTGTTGACGTAGCCATTCAACCAAAAATGAGCCTCATCACTGAACAAAATTTTGCGATGAAAATCAGCATCGAGATCAATCTCATTTTCTGCCCATACACCAAAACATATACAAGCTGGATCTTGTAAGGTCGCAAGCCAAGATCTTTGCGCAAAATCTTCCATAAAGTTGATGGACAAAGTTCCAATTGCTGTGCAGGGTGGCGAATCGATTCATTCGGGTCCTCTTCAACACTTTGCTCTACAGCGGCAATTGTTTCTTCGGTGCGCACTGTTCGACGTCTCTGCGGATGCGTATTATCACATAGAGTAAACGTAGTGCGAAAACGATCCATGGTTAACCGAATTAATTGCTCTGATGGACGATTATGTCGACCATAAAATGGACGGAGCTTGCGGTAAACTTCGCGAACTGAACCATTATTTTCGAAATAAATTTGCACGATTTGCAAGCGTTGTTCTTTTGTCAACCTGTTCATGATGAAATGGCAAACCAAACTAAATATTAATCACTTGACAGCTGACAAAATGGCCGCCAGTTAAAAAAGTGATGCCAACTTAAAGTTCTATACCTCAATAAAAAACACCCTTTATAAAGGGTAAGGAGTGCAAGGAGTATCAAACTAAACAGGTTCCAAAAATTAAACTGCCATAAACAATGAAGCATTTCCTATAAAAAAAAGTGTCATCCCCAATTATTTGCTCTTACACTTTATATATATAGATATGCTATGCATATAATAATATATAATATATAATAATATACATAAATAACAGGAATTCAGTTTTTGGACATAGGTTTTATTTATAAAGCTACTAAAATAACTTTTATTTGACAAACATTTGTAACTACAAAGATTATATGTAAGATCCATTTATGAATTTAAACTTTTGTGCAAAAATTATTAAATCATTGGTAGGAATAAATATTACTTATAAATAATAATAAATGTTACTTATAGTTTCAGTTTTTAACCGATTTCTTTGTGCTGTTTTAATGATTTTCATGACATCTACCTTGTTCGGTAGAATTGGTAGATTGTTAAATTCGCAAGCATATTCGGTACCAATGCAGACTGGATGGATTGAATTCCGCTTCCGAACGGAATTGAACTTTGTGATATGGCCGAATATATATTAATTTTTTCCACTTTAAGAGTCTAAACACAATGTTTGCGGTGCGGTGCGATTTCTCGTTGCGGGAGAGAAAAATAAACATAATAAAACGGAAGACGGCGACGCCAATACTTGTCATTGTTTGTTTAAATTTTTATTATTTTTTTTTTGTGCAAACATTTTTATAAAAAATTTACTCTTTCTGTTAAATATTTTGTAATGGCAGTAACTAAAAACAAAAAATTATTAAAATTTTATACATTCGCAGATATATTTGATAAATTTTTTAAGCTTTTATATTTTGTGACAAACATTTTTGAACTTCAAAATCATGTTTTTTGTTGTGAACACCGCCAATTATTCAAAAACTATGGCAACATCAGAAAGAGAAAGAGCGTCAAAAATTGAGAGAATAAAAAAGTCCGCAATGAAAATAAAATAGATTTTAAATTTATGCTGTTCCGCACTGCGGGTTTTACTTCAAAATCGTATGAAAAACCGCACCGCAATGAATTCTCGTTACATTGTGTTCAGACTCTAATTCAATTAAATTCGTTATTGAAAATTTTTTGTGTACGTTTAGGAATAATAAATAACTGGCTGCTTCTTTAATATCAAATGTTAAAAACTCTGTATAAAAACTCCTCTAGAATGTATAACTGTGAAGGCATAAGTTTTTTTTTTATGAAAACTTGAAAAGAACTTAGAAAATAAATTAGCAAGCTTAATGCAAACAAAAATATGTACTCCTAAATTTTATTATAAAATTTCCCCACTTTTCGCAAATTAAATAAACACCTTTTCCTTGCAAGGATGTCACATAATTTATTTTGTGCTAAAACTGGCAACACTATAATAGACACTGACATGCCAAATATGTAACTTTCACAGTTCACAAAAGTGAAGATGGCAGCAACACAAGCAAGACAACCAAAATAAATTTTCTATTAACCAAAAGCCGACACTATGCTATTAAGGGCACTTAACGCTTTTTGCGGGTAGAAAATTATTTTCAACCATATTTCATTAAGGCAGGTCAAACGGGAGTTGTTGCTGTTAAATACATATTTATGGTCGTTATGTTAAAAGAACATTACACAGAACTCTTACCACTAAACAGTAGAGAAAAATAAAGCCATAAAATATCATAAACTCCAACAAAAAAAAAAAAAAAAAAAGAAATAATAATCTGGTAAGTATATTTCATGGAAAAAATTTTTTGTGGCATGGAAAACTTTTGAGGTTGTTTTTATTGGAATTCCTGAAAATTGCTGAAAGTTTGGTAAAGCGAAAAAAGAAATATTCGGCAGGAGAAGCCAATTTTTTGTGTGCAATCTCAGTAGAACGAAAATTTGAAAAATGGTGTTAGATTTTCACCTAAATCTGTTCAAAAATTAATAAGGGTTTTTTCCCACGATGACACAAAATTTAAAATTTTTTTAAAATTTTCAAACGCACTAATATTCCAAAATTAATATTTTACTTATTAAGTAAAATATTTTTTTTTATTAAAAATACATTGATACATACATACATACATGATACATACATACATACTCTTACGACTAAAATTTGAAGCTGAAAAAAAGTCAGCCAATGTAGCAATAGTAAAGTAAGAAAATAAAAAACATGTTGATTATTGAGTTCTTGTTTAAACTTTGTTATTTGTTATTGAACTTCTCATTTGTTTAAATGAAAGTTTATAATATAATAACTCTAGTTGTTCTAAGAAGCTTTGGGTAAAGGTTCCCTGATGATCTGCATTAGCAACAGTGAAATGCGCATAGGATCCAGCTAAACCCCTCAATAATCAATTTCAATGTATTTTTAATAAAAAAAAAATATTTTACTTAATAAGTAAAATATTAATTTGGGATTTAATTTGCGTTTAAAAATTTTAAACTTAAATTGTAACAATTCCCATAAAAAACACTAATTAAAATTTTTTTGTTTGTTTTTAATGTACGAGGAAGTATGCGACAAAAGAGTGGCCGTGGAGAATTTTTTTTTTATTTCTTACATTCTCGCCCCTAATGTTGTTAACTAGAAGGGCTAAAATATTGCCATAATCATATTCTTGTAAAATGTTTTTTTAAGATAGTCATATGCAAACAAATTACAATGAAAAAAAATGGCTTGAAGGCCAACTTTGAGGCGCGGACACAAATTTTTTTGTATATTTTTTTACATAAAACTGAACCTACAACGGCCACGCTATTGCGACAACATGGTGGAAGAGGCCCTATATATTTCTTGTTTAAAAATCTGTGAAAAAATTTGTGGAAAATGAAAAAAAAATAATAATAAAAAGATTTCGCAAAAAATTTCGTTTCTAAACGTTTCAAATTTGTATGAAAAAAACGAGCATTCACTTAAAAAAATAATTTTTTTTCGATACAAATTTCACAAACGAACCAATTGTTTATATTTACAAAATCCACCCTTCAATTTCTTTAAGGAAATCAATGATTTAAATTTTAATTAAATTTTTTTTCAATTACGGCTTGAGTAGAAAATTTATATGAACGGCACTAATTTTTTTGAGTGACAAAATTTCAAGACGACTCGCCTTTCTGACTTGTGGGAACACGTTATTAATTTTACTTTCGATATCAAAGAAATAAATATAATTTCAGTTGACCTTGCAGCAAACACCAGAATTTTCCCGCTAAACTATAGATTTTGGCCAAATTTTGCGGCATCCAATAAACGTTTTAATTCTATAAAAATCAGTGAACACTTAGAATCGATTTGACGCAGCCTTTTGAAGTCACTAACCGGGCGGGTTTTTTTCGAAATTTTTCGTCAACGATATTTCGAACCGAATTCGAATTTTTCCAACACGAAGTCCAACAAAAATTTCTTAACACGCAGGAAATCAAATTGAATAGCGAAAAAATCATGTTTTTTATTATCAAATAAATACACACATATTCTTTTTTAAGAGACCCATACACTGTCCAAAAAAAAATTGCTGGTATTTTGTGTTTGACGATACAAAATATGGGAAATTAATGTATTCATATTTCGCTCAATACGAAACGACCCGACCACGCAAGAAATCAAATTTTTTGTCACGAACACCGCGTCTTAAGTTGTGTGTGTTCGTGTCACGAAAAAACACAAGCGCTCATTTATAAACCAGAGCTGCCCAGAGAGAGAAAACAGAGAGAAATGTATAAGCGTATGTGTATTCATTTGAATAAAATGCCGACTGATGTTCGGCACTCTGGTGCCGGTTTGAACAGCCTGACTCTAAACCAAACGATCTTATAGTGTTTTCACACTGAAAGTTAAAACCTGGTTTTAACGTTAAAACCATAAACAGCTGATTTTGCATTCACACTGCAAGTTTGTTAAATTCAGGTTTTAACTCACAGGCTGTCTAATAACTTTGCACATAATAAAATAAATCTCTTGCAAAAATGTGTGTTTTAATAACACTTATTGGACAAACTGTACAACAGCAGTTTTTGTTAATACGAAAAACTGAGATATTTCACAATGCGCTCTAAAATGGAAATTATTTTATATTTTGTAAATAAATTTTTTTAAATTATAGAACTTCTTATACAGAATGAAGAACTGCTTGGAAATAAATTTATTATATATAAAAATGCACAAATACCATAATGTAAGATAAACCTTTTATATAGGCAGATGAATGGCAGTCATTATGTCTTTCATTCACTTTCCAGAGTTCAATGAAAATATTTTCTTTATTTTCCTTCCAAAAAAAAACTTTTTTTCCCATAATTTTTTGATTATTGTTGCTGCTGCATCCATTTTTAAGTTGAAAATCTTTCAAGCGCCATCTATTGTTATTCACTGGCATAAACATTATCATCTGCTGTCGGTCATTTTAACTTGGAAGCACTGAATTTATCACAGCGAAAACAAGGTTACATTTCATAAAACCAACTTAAAACGAATTCAAAAATGGTTTTAAGTTGGTTTTCACAACAACAATTAGTATGGTAAAACCAGGTTTTAGCAATTGGCTTTAACATTAAAACCAACTTTTATTAAAACCATGTCAGTGTGAAAACACTATCAGTCAAATTGTTAAGAGCCGATTAGATTTTGAGGCTGATGGTTCAAGAATTATTTAAAACAGTTATGTGCACAAAGTGCAAACTTTTACAAGAGCTTTTTTTCGGTTTCACACCGACGAGAGCACAACAGCCAATCAGTTCTCGGTGATAAGAATGCTTGCTCATATACCCAGAGAAAAAACATCTTGAAATTAATAAATAAAAAAACCATATTGAATTAATAAGAAACATTAACGAAAGTCTAGTCATGTTGAAATTTCATATTTCAATATGGAAAAATGTCAATTAAAACAGTATTAATTTATTAATATTATTTATTTTTACATTTTCTATTATATTGAAGATTATTGAATTAATGTGACGAGTTCTTATTTTTAACTTGCAGCTTTTTCCTGCGTGTACTTTGCAAAGAAACAATAACAAATTTAAGAGCTTTCAAAGCTGTTGTTTAATTCAAATGAAAATATCAGAGTGTGTGTGTTTGAACGTATCTGATTTAAAAAAACAGTTACGGAAAATATCATTTTCGAAAAATTTCGAAATCTGTCGATCCGAATGGTTGCACTATGCTATTTATGTAAGTTAGCTTAAAATCTTTCGAATGCGGCAAATTTGCTTCCGATTCGTTGACTTTTTTTTAGATTATGAGATGTTTACACACATACAAACACACACAAACGCAGACACATACAAATATCATAGAAAATAGTTAATTAAAATTGACTCCCAGGACTTCAATTTCAATTTTGCAAAATGTTTACAATCAGTAACTTCATTAAGCGGAATGTTAAAAAAAACTGACCAGAATTTTTTTTGTAGAATAAGGTTTGTTAAATTTTATTTTTAAAGAAATACCATTTACCCTTTACCAATAATATCTACTACTCATACTCTCCATGAAAAATATTCTATTTGCTCAGAGAAAATTCAGCCATTGAAAAATTAAAAAGCTTTTTGCCAAGTTAACTTTTAAGAGTAAAGGTATACGAAAACTTTCTGGACTTTACTATCCTACAAAAAGCTTTTCCCGGAGTTTTGCCTTATCTATAAAAAAACAAAGTTTTGACATTCAACATGTTATGTTGCCTAAATTGTTCTTACAAGAAAGGAACACACACACACACACGCGCGCAAACAAAGGCAATTTCATACCTCTAACTTTTCATGTGCATCAAGTGAAAATCAGTTTTTCCCGGGTATTCGATAAGTAACGTTGTAATCATTTTTGGCACACGCAAGTTGTTTCAATAAAATTCAAATGTTTTTAAAATATAAAATGAAATATTAATATACAAAAAAATATGGTGATTAAGTTAAATTAAAAAAATATATATATTATAATTAATTTTTATATATCCAAAGATAAAAGTAAAACTAAAATAGAAAAATAAATTAAAATTACTAGCAAAAGAGTTTGATTCCTTAAAAATCTTCTTCAAATTGTGTCTATTGTACTATAAAGTTTCAATTATTGGAATACAAAACCTCATACTAAGTCTTCAATATCAACAATCATAAATTAAACCACAAGGGGAATGAATAAATGTGTGTGTGTGTACTTTGCCATTCCATTTACTTACTGAAGGGTAAAAAATTTTATATATCTAAAGGTACGAAAAACCTGTTACAAACAATATTTCTACACTTTTATCACATTACACTTTCTTGTTGCCACCAAATGAATAATACTCTTCCAGTTGCAGCCCCTCGGGTACGAAATTATGGATATTTTCATTTTAATCATTTTGTTTGTTGAATTGAGGAAAGGCAAAAATATTGTAAATTCATGTTTGTATGTATGTATGTAGATCGCTTGTAACGATTTATATTATATGAAATATGTATATTCATGTTTCTATGTAAATAAGAGAGATTATAAAGCAGACCCACATTTTGGCACAAGACCATTATTATTTACAATATTATTGCCTAACAACTTGTGTGCTGATTTTAATTCATTTTTAAAAGGTAGAGGTAGAAAAAATATTTTTCTTTTTAGATAAAAGGAAAACAGTCGCATCCTTGACACTAGATTATTTTTAGGTATCCTTTCAGAGTGTTTATGCTAACGTCAATACATTTATACACACTTTTATTGTACGTATTTGTAAGTCCCTATTTACACTATGCAAGTCTTATTGCTAAGCTGATTAGTTTATTAGGAGAGAGAGACGGGGGGGAAAATAAACGTTGCTGTTCCCCTCGTCTCTCCCTCCATGAAACTAATCAGCTTAGCAATAAGACTTGCACAGTGTGATTTGGGACTAACAAGAAATTAATAAAAAAATATTTATTATATTTATGATTTGATTGGTCTAAAGTTCGTATCACTCTGTAAGCCAAATTACATGTGATAACTATTAATGAAGAAATAACACCAAAGATAATTTTAAATATTCTGGCAAACACTAGCACAACGGAACAACTATGTTTGAGTTAAAACTTAAGGGCACACCGGGTCGAAAAAGTATTTTTCTCTGCGGCCTGCTTTTAACGAGTCATTAGGGATTTAGTTTAGTTTTAGCTACTTAAAAAAATGATTTAAAAATAATTATAATAAGATATAAAAACCTTTTATCCATATTTAGTATCATAAATTTATTGGACTGCGATTCTACCAGCAAATAAGCAGGAGACTTTTGGCTATAAAATTAATAAGACCATTCCCAAAAATTAGTATTTAAAGAAGTTTTTAACCAACTTCAGGAAAAAAGGTTTGTTACTTCATAACTCGGTAACTTTTACACAAATTTTAAAATATATTTTTTTGTCTAAGAATGTATAACTTCTATTTGGTCGCAATGCCAAGAAAAGTGGGCAGGAGCACACCCACAATTTTTTTTCTTTATTCTTATGATATTTACTGATTCTATAGCTGTGAAACTTATCGCAGACCTTTTTTTCTCGTAATAGCACAATCTGTAATTGGAAGAATGGGCGAACTCACGCCCATTAAAACTTAATATTATATTTCGCGTGCTTCTGTTTGAAAATATTTTACGAAACTTGGCGCACACCCTTAGTAATAAAAAAGACACAATCTTGCGTTAAAAAAGTGCACGGGGATACTCCTATTATAAAGTAATATTATCTTTCACATGCTTCTATTTTACCGATTTTTACGAAACTTGACACACACTATGAGCTTATAAAAAGACAGCAACCTGCATACAAAAGAGTGGGCGGGACTACGCTCATTAAGATTTAATATTATATTTTCACGAACTTGCACTTAACCGATTTTTCCTAAGCTTGGCACACACCATGAGCTGTAAAAAGAATAGAGATGTGCACGCAAGTGTTTTCGGACTCACGACACGCACGCTCACGCAGAAAAATTTTTACTCACGCACTTTAACGCACGAATGATTTTGAAGATTTTCACGATCACGCACGCTCACGGATAAAATATTTTTAATCACGCACGAGTGGTTTACAACTTATCACGATCACGAAAAAGTATATTTATAATATAATTTGCATGTTTTTTGGGTTGAAAAATAGGTTCTTACATATGCATATCTATGTACATATGTATGCTCGTGTTTTTGTAAAATTTACAATGTAAATTTAAATAAAGCAAAGTTAATTTAATATTGTTTGAAATATTCGTATTCGCGGATATCATTTTAAATATTCGAATTCGAATTCTCGTATATCAAAAATTGACATTCCGCATATGTAGTTATGTATATATACATACATAATATAAATGTAAAGGTAAGACGTATGATCAATTAAATAAATGATAATCAAATAAATGAAAAAAGCATATATGAGAAAACATACAAATTTCTAAAATTTTTCTGTTACGTAACATTTTCAAAGACTCCCCCTCCCCCCCCCCCCCCCACCATCACCATAACAAATCATAACAAAACTCGAACCCCACCCCTCCCCTCTACAGCGTTACGTAATATATGGACGACACCTAAAGAAAAAGCATTTTCTGCGGTACAATTCCTCAGTAGTATTGTTGACAAAGGCACTGTTGAATCAGTAGTGTTTCTCAATTGATACTTCCTACAGGGTATCTAAGAAACATACATACTTACAAAGCTGTATGTACCCATTAAACAAAATGCTCCGAATTCGTAAAGAATTCGTAACGATTGGTCGACAAAATCTTCCGATTTCGGCACCGTATGTATGAAATGGTTGACATGACTTCGTAACGATATGTCGGTACGAATTCATTACGATAAGTCGGTACGAATTCGTAACGACGTTTGTAAGCTCATACTACCATACATATTACTATACATACATATATGCATTTATTATTATAAAATAATAATAATTTCCAGGAATGTTATCTCGTGAGATCGTGAGAATTCGTGCGTGATTATTTAAAAAAGCTCACGCACGATCACGCACGAGTAAATTTTTTTCAGTCACGCTCACGCAATCACGCGTGATTGGTTATAATATTTGATTACGAATCACGTGAATCACGCGTGACTCACGCGTGACACGATAAAATCGCGACATTTGCACATCTCTAAAAAAGAACACAATACTGTATTGGAAAAAAGTGGGCGGAGCCATGCCAATTAAATTTTAATATTACATTTCACGTGCTTCCACTCAACATATTTTTACGTAAGTTGGTACACACCCTTAGCCCACAAAAATACACAATCTTGCATTTAAAGAAAGTGGCCGAGCCACGCCAATTAAAGTAAAATATTTTACTTTGTCAAATTTTTCTAAAACTAGCACTCACCATGAGCTTTAAAAAAAAAGAAACAATCTTGCATTCAAAAAAGTAGGCGGTGCCACGCCTATTAAAATGTAATGTTATCTTTCAAATGCTTGTACTTTACCGATTTGTACGAAACGTGGCACATACCTCAAGCCTTGAAAAACGCTTAATATTGGTTTTAAAAGAGGGTATTTTTACTTTTGTGCAATTCCCACGAATTTTGGGAAAAAATTTCGGCTCTCATAATGACAATATTTTCTGCTTAAAGAAAATTGTGCAGGGCAATGCTGATTATTAAATACTTTAGTCCTTTTACTAGACCGATTTTTACGAAACTGGGCCCACCTCGTTGAGCTCTGAAAGTGACGCGATGTTAAATTTGTAAAACCGGGCGGACACTAATATATTTTTTTTTAAGGCAATGAATGTGTACTACTATTCCTAGGTGTTACCGTCTTTAGGAAAGTGATAATAATGGAGAAGACGACTGCTGAAGGAACAGATAGAGAAAAACCTCATTATTTTACAACTCTGTTTTTTGCACGCTTTTTTTTAATAATGCAGCGCTGCAGCGCCTCTGGTTTCAATGAGGCATATTTAATTTTTGAAGCTGTATTTAGTAGCCATTTTATTTATTATTTTACTTCGCCGATGATTCTGCTATACAATACCAACGAAGGAGGGCGTTCTGATTAGGATTAGTATTTGCTGAAGCCGATGTAGTTCAGTGACCAGTCTCTATGCCTTCATCATTTTAACTTTTCTACAACAACTGATACAACCATAAAAAAGATTGGTTGGAAAACGGTTAGTCCAATAAAATATCATTTGCATTAACTATATTTCAGTTCACGCTATCAATTTTCTGTTAATCCAAAAAACAATCCATGTTCATTGCCATAAGGGCATAATTGTAACAAAGATATGATTGTGACAATACTTAAATTGATTGCATCAACCGAGCGTATGCTTTTGTCATGACTAATTAACTGATTGGTTAACCCAACCGAATAAAATATTACGAATTGAATTTTACTACCAACTTTTGGTATTAGCAACTAAAAAATTGTCGTTCTATATTAAAATTAAAATAAAAACTTTTAATCAGTTGCTGTAACTAACTAGAGGTTGAGTTTACTATCATAGTTTATAGCAGCAAATTAAAAAATTAACTTTTGTGATTTCAAAGATATTATGATTTCTGAATTCTCATATGGTTTTTGAAAGTCTGTGCATAAGAAAACAGGTTTGTGGCTTTTCAAAATGTGTGGTTGAAGAAATGTATGTAGATAATATATATAAGAATAACATTTATTTCAAATTCCATACTGTCAACCAATGTTTTCTGTTGCTGCAACTATTGGGTTGAGGGCTATAATTAAAATATAGTGGTACCACAAGAAAATTTCAGTCGCCATAGCAGAATTCTATGATAGTTGCTGCAACCGCCAAAATTCAGTTGGCAACAAATTCGGTTGTCACAACGAATCTGTTTTCTCTGTGTACAAATAAGACACTAAGGCACATCAGAAAAATGCGTGGTGTGTTTATTAAATGACTGTTTGAGAGCGGGCTCGAGTCCAGGGCCTTCGATTTTATACTCAAAATGCTAACTACTTTAGCCAAAATTATATGTACTTCTAATTACTTATTCAGTTTCCACGAATTTTGGCAAAAAGTTTAGGTTCTTATAATGGTAAAATTGTTTACTTAAAGAAGTGGGCGGGAAAATGCTTATTATAGAATAGTTAAGTGCTTCTAATTGAAAGGGATGATGAGCAGCACAAAATTATGTACAAAACTAGTATTTAAATTAATTTTTTTTTTTAATTTAGAAAAAAACTTAATTAATGTTTGAAATATTTTAAAAACAACAGCTTACTTTCCACAACAGTATATATTAATGTGGAAAATACAATGTTCTTGATGCAACAATACCACCCACCAATCATGTCTTGTTCTCTGCTTGGAACAAGCTGCGAATTATACAAATGTGTATCTGTGAGAAACTTTGAAACAATATAAAAAAATGTCGCTAAAGGGTCACTCAGACTATTGTACTTTGTATTAATACATGTCAAAAATTCAAATAATACGTACAAGTGCGATATTGTGAATGCAAAATGTCATAAATAGGGAAAGGATTTTCATGTAAATATGTACATGTTTTCTGTCGTTGGTCGTAGATCAACGTAAATAAAATATCTTTGCGAATCAACAAATTTGTGACCAAATGACATCGATTTGTTAGTGCATATTTTATAATAAATACATATTTTTGCATATTTCATTGTAAATGTATATTTTTAATAAAGGGTCCGCCAGATAACTTTTTTTTTTGAAAATGCTATAAAAAAAGCCGAGTGTAGCTTCGGCTGTTTGGCACGTAGCGCCGTCCTGTTGAAACCAAATGTTGCCAATATCCTCCTCTTCAATTTTTGTGAACAAAAATTTGATAACGATCGCCATTGACTGTAACGGCCACTCCTTGCTCATTTTCGAAAAAAAATGGCCCAATTATGCCTCTGGGCCAAATTCCGCACCAAACAGTGACTCGTTTTGGGTGCGTCGGCTTTTCAATGTATGAGTGCGAGTTTTCTGTGCCCCCAAATGCGACAATTTTGCTTGTTTACATACCCGCCAAGATCAAAATGAGATTCATCTGAAAAGATGATTTTTTTTTTGGCAAAATCGGCATCTTCTGTAAGTCGATCGCAGGCCCACTTAGCGAAGCGAAAACGCATTGGATGGTCAGTTGGCTCGTTTAGCGGAAGGATAAAACTAATTATCTGTCAAATCAGACATGATCTAAGTGTTACCATTCACGAAATAAGCACAAGTTGAAAAAAAACGTTAGATGGCGGATCCTTTACATTTTTTAGTTTTGTCATGCTATAAATCTGATTTTAGTTTTTTTATTAATTGTAAATTATTTAAAAACTGCAGTTTTTACGACTGTGGTAAGAACAAAAAAGAGGAAAACGAGAAAAATTTAAGATCGCATTTTTGGTGATATTATTCGATATTAAAAAACACTGTATGACTCCTTCAACTCATTTGAAAAGTTTAGTACCTGGCTTAAGTCAAGAATACCAATACCATTGAAAATTAAAAAAAAAATAGCAAGTTGGAACCCAAAAATGTTTGTGTAATTTTTTTCAGCGCTCCGCACACATTATTTTTTGCATATATATGCCTAATTGATATTGAGGCACACATAGTATTGCTTTCTTGTTCACATTATAGGCCAATTAGAGGATTTCGTTAGTTTAACACCTCAAATTGAATTAACTAAGGAGGCGGTAAAAAAAAAGTATGCTCTGAAAGACAGAATAAATGAAGAGATAAAAATAAATTAGAAATAGCTAAAAAAAAATTGTGGACTTAAAATATATGCAACAAATTGGATCAATAGTTTTTTTAAATAGTTCTAAGAACGAAAATTTAGAAACTGAATATTCCACAAACGAAATAGCAGCATTTAACGTTCATTTTTATTACACATTTTTTTTTTAATTCGTCAAAGATTTATCTTTGACAATTAAATAAAAACATTTATTAATTCATGTACGTAAATAAAAGTTCGACTGAACTTTATTTTGTGTTTCATATGATTTGAAAAATATTTATTAAAAAGGCATTGAAGCTGAGCTTTTTATGTTTTTGATGCTTTTGCTGACAAAATGTTTGTTAAGAATGTAATGAAGGTGATTTTTTAAAGCTTTTAATGTTATTAAATTTTGAAAAAAGAGTTGATAAATGCATATTTTATCAGTTTTAAATACATATTTTTATATTTTTTTTACTGCATATTTTATGTACGTAAAACGTGATTTGAAATGCATGAAAATTACCATTTTTTGAAATTTTTCGAAACGATAACACTTTTGATCTGATCAGAGTTGTATTATTACAAAATCAAGCAATAGACAAACTAACAAGTCGTCTGTATCTCATTTATCCGCCGTCTATTTTAAAAGGCCGGCACGACCACAGCGTGCATGAAGCTACTCTGCCGCCGGAAGTCAACGATTAATATAGGCATGTTCGTCCCCAAAAGCTGTTTGCTTTATACTTGTGTTTTTAAGTTAATATGAGATGTGACGGTGTGAACTGACAGTTTCACTTTACGTTAGATTTTTTGACAGTCGAAACAAATGTCTTTAGATTTCTTTGTCGTAAAGTATGATGAAAGTCTTAATACATGTATAATAGTCTAAGTGGCCCTTAAGGAAAACTATAAAATTTCAATGAAATGAACTAATTAAATGAAATTAAAAATCTCGCATCATTAATTTATTGTTAAAAGATCATTATTAAAAGTAATTGTAATAGAAATAATAACTTCATAAAACACAAGCGAAAAAAAATTAAGCTAACAATATTTAAAGCAACTGTCAAACAGATCGCTGTTATAAATAAAAATTGTTTGCTCACTTGAGATGAGCAACATTAAAATATATTTGATATACGTGCTGGCTGCTTTTCATGCGCCGGCGAATATTGAAAGGTTGAAATCTCTATGGAATTTTACCAAACTTTTTCCAAGTTTTTCTCTGCTTTTTTTTCTTTTCTTTCGTTTTATTCTTCTGTGGAGTTATGAAAGCACGTAACAATATGTTCGCATTAAATGCCTGACAAGATTTGGTTATTCAGCAATAAAAAAAAAGAATACAATATTCGATTACAGTAATTTTATCTATTGTGTTTAATCGAGGCTTGAAATGTTTTTTGGTTAGTTATATTTGTATGCGTGTGTGAGTGTGTGTGTGTGTGTGCGTGTGTGTATAAATGCCATAACATTGGTCAATCTCTTGTGAATAATCCTGTTTTACAGCAAAACAATTTTGCTTTTCTTGCACAATGCGCAATTAAATTAAAAGAAAGTATGCCCATAACATTTGAAACCATTCGTTGTAGGTGAAAATAACACACATTCATACATATATAAGTAATTTAATTATTATTTTATTTTTCGAACAATTATTAGCGAGCCCACAAAATAGAACTACTCGTCCCCTAAAAACACTTATTCATCTTTATATTGAAACATGAAACGTTTAAAATAAAAATGGTGGCATTCGAAGTCGGCATCATTCAGGTTAGAAAATCTACATTAACCTTCTTATGTGTTTATTTAAGGCCATGACATAAACTATTTTACACAATCGCGCGTCTGGTAAATATATAAAAGTTTATCAAAATTGTCAAAGGACAATCACAATTTATCAGTTCAGGGCTATATTTTTTCATAAGGCGTGCGATTGTGTAGCATAGTGAATCATGGCCTCTATCATTATTTTTGTCACCGAAGAGTCGTAGATAATGCACGTAAAGATGTTTTATTTTGGCACTGGACACATTTTAAGCAAAACATTACGCCATTCTAAGAGCCCAAATTGTTAAACAAGTTTCATTGGAATCTGATAATTAGAAACACATATATGTAAATTATTACTTTTTTACATGCCAGATCATGTCATTTTCAGACTTTTGTCACGTTTCCTAAGAATCGGTTTAGTAGAAGCACGGTCCCGCCCACTTTTTTGTATGCAAGGTTGTGTCTTTTTAGAACCTAATGGTGAGTGCAAAATTAAGTAAAAATCGTTTAAGTACAAACAAGTAAAATAAAATATTTTATTGTGATGGGCACAGCTCCGCCCACTTTATATAATTTGAGATTTTGTCATTACGATAGTACAATTGGTGTGCTAAGTTTCGTTGCAATTCGATTAGCAAAAGTAGATTTAGTCAAAAGAAAAAGTTTAATGGGCGTATTCCAGCCCACTTTTTTTTGGCAATAATACCAAATGGAAGCTAGACCATTTTAGAAAAAAAAATATTTTTTTTAAATCGGTCTAAAAATTACGGAATTATGAATTGGTAACACGCACGAAAATAATTGTCAGCCAAAAAAAAAAAAAAAAAAAAAAAACTTCAATGCAAAGATCTGATAGAAGAAGATAAGAAGTAAGTGAAAAATAAAATTAAATTTTTATCTCTGTCCATTTTTTAAATGCAGGATTGTGTGTTTTTCAGAGCTCAGGGTGCGTGTTATTTCTTTTTAAAAACGCTAAAATTAAACATTAAATTTTAATGGGCGTGACTCTGCCCGTTTTTTTAAATGCAGGATTGTGTAATTACAAAAAGCAAAAGTGTTTTATAGGTTTCGCAGCAATCGAATAAGTAGAATATCATAGAATTAAA
The DNA here is from genome assembly GCA_949987645.1 of Tachina grossa. Lineage (NCBI taxonomy): Eukaryota > Metazoa > Arthropoda > Insecta > Diptera > Tachinidae > Tachina > Tachina grossa. The sequence goes on along the minus strand of OX465277.1, from coordinate 108,974,306 downwards.
CAATAAAAAATTGTGGACGTGTCCCCGGCCTTTTTTTACAATGAGACTAATGGGAAGTTATACTCTCTCAAATTTTTACAATCGGTCTAATATGAGCCCGAGCTATGAAGTAACACACAAAAAAATAGAGACGAATTGTTAACCTCCTTCTTTTTTAAATTCGATTAAAAATAGCTCACTTGGCTCTATTCAGCAGCCTCTCTTAAATCTTAAAGCATCAACCCCAATCAGCTCAATCAGTTACCACCAGTTACTACAACATTTGAATTTTGTGATAAAAAACACTATATATATTTTGCGCCATGTACCCATTACTATTTGTTTAAATAAAAATGCAATCAACAAACTGCGTATTCTCGTGAAGTCACAGCAACATGCAAATGTGGCTTTTAACATTTAGGCTTATGCATTTTTCTGTGTGTGTGTGTGTGTGTTTTTTTAATATTTCATACACACACTGACACACACAGTTTAAGCAGCTTGTAGACAAAATTTGACATTTCTCCGTCATATAAAGCATTTTCATGATATAAGATCGCGATACGTTAATAAGAAGTGAAATAAAACAGTCAAAAAATAAAAGACGCAGTGCAAAAAATTTAACAAGTAAAAAGTAAAAAAGTTTGTTTTAATAAAGGGTAATGGCAAAAGATAGTGAAGGCGAGTGGGTTTTGCCATTGGAATCGGAATTAACGACCGAAAAAATTATTTTGAAAGACTTCATTTTTAATTTGGAGGCATTGCCGGAGCTGTGGGACATTTTTGTGTGACATTTTTTTAATAAACGTTCCGAACAGCACAAAAATAACGTAAATACTGACGCGATAAATAATGAACATGTAGCACACGTTCGTGATCCATCAATCCATTAAAATGGATCGCGATCCAAATATCACAATATATGTATTAGAGAGCTGCGTAAACAGTCTTGAAATGTAAAAACGTCATGATTTTTAAATGTATTCACGTCGCATGTATTATACTAAACGAATAATAAATGCTGTCGTACTATAAGCGAAGCACGATGGATGTATTGGTGTATGTGTATATCAGTTGTAACAAGCGATGTCGCAAGACAGCTTGTTTGTAACAAACACTCAATAGAAGTAATGTTGTTTAGTGTATGCTTGTTATTTTTCATATTGTAGGTTTGAGTGTGTGTGTGTGTAATATTTAGATGGTAAGCTATTATGTGGTTAATCGCATACAACTAATGTTAATGCATGTGTGTGCCTTTGCATGTACGCAGAAAAATAAAAAATCATACACACATACATGCATGACGTTTGTACACGCGCTCATGCGTAGAAAGAAGCAAGTATCACAAATTCTTCCGTCACGAAGTGTTTTCTTCTTTATTCTTATACGTACAATACTCAAATAAATTTCTTGCAAACAGTGTTGTTAACGTTTGTTTTATAAGATTTCGCTCTAGTAAAACATTTGAAAAATCCCTCATGTCTTAAAAGTTCTTATAAGATAGCTTGTGCAGGAGACTAATATGTATGTATGTATATTGAATGTGTAGCAGTGCCCTAAAATATATGATCTCTTGTGACCTGTAGCGTATGATTAACGAGATATGATTTTAAATTAATCATACGCTTGAGCAAAATATATTTGCACACTATATACTAGGGATGCCAAACGGGAAATCCCGAACCCGGAAATCCCGGGATTTGTAAAATTCAATGCCGGGATTTCATTTTCGGGATTTCTTAGGAATTTTTATATAAAAGCTTTATAAATCCTAATTTTCGTTGATTTTAATGTATTTTTTATAATATTTAAAAGTCCCATACAATTTTATACGTACAGTTTTAACAATTTTATGACAATTCGTGACATATTTCTTATAAATTAACAACAAGAGCAAAATAAATTAACTACTTTCTTACGGTTATTTTCATCAAAGGTGCTACAATATATGTACATTTTAGAATTATTTTGAAAACAACAGAAACATATTACCTTTGGAAGGAAAATAACAATTGAAAAATGCATAAGTTTGACAAATTTATTTCGTCTTATTCTATATTATGAGGGCAATTATAATTCAAATTCCACCAGAAATTTTTCTCGGGGAATAATCTCAAACAGTAGCAAATAATAGGGAAAACAAAAAAATCTAATTGGAAAAGGGATAAATTTCTTGCGGAAATTTAGTCATAATTGCAGTGTATAACTATCTGTATGTCGACTCCTCAACGCTAAAAGAATTAGCACTTATCTACTTGTCGGTAACAATTGAGTACTATTGACACCTCCTTACAATTGGAGTAGAATATAATACAAGGCAAGTGAAAACTTTTTGTTGTTGGGTTGACGTAAAAGCGAGAAATATTTATAGAATAATGCGGAGTAATTTGTTTAAAAACTGCTCGAGTGTGTATGTATGTTTTTTACATTGCAGTTCAAAATTATTTTGTTTTTTACTTATACCGTTTAGGTCGTTTTTGATACAATCCTAAGATCAAACCCATTTAAATTACATGGATTTGATAAATTATAGTTTTAGTCAAAAACGACCAACTGAATGAGTTCGACTCAATTATAGTTGTATTCGAGTTGCGGAGTAGAAGGCCAGGACACTAATAAACCATACTCCTCTTAGCGAACGTATGAATACATACATATGTATCTGTTGAACTTGTAGAAAAAAACTTATGCATGAATTTAAAATTTTTCAGTAGAGCAAAAATACTGTTCAAGTGCTCAGGCAAACTTTTAATGTATGTGCCTATAAAAATGTGATCTTTAGACGTAATTAATCGAATTTGATTAGAATAGTGTATACATTTCTTTTAATTTTTCGACATGTTCAGCCTTATTATCGTTGTCATAGTCGTAACGAAATCGATAAAAAAAATTAGATAATGCTTGGTATACATACATATATGTAACAATCGTTATACTTGTTGTTGATCAATCGCAATTAAAGAAACGTTAGTGGATATATTTTTAACCAAACAATATTATTTTTGCAACTCATTTGTATGAAAGTGAATCTAAAAATTTTCGTAAGTCAACTTAAGCGGTAGTGCTAAAAGTCCACCGATATGTATATTCGTTTTGGTTTAGATAATAGATAAACATTTATATTGAAAACATTAACAAGTTTTCATATTTAGTTATTGTTTTCACTATAAATTCTCTAACATCAAATGTGATTAAAAATGGATGAGAAAAATTCTTTTGAATTTTATTGAAATTGTTCACTTTAAAGACAATTGTGCAATGATAAATTATGAACATAAAACCTTTTAAAATGCTTTAATTTGTTATTAAAGTAATATTTATTTAAAAAAATAATTTATTTTACGAAAAATATTTAGATCCCGAAATCTCGAAAATCCCGTGATCCCGAAAAATTCCGGGATTTTCGGGATCGGGATTACAAAATCCCGATTCCCGGGATTTCCAAAAATCGATCCCGATTGGCTTCCCTAGTATATACATATGTGATCTTCTCCGAGAAAAGGGACCTAAGGTGTCAAAAAACGGGTTTGGACTTAAGAGTGGATTCTGGTACCTAAAAGGGTGTATAATGAGATAAAATAAGTTAGGTTTCTGATAAAAATTTATTTACCCCATAAAAACGTACAAAACGAACTTGGGAAAATCGATAAAAGTGAGAAAAACATTAAAGGCCTTATTCAGAAAAAAATAATTTTGGTTTACAAAACGTTTAACAGACAAATTTCCATACATAGACTTTATACATAACTTTATAATAATTAATAATTATTAACTTATTAATTAAATAAATAAATAAATTTTTCTGAATACGGCGGTAAAACTTTTTTTTTTTTTTTTTTGTCTCAAATTCATTTTCACACACTAGGTCTATTTTGTCGGAGAAGGTCACATATGTTTAAAAATGAGCTAGTGATCTTCCACGAAACTATACCACTGATTCTCCTAAATAAAAAAAAATTATTTCGATTTTAAACAATAAAAGCTTTTCCAAATTTATTGTCATGGCAATCGTGAATAATTGTTCCTTAAAATGTGTTAGCTTTTTGTATTCCTCTTATCATGAATAATATTTTTCACACTGATTTTTTTTCATATTTGCTTTGGTTTTTTTTTCACGTTATTTTTGCAGGCGAACTGAATTACATACATACACACATACATATACGTGCCCTTAATTATGAAAGTGGTCTAAGATATATATTTGTTTGGTCGAGCTAATTAGTAGATTACATTTGAACGAATCAGAAAATATTTTTATAAAATGTAACAGTTTAATTTAGAGTTGTACGTGTCTCGAGCAATATAAATATAATTAATAGTTATTAAATATTTGTTGAATTTTTTTTTAATATTTATTTAATATTTCGAAGCAAAAATGCATATGACTTAGACCACTTTCATAATTAAGGCCACATATATGTATGTATAAATATAATTTAACATCAGCGATATTTATCTCCTGTATATATTCAAACACACTATCAGAATACCAAAACTATATTATTTTGTGTATTTTATATTGAAAATAACGAATTCCAATATTTCGCACCCCACCCTCTATTATTATTAATTTTTTTTTATGTGAAAAAATACATTGATTTCCTTATCTTACCCAGATACAAATAATAATTTATTCATTATAATTTATTAAAGCAAATTTATCGGAAAAAATGTTTAAAACTTCCTATTAAATAAAAGAAGGGGAGTGTGAACCACATAAAATATAAAAGAAAGCAACAAATTTGCAACAGCGATGAAATATTATTTTGCTTTGCCTCCATTTTCTTGTTAATGGGAATAAATGAAATGGAATAATATGTAAGTAAATATATATCAAAGAAAAAGAAAGGATATTTATCCAGGTTGCCTTTTAAATAAATCAATAACGAGCTGGACAGTAATTATGTAAACGTTATTCTGAATAAAATATCGATTTATATAATTTTTTGGGTTCGACGTAGAGATTTCAAATATATATTTGATTTTTAATCGTGATGAGTTGGGCGAATAAGAATGAGATTGTTTGTTAACCAAAGCAAAACATTTTATAATTTAAATTCTTTCACAGAAAAAAGTATGCACCAATTAATGTTTTTAATTAAGAATTTAATTGCTTCAATTCAATTTTTACTTATACTCGTATTAATTAGTTTGAGTGAAAAAACTTAATTGATATTATCAAATTGTTTATAGGTGAAAATTCAATTAATTTTAATTAACTTTTTAATTGAAATTACAAATATTTTAATTGATATTGCATTCATATTACTTTTTTGTGTGTTCTTACAGAAAAAAAAATCGTGGGAATTATTTGATGTATTGTATTAAATAGCAATTTTTTTTTATTCAAAATATATTGAAATCGATGATTGAGGGGTTTAGCTAGATCATATGCGCATTTCAATGTTGCTAATGCAGATCATCAGGGAGCCTTTACCCAAAAATTTCTTAGAAGAACTAGAGTTATTATATTATAAACTTTCATTTAAACAACTGAGAAGTTCAACATATGTATGTATATCAAAGTTGAAACAAGAACGTTTTATTTTCTGAACATTGCTACATCCGCTGACTTTTTTCAGCTTGAATTCATCCACGATTCATCATTGTGATTTCCGCCACTGGGTTTGTGTGAAAAGCCTCGAAGTTAACATCGTGGTATTTTCAGCAGTGAATAACTGAACATTGTGTATCGAAAAGTTCTTAATATTAGTGTTGAGTAAATAAATTGTTCTGCTGCATTTCTATTTAATTGTGCATTTCAAACTTACAAAAACAAACAGACAAGAAAGTAACAAGATGAAAATTTCTTTTGAAATTAAATAATTTTTTTAATTAATCTTAAATTCATTAAGACCTGTGCAAATCTCTAAAGCCTTATTGCCACAGATAAAATAAAATCAAACTTTGAAAGACAAAATGTGTTGCGAATTTATAGATTAAGACAGAAACCAAAAGTGGAAGTTTTCTTTGCCGCCTTGTGTTGTTATTATTATCTGCAATTAAAATAATCGTAATCATTAACACAATTTTAATATTACACAAGATATTTTCTCTTAACAGGCTGATTCATATGTTTGCTAAAATTCCTAATACGAGTACAAATTATTATATATTGTTCCATTGTGCTTCCTATGGGCATTTTCGTTTTGCCATTTTTTTATTGTTATATATGTATTTTAATGGAAATGAATGTAACAAAGAACAATATACATTTTTTTTTGTATCTTCTAGAGAACCTTATTAGAGAGCTTTGTGTGCTTATTGCAATTATTTCCTTAAGGACCAATAAAACATACATAAATTTAATGAAAATTTATACATAAATACATACATACATACTCGTATATATACGCAGATATATTTTCATAGAATATCAGAGAAAATTCATAGGGAAAAATTTAATGGAATAAATATTCAGCAGTAAATGATAAATCATCAAAGAAAACAACAAAATTAATCAGTAGATAAACATATACAACCAAAAAAGTTTTCCCTTCTTTCGTACCACAACTACCATGAATTATAGCATATTTAATTAGGGAGTTCTCAATAGAGTTTTAAAATATGGAGTCTGTTCGTAAATGCATCATTGCGCTGCAAATAGAAATTTAAATGTTCTAAACTGGTTCACTGAAGTAGATAACGCTCAAAAATATAGATATGTCAAATATGGTGTACAAACATGATTACTACTAAGACAGATTATAAGCGAATTTGTATTGCATTTTAAGTAAAAGTTTGCCCGTATGATGCAGAGCAAGCGTGATACATTTACGAACACACCCATGTTTTAGTATTACAACGTTTACACTTTAACTCATTAATATGGTTTGCCAAGTTTGATCTTGTTTTTTTTTTAATCAAATTTAATACCAAGAGTGAAACTCAATATGGCAATATTGTAATGTCAAACTAAACGAATTAAAAGATGAAACCGAATAAAGGTGCAATTAGACGTGCCATAGCTATAGCCATAGCGATAATGCCATAACGATAACCATAACCATAACCATAACCATAACCATAACCATAACCATAACCATAACAATAACCATAACCACAACCAAAATTCAATTGGTTTCTATTGTAATGGCTATGGCATTATGGCGAGTCACCTATAATCAAATACAGTGTTGCCAATAAGTTTGGTTTGAACAGCTGTTTTCTATGGTTATAGTTATGGCACGTCTGATTGAACCTTAAGTCTGTAACTTCAGGCAAAATCGTTGTCAAATAAATAAAGCCAATTAATAAAATCTACGGTAGTAACTTTAACTCTCATTTTTGTTTTAATTTCTTTTGTACTTATTTTTTTTTTTTTTTGTACTTTTGTTCACAAAATTTATGACATTTAATAAAGGTATGGTAAAATTTTTGAGGGAATGACTATTTATATGTGAGAGCATAATATAAAAACCCTCTCTAAATAAAATGGATTCTATCTCACGACTGCTTTCTGGGGCTGCTTTATTGTGCCAATTTGTATGGAAAATGTGTTTATGCCTGAATTGTGTTCAATCATTAAAACTGTCAGCGCAGCTGTAGTAGTTGACCAAAAAAATATGCGGCGGCGACTAAGCAAAATATTTGACTACTAGCCATCGGTTTTGTAATTTTAGTACTTCAATATACTGTGTTTTACATCGTTGCCTGCTCACATTGACAATTTTAAGATGACACAATGTTGCCACATTAGAATTTTAAGATACTCATTGTGAATGACTTTGAGTTTGTTCATCTATTGTGAGTTAAAATTGTCACAAATCATGTTGATATAATAACTTAAAAGCTTTAGAACTCATAATAATAATAATAAATAAAAACGTTCAATATTTATATAACCAAACACACAATATTTGCTTTATTATAATAGTTATAGGTTGTTAGACCATTAATCATAAATATTGTAATATAGCATCATTATACATATATGTACGTACAATATACTTAAATAAATAACGAACTTTTATACACATTTAATGCCCACATTTCCCCTAAATCATATTAAAGTTATTGCGTTTGTTAAGTGTTTGTGGAAATTTTATGTTACAGACAGACCACGGGTCCTCATACAAATATTAGAGAAAACTTTGATCGGTACATAATTGTAGTTGTCAATAACTTTCCACAACAAAATAGAGATTTCGAAATAAAAGTTTATTGGCTTCTAACACGAAGTTCTTGTGTTATACTTTTAAGAAACTTTTTAAAAGAAAAGAAAAATATATGTACATGAAAAATTCTAATCAATTGAGTTATACCTTCCTGATTGATATTACATTTTTCAACATTAATATCTTTGAAAATAAAAATCAATTTTTATGGCATCATTAAATTAAATGTTACAACGTTTTTTGTACTTAAAGCAGGATATGGCAACATAATATTCTGCTGCGGTACAATTCCTCAATATTCATTCCCATGCAGGTAAACGAAAAATGTTAAAAGAAAATGTTCTCAAATATTTCACAATGGGCCTAGATGGTAAAAATTTTGGTATAATATTTAATATTGTGATTAGACCCACATAATTTTTGTTACTTAGCAGGCCATACTATATATTTTGACGTTTTATGGGTAGAACAAAAAATTTACTACCAGCGGATAATGTTTTTATTTGAGCTCAAAAGCACAACACCATTATTTTGAAAGTAAAATGTATTTGTATGATTGAATTTGTTAAATTTTTGTGCACGTAATTCACAATAACATTTTGAGAAGTTTTTTAAGCACCCCTCAATTGTGAATAACAAGTAGAATTGTTACTACCATGAAATATTTATTCCCCTCGAAGGGAAAAATTCTATGGTGAATCTCCCGTGAAAACTTGTTCACGCTGTCAATTCGCAGTGAATGCAAAAAAAAACGGGAAGAATATTTGTAAGTACGTACGTAATTCAGAATAACATTTTGAGAACTTTTCTAAGCAACCCTATTGTGAATAACCAGTGGAATTGTTGCTATCGTGAATTTTACTTAATAAATTTTTCACGCTTTCAGTTCGTATTGAATGTGAAAAACGGGAACAATATTTATTTAGAATCAAACAAATTTAACGACCTGTCCTACGATGTCACCAGAAATCGTTCGATCGACAAATTGTATTGCAAACAACAATAACATCAGAAAATTTGTTGTTGTTTTCAATATAAGTATTCGATCGAACGATTTCTAGTGACATCTTGTAAGTTGTTTTACTATAAAATTGTCTTTTTAAATACTCTTGGTGCAGTGGAAAAATTTTGTACCACCAGAAAATTTTCTGTGTATGAACGAAAGCGATTCAAGATCCATAAAAAAGGTGTTGCAGGGAATAATTGTTAATAATTGTGCACTTTATTTATTAATCTTGTACTAAAAATAAATATTTATAACTTTTAATATTATATTGGAAGGAAAATGTCGCCTGAAATCTACGGATCGAATGGTAAATCTCCGAACTCTCGAAAGCATATTTCGAATATATTTATAATCGTATAACACAATTTAATTTTTGCGAATAAATACATTTTTTTATTCGAATCGAATTACATGATGACCATTTTAATTTTTTGAAGTAGAGGAAGGTTTTTATAAATAAATTCAGTAAAGTGCGACTTTGACTCAAACACGAAGGGTTCCGTACGGAAACTACAACCATATGTAATACTATAAGGGCCATTTGCTTTATAAAACCTTTGCATTGCATTATAAAACCTTCATTTATTATTTTATTATCCATTAAATAATATTATTCTTGATAACAATAACAATAAAAAATTCAACTTGCAATAATGCAAAGATATTTATCGAGCAGACAAAATCGTACCTTTAGCTAAAGGCAAGTTGTCAAAATGGCCCTAAGAATGTTAGCCTACATAGTCGTATGTCTTAGCTGATGTAGAATTTTTTTTTAATTTTTTTCGGTTTTTGGCAATTTTTTTTCAGCAATTTTTTTTAGTTTTTGAGCTTTTTTTATTTTTGGTGATTCTTTTCTGTTTTCTGCGATTTTATTTCTTCGGTTGCTTTTAGTCCTAGCGATTTTTTCGTTTTGGCGATTTTTTTCCTTTTGGCGATTTTTTCCTTTTTGATGATTAGTTTCGTTTTGGCGTATTTTTGGCGTTTGGTGATTATTGGTCCTTTTTTGACGACTCTTTTACGTTTGGTGAGTTTTTGCATTTCAGCGATTTATTTTATTTTTGGTGCTATTTTTCAAGTAAGCGCTTATTTTTTTGACGATTTTTTCTTTTGGCTTTTTCTTACTTTTGGGATTTTATAGTTCTAGTTTTTTTTTTTGTTTCAAGATACAACAAGTCGTTAAAATTATTTTTACCATGGACATTTTGTTTCTACCGCTAACATTGCAATCGATACCACTGTGCTTTCCCTTGCTTCCTATGCTTTACAATTTTATGTTTATTACCATTGAATTAATCATTACAACAAAAAAGAAATTCATGTCCAATAAAGAAATTCAATGTCTAACATAAAATGATTGCTTATTATTATACTCTCATGCTTAAAACTCTAACTCGTAAACATTTTAAATGTTGGCGAAATACTCATAAATTATCGTACTTGATTGGATATTCCTAAACAAAACTAAAAACAATGTTAATCTTCTTGTCAAGCATTACTTAAACGACTTGAATTTTATTACTTCCTACTAATATTCCTTTGTTCTTTAATATTCCTCTACTCTTTTTGTGTAAATTTTGCTGGTTATATAATTTATTGTCTTTGTTGTTTAATAAGCCGTAATATAACTAACAAGTATTACAGCGAGCTATATTTTGGTGAGCCTTAACATACATAACGTTACTTTGTTAAAGAAAGGCCCTAACTAATTACTTTTTTTGAAATCGAGACTTTTGAATTTTTCGATATATTAGATGCTCTTCAATCGGAATATACAAAAAAAAACTCGATTTAAAAAAATAATAATAATGAGTTGGAGCCATTCTATATTAAGAGGTATGTATATGGTTGCTCCATTTGACAAATCGATTAACTCCATAAAGGAAGCAATAGAAAGAAGCAGGATGACTAAAAAGCATTTTTTATTATAAGAAATTTCATAGAAATTAGAAATTGTAATTTCGTGTACTTGTGTACATTGCTTGTATAAGATTTATTGTCTTCAGCAGACGTCCATTTGCCTATAATGCCAACCAACTTGCGCTACGCTGTACAGAGTCGAAGGATATTTTGAAGTCGAGGAATATCAAGAGTGGTTGTGTGATCGAGCCCGGTATCGAACGGTCATTAAATAACAATACCACTCATTTTTCTGATATACCTTAGTGTGCCTTTGTATGAGTGGTTTTAGGAAAGTTCAAGTCATGAAGGCATAGCATTCAAGTTCTAATGTAACATGACAGCTCTTTCATGGGTATTCTGTAGCAGAATCATTTGCGAAGTAAAATAGCCAAGAAAATGGCTACTAAGCACAGCTTTAAAAATTTAATACATCTCATTGACACCAGAGGCGATGTAATACTGAATTATTAGAAGCGTTCAAAAACAGAAGCTTTCATCTATCTCTTCCTTCACCACCCGTCTTCTCTATCACTATCCCTTTCCTAAAGAAGGTAACACCTAGTAATAGTAATAGACATTCATTGCCTAAAAAAAGAAGAGACACCCGGTTAGAGCTATGCTGCTTAGCTATATAAAAATGTGTGAAATAACAATGCAATAAAATTATATTATATGATGATGTCAAATTCTCCTCAAATATTTCAAAACGTTTCTACTGATTTCCCATTATTTTCTTTTCTAACTGTATGCGATTAACCGTCGGGTGTTTATGGTTTGCCGCAGTAATAATGTACTCTTAATATACTGTGCAGCAAACCAGTAACCAATAGACGTAATGTATTGTTTGTGGCCGGCGGCGGCTGTTAGCCGGCTTACAGCTGATCGGGTTCATTTTCTGGTTTGTGCTCATGTACAAAAACAATACAAAAACAAATTGAGCAATCGTTATCATTTTTTTAGTACAAAGAAATCAAAACAAAAATATATTTATAACTGTAATATTATCGATTATTTCTATTACGAAAATCCCTTCTTAACTCCTGTATCGCGCCATAAAGAGCATAGCTCCAACTACAGGAAATATACAAATGTTCTTTATTTGATTTCGAGTGTGTCCATTTGCTCTAAGAGGACAAACGGTTTCACAAACCTGCTATTGTACGTTTTTAGAATTCCTTATAGTCTTTTTACAGCACCTCTGGTGGTAAGTAGATGCATTAATTGGCCATTAAGACCTTGTATGGATGAACACCCATAAAAATCTTTGACAAATTTTCTGTTCTGGAAAACTTATCGGTTCTGAATATAATGCCCAGCAAAGCTCTGCTAAAGGCGCCTAGTGAGAGGATTAGCTGTGAACTGATCTTCGACAGGAGATTCAATGTCACAATTCTGGTTAGGGCAATGTGGGAGGAAAAGGGTTGGACTGTGGATTAAAAAAGCTTATGCTGATATACATACATACATGGGCGAATAGCCTACGGTATTTAAGGTAGAAATACAGGCATTGACCAAGTTTGTTTACATGCATTTAACTAGGGACATTAAAGGAGCGCATAAAGCTATTTTTTCCGATAGCCAGGCAACTCCTAAGTCCCATCTTTTATGGGAATTCCCTTTTTAAGATTGTTTCAGAGTGCTTTGACACACTAAAAAAGCTGTCAAAATGGATCAACGTTTCCATTTACTGGATATCCGGCTACAGCGGTCATCAAGGTAACGAGAAAGCGGATGAATTGGCCATGAGGGCCTCACCTGCTTAGACAAATTTTGTAGCGTAAACTGGTCGGCTGTCATCTCTCTGATCAAAGAAAATGTCACATCGATACATAAAACGTGGCTGGTTTCTTCTAGTTTAAGGCAGAGCAAAGCAATGATGCTGATATGATGATTTTCATATATTGACATCCTGAACTTCAACAGAAACGATTAAGGGTTTATAACGGAGTTTCTTTCTGGTCACTTTGGACTGAACTACCCTCTGTGGAAAAATGACCAAGTTCGTTCACCATTTATGCTTAGAAAGCGATGAGACATAGGCACACATTCATGTAACAGTAGAAGGCGTGTTTTTCATTCCAAGTTCCTGTATTCAGATGATATTAGACGGGCTTCTGCAACCTATGTGTTAACTTTCATAAAGAGAGTCATGCTGAGCTTTATTTTATTAGCGGAACTATGGCATCACAAGATCCACTATTTTCCCCTATTCTAATCTATTCTACTTTAAGCTATGTAGCTACTATTTTATTCGCTATTTTACTTTGCTGCGGTTTCATTGCTGCAAATATTTACGAAGAAGCATAGACAATAATTTATATTAGAAAAATATATGACGTTGATATAACTCAGCAGAGATCGAACTCTAGCTCTCAAAGACCGTGGTTTGCTTTGTAGTCAGCGATATGACAACCTCCTTTGAAGCCGACAGTACCAGTTTATTTATTATAGTCTGACTGAATACTGGATCATACAAGATCTTTGGATACACATTTTCCAATTGACGTCAGATTCTGATTTGTTTTCATTTTCCGTTTCAAATGAAATAGATACAGTATTATGTTTTTTGCAATATTTAGTGATTGCGATAACAATAATAAGTATAATAATAATAATAATAAAAATAATAACAATAATAAAAGTAGTCAAACAAAATGATAGGTAGCCAATATCCGCCATTGAATTTATAAAAACAGCAATATGTATTAGCAGCTGTTATTGAAGAAATAATAACACTTTGTGTATGCAGCACCAACGAGTAATAAAATATTTATTTATTTCCTTCTTCAAGGACGAGTAAATTTAACATTAACATACCCACAAATCCAGCATGCTTAAAGCACAAAGCACTTGAACAGGAAGCGTATAAATAAATTCAATGTATAGAAAATAATAATAAAACAAAATTTCGCTTTAATAAGTCATTCCCTAGGGCAATATGACTTGGAGGAAAATACGAGTAGCACAGCTGATAAAAATCTAATAAGAAAACTAACTATACACAAAGAATATCCTAAAGCAAGACATAAAGGCAAGAGAAAAAAAATCATTAATCATCAAAACAATACACGATAGATAAATATACCAACAATGTAAGAATGACAAGCAATGTAAAATAGGCAGGAAGGATATGGAAGAACACCCATCGCCGATACTGGCTCACAAAAAATTAAATCACATAAAATTTTTCATCTCTTTAAAAAATAAAAAATGTGCCATTTTCACAATTCCAATGAATACTCACTCGCTTGCAACAGAGGAAAAATATGTTTTTGTGAAAGTCATTATACTCTACAGCAAGAATGGTATAAATGTGCCCTTAATTGTTAAAAAAAAACTTCAATAAATATTTAAAAAATATTAAATAAATTTATATTAATCGAGACTAGAACAACTCTAAATTAAAATGCTGCATAATATAAAAACATTGTTTCATTTGTTCAAATGTAATATACTAAATATCTTCACCAGAGAAATATATGACTTAGACCACTTTCGTAATTAAGGGCACATATGTATATGAGTTAATTATTTCGTTTGAATTGCAGCTTTTGTATTGGACAATTTAAATTTATTTATTTAATGAAACATATCGAGCAAAAACCGCCCAAAAAACAGCTTAACCAACAAATTTTCTGGACTTCATTTGTTTACGATCGCAAATAATCGATTTTGTAAAAAAAAATAAAGTTCGAATATTATGTCACTTAAGCCTTTTTGACGGCTATGGCGCGCTATCAGTATGTACATATTAGAGACCTGAGTAAAAGGTCTTTAAATGTAAATACGTCATGATTTTTAAATGTATTCATGTCGCATGTATTATACTAAACCAATAATAAATGCTGTCCTACTATAAGCGAAGCACGATGGATGTATTGGTGTACGTGTATATCAGTGTTAACAAGCCGTGTCGACAAGACAGCTTGTTTGTAACAAACACTCAAAAGAAGTACTGTTGATTAGTGCATGCTTGTTATTTTTCATATTGTACGTTTGAGTGTGTGTGTAATATGTAGATGGTAAGCTATTATGTGTTTAACCGCATTCAACTAATGTTAATGCATGTGTGTGCCTTTGCATGTGCGCAGGAAAATAAAAAATCAGAAACGCATACATGCATGACGTTTGTACACGCGCTCATGCGTAGAAAGAAGCAAGTATCACAAATTTTTTCAGTCACGAAGCGTTTTCTTCTTTACTCTTATACCTACAATACTGAAACAAATTTCTTGCAAACAGTGTTGTTAACGTTTGTTTTATAAGATTTCGCTGTAGTAAAGCATTTGAAAAATCCCCTCATATCTTGAAAGTTCTTATAAGATGTCTTATGCAGGAGACTATATGTCCAAAAATTAAATTTTTTAGTAGTTGCTACCTAAACTGTATTAAGCATCATTCCTAGGAAGTTCACATGTTCTAGAAAGTTGTTTATTAAGATCTTAGGTACATTTGTGTAGTTGATTTTTTCCTTGAATTTTGAACGGTTTGTTACCTATGGACCTGAATAGGGGAAAAATGTAAACAAAATCGAATTTTTTTAAATTTTTCGCGTTTTTGAGTTTTTTCTATTTTATATGCTGACAATTTTTGTTGTTTTGCAACTTTGCCTTAGAGAGTATATCAAAATTTCGAACGGTTTGCAAGTTATGACTCTGATAAAATGCAAAACTGACACTGAGGCCCCAAATCTTTGGAGGCCCATAAAAAAGTCCATGACTTGGGGCAAAACTGTGAGACACGTGTCTTTTTTTTATATCTTTTATCATGTAGTGGTGTCCATATATGGTTATATTTCCATTGCTTAAAAAATTACACACAGTGTAAGTAATATCATTTATTTTAAATTTGTATTTGTAATATGCTCATAGCCTTAAGGAAACAACAACTCACTTAAATATCTGCGAGTTGTTGACATTAACTTTGCAACGAAAGTGCCAACTAAAGTAACAAAATATTATCATAATATTTGCAAACTACTTGTGGTGTATATTAAATACAAACAAACATATACATATGTATATGTACATAAACAAATGTTTTTCATCATGCTTTCATATACATGTAAAAACATATGTACTTATGGATATGACCATGTAAATTTGACATCCTTAATGTGTGTTATTAAAGCGTTAGGTTGTATCTGCATGAATACTTTTCTGCGAATGATATTGCATCATATACCTACAATAACCCAGCTGTTCATTCGTTACATAGAAATTTTCGCTTGCTTTTTTTATGCCGTATTTAACATGTGGTTGTCATTCTTTGCTACTTTTACAAAAATTCTTCAAACCGGACACTTACCGTATTTTCGTGCGGTCATTCTTTTATTTTAATGTTGGAAACACAAAATTAGAGGGGCCCGGTTATGGAAGGTGTCCGTTATGAGAGGTTTCACTGTATACTCCTTTCTAAAAGATTTTGAATGCATATTTATATTCTTAATTTCAATTTAATTGTTTTCTTATTATTACCTGACAATTCGTAAAAGCACATTAAAAGATCATAGATTATTTAAATATTTCAAGAGAAATTTTATAGAATTTTTTTGTGATTTTCCCTTATTACAACATTTTTTCTTTAATCTAGGGCCAAAATATTGTAGTTGAAATCGAAATACGGCAACCAAGATAAGGCACAATAAGTCCGTGACTTTTTGTTTTTCCAGCTTTTTAACTGAAAGGGAGGGCAACACTGCTTCTGTCAGTTGACTCCTTTAAAAGTTTTAAAAAGGCTGCGCAGTTATGTTTGTATTTGTGAGTGATTTGAAAAGAAAATGGAAAACGAGAATTTTATATGCTCATCAAGCATAATTTGTTTTTTGCGAAAAATAAGCTAATGCCGAGTATACACTAGGACATTTGGTGACATCGCAATAGGCTATACTGGTAGGAACGTTTGTCATTTCCGGTATTTTCAGTTGTCTGGCATTGCTTTCCATGAAAAAAAAAACATAATGGAAACGGCGTTATACACATTTTAAAAATTACAACACAAAATGGCAACACAAGAAATGCCAGATGTGTACTCGGCATAAGCTTCATAAATAATATGGAGACTTTTTACCATGAGATTGAAAGTGAGAAAGACTACTGAAGCCATAGACAACTCACATGACCCAGTCATTTCCATTTTGAAGTATCACTTGGGTAAGAGAAAGCTTTCCGCAGTATGGGTGCCAAACATCAACCATAAACGTTTTCATATAAAAACTTCGCAGGGATGATGGACATTGTTCAACCGACAAAAATGAGATTTTCATACTTTGAAATATAAAACATTTTTTGAACTTTCAAAGTTTGAAGAAGTTTTTCGGGTTTTAAACTTTTGGCACTTTTCAGGGAGCAACGTAAATTTTCTCAAGTCTGAATCTTCTTTTGATGGTTTAGGCGATCCTGAACTAATTGAATATAAGTAGTAGCATCAGCAGGATAATAAGCAAGGAGAATTCACATCAGGTGATCTCATTTCAGCAGACGATGATCAACTGCTAATTTCTGTAGTGTCCAGTGGAGTTTATAATTTTTTGACAGCAGGAAATTTTACAATAACATATCGCGCCATAAGCGCCAAAAAATAACTTAAACGGCATAATTTTCGATTTTTTTTTTTTTTGACAAAAATCGCTTATGTAAAATCGTAAATAATCGATTTTCGTCATAAAACAAAGTTCGAAAATTATGACGCTTAAGCTTTTTTAGCAGTTATGGCTCGATATGTACATGTCTTTTCTGCAGAGTTGCATATCATATCAAAATAAGTTCACTTCATTGAATTAGCCCTGGTAATAACGGAAAAGCAAAAATATAAAAATATTTATATAAAGCAGAAACCTACATCAACTGACACCACACACAGTGGACAAAACACAGAAGAACGCTGATGATGAAGGTTTAGTGGCCTTCGAAAACGGCTAGCTGTTCCGTTCAACTATGTGTTGTCAGAATATTTACAACTAAAGGTAGAATTAGTAAAATCGTATCATTCTACTTTACAGCTTGCCGTATCGTTCAACTTTGTGCACAAGTTATAGAAAATGTAACAGTTTGCATAGCACATTTTTTTGTCTGGCATTAAATGCGGCGTTTTTTGACATTCGCTACAGAAAAATCTGTTTTCTGTAGATTCCGACGTCAGCAGTGCTACCACCACATATTTTATAACTAGTAACATGCATTGTACATGGTACGGTTTTTGTCAGCTGACACGCAACATCACGATACGATTTTAATAATTCTACCTTAACTTTGGTGTTATTTGTTCATTAATAATTATCACATGTAATTTGGCTTAAAAAGCGATAAAAACTTTAGTCTATTCAAATCATAAATATAGAAACAAATGAAGTTCGAAAAATAATAATTAAATTAACAAAAGCAACTATTATTTTATGACAATTTTTTTTAACCAGCAGCTACTCGTATTGTGAATACCCTAATTGTTTTCCCTAGCGGAATTCAGTGTTCGTATGAAATTTAAAATACATTATGATTTTAAGCATCTAAGAGCGTCCTTATTAGTTTTAGTAAGTAATGCGTTTTGAATTTGGATGAGAAAAATTTACAAGCAACAATTTTTGGCTATTATATTTTTACTTTTATATTAAAAAAAAAGCGTTATATAAAAACTAATTTATTACTAAATATATATTAAAACTTACATGAAATTGATGTTGGCGACTTTTGGCGATTTTTAAAGTCAATTCGGAAGAGATATGAAAACCCTGGTCTATTATTCAATTCAAAAAGAGACAAACAGAGACTCTCTGAGAGTATTTGTTTGTATTTTGCTATTCTTTTGTACCAATAGCCCTTTTAGACACGGGAAGTTTACTTTGCAGTCTTTATTCAGCTGGAAAAAAGACAGAAAGATATAGTATTCCTCAATCTGTTTTTTACACAACTGAATTAAGACTTTTCAAACTAAACTTTGCGTGCCTAAAAGGTGTAAAGCTCTGGTAAATAAATTCAGCTAACACCGGCGTCGCCAAATGTACAGATTTATCTGTATTTAGCAGTTTTTTGAGCTCTTGAGTAGTCTTC
This sequence comes from Tachina grossa, assembly GCA_949987645.1. Classification (NCBI taxonomy): domain Eukaryota; kingdom Metazoa; phylum Arthropoda; class Insecta; order Diptera; family Tachinidae; genus Tachina; species Tachina grossa. The sequence continues at coordinate 108,955,260 of OX465277.1, read as the reverse complement.
CAGTTTTTTCTTATCTGCTTTTTTAATTTACAGTTTTTACAGTTTTCTGCTTTCTCTTTTTTTTTACTTTTCAGTAAAGTTTTCAATTTCTATAAATATTTCAAATCATCAGTAATTATTATTTTGTTGAAAATCTCGGAACGGAGCAAGCAATAAGGAAACTGATATTTTTTAAACTATGTAAAAGATCTACAGTAGCCAACCGTCAATACCGCTACTATATTTATGGTTTGATTTTTTTTTGTGGTAATATTTTTTATTATCATTTACTTACTTTGCAAACATAGATACATATGTATGTACCATGTATAATGGGGTTTTCTTTTCTGAGCAATATGCTGCATTTATGTTGCCTTTTACATTTCTTTGTGTTCTTTTCTGAAAAGTATGTATTATTTTAAAAATTTAACGCGTTCTTTTCCCATGATGTTACCCTTAAAAAGAAGAAAAATGCTACATGTTCAACACTCATTTTCATTAAAGGGGCATGAGTGCAGCATTATATTAACAGCTGTTTTTATTGTTGCCTATGAAAAAAATAAATCATTTTCTAGTTCGTGATTGTTTTATGCCGAAACTTGCTGGAAAATTGTTCTTTTCTTAAAAATCAGGTGAGCTTTTAAAAATGTTGCCAAATCACATGTAGCATATATGTTACACTTTTCTTTTAGAAAAGAAAACACCATAAGTGTACGTATAAAAAATATACCCTGTCGAAAATTACGTTAATTTTAAACTAACTTTAAGCTAACTTTGTCGCAACTAGTACTGACTGACACTTGGATTACATTTAATGTAATCAATTGACTATTTTAACATTGCGATGTCCTAAGCAGTAGTCAATAGTCTCACTCTGCATTACTTTTCAACTAACTTAAAGTTGATTTTTTTAAATCACCTGGTAGTCAGTAAATTAAAAAAAAAAAAATCTGGGATTCGAACACGTATTATCACACGTTGTGTACTCAACGCGCTAGCACTAGGGTTATCGATTATTCGACTTTTTCCAGAAACCGGTTTTCGAATAGTTCGAATATTTGAAATTATGAAAAACCCGGTTTCGGTTTTTACAATTCAGGAAAAACCGGTCAACCGGTTTTTTTAAGTAAGAAAATTATTATACAAAAGTTTTGATTTTAAATTGCTTTATAAAAAAAAAGGTTAACAGTTCATGTAAATACTATAAAACAATACACAAATTAAAGGTAAAACATAAAAATTAACTTCATATATTTATGTATAGTACATAAATATTTATATATAATATACACACGCAAAGAAAAAATATGGTTGAGGTAAACATAATCAAACATAACATACTATGATTGAATTATATGGTTGCAGTCAAATCATATTATTGTAAACTTTAATAATATTATTATCTGAGTTAATAATAATATTATCTACAAAATCAATAAACTTTATTACACCTAATCTTAGTATTGTAAATATGACAACACTATTGTTAGGTGTGACTAAAATATAATTGAGACTCAACATACCATGTTCTTATATATATTAATATTCTTAAATACGACCACAGTATTATTTAACATAATAATACTATTTTATTTTTTAATCATATATTTATTGTAATTAGAAACAGCTGTGCGTTAAATTCGAAATAAAAACAAATTAATGTTGTTGAAATAAAATGTGTATATAGAAATGTATACTTACACGACATACAGACATGTCTGTATAAAGAGATACACAAGTGTTTATATATTTTTATTGGTCTACCCTTTTGTTTATACTTTATTTATTTATTCATTTGTTTAACATCACCCGTGCACTACCGATAGCTTACAAACAAAATACTGAACTGACAGATGTTTCTGATTTTTTTTTTTAAACTTAACATAGTATGGTTTTGGATAACATTATATTGTTATTGACATCATATTATTTTTAAATTATAATACAAATTATGTTGTAGTCATACGTTTTTAACAAAACTATATTGTTAAACTCTAACCATATCACACTTTTCTATGGATGTGATAATGTAATTATTAAATTCAAACATTACTCTGTATATCGTAACGAAATAAATGTTTAAAATAACAATAACTAGTTTTCGACGACCACACATTTGTTTCAGAGAACATAATATTGTTTTCTCAACCATTCTACAACCATATATTTTCTTTGCGTGCAGTTGAGGAATAAACTCTACATACAACCATAATTTTTTTGGGTTTGTGGAAACTTGGAAGGAAATTCAAAAAATTAAATATGCCAATATTTAGGCTGCTAATAAATATGTTTATAAAAAATAAAAAAATAATTATAACACCTACAGTAGCAAAAATATTAATAATACATAGGAGAAAAGTCTACACACAAGCATAAAATACATAAAAAAATACGTGCAAAATGTTTGATGTCGTCAACTTGTTTGAAAATTCTGTGATTTCCGTTACCAAGCCGTCAACAAATGGCATCTAAATTTGCTATTTTTTGTATAAACATATACATATATTAGCAACCTAAATATTGCCATATTTAATTTTTTGAATTTCTTCCCAAGTTTCCTCAAACCCCAAAAATTATGGTTGTATGTAGAGTTTATTCCTTAATGGTATATACATATGAATGTATGGACAAGGTGCATATCTACCTCTATATAAAATATGAAGCAAAATGGCAACAAACCTAAAAAACACTTTTTGCAACTGGATTTTGACATACATTGCACACCATAAGGCCAATTTAATTCGCCTCTGCTACCACCTCATAAAATAATTTCGCTTAAATTTCATGTTTCAGTAAATGTTGCCATGCTCAAAAAAAGCTAGAGCTATTACTGTAAAAAATACTTACGAAAATCAACAAAATATGCAAAATGTACAAATCGAAAATTATTCGACACAGCCGGTTTTTAAATTGTAAAAAAAACCGGACCATTCGACATTCGAAAAATCAACGTTTTGAAAAAACCGACAACCGTATTTTAAAAAAACCGGGTTTTAAAACCGGTTGAAAAACCGAGTCGATCACCCTAGCTAGCACTCAACTAAGGTACGATCTAAAATAACAACACCAAAATGTTAATATAAAACTGAAATGAGTTTCAAATTAGCTGAGAATAAATTTGTTGGCTCTCACAAAATTCGATTACGTATTTAACTTAAGAATTAATTTTGGGTTTGTTCTGGATGACATTGCAGTTATTTTTTAGTCAGTCTAAAAACAGTTAACTATAAGTTAACTCCGACAGGGTGAATACAACAGCGTGTACATGTATACAGATATCGTCAGTTGAAGTGTAAAGATGGATAGATAACTAACAAAAAATTGAAAATTGCATTTTTAATGGGTATTAATTACACTGTGCTATGTGTGCTGTGTGTTTATGAGTCTGAACACAATGTAACGAGAATTCATTGCGGTGCGGTTTTTCATACGATTTTGAAGTAAAAACCCGCAGTGCGGAACAGCATAAATTTAAAATCTATTTTATTTTCATTGCGGACTTTCTTATTCTCTCAATTTTTGACGCTCTTTCTCTTTCTGATGTTGCCATAGTTTTTGAATAATTGGCGGTGTTCACAACAAAAAACATGATTTTGAAGTTCAAAAATGTTTGTCATAAAATATAAAAGCTTAAAAAATTTATCAAATATATCTGCGAATGTATAAAGTTTTAATAATATTTTGTTTTTAGTTACTGCCATTACAAAATATTTAACAGAAAGAGTAAATTTTTTATAAAATTGTATGCACAAAAAAATTAATAAAAATTTAAACAAACAATGACAAGTATTGGCGTCGCTGTCTTCCGTTTTATTATGTTTATTTTTCCCTCCCGCAACGAGAAATCGCACCGCACCGCAAACATTGTGTTTAGACTCTAATGTATAAGTTCTAATGACTTAACTTATACTTTGTTAAAAAATTAAAATAATTTCATCAAAATGGTTAAATGTGCTTGCCATTCACTGAACTTTTGCAGCTCACAAGTGGCAAAATCAATTCCCATGTCTGTAGAATTTTTTGTTATTTCTCGCACTCTCCGTTGTGAAGGCTGAAGTACAAATAAATACAGTCAAATCCCGATAATTCGTACCCCGATAAATCGTAATTGCCGATAATTCGTAATAAACTGTCGGTCCCTTGAAAAAATTTCGTTAATTCGTAAAATTTAGACATGTTGGTCCCCTCGCTAATAATTCGTAATTTTTTTTTTTCAAATAAAATTTCCTTCCACTTATAATTCGTAATAGAAACAACAGAAACATGGAAAAAATTATTTATTGTTTACCGCTATTTTTTGCGTGGGTTTTTGCTTTTGCTTGTGTGTGTTTATTTTCTTAAGATCAGTTTTTTAATGAATGAAGAAAAATGTCAAAGCGCATGCATAAAACTCTGTCGGTGTTACAAAAACAACAACTTTTTATTTTGCATTTTATTTTTAGCAACAGTTTTTTATGTTTTTTTTTTTATCGTTTTAGTAAATAAATTGAAAAACCCCGTTAATTCGCATTTATTTTATTTTAACCCCCTATAATTCGTAAGAAATGGCCAGTCCCTTGCGATTACGAATTATCGGGATTTGACTGTATTCGATTTAATCAATTTAGGTGTGGACTCAAATAAATTTGACAAACTTGTACTATTATCAAACACTAGATGTTATCATAAGAAAAGCTGTGCAAAGAGTTGTGAAGCAATGGATTGAGTTACAGCATCATTTTAAAATGATATCAAACAACAATATTGATAAAATATTTTTGGGGACAAAAGTTAGGATTTTCCTTTTGAAATGGGGTTTTTTGGGGACATGATGATTGAAATTGGGGACAAGAGGCAAAGTTTTTCTGGCAGCACTGGTGATGCATATACATTTGTTTGGGTTAGGTCCTTTTTAAAAAATAATTAAGATTGAAAACGTGGTTAAAACTTTCTAAAAACAGCAATTTTTCAGTTTTATACTATTTTATTAATTTTTATATCGATTTAAAGAACATATTCCACGAGAAAATTAATTTTTTGTCACGTGCGAAAGCAAGCAATTAAGCTTGCATTTCAATTTTACCTAATGTAGGGCTGCTGGCAGTCTACACAAATATATAAAGAAAAAAAGTTTCGTTTTCTGTAAAAAAAAAAAAACATAATTATGTGGTGTCGCACGCTACAAAAGTCTGACATTTCTGTGGAAATGACAATATTATGAATTAATATGTGTAGATAATTTTTTTTTATTGTAAAAGATAAATTTAAAAATTGCTCAATTTAAAAAAAATTACATTATTTGACGAAAAATAATTTAAAAAATCCGTTTTTTTCCAAAAATGATCTTCATGCTACATTTTCATAAAGGTTAATAAATGGTAGAAAGTTGGGAAAAATTTTAATTTTTAGGTACTTTTAGCCAAGTTTTCAATCTTTTTTTTTAACAAGAGCTAACCTAAAAAAATGAGTATCACCATTGGATTCAGCGTATTCGAATTAGGTTAACCCACCGGGTCCGTGGCGTGTTACAAAAAAAAGTTTTGAATTTATGCACAAAATTTTTAATTACATCGAAACACATTTCTCTACAAATTTTTAAACCTACATCATAAAAATCAGTCGATTTCAAAATAAATACAAATAAACTTTACTTCAGTCACTGCAAGAATTTTGTTTAGTTTTTTCTCTCTCCTATATAGATTTAATAAATGTAGTTACGTAAAATTGCATTTCAGCTAACGATAGCTGTTCTTGGCTATTGTTTGTCCATCGATGTGCTAATGCATTTACAATTGAAAAATAGAAAGAATAGAGTATTAATTTTTTATAAGAAACTGGAGCCTATTTTCTTTTTTATAAACAAAAATATAATCAGCAACATTATGTAAGCGCACGTGTTGTCATTGCTTTTCTTTCTGTATAAGAAAAAAACTTCATGCCAGTTAACACAAGTTGCAAACCCGAACCTGGTCTTAACGAATTTTGTTATACAATTTTACAAACTTTCAAAACGCCTGTATGTATTTTTCTTTTCTTGGTCTGCTCTTGTGGAATCGGTCGTTAGAGCCTTGTTGTTTTGAAAAAAAAAAGTTTTATTATGTTGTACAGTGTAACTAAAAATTTAAACTTGTGAAATACATTGCTTCTAAATGTCTACATGTGTAAAAAATACATCCAGGAATACAGGATATTTAAAAAATTAAAAGCAACAAGAGTTCAAAGCTTTTACATACAGCCTTCGACAAAAAGAACACCCGATGCATACAAACCGTTCAGGTTTTAATTTTTTTTTATTTTATTTTTTTTTTTTTTTTTTTTTTTTTTTTTGCATGACAGTATGAAGAACATTAAATAATATCATGTCTCTGCGTAAACAAACAACAAAAAAGAAAATAAAAGAAATAAAGTAAACACAGTTAACAATAAAAATCTTGTTAGGTGTTTGTCAATTTCCAGAGGGGGCTGGTTATTTGATAAAGCATGCCTGCGTATATACATCAAATTAAGTTGTGCTTTTAATGCCACAAGCGTGGAATAACCGACCGCTTGGTGTATTGTACACGTGGATACAAACACGCACATACATTTACATTTACTCATACACACAATTGTATCGTATCCCTCCCACAGACGGCTTAGTCATCATTCTCAACAACGATTAAATTGCTGGACTGCCAGAAGCATGTTTAACTTTTTCACTTACATATTTCAGAGATTCATGACATTTCACACACATACTTATAAAATTTTAAATTCATGGAAGAGTGAATATAATTATCAGTCAAACATTAATATTAGTAAGTTTCAGATAATTTTATAAAACACATTAAAAATTTTAACAATAATTCTCAATTTTATGTAATACATTTTAATGATTTATTTGAACTAGACTAGTTGAACGTTTGTCTTGTTTTCTTTAGAAAATCATATTCATTAATAAAAATATTTCATGCTGTAAAAACTGAATTCGAGCCCGATTAAGAAATTAGTTAGACTGAAAAATGTACAAATATATACATAGTAAATAATCAATTCTGGCAACGCTGCTATAAGTACTTATTGCGTCGTTACATACTTCCGCACACATACATACACATACAAACATTTGTACCATAAACAGGTCGTTTAGAGCAAGAACCTGATTATTTTGTAAAATCAATGCGCTGATTTACACGGGCATAATTGTGCTGGCATAACATGCCAGTTTGTTGGTGAGAGAGGCAAAGAGAGTGGTTTCAAGGTTGGCATAACTTTTCAACCAGCTACAACCCCGAATTAGCAGCATAAAACATATACACACACAAATTATAAAATAGCAAGTGTTAAATGAATACGAAAAACACTAACACACACAAAGCTGTGTATACGTATACATTTTGTGCCAGATGAATTAGTCTCGTGTAATTTGGAAAAGAACAAAAATTGTGCGGCTTAAAAATTGTTCTCGTCTAAACTACCTCAATGAAATCAAACAAAATAACAGTACTTTCTGTGGAGAGAATAGTATGTGTGTGTGTGTGCGAAAACAATAGCACACATCACAGTGTTGCCAGAAAATTATAATGTGCGAATCAGTGTGCACACTTAATTTTTTTTAAATTCGGTAGAATCGACAAAAAAAAATCGGTAGATTTGAATGAAATTCGGTAGAATTTTTTTTTTATTCAGAGAAGCACAAAAAATAACAATTCAAAGAAACATAAAAAAATAACAAAATATATGTATGTACTTATATAAAAAGGGTAAGTGCAAGGAGTATCAAACTAAACAGGCTCCAAAAGCGCATTTAAAACTTCACATGTGATTGGAAATTAAACTGCCATAAACAATGAAGCATATCCAATACAAAAAAGTGTCATCCCCAGTTATTTACCCTTACCCTTTAAATAGATATGCTATGCATATATAATATAATATACATAAATAACAGGAATTCAGTTTTTGTACAAAGGCTTTATAAAGCTTCTAAAATAACTTTTATTTGACAAACATTTGTAACTACAAAGATTATATGTAAGATCCATTTATGAATTTAAACTTTTGTGCAAAAATTATTAAATCATTGGTAGGAATAAATATTTCATCCCCAAGGCACAATTCTTTGGCGAATATTAGGTTACTTATAGTTTCAGTTTTTAACCGATTTCTTTGTTCTGTTTTAATGATTTTCATGACAGAAAATGACCGCTCTGCGGCCGCACTGCTATGTGACAAAATAGGCAACTTACACATATATCGACTTAAATTACTAAATAACAATATTCGGTAGATTTCAGGCCTTGTTCGGTAGAATTGGTAGATTGTTAAATTCACAAACATATTCAATAGAATCTACCGTATATCGGTAGAAGTGTGTACACTGGTGAGAATGCTTAGTGCTCTACAGAAGGGAAACTACTGCTAGATTTCAAATTTGACAAACTTGAATGCTTTTTTATGAAAGAGTATACTAAATCATACAGTGGAAATGCTAAAATTGTAACAATGATACAACATGCGTTATATTTAATCTCTCAGTTATACAAGCAGTATGACGTATCTCCCAGTTACATCTGCCTTGGCAACAAAACAAAGTATAATTCGTCAGTAGATTTTCTCGAAATCTACCTTAAAATCTGCCAAAAAAAAAAATTATTCGATATACCTAAAAAGGTGTGTGAATTTGCTATATTACAGTTCACGATTTTTAGTTCAGGAAAAAGTTCAGTCAGTGGTTTTTGATTTGCATACGAGATCTTGATTATAAAAGTCAAAAAAACTTAGTATTATCGGTATAGATTTTGATAACTATTTTAATTGAAACCTAATACATTACGTACAAAAAAAGTAAAATTGCCATTTTGCGAAATATAAAATCTCAAATCTAAAATAAAAACCCTCTACACTTAAAGGAGGCCAAATTTAATTTACTTTGAATTCACTTCAAAAATTAAGCTACAATCCTTTGCATTCAAAATTAAATTGAGTTTGAATTTTTTAGAAACTTTTTACATTTTGAAGTTAGAAATTAAAATTCTACATTACATTAAGGCAAAAAAAGGAAATGGGAAAACTTTTTGTTTTTCCATTTCCTTAATAATCAAGCTGAGGGAATAAAATCCAATTTTGCCATAAATTAAGTGGCTTATTTAAATATTTAATTTTTAAGTTTTTTCTATTTGCTTGGCTGGTGTTTTAAATTTTTCTTTTTACAATTTTATTTGTTGATTGCTTCAAAGAGAAGAATTATTATTACGTTAAAAACAAATTTTAAATTTTCTAGTTTTTTACGGAGATGTGGTAATTTATGTTAAAATAATACACAAAAGATAATTAGAACAACGAAAATAGCTTGGGGAATGGGTTTGATATTAAAATGGGGTGAGGGGTTTATTAAAAAAATGGGGATTATGTATAATTTTCGAGAACCGGATAACTGAAGCTTGAAGAGCCAACAGTGGCTTGAACCATAACATCATTAAAAAAATTAAAATAATATTTATTAGTGAAAGATATTTAAGAGTAAAAAAACAGTGTGACCAGCTCTAAAAAATAAATTCTGCTAATTCGGCTTTCAAGTGTTGCTAGAAAATGCTAAAAAGTGTAAAAAATTGCGAAAACTTAATGCTAAAAGCAAAAACATATTTATGATTAATAAAAAACAATCAGCACTTTGCAATAATGCTAAGTATATAAAGCAGAAATCTACATCAACTGACACCACACACAGTGGACCAAACACAAAAGAACGCTGATGATGAAGGTTTAGTGGCCTTCGAAAACGGCTGGCTGTTCCGTTCAACTATGTGTTGTCAGAATATTTACAACTAACTTTGGTGTTATTTGTTCACTAATAATTATCACATGTAATTTGGCTTAAAAAGCGATACGAACTTTAGCCTGTTAAAATCATAAATATAGAAACAAATGGAGTTCGAATAATAATTAAAATTAATTAAAATCAGCACTTTTGTTATAATTAATGAAAACAAAATCTCTGCGCCTTTTAGAACTTAGAACTTTTGCTATCAACTTTTTTTAATAAAATCCAATAGAATTATTATTGTTTTTTTTAGAGGTATAGAGCTTCGATTTGAAATAAAACACAAGAAAATCATTTTAATGTCCATCGATTTGGCTTTATTGGAAGGATAATTTTATGCCATTGATGTTTAAATATGATTTCGGGCATGTGGCCGCCGCGGCTGGCTCGAATAAAGCCAATTCTACAGGTCCAATTTTCAACCACTTTTTCGAGCATATGGGGCCGTATGTTGGCAATAACGCCACGAATGTTGGCTTCCAAGTCCCCTAACGTTTCTGGTTTGTTGGCGTAGACGAGCGACTTCACATATCCCCAAAGAAAATAATCCAATGGTGTCAAATCACACGATCTTGGTGGCCAATTGACAGGTCCATTCCGCGAAATTATGCGCTCATCGAATGTTTCCTTCAATAAATCGATTGTGACGTGCGCTGTGTGGCATGTAGCGCCGTCTTGTTGGAACCACAACTCATCCACATTCATGCCATCCAATTCGGGAACAAAATAGTCGGTTATCATGGCTCTATACCGATCTCCATTAACGGTAACTGACTCTCGAGCATTATTTCGGAAGAAGTATGGCCCAATGACTCCACCAGCCCATAGAGCACACCAAACAGTCAGTTTTTGTGGATGTAATGGCGTCTCAAGGGTCTCATGTGGATTCTCTTCACTCCAAATGCGGCAATTTTGCTTGTTGACGTAGCCATTCAACCAAAAATGAGCCTCATCACTGAACAAAATTTTGCGATGAAAATCAGCATCGAGATCAATCTCATTTTCGGCCCATACACCAAAATCACGACGCATTGCATGGTCTCGCGGCTTTAATTCTTGCACAAGCTGGATCTTGTAAGGTCGCAAGCCAAGATCTTTGCGTAAAATCTTCCATAAAGTTGATGGACAAAGCTCCAATTGCTGTGCACGGTGGCGAATCGATTCATTCGGGTCCTCTTCAACACTTTGCTCTACAGCGGCAATTGTTTCTTCGGTGCGCACTGTTCGACGTCTCTGCGGATGCGTATTATCACATAGAGTAAACGTAGTGCGAAAACGATCCATGGTTAACCGAATTAATTGCTCTGATGGACGATTATGTCGACCATAAAATGGACGGAGCTTGCGGTAAACTTCGCGAACTGAACCATTATTTTCGAAATAAATTTGCACGATTTGCAAGCGTTGTTCTTTTGTCAACCTGCGGCAATTTTTGGGTGCAATTTGTAGGCTCATGCGAGAGAGAGAGAGAGAGAGAAGGGCTCCTTTATTATTTCCTCTCTTGTCTACAAAACTAAAAAGTTGCTCAACAAAACTTGCTGAATGTAAGGCAAGCCTCCTAATGTGTAAAGTTTATAAAAGTTATACGCCCAATTTTATGCTGCCCTTGACAATAGCTATTAATGTACTTAATTTTACGAAAACTGAAACATTGCTGCTGTTTTCTAATATTTAAAAATCATTAGCCTTTCAATGAAAGAAAAATAATGCAAATCATTGTTTAAATTGGGAATTTGGATATTGGCATAAATTAAATTAAAAAATTTACATTTTGTATTGTATACTCGTAAAAAGCTTTTCATATAATTGTTTTTCATTAAACAAAATATTACAATTCAATTACAATTTAAGATTCATAGTTACTTTCTAAGATTGACTTTCATTCTCTCTCTCTCTCTCTCTCTCTCTTTCTCTCTCTCTCTCTCTCTGTGTGTGTGTGTGTGTGTGTGTGTGTGTGTTTGGGATACGCGAGGCAATGAAAAGACACAATTACTTAGAAATTTTACAAGCTTAAAAGTTCAAAACCAAATAGCTAAAACTTTAGGGCAAGTCATGCACATTCATCCATACATGAATGCCATTAGCAATTAATTTGAAGCTTAAGTAAAAAATTAAACATTAAAAGGGAAATGGCAATGGGGAAACACAATACAACAACATTTTGAAATATTGAAATTTGAAGATGGTGATTTTATCAGCGCAAGCACAACATCAAGAAAACTTCAAGAACAATAATAATGTAAAATGTAAGATAGCAACTGAGTTGTAAATCTTAAATAATTCAAATACTAAATAAGTCCCATGGCCACGAACGAATGAATATGTATACAATTGTTTTTTTTTCAATTGTATAGAAAAAACAATGTTGTTCAACTCTTCAAGGTTAGGACAAAAACAAAACGCGTCGTATTATTTTGAAATAATTGCAGTACAAAACAAAAGGAAATATGTTTTCATCATTAATAAAGATTAAAAGATTATTCTACTTACGCTTGTCACCTTAAAATACAATATGGAAATATATGGGTTAATACTTTAAGGCATTATTTTTTTTTAAACCAAGCGGAGGAATTCTTTAGCAGTTGGTTGAAGTGACTCGTATGATCTTAAAATACATGACTGACTTCGATGTGCATTAATTAATATCTTACCATGAAGCAAAAACAATTCACATTAAGATTGTTCGGGACTATGTGTTCCTTGATGCTTAATTATAAAAATTTATATAAATATTTTGTGCGTTATACTCATAAATTCAACTAAAATTTATTTTTGAAGAAAAAGAATAAATGGCAGGTAGTCATGTCCTTGTACCGATCGACGCAATATTTACAGAAGAGCTTACGGGAATAATTTTAAAATTTATAATCATAAATTCAGTTAAAATTAATTTTTGGGAGAAAAAGGATATATTTGGAGGTATTCACGTCCTTGGACCGAATATAACAAAATTTACAACAGAGCTTAGATACACAATTCAAAAAATATATATAAATTTTTAGGGCGTTCTGATCATAAATGCAGCTCAGATGTATTTTTTAAGAAAAATGTCAGCTCTTTCACTGCATAGATAATAATAACAACAGAGCTTAGATAAGAAAATTAAAAAATATATATACGTTTTTAGTGCGTTCTAATCATAAATTCAGCTAAAATTTATTTTTGAAGAAAAAGGCTATATGGGATGTAGTTATGTCCTTGCACCCAATAGAACAAAATTTAAAGTAGAGCTAAGACGTATAGTTCTAAAAATCTATAAAAGCTTTTATTGCGTTCTAATCATAAGTTCATCTCAAATTTATTTTTGAAGAAAAAGGATATATGGAGTGTGATAATGTCCTCGCACCGAATGGAACAAAATTTACAACACAGCTTACAAGCACAATTTTAGAAATATATGTATATGCGTTTTTAGTGCGTTCTAATCACAAATTCAGCTAAATTTAAAAAAAAGGATATCTGTACATATGGGAGGTAGTCATGTCCTTGCACCGAATAGAACAAAATTTACAACAGATCTTAGATGAGTAATTTTAAAAGTATGTATATATAAATTTTAACTGCGTTCTAGCTATAAATTCTGCTAAAATTTATTTTTGAAGAAAACGGATATATGGGAGGAAGTCATGTCCTTGCACCGAGTAGAACAAAATTTACAGCACAGCTTGCACGCATGATTCTAAAAATATATTTAAGTTTTTAGTGCGTTATTATCTAAAATGCAGCTAAAATTTACTTTTGAAGAAAAATGATATATGGAAGGTAGTCATGTCCTTGCACCGAATGGAACAAAATTTACAACAGAGCTTAGATACGAAATTTTAAAAATATATATACATTTGAACTGCGTTCTAATCATAAATTCTGCTAAAATTTATTTTTGAAGAAAAAGGACATATGGAAGGTAGTCATGTCCTTGCACCGAGTAGAACGAAATTTATAACACAGCTTACATGAATAATTTTTTTAGTGCGTTCTAAGCATAAATGCAATTAAAATGAATTTTTTGAGAAAAATGATATATGGGAGGTAGTCATGCCTTTGCACGGAATCTATAACAGTAATAGAATTTTAAATTTAAGATCCATATACTAATTTTCGCTACATTCTGGTAATAACTGTAGCTAAAATTAATTTTATACTTCGGGATGTATGGGAGGTGGGCATATCCTTTTTTTCTCGAACACAAATGCTAGAGCTTGTGGCAAAGATCACGGGACAGTAAACATTCTCCTGTTATGTCTACTGTTCAGTGTAGATAGATGAAGATAAAAAGGAGACACTAATACATACTTTGTGCTTCTGTCGAGCCGTTCTCTGAACTAATAATGATAAACCTTAAAAAGCACCACTCTTTTATTAGGTGTAACACATTTTTAACCGCTCTATCATCCTAGTGAGTAAAGGTTTTATTTCGTCCCTCACTAGTCTTCACTCACCGCCGAAACTTCTCTGTCTTTTGCTTCCTATCAATTGCAGAAAATTAAAGCCAAGTGAGCCGCAAGCTCTACGTTTTGTTTTCTAGGCGACCTTAACCTAACGCTAGCAAGTATCTATTTATTTTGTAAAAGTTTTAAATACTATTCAACACTTACTTTTTTTAACATCATCCCTTTACATCCATAAATTGTGACAAAATTAACTTCTGCCAGGATTTTTGGCCAACCTTCTATTTTTCCCATTCCAGTAACTATTAGAATATCAAACATCAAAGTTTCTCGACAAATGAACTGCTTAAATTACTTTTTTCTTCGATTATAATTTCCTTTGTTTAAAAGTCTATTTACTACAAAGGCAACATAATTAGATTTTGGATATTTGCTTAAAACTTTTGCCAATTTACTGTTAAATTTGTAGAATAAACTTGATTTTTCTAAGCAAATGAAAAAAGGTTAGAAGTTTAGCACTTCTAAAACGTATTTACATTACTTTTTATTTCAACATATTTTTTTATATTTTTAAGTGAAACAAGAAAACAAAAACAACAAAAAAAGTTATAAAAAAGTACTCGTACTTTTTAAATACAAGTTAATATTAAGGTTTGAAAGAAAAAAGTGGAAAAATATATCAGAGTGAATGTGAATGAAACATCCTGTTGAGTGGGTGGGTGCTTTTAATCGCAAATACTCTTGCAAAGGCAAGAGGACATGCATGACAAGATGTAAAAGATGCCTCCAGCATTTTATATAATTTTTTTTTTTTTTGGAAATACTCGTGTTCGTTAAATAATGTGTGCGTTACATTACTTTTTGGAACAATTGTTATTTATGTTTGTGTGTATTAGTAAGAATAACAGAAAAAAACCAAAAATTTTAAATGGAAGGAAATAACTTTGAAGATTTAGAAGCAAAAGGGAAACATAAAATAAATAAAATAATACTCAATTTAATATAAATGATTTTGTGGCTTGATTTTCAAGTAAAAATGTTTATATAAATATTTTATAGAATTGAAATTTATTTGCTGGTAGTAAAGTCTACTGATGATTTGGTTCAAGCGCCAATGAAATACGTACTAAAGGGTTGCATTTGTATACTCGTTTGTATAGTCAAAACAAATATACCATGGTATGTACCATATAATTGTAGTGTGAGCGACAGAACTACTATAAGAGTTATTGTGTGTGCGTGCTTTTCCAAATTAAAATACAATTGAAAACAAATAACAATTGCTTATTGTATTGCTGCTGAGCAACTGTTTGATCTGTTTTTGCTCAAAAAATACATATTGTAACACAAATATATGAAAAAAACCACTATTGAAACAAATACATGATGTGCAGATGTATGTGCGGACGTTCGTTATGTTATTTTGTGGCGCAGCCAAGTATAGAGAGGGAGACAATTTTGCTTTGGGAGTAATTACACTTGCATATCGTCTGTCATTTTTTTGTATTTGCAGCAGCGATGCCAACTTGGTGCTTTTGGCACTATTTTTAGTGCTTTTTGAAGACTCAAAACGCCAAATTTTGAGTGTTAGTGCCAAACTAGGAAAAAGCACTAAGTAGTGCTTTTAAGAAATTTGCGTATTTCTTAAAATTACTTTAATAAAAAGTTGGTGTATTAATTTGTTTAGGGTAAAGCATACCTTTTTCGTCTGATATATTTCATTAAAAATGTTCATAATATTACCGAAATAGAGAAAAGCTTAGAAAACATTATTAAACTTCACTCGTTTTTTACGTTAGTGCTTTTTACGCTTTTTATATTTCAAAATTACGCTTTTTAGTGCTTTTTTAAAATTCTGATGTGCTATTAGAGCCAAAAAAGTTGGCATCACTGATTTGCAGCTCATGTGTTTCATGTACATGTATCATCTACTTACATATGTATGTGAAATTTTGCTTTTATTCATTCATCATCAGCCATGTATTTTTTTCTCAACACAACATAAGGCACTTACGGTAAAAGCAGTTTTATGTATCTTATTTGTTTAAAAAAAACAAACAAAAAATAAATGTGATGTTTTCATTTGCTCATTTCCCACCCAACAATAACTGCTTTAAAAATCAACATTTACAACTAGTAACAGAAAACGATAAATAACTTATTTGTTCATACCAGAACCAAAAACACGCAAAAACTAGTGCAAACAGATGTATCTGTGCAATGCTATAATACGTATATAGACATTCTAAACTACCAGCAAATAAATTTCAATTATTTTATGTACACTTCTGACAATATGTCAAATAATGGATTTTCTTTATTTTATCTAGGCGCACGACAGTGCGCTAGGCCAAGTTCTGGCCAATGCACGCAGTTTGTATATTTACACGAAACCATTCGAGCTGTTTTTACCCCCCTCATAACTTTGTTCCACGCGACCGTAAAATTATGAAATTTAAGTCATAATTAGAATAAATTCATATAACCTCATATGCGAAGTTTGAAAGTTTTACAATGAAAGCTTCCGGAGATATAGAGGTGCAAAAAGTGCATATTTTAAGACATACTCACTGACCACTGACACACTCATCAAATTGATGAAGCACTTCCGCTATAGCTAGAGAGCTAAAATTTGGTACACGAGAAGATCTAGGTGAGCAATGAACCAGAAAAATCTGAAAACCCCAAAATTTTAACCAGGAGGGCGGGGCTATGCCCATAAAAATTAAAATTTGTGCTATTGAGCTGAAATTCGATACAGAGCTAGGTCTAGGTGAGAAATACAATAAAAATATCTGAAAGCCCGGAAATTTTAGCCAGGAGGGCGGGGCTACGCCCATAAAGGTCAGAATTAAAAATGCTATTCTAAGGCGCTTCATGGAAGCTATTTTATTGAAATTCGGCATATATACTGCGTTAGTGCAATGCTATAATTTTTTCATTAAAAAAGTGGGCGTTAACACGCCCATACAATTTAAACCTCATTTTAATGTCCTGCGGCTCAGCATATTTAGATATACTATTTATCTAGCTATTTTTATCCGTTTGTAACAAAACTAGAAACGAATAATAAGCACTGACCCAGAAAAATTTTGACTTTGGAAACGTGGGCGGGGTTACGCCCATAAAAATTTAAAATTAAAAGTTGCGCTAAGGAGCTGAAATTTGATATACAAGTAGGTCTAGGTGAGAAACCAACTAGAAAAATCTAAAACCCCGAAAATTTTAGTTAGAGGGGCGGGGCTGCGCCCATAAAACTTAAAAATTAAAAGTTGCGCTAAGGAGCTAAATTTGATATACAAGTAGGTCTAAGTGAGAAACAAACTAGAAAAATTTTAAAACCCAAATACTTTTACCAGAATGTGCGGGGCCACGCTAATATTGTTTTTAACTAAATACTTAATATGCAGCTTTTAATTCAAGCCAATTTAGTGAAATCTTGCATCACGTTACAAAATGGGCGTGATCACTCCCATAAAGTGTTTAATCTACATCGGTCTAGCATATTTTAGAAGAAAATTAGCATGAATTATAAGCGCTGCTCACAACAAAATTTTGAGTTAGGAATAGTGAGCTGCTAAAATCTAAAGATATAATTGTCGCTAGAAAGCTGACATTTTATACACTATTAAGGGCCAATTTCACCAATTCTATTTAAATAGAAATTCATATTTAAATGTCGATTTTGATTAATTTTTGTATGGAAAAATTATTTTTAAATATGAATTGATATTTAAATAAGTTGGTGAAATTGGCCCTAAGTGTAGCTGCGTAAACCAATGGGAAAATCTTAAAACCAAAAAGTTTTACCCGTTATGCGGGGCCACGACGTTAAAACTCCAATTAGCACTAGCGATCTTAAATTTGATACACAAATAAATCTAGATAAGAGATCACTAAGAAAAATCTGAACCCCCAGAAGTTGCTATCAGAGGGCAGAAACAAGCACTTCAAGTTCAAAATTAACTTACATTTTATTAAAACTTTTCATACACATTGCACTTATCCCAAAAAAAATTTCCTATTTTGAAAAGTAGCCGTGACTTCACCCATAAATCTTAGCTTTTTCGTTCAGGTACTTCGGCTTAGCAGTTTTTAATTTAATACTCAGGTATTTCTTATTAACTTTTTAATACCAAACTTTGCATGAACCATAAGCACTAGCAGATATAAAAGTCAACGGGGCCAGGCTCATGAAAATTTTACGTAATATTATACTATAGAGAGCTGACATTTTGTACACAAATAGTAATCGATTTACTCAATCGGAAAATCCAAAAATTAAAAGCACCAGCTACCCTATTGAAATTTTGCATACACATTGGGCATATCCTTTTGATTTATGTACTTCGGCTAAGCAGACTTTATTTAACATGTAAATATATTGAGAAAATAAGCGGGGTCATGCCCAGTAAAATTTACGCTGTATTTTACATGTTTCTTCCAGTCGCCTTTTACCAAATTGCATACACACTGGCGACGCGTTGTAATGACACAATAGTGCATTTTTAAGGTCAACAATTCAACACCCATCACACTCTTACCCATTATTTTATGTAACTATGCCATTTTCAACTGGCGCAGTGATCATGACTTGAAAAAAAAATACACTAGAAATTTTAAGTTTAAACAGTGTTATTGTAGAAATCTTTTCAAAAAGTAATCAGATCCTCACAAAAACATAAATGTGAAAAACGGCCAAGTTCCTATCCAAAATTTCGGCCATTAAAAGTTGTGAGATATAAATTTTGACCAAGTTCTTCTTTGCCACAATATCTAACACAGAAATATATTATGTATGATATATATTTGTAATCGTAATCTAGATAATCTGCTAACTTGGCAATATTTTTTCCTTTCTAAAAAAGGAGAGAATAATGTATAAATGTTTATTTCTTTATGTTGATAAAAATGTTGTCAAGATGGCAGATTATCTAGAAATTATATGACACCCTTACGATTACAAATTTATATCATATATAACATATTTCTATGTTAGGTATTGTACCAAACAAGAACTTGCTCAAAATTTATATTTCACAACTTTTAATGGCCGAAATTTTATGTTTATATGAGGATAGAATATTATTAGCATGTGTGTGTATGTTTATGTGTCGCTCGTAAATTTATTTGTTTGTAATTTTTAAAACGGCAAAAGCTTTTAAATGTTTATTTATTAAATAAACTTAAAGGGAGTCCTGTTTGATTGTGGGTTTCACCCCTATTTACATTAATGCGGTGTGATATCAGTATTTAAGTAATTGCTTTTAGGTTGAAAGTTACTAACAGTAGGCTTGCGATGACTTTCTTCTGCATTACACTGTACTAAAGCCGGGCAGGTCACAGTTATGCTAGGAACTCAACTCGGACGAAAGAGGAATTTTAAGCCGTGAATTTTCGTCACTAAAAATAGGACATATTTGTGTATATGAAAATATACACAATAATCAATCGAGGGTCAAAATTCGCTATACACAACGAACTGTGCAATAAATTTATTTCTATTTCTTATGCCGGCGAATGACGTTAAATAAGTTTTGACAGTAAACAACTTTATCAATTATAACAGCTGTTACTTTTTCACCGTTGTTGTGCATCACATATGACGAATTTACTCAGCGAATTCGTAATGACGAATTCGTCGTAAAAAATAAAACTCGAAGTTCGTCATCATTTTGTTCCAATGAACGTATAATGTAACTCGCTAAAGCTAAATCTCTATCGCTAAAAATCTATGGACTCAATTTATCGATTTTCGGCCGCAAATACAATTTGTAAGCTTGTCTTGCTAAATCAGGCATTGGTTCAAAAACTTATTGCGCCGAAGCCCTTTGGTAGTACTATCGAACATTTACTGTCCAGTCCGTGTGTTTTTCTAAAAGATTTATTATACTGCATAGTGTAATTTTACATTAAAACAAAATAAAAACACTAAAAAACTGAAATTTGTTTTTGTTTCTAATATAAATATTCGATCGAAGCTATCGTTCGCATTTAGATGAACAGGCCCTAACAATAATGGTATAAGGAGAATAAAAACTTGTTAATAGTCTGAACACAATGTAACGATTATTTATTGCGGTGCGGTTTTTCATACGATTTTGAAGTAAAAAACCGCAGTGCGGAACGGCATAAAACTAAAATATATTTTATTTTCATTGCAGACTTTCTTATGCTCCCAATTTTTGACACTCTTTCTCTTTCTGATGTTGTCATAGTTTTTGAATAATTTACGGTGTTAACAGCATTATTGTAAACAAAAAACATGATTTTGAAGTCCAAAAATTTTTGTCATAACATATAAAACTTTAAAAAATATATCAAATATATCCGCGAATGTATAAAATTGTAATCCTTTTTTTTTTAATTAGCCATTACAAAATATTTAACACAAATAGTAAAATTTTTTATAAAAATGTGTGCACAAAAAAGTTAATAAAAATTTTAACAAACAATGACAAGTATTGCCGTCGCCGTTTTCCGTTGAATGATACTAGGAACACAATTGGGACGAACGACGAATTTTTCGGTGCGAACTTTCATCATAAAAATAAAACACATTTGTTCATATGAAAATGAACACAACACCGCCGTAGAACGAAATTCGCGACGAACGACGAAAAAAACAATTTCTTTCTTTCTTTCTTTCTTTCTTTCTTTCTTTCTTTCTTTCTTTCTTTCTTTCTTTCTTTCTTTCTTTCTTTCTTTCTCTCTCTCTCTCTCTCTCTCTCTTCACATACACAATTACCAGTGTGACCAGACTTTAAAATAAAATTAAGCTAAATCACGCGTATGCCTTTAATACATTTTTAGAGAATATACAATTTGGATTAAAAAATAACAAAAAAGCTAAATCTGTTTCTAAAAAATCTAAAAATTAAGCTAAGAGCTAAATAAAAATTTTAAATCAAAATCCAGAAGAAATTTATCCAGACTAATTTACGCAGCGAATTCTTATCGGCGAATTCGTCGACGTGGACAAAATTCGTCGTTCGTCCCAATTGTGTTCCTAGCATTATGTTTATTTTAATCGCACCGTAAACATTGCGTTTACTCTCTAAGCCCATCCATATGGAAAAGATAAGCATCAAGTTTAATTTTTAGTTTTTTTTTTGTGTTAAAAAAATTTCTTACGGTTATGCTTCAAGGATTTTTTTTAAACTTCCAACGCACATTTTTAACTTGAATACATTATCTAGATATAACTTTAACAATTGGAAATTATGAGTTTTTCACTTACGCATATCTTATGATTCATCGTTTTGGGTGACAAAAGTTTTTTCATTAAAATTTTAAATATATAATTAGCAAAAAAAAGTAAAATTATTTATTTTTCGTATCATCAAATATTTTAAACTTTGTCTAAGAAAAAAATAAACAAATAATATTTCACCACAACTTATGCATGTAAGTCAATTGAAAAAGGTTTTTTATCTTTTTGTTTAACTCGTAACAAATTGTGCTTGTGCGTTATAATATTTTTCTTGAAATTTATAATACGAAAACATATTTGGAAAAAAAATTTTGCAATTTTCCTAGAAAAGCTTATTTGCTGCTTTTCTAGAAAATATAACTTGATCTAGGTAATAATTAAATATTTCTGGTTTGAGTTTTTCTCAGAATGTACAAAAATTAATGAATTCCTCTCACAAAAGCATTTACTTTATTACTAGCAATCCTAAAATTAATTATTGGATTTATAGAAGAATGAATACTTTGCTCAAATTTAACTGAATTTCTCTTGTTTAATTGCTGCAATGCTCCATTGACAGAATTTTTTTTTTTTTCAAATGACATCACTCAGTAAGTATTTCTTTTTTAATTCTGTTGCAATAAGGAAAAAGTGATTAAGTCTCATTTTACTTTTTTTTAGATTACTTTTAAGTTTTCAACTCGATTTTCAGATTTTTATTTGTTTTGCACTTAACTTGAAAAATTTTGTGTTCATTTTGATTTTATTTAGAAACACATCATTCTAAACACTATAACTGCTACATATATTTAATTTGAAACCTGCAAAAGTGTAAGTTAAATTAAGCTGTTAGACCAAATCATTGCGCTATCATTTCTTGAAAAAAAACGAAATAATCGAGATTTTATTGAGAGGTACTTTTGATTATGAAGATTACAGGGGAGCCCTTAACTCAAAATTAGCTTATCTCGACTTGATCACTTGTTCCTTTTTGCCACAGAATTGTTACCAAATTCTGCTTTAAAAAATAAACAAATATGCAATAAGTGTAAGTAAGGAAAAGGAAATGTCTATGAAATTGGGAAAATTAGAGTATCTATTATTATTGTTATAGAACGCTTGATTACCCAAACGAAAAGTTTTATTTTGTTTGCAAAAACTTGGAGTTGATAAAAATTGCTCATACGCAATGGATGTCAACAATTTTAAAAATTACTCATACGCAACAGATGATTGGTTAAACACCAGTGATGCCAGAAATTTTTCTACTAAAATCCGCAAAATTGGGTTAAAATTCTGCAAAATCTGCATAACGTTTTTTTTTTCATCTGCAACAAATCTGATAAATTAAAAACAAGTGCAATTTACGATGATTTTGGCTTTATTCTACAAGCTTTTTTTTATAAAACAGGGAATTTATGGAAAAAATTTACAAATTTCACTTGGACTCATTTCCATTAACAAAATTTTTAAAATCAATTACTTTAATCTCATTTCAGAACGCCTTGTTTATAGTACATATCAAAGGCAATTTATATTATAAGCCTTTGGCAAACTTTTATTGATATGTCTAATTAAATTAAAAAAAAAACAAGAATATTGCTCTGTAAAATCAAACCTTTTCAAAATTCTCCGTACAAAAGTTTACACAATTATTAACAATTCCTTCAGTTTTGTTTAATTTTCCTTCTATAGATAATTTTAGTAGTCATTTGTATAAGTATTCCAAAACATTTTCAGGTTCAGATTTTCAGCAGTTTTGCTTATTAATATTAATTAATTAAATTTTTTAAGTAAAAAATTAGCAAAATACACAGAAATCTGCAAATTGGGCTACAATGTCTAACATTGTGCTACAATATCGAACTAACAACCAAAATTACGTGTTTTTGTTCATGGATTCTGGTAGAGTAGACAAAAAAATATGTCTGTCCGCCGAGTCCTGAAAGATCAGATCGGAATTTTATTCCCCTAAAAGTTGGTCAGTTTAAGTGTTCCCCTCTTCTTTTGGCCTATTCCTGCATTATTCCGGTAAATGAAACTATGTGTTCTTTACATCTGAGGTGCAGCATAAGTTTAAGCAACTTGATAGAAAATATTAGCGTAAATATTTTTTGGTGGAACAAATTAACCCTCTAACTATACCACACACAGCGGTAATTTTCGCCACTTATTTAACAAATCGTAAAAAATACCACAAAACCGGAGACGGTGGGGATGAAAAGTTTTACAAAAACCATAGACAATAGGCAAAAAATGCCCATTATTAAATTTACATGTTACCTTCTTTTGGAAAGGGATAATGTGAAGATAGGACAGATAGTTTAGTGAGAAAGCTTAATTCTTTTACAGCTCTGCACATTCGAATTTTTACAAATGTTTAAGGGAGTGTTGTAGCGCCTCCTTTGCGTAAAGTAGGCGCACTGACTTGTTAAGCTGCGTAGGCATTTGATCAGTTATTTTACTTCGCCGGTGAATTTGCTACCACACCGACGAAGGAGCGCGTTTTGATGTATATTAGCACAGATCAGCAATATTAATTAATTTCCATCTAACCTACATCACTTAAACAGTTTAGCAGCAATTGACTATAAAGCATATCTGAAAATTTTATGATATTAATTACTTGCTTGAAGCTGGGCTCGACCATGATTTGCTTTAGTAGTGCACTTGCTAACTGCTTCAGCCAACTGCGTGCTACATACAAATCAACTCCACCTAATGTATACACTGGCTCAATTTGTCTTGAATACACAGAATATATAATATTAAAATAATGACACTTTCGCAAATTCTAAGAAATTATCAAAATAAAACTGATTGTCGTTTGCATAGAACGAGCGAAAAGGAAAACATAGAAATCACTTTAAAAAATTACGATTCTCCGAACACAAAAACTTGTAAAACTCGTGTACAAGTGAAATACTTTCGTGAAGTATTGCACAATGGGGCCGTTCATAAAAATAGTAGTAACACATAATATTAAAAACGACAAGTTTACACTGAAAAGTTACCGTTTTATCCTGGTACCGTATTACCTTACCACCGTATTATCATTTCCATGTTAAATTGTCGCTTGTCAGACGAAAATAGACAAAATCAATAATTAAATTATTTTTTTGTAAAAAAAAAAGATATGTAAAATTATATAGTTTAAGAAATTCTTTTGTTAATGGTTTTGCATGTCTACATGCATTTAAAATTTTTAAATTCGTATTCATTTTGACACGCGTTAAATATAAATAAAATATTGTAAAATTGATTAAAAAAAATTCGTCTCAATTTACAAATTCTTTTATTGGCCCGTTTTTATCACCATGTATTTAAGTACTTTGTATGAAAGGTATTTATTTATTAATTGTGTTATTCTTTTCGATTGGTCTCATTGTGCACTTGAATTTTTGCTGTGCTTACCTCATACAACACAAAACTTTTGAAAATTTTGGGAAGGAATTTTCGACCATTTTGCTATTTCTACACAGAGTTTTTTTTTTTAATTGTATTACATTTTGTGTACTGAAACTTGTTTTTTTCTCATTCTTGTAGAGCTGATTTTCTTTATTTATTTATATACATACAGGTATATATATTTATAAGTGTACATATGTACATTTATATGTATGTATATACACAAATTTATTTATTTATGTGTGTACTTGTGTATACCAATTTACCCTTAATACATTCTCTTGTGTTTGTATTTGTTTCAAATTAAATTTGCTGTTAACTTTATTTAAAATATTTTATAATTCTATAGAAACGTGCTTTATGTAGAAAATACTAAACCGAGTTTGACTTTTAATTGAACTTGTTGTATAAATTTATTAACAGTGTTTGCAAAAAGTCAACAAAAGTTACAAAATAAAGGAAAATGGCAAATATACAGGCATAAGAGCAGGATGTCGGCATACCGACAAAAAGAAATTTTATTGTGATTTAAATAAAATAGATGAAAATTATACACTTTTAATTAAAAACATTCTTAAAGGCTTTAGGAATCTGATGTTTTTTGTTACTCAGGTGGCAAATAAAAAGTAAAAACTTGAGTGTAATTCCAACTGTGATATTAGAAGTTAAGAAAAGACTGTGATATTTTATTTTTATTTAAATTATATTTGCAATTATTTTTTTACGTTATGTGATTTATGTTGTACATTTTATGTATCTTTAAAATACATCTCAAAAAACTTAAAAGTAAATTGGAATAAAAGATAAAATATACATATTTCAATAAAAATAATTATACCTGACTGAAGATATTGGAAAATCCCAAGGAAACGTCGGATGCATTAAAAATTAAATAACACTAGTAAGAGTGCTATATTCGGCTGTGCCGAATCTTATATACCCTTCACTAAAATGCGTATATAAAGTATAGAGATACATTCATAAGCACATCCATACAGATGCATATGTTTTGTGAAAAAATTTATAATTTTTTGCTCTAGTGCAATTTTTAGTAAGATACCTCTTGGTATTTTTCGATTAAATACTTTTTTTAGATATTAGCAATAAGTTGAATATTTTATTCTACACTCTGTATTTAAGAAATATTTTACATTCACCCTTATTCCAGTTGTCAAAAACGACGTCACGTCATACAATATCAAAAAATCAAATTATTTAGTAACTTTAATAAATACCCAGAAAAAAAGTTCAAAGTTTCCAGCTCTAGAGCTTTAATTTTTAAAATTTTCTACACCAAACTTTTCGTTCTAAATTGTAAAATATATATAATTTATAAAGAAAAAAATTAATTAGACCTAGTTATATGGCATATAAAATTCCACAAAAATTTTAAGTTTCCCAACCCTGGAATCATCCTTTTTGATTTTTTACACCAATCTCCTCTTTCTTTTAAGAATATAAGATATGTTTAATTTATAGAAAGAAAGGAAAAATTTGTTTTAGTAACTTACTTTTGTATAAAAAAAGTTAAACTTTTCCAACCATGGAAACGTCTCTTTAATTTTTCTCATTGTTTTTTAATTTGAAATGCCAATTTTATTCGTACTTGAAGCATAATATAAGTTTAATTAATAAAAAACATAAATATTAGTTTTCTTTAGTTAATCTTTATATCACAAAAAGTGTAAGTTTTCCCACCCTGAAATCATCCTTTCTGATTTTTCTGATTTCTTACAGCAATCTCTTTCTTTTAAGAACATAAGATATATTTAATTTATAGAAAAAAGGGAAAATTTGTTTTAGTAAGTTAATTTTGTATAAAAAACTTAAAGTTTTCCAACCCTGCAAACGTCTTTTTAATTTTTTAATTTTTTTTTATTAAAAATACCAAGTTTATTCATACTGAAGTATAAAATAAGTTTATTTAATAAAAAAAAACTAATAAAAATTAGTTTTCGGTAGTTACTTTAGTTGGCAAAATAAAGTTTGAGTTTTGCAGCTCTGAAATCGTCCACTCCATTTTGCTGATTTTCAATGACAATCTTTTTCAGACTATTTTTGACACACCAGTTCAAGACCGAAGTCTCTAGCTTTTCTGGGAGCTTCGGAAAACCGATTTCACGTACAGACAGACGGACATCGTTTATTCGTCTTCCCTATGCATGAGGATCCAGAATATATATACTTTATGCCTTGCTTATTAATATTGTGGAAATTACAAACGGAATGACAAACCTATACATATATAACCTTTTACCATTTTTTGCTAAAGGGTATAAAAAGTCTTTTATTTACATTTTGAAGACATTTAATGACCTTGAACGCCTGAATAGATACTATATATACAAAACCACATAAATTAAAAACTTTTTGATCTTCATCCACCACTACCAACAAAACGCACCTCTAAGCAAAAAAACGCGACAAACACATACACAATTATGTGATTGATTAGATTATTTGATCATCTCCAGGCATTTGAGTCGTAATAAAAAGTAAAAATATAGTTCTCAAAATACTTCAAAACCGGGTTTTCTATTTTTTTGAAACTTTTGAAAAAACCTTTGTTCTAAAAGCATTCTCTCACTAGAACACTCCACAATTAATGGATTACATCAATTGAAATAAATCTAAAAAAATAATTTTTATTAACTGAAAGAAATACTATAAGCCAAAATCCATTTTACTGCTTTTATATCTTATTTATATTTTAATTACCTCAGTAGTTATTTTTTGTATAGAAAGCAAAATAATTGTTTGCAATTACAAACAATTTAACCCAGTTTTCTACTCTTGCATTTGAATTCATATTTTAAGGTCACAAATTTTAATAAACTATAAACAATGATTATAATTATTTTTATTTGCTTATGAATATATTTAAAATGTCAATTCATTATATACCCACATTCAGTCACAGTTTTTCTTTGTAATCACATACAACTTTAAAAACTATTAAAATAAAAGCATGAAAATGCAGTGGAATACAAATAGAGAATAAAAAATTAAAAGTTTTCATTTAGCTGGAGAAAAAAAACAAATACATTTTTCACACAAATACATGCATACATTAGCATCGAAATTCTATATAACAATCAGACACTTACAGGTAATGCTAGATTTTCATGACCTGGGCCATGGTTTTCTAAACTCACAAGTTCTGTAAAAATATATTATTTTTATACAAATAGTTATAAATTATTTTCATATATTACAATACTTGTAAGCTTTTGAAAAACAGGCGATTGTAATTGAATTTGTATCAAATTGATTTCAATACTTGTAGCAGGGTCTCTTTTAAATAACCCCTGAAACAAAAATAATAAAAAAAAAAGAATTCCCAAAAATTTTATCAATTTTATTTTCTAAAATAACTTTTAGAATTTAGATGATGAAAATTTTTACTTAGCAATTTTTAATTATAGTCCTTACAGTTGCACTTGTATATGTAGTACACGAATAAATAGTTTCTTGCAAAAATTTTTGGAAATGGAATTATTTAATTTTATTTTTATTAAAATAAGTTCACTCACTAAAAAAAATTTGGGACTTTCTAAAGAATTTCTATATTTCGAATTTTTTCATTGGGGCTTAGTTCATTTCTTTTTGCTTTCCCTATTAAAAATACTGCAATCTAATCGTCGCTTTCGATAGCGAGCTAATTCGATCACGTTTTTTAGTTTGAGATTATGGCATTCTCTATCGAATAATGTAATAATATGGTATCGTGCCATCGAACGCCATAATCTCAAACTGAAAAACGTGATCGAATCAGCTCGTTATCGAAAGCGGCGATTAGACCCCTGATTTCTCTCTCATTTGTTTTTAATCTATTCAGAGGAGTAGTTTGTGTATTTGTGTGTTTAATTTTTTTACAGAATTTTTTATGCGGTCCTAGTAGAGATGTGTTCGTGTAATTTTTTTCGTGAAACGAAGCTTGCGTGCCAAAAAGTCTGATTTCTTGCATATTCGGCTCGTTCAATTTTGAGCAAAATTTACAAGAAAAACACGAAACGATTTTAGGTGTAGGCATTGATTTCCATTAGAGAACAAATTTAATATTTTATATCGTCAAACTCGAAACTCCAGCAAGTTTGTTATTAGTTTATGAGCCTCTTAAGCTTAAAAGTTCTGAAACTAAATTAATTTATATATATAAAAAAATTATTTTTTGCCACTCAATTTGATTTTGTGCGTGTTGTGCAGGCAGTATCGTTTTAAGTACTTCTTGAGTATCGCCCGTCAAAAAACTATGAATACATACAGCTAAAAGTAAAAATCGCGCTCATATGCAAACACATGCATTAATTTTAAACCGAGTACGCATAACTATAAACAACCAACATTTATGTTCAAACAGCAGCACAAACTACTACAACTAAGATTTATAGACCGTATGAACTACAGTCGTACGCTTAAGTTTAAAAATAGTCTGAGTATTAATCGGCTACACATGCTTATGTAAAGGGATATTTTAATTATAAACACACACATAAATCGTGTTTTCAAATAGCCATGCCACACATTTTCCATGCCATTTTATATGCACTAATGTCTGTATACCATCGCGAATAATGACTAAATATCCCGAGTATCATGCGTATATTCTTTTGACCGATTAAATACCCATAGCCTAATTATAAACACATTCAGGCTGAAAATATGAGAGATAGATAGAGAGAGAGAGAGAGTCAATGCGATTGATACGTATGTTCCTTTTAATTCTACGTTGCAGCGTATTTTAGTTTTTCCCATAAACGGAGTAGAGATCCTCTTGAGCGAAAATATGTGAACATACGAATTGTTTGCGTTACAATTATTCCTATAAGCAGTTACTGAAATTAAGACTATTTGCTTATGTATATTTTTTGAGTACTCATTGTCATTCTCTGATGCGAATGTTTTACTATATTTAGTATCCGTGTTTATGTCGTCTCGTGTCGTGTTGGAAAAATTGGACACGCACCCATCTCTGCATCCTAGTTTTATATTTTTGATTCAAAAAATATTTTAGTGGAAAACTTTATACAGCATTATAATTTTGCAATGTCATATTGGAATAACTTTAGTTAGTGTCAATTTGAAAAAATGAAGATTTTTTTTAATTTATAATTCTGCTTTACTTCCCAAAAAAGTTATTGCCCAATTAATATTTTCAATTAAAATTAAATTACTCGAACTTCATATCTAATTAAAATTAACTTTATAACTGCTATTACAGAATTTTACAGCTAATTTCTTTCTGTATTAGAGTTTTTCTTTTCCCGGACTTTTTCATTTCCCGGGAAAGCTGGAACGAATTTTATGTTTCCCGGGAATTCCCGCCCAATGAAAGACAATAAAAAATATTTTTTAGTTTAATCTACTTATAAACAAATTATGTTTGGTGGTTATTGGTTTGCCTGCACAGTATATTTAAAATACATTATTACTGAGGCAAACCAATAACCACCCGACCATTAGTCAAAAAAAAAAAAAAAAAAAAAAAAAAAAAAAAAAAACAATAATAATACCATTTCAGTTCTTTATATAATACAAATGCATAAATACCAATATTTTATGTAAATGCAAAGCCAAATGCATTGATAAAGGGTGTCCCAACAAATACGCAAGATTTAAATTTGGCGCCATTCGAAGTGTCATTGTTTGACATTTGAACAATTGTTATTGTTTGCTAGTAGAAGGTACGAGGTTAGTAAAAATGGAGCGCTACACGAATGAACAACGCATTCTCATTGTGAAATTGTTTTACCAAAATGGTGAAAGTTTTGCGGCTACAGTTCGCAAATTTGCGATCAATTTGGGGTCACAATAATGCTCCAAAAGAGTCAACTGTAAAGAGATTAATGGATAAATTTGCCGAAACTGGGTCTGTTAGTGATGTAAAGACAACAACGCGCCTTCGACCAGGTCGATCGACCGAAAATGTCGCAGCTGTACGTGATGATGTCGCTCAAACGCAGGTCAAGCGCAAACAGTCAATGGTGTTCGGTATCGCGCAATGATAACCAGTTTTTTCGTGCCTAGAATTGAAGAAATGTATTTGGAGGGCATGTGGTTTCAATAAGACGGCGCCACATGTCATACAGCCAGAGAAACAATTCAATTGCTACATCAGTCATTTCCCGGTCGTGTTATTTCGCGTTTTGGAGACCAGAATTGGCCCCCTAGATCGTGCGATTTAACACCATTAGACTTTTTTCTTTGGGGTTTTTTGAAGTCGATGGTTTACGCAAATAAGCCGACGACAACTCAGGCCTTAAAAGAGGAAATTGGACGCTGCATTAATGAAATACCGCAGCATTTATGCAAAACGGCCATTGAAAATTTCATTAAAAGATCGCGTGTGTGCCAGCAAAGCCGCGGCGGCCATCTGCCCGATTTGTTGTTCCACACATAACCTCATTTTGTCTACTTTACGATATAATAAAGTTTCACGATTTTTTTTTAAATATCTGTGTTTTATTTAAAATTTAAATCTTGCGTTCTTGTTGGGACACCCTTTATAACGCCAAAAAAAATAAAAAAAAAACAAATTATATTATTAAAAAAAATATTACAAAATATTTCTTTGGAAATAGGACTTTAGTACTGAATAAGCTTTAATAGAATCGTTCTTTTTACCAAAGAGAATCTGCAATTATTTCGTAAGTTTTATTTTATTTCCTTTTATGAATTGTTGTAGATTTAAATTTTGAACGTCGCAATCCGCTTTTGGCAAATAAACGTCTCTAAGTCTCAGATCACATGTGTGCCAGATGTAAACTCGGCCTCAGTTGTTGTATAGTTTAAGCTATTGTGCTACATACAAACTAAAGTTGCGATAATAAAATAAAATAAATCCCGGGAATTCCCGCACAAATTTCCCGGAATTTCTTTCCCGGAATATCCCGTATGAAAAGAACTATTCTGTATACAAATAATAAAACTAAGAATTATTTTTTATATTTCTAGGCACTTCCAAGCAGAGAATGCGAAGTAAGAAATGCAACAAACTTCAGTTTCGCCGTAACAAAATATAAAAAAACATGTCAGATATAACTAAAAGAGACACATTACAAATTAAAATTGTGATAAGAAAACCAGGAAATTGAGGAAATAAAACACAAAAACAACAAAAATAAATTAAACGAGTGCTGTTAGTTTTCATAAACTAAATACACACATACATTTGCATATAAATTATGAAGACTGTGTTGAAGAGGAACAGGTATACTGTCAACTGAATTTTGTGTCAAAGTCTGTTAGATACGAGTAAATTAAAATAAGACTCTTGTTACGCGGCTGTTTTGAGTGCAATCCCATTAACGATATAATTCAATATTAAAACTATCAGCAAAAACAAGTTGCACTGAAAAAGAGAAAGAGGTGAGCGAAAAAGCAACCAGAGAAAACGCATGATGACGGAAACTTTTTCGTGTGCAAGGCACATGAATACTATGAATTATCTATCATAGCACAGCTTAATTGTAAATTCAGATCTGGAGAGTCCCTATTATATTTCACTCTGCAACTAAACATAACTTTACTTACAAATAGATATACTCACATTTTTCTTGCAGAAAGCTGATTGTGTCACAGCACACTTTTATGATATAAAAGCTCACTATGTCAGAGCATATTGTTGCACAGACGAACTACAGTGTGCTTTAATACAATCAAACTCTTTTTCGATAAGAACAGTATGCGATAAAGTCCATTTTTTTTAAGAATAGTGAACTGTCACACAGCAAACTTTTGTTATAAGAAAAGTGTGCTGTGACACAGTAAACTTTTCTATAAGAAAAGTATGTTGTGACACAGTAAAGTTTTCTATAAGAAAAGTATGTTGTGACACAGTAAACTTTTCTATAAAAAAAGTGTGCTGTGACACAGTAAACTTTTCTATAAAAAAAGTGTGCTGTGACACAGTAAACTTTTCTATAAGAAAAGTGTGCTGTGACACAGTAAACTTTTCTATAAGAAAAGTATGCTGTGACACAGTAAACTTTTCTATAAGAAAAGTATGCTGTGACACAGTAAACTTTTCTATAAGAAAAGTATGCTGTGACACAGTAAACTTTTCTATAAGAAAAGTATGCTGTGACACAGTAAACTTTTCTATAAGAAAAGTATGCTGTGACACAGTAAACTTTTCTATAAGAAAAGTATGCTGTGACACAGTAAACTTTTCTATAAGAAAAGTATGCTGTGACACAGTAAACTTTTCTATAAGAAAAGTATGCTGTGACACAGTAAACTTTTCTATAAGAAAAGTATGCTGTGACACAGTAAACTTTTCTATAAGAAAAGTATGCTGTGACACAGTAAACTTTTCTATAAGAAAAGTATGCTGTGACACAGTAAACTTTTCTATAAGAAAAGTATGCTGTGACACAGTAAACTTTTCTATAAGAAAAGTATGCTGTGACACAGTAAACTTTTCTATAAGAAAAGTATGCTGTGACACAGTAAACTTTTCTATAAGAAAAGTATGCTGTGACACAGTAAACTTTTCTATAAGAAAAGTATGCTGTGACACAGTAAACTTTTCTATAAGAAAAGTATGCTGTGACACAGTAAACTTTTCTATAAGAAAAGTATGCTGTGACACAGTAAACTTTTCTATAAGAAAAGTATGCTGTGACACAGTAAACTTTTCTATAAGAAAAGTATGCTGTGACACAGTAAACTTTTCTATAAGAAAAGTATGCTGTGACACAGTAAACTTTTCTATAAGAAAAGTATGCTGTGACACAGTAAACTTTTCTATAAGAAAAGTATGCTGTGACACAGTAAACTTTTCTATAAGAAAAGTATGCTGTGACACAGTAAACTTTTCTATAAGAAAAGTATGCTGTGACACAGTAAACTTTTCTATAAGAAAAGTATGCTGTGACACAGTAAACTTTTCTATAAGAAAAGTATGCTGTGACACAGTAAACTTTTCTATAAGAAAAGTATGCTGTGACACAGTAAACTTTTCTATAAGAAAAGTATGCTGTGACACAGTAAACTTTTCTATAAGAAAAGTATGCTGTGACACAGTAAACTTTTCTATAAGAAAAGTATGCTGTGACACAGTAAACTTTTCTATAAGAAAAGTATGCTGTGACACAGTAAGATTTTCTATAAGAAAAGTATGCTGTGACACAGTAAGCTTTTCTATAAGAAAAGTATGCTGTGACACAGTAAACTTTTCTATAAGAAAAGTATGCTGTGACACAGTAAGCTTTTCTATAAGAAAAGTATGCTGTGACACAGTAAACTTTTCTATAAGAAAAGTATGCTGTGACACAGTAAACTTTTCTATAAGAAAAGTATGCTTTGACACAGTAAACTTTTCTATAAGAAAAGTATGCTGTGACACAGTAAACTTTTCTATAAGAAAAGTATGCTGTGACACAGTAAACTTTTCTATAAGAAAAGTATGCTGTGACACAGTAAACTTTTATATAAGAAAAGTGTAAACTTTTCTATAAGAAAAGTATGCTGCGACAAAGTAAACTTTTCTATAAGAAAAGTATGCTGTGACACAGTAAGCTTTTCTATAAGAAAAGTATGCTGTGACACAGTAAGCTTTTCTATAAGAAAAGTATGCTGTGACACAGTAAACTTTTCTATAAGAAAAGTATGCTGTGACACAGTAAACTTTTCTATAAGAAAAGTATGCTGTGACACAGTAAACTTTTCTATAAGAAAAGTATGCTGTGACACAGTAAACTTTTCTATAAGAAAAGTATGCTGTGACACAGTAAACTTTTCTATAAGAAAAGTATGCTGTGACACAGTAAACTTTTCTATAAGAAAAGTATGCTGTGACACAGTAAACTTTTCTATAAGAAAAGTATGCTGTGACACAGTAAACTTTTCTATAAGAAAAGTATGCTGTAACACAGTAAACTTTTATATAAGAAAAGTGTAAACTTTTCTATAAGAAAAGTATGCTGCGACAAAGTAAACTTTTCTGTAAAAAAAATCGAGTCCAAAAACTAAACTCAGCTCCTAAACTTAAAAAGAAGAGAGGTGTCTAAGAACACCGGTTAGAGCTATGCTGCTTAGCTTTATAAAACAAGTTTCATGTGTTAAATAACAATTCAATAAAATTCTATTGTATGATGATGTCAAATTCGCGGCAATTATTTCAAAATGTTTCCAATTAGTTCCCATTGTGTTCTTTTCTAGCTGCATACGATTAAATTAATGTATTGTTTGTGCTCATGTACAAAAACAAATTGAGCAATCGTTCTCATTGCTTTTGTTTTTTGTTTTTGTTTCACTCACTTCAAAGAACCTTTTCTTCGTACTCTGTTTTTAAGAAATCAGCACAAAAATTTATTTAAAACTGTAATAGTGTCGATTAATATTGTTAGGAAAATCATGTCCTAGCTTTTGTGTCTGACATAAAGAGCATAGCTCTAAGACCGTCAACTAGTGCAAATTAATTAAAATCTATGGATTCGTAAGCGGAAACATTTTTAAAAATACAACGCTTTATTTTCATAACTCAAAAAAATCTTGTCAGATAGATTTAAAGGATTTATTTCGATTTTTTTTGGACTTGAAAACCTGCGGCGAATACCGCAAGTTTAAGCTGAGTCGGATCGATAGTTCGAGAGATATCGTTGCCGAAAATTTTGAATTTTTTTAAGTTATAGATTTTCCAGCGGTTTGAGCTTGTACTCCAAGGTAGGTCGTATCCCATTATAATTTTTTTAATTTAATAAGTTTCAAATAGAATTATGTACATGTGATTGTGTATTGTCCTTTTCTTTAAGGATTGCAAAATGTAATTGTGCTCTCCAGCTCTAGGCAAGTTAAAAAAGAAGGAAAATTAATGTTTAATAATTTTTAAAGAAAAAAGAAAAAAGAACACAAATGTATAGGTATATATAAGCGTAAAAAACAAAAACCCAACAACTGCAAAATATGAAAATTGAAAGAAGTAAAATGTAATAATATGTAACAACACATACATAAATGTTTTATTTTGCAGAAGGAAAAACTATTAAACAAAACAACAAATAACAAAACCCTGTCAACATCACCAGTATTATCTGCATTTTATGCACTGTGAAAGGCAAACAAAAGGAAAAGATAAATTGCAGTTGCATAAACTGTTTCTCCATTCAGCACACTAACACACTGCAGAATAATAAGACTTGTGCAAATTGGAATAACGAGAGAAGGTATAAAATTTCAAATACACTTCTTGTAACCAACCAAAACCTGAGCTGAAGATTAAAGCAAAGGGACAGTGATTTATATGTGTTAAATTGAAAAAGGAAAATAATAATAGTAAAAATATATAGAATAACTTAAACGAACTAAAGAGTAAGAAAAACTGTTGGTTAAACTTCAGATATTTGCCACACAACAGAATTTTGTTATTTCACAAACTTCTTATACACAACAAAGTTGCACAATGCGCGGTCGTCATTTACGTAGACGCTTTAGTTTACAGCCGTCGTTTATGAAGGACGAAAATGCTGAAGATAAAGCCACCAAACGTGACAAGTAAGTTTCATATTTATCTTGGTTTTTTAGGCATTATTTCGTTTTTCTTTTTATTTTCTTGTTTTAATTTAAGATGTCTGCTAATCGAAAAGGCAGTATTCTTTTTTTTACTTGCATATTATACATATATCTAAGCGCTTAAGTTACCCACACTTTTGCAATAATATTGTGCAATAATTAATTTTGCACAATAAATTTGCCTGTATGCATATTATATTGGTAGACGGATAAAATCAAAAGCATTTTGTTTTATATTGCGCAAAAAATATTTTCTAATGTACTGACAATATTGTACAATATTTGTGCGGTATATTTAATAGACAATATTTGAATAAATTATAAAAGACTTTTTTGTTGCGCAACATTTCAATTTAGAGTTGTACTACTCTTTATTTAATATTCATTAAATATCTATTGAAGTTTCTTTCAGATTTATATAATATTTCGAAGTGAAAATGCATATGACTTAGACCACTTTCATAATTAAGGATACAATTATTTCCAAGTACATCATTAACACTTTTTCCCTTTTTAAGGGTTCCGTACAAAAAGGTGAAAAGAAACCTTGTGCTTTTCGCTACGCTGTCCGTCTGCCTGTCTGTCTGTCCGTCACTGGCTTTTTTCTTGAGAACCGTAAGAGCTACGGACCTGAAATTTGGACAGAGCATGTAGAACTCTTAACATGAGAGTTAAAAATTAAAGGGTATACTAAAACGAGCAAAGAAAAATGTTAAAAACCAAATATAATATACATACACCTAGAGAAAAAACATCTTAAGATCAATACTTATTTAATAACAAACAATTTTTCTATGTTACCAGATTGAATAAAAAACAAAAAACATTTCTGAAGAAGTTGGGATTTTCCAACGAAACGTCGGATGACATTGCAAATTTAAAATATTCTTTTATTTAAAAATTAAATGAGCTTAAAAGCCCATTAATGGGTCTAAAAGAACTTCATATATAAAAACCAATAGAAAAGGTCAAAAATAAAAACAAAAAGTAAAAAACCATATTGATTTAATAAAAAACATTAACGAAAGTCTAGTCATGTTGAAATTTCTAATTTCAATATCGAAAAATATTAATTTACAGTATCAATTTATTAATTTTATTTATTTTTATGTATCTCAACATACATTTTCTATTATATTGAAAATGATTGAATTAATGTGACGCGTTCTTATTTTTAAGTTGTAGCTTTTCCCTGAGTGTACAATTATAAATTTGTAAAGTTACTGCATTTTTATACGGACTACAACAATTAACACTAAAATTTGAAAAAAATTAAAATAAAAGGGTGTTCTATCAGTGAATACAATTTTGACTATGTAATTTTTAGAAGGCAAACTCTTGAAATTTTCAAAAACGGTAAAACTACAAAATTCCGATATAACAAAATCGTCAAACCGAAAAAATCGCCAAAAACCGAAAAAAAGCGCCAAAACGAAAGAAGCTCCAAATTAAAAAAAAAAAATTCTAAAACTAAAATAAATTGCCAAAAACCGAAAAAATCGCCAAAATTAAAAAAAGTCGCCCAAATGAAAAGAAATCGACAAAATGAAAAAAATCGTCAGAACGGGAAAGAAATCGCCAAAACTAAAAAATCACCAAAATCGAAAAAACGACAAAAATGCCAAAACTGAAAAAACGCTTTAAACCGAAAACCCAAAAAATTAAAAAAATGCCCAAACCTGGTTCTTCACTATAATCACCCACGGCCTTACCCCAGTCTAGACTGTCAATAAATATGTTGGCAATATAGCAATAACGCCGGCAGAATAGCGGAACAATATTGCTTATTGCTTTACTTATGTTAAGGCTATGGGAAATCGTAGACACAATATGGAAACATTTAACAGGGAAGGTGCAGAATAAAAAAATAATTCACTTGTAAATATCTGGTTAATCGATCAATTTTTTATTTAATATTTTATTTTAAAAAAATATTCCACTACACAAGCTTTTAAGATACTATTTTTATTTTTTAATATACATAAATATGTATATTTTATAAATTTCAATAATATTAACGAAATGCCAAACGCAATACAAAAATGTAGAACGTAAATTAACACAGAGTTTGACATTTCATGTTCGCAATAATTGTCAACGAAAAACTGTTGACAATTATTGCCGCAATTATTGCAAGCACTGGCAATGAACTATCTGCATTGGCAATAGCAATATTTTGACATTTGCTGCAATATATGTGAGTGAATTTATTGCCAGTCTAGACGGTGGGTTATGTATAAGAAAAAATTGGTATGAAGGGATTGATATTCA
This sequence comes from Tachina grossa, assembly GCA_949987645.1. NCBI lineage: Eukaryota > Metazoa > Arthropoda > Insecta > Diptera > Tachinidae > Tachina > Tachina grossa. Next base: position 108,916,727 of record OX465277.1, on the reverse strand, counting down.
GTACAAAGTGTATACAAATTGACTACGAACCTTTGACCTTACATAAAAAATTTCATTTTGTTGACGTGTGTTATTGATGAACATGCGTCCTAAACACATTTTTGAAAAAAAATGCAAAAAAATTAAAAATTTACCCAATTAAAAAAAATTTTCCAAAAAGTTTTCTGTTTTCTATATCGACATAAAGGTTAATAAATGGCAGAAAAATAGGTGCTTTTAACCAAGTCTTCAATCATAATTATTTGTTAAACAAGAGCTAACCTAAAAAAATGGTTAGCACCATTAGATTCAGCGTACTCGAATTAGGTTTATCCACTGGAAAACCGGATTGTTACGAAAAAAAAAAGTTTCGAATTCGAGCACAGTGTTATTATTGTTCGAATTTTATTTGCTTCTATATTTATTATGTGATTAGGCTAAATTTTGTATTGCTTTGTAAGCCAAATTACATGTGATAATTATTAATGAACAAATAACACCAAAGTTAAATGTAAATATTCTGACAAACACTAGCAGAACGGAACAACTAGCTATTTTCGAAGGTCGCAACACGTGCATCATCAGCTTACTTTGTGTTTGGTCCACTGTGTGTGATGTATGTTGAAGAAGATTTCTACTTAATAAGATTTTTGTTTGAGGCTTTAAAACATATTATGCTGCTATATTGTCATTCTCAATATGTATAAAAACATAAAGTTTTTGTTAGTTATTTAAAAATTTTTAAGTTGAAGTCTACTGATGCGTTCTAGCTTATGGACTTGGAAGTGCTTCTCTCATAATCTGGAATATTACTGTAACCAACCCTTTGAGTGCTCTTAAAGCATTTGAGTGATGTTCAGTAGCAATAATTTCCAATTCGGCGTATAAATGCAGAGGGTAATTGAATATTTGGTTATTATAAGGTACCTTCAAATGATATTGCTTCAGATGCAGGCATTTAGCTCGATCTAATATAATTTTATAAGATTTAATAAGACCTGCCAACATTTCAGAAAACCTAAACTAAGGAAGACCGTCAAAATAATTTAAGCTTTAAGATATCAATGAGCATTAAGGTGTGGCGGGAGAGTGGCGTTAGCTGAAGTAGTTAGCACGTTGACTGCAGAACCGAAGGTCCTGGGTGCGAGCCCGGTATCAAACAGTCATTAAATAACAACACCACGCATTTTTTCAATGTGCATTAGTATCCCTTTGTATCAGTTGTCGTGGGAAAAATTCAAGTGATGCAGGCATAAGGCACTGGTCTCTAAACTATACCGACTTCAGCAGATACTAATCCTAATGTAACATCAGAGCGCCGTCCTTCGTCGGTATTGTGTAGCAGAATCATCGGCGAAGTAAAATAATAAATACAATGGCTACTAAGCACAGCTTTGAAATTTAATACGCCTCATTGACACCAGAGGCGCTGCAATAGTGCATTATTAAAAAAACGTGCAAAAAGCAGAGTTGTAAAAGATGGAAGCTTTGCTGTATCTCTTCCTTCAGCACCTTTCTTTTCTATCACCATCCCTTTCCTAAAGAAAATAATATCTAGAGTAATAGTAGTAGGCATTCATTGCTTGAGTGTTATTTCTCTTTTACAAAAAATAAAATAAAATAAAATAAAATAAAAAAAACAACAACTACACTCTTTAACGAAATGATGCCCAAGTTGAATCTTAGGAAGGAAAAATAACTAATAATATCATGTTTTTCATAAGACTTATGTGATTGTTATTAAATAATACACAACACAATAACAAAAGCAAACACTGATTATGGTGTTCTATTATGATTCAAGAATTCAATATTATTCCTTAGCGTGTTCTTAGGCAAATAACCACTAACACTGAAACTTCTTCTCGTTACATCGTACAATTATAGCACTTGAAAATTATTTTCTTCTTTTCGTTCGCTGTCCACCCCAAGATAGAAGAAGGATAAAGGTATTAATATATTAATTTTCAGCTTTAAAGTATGTGTGTCAATATATAAATATTTAGAAACTAAAATAAAAATTTACTTTTGTGTTTTTTTTAAGGTTAAGGTTATTGCAAATTTATTTCATTTTATTAAATAAATTTATTTAATCGAGACAAGAAGTTAAGAAATGTTGATCTTAATTTGATAAAAAAAAAGTTCCTGTGTCTAGTAATAAAACTTTTATTTAAACTTGTGGAAAATGTTTTTCTAATTTTATTTTTGTTAATGTAAAGTTTTAATAAAATATTGAATTTTTAAACTTATCTTATCTTGTTATCTCTTTAGCATTTCCTATCTAGCAAAACCAAATAAACGATTTGTTAGACAAAAGCAAAACTAATTGAATAATAAAAAGTTTGCAGAAAAAGGCGTTCACAGAGAGTGTTTTCCAATTTAAAATAAAAAACACTGTTTGTTTGCAATTAAGTTGTAGAAGAAGAAGAAGAAGAAGAAGAAAGAAAACACACAAAATCGATGAAAACAATAAAAAAATTAAATAAAAAATTAAATTTTTTTGTTGATTTTTCATTTGCAAAGACAAAGCAGCAAAGTTTTCGTAAACAAAATAAGCAATTGTTAAGAGATAGAAATGGAATTACTCGGTAATTGTTGAATATATGTATGTGTAGTTATCAGCAAATGACGTTTTTGCCTCGCACACTGTGAGGACTAGAATTATATACGAGGGCGTGACTTTTTGTTCCGTTCTACTAAGTGTTTGCCCGAATATTTACAATTAACTTTGGTGTTATTTGTTCATTAATAATTATCACATGTAATTTGTCTTACAAAGCGATACGAACTTTATATTGATCAAATCATAAATCTGTAAACTTTTATACGTTGAAAGTTTTTTTTCAATTTATACTGATGTTAATCAGTCCAACGTCCATCACATACAGCAAAATCAAATTTTTGTTGAAATTAACGCTCAATATTTTTACTGAATCGTCAAAAGTTGGATAATTTTGGAGTGATTGGTTTTATACAAAGCAAATGTGTTTATTAAAAACTAATATTGTATGGCGTATGGTTAGTCGCAAATTTTAACAAGCTGGTCGGTCACCTTGCTGGTAAAGCTAATTCGAGTAAGCAGAATTCAATGCCATTAGCCGTTTTTCGAATTCGAATTTCGGGCTCGTATTCGCGATATTCGCTATTTAAAATTTGTACGCTAAAGTACTATAAAAACGATATTTTTATACTGTTTTAACCATTTTAAATTTAGAAATTTAGAAATTTTGATTAAATATGCACATCAATAAATAGAAAATTTAAGCGAATTGTTTTTTCGCGATTTTTTTATGCGAATTTTTTTTGGGATTTTTTTTCGCAAATTTTTTTTTTTTTTGCTTCGAAATTAATTCGAATAGGCCGAAATTAGTCGCGCTACATGTTTTCCGATGTTATCACTTGTGTTAGCAATATTAGCGAATATTAGCGATAACTTCGGAAAACATCTAGCGCTTGTTAGCAAAAAAAAATGTCAAATTCGAGCACAGTGTAATCAAAATGTGTACACTATACACTACAGAACATTGGAAATGAAATTTAGACGAAAAAAAATTAAATTAAAAATTTTGACCAAACATATTAAAATAAAAAAAATCCTTGAAGCATCAAAATATGCTCTTAAAACGTCAAATGTGGTCTTAAAAATCGAAGTAATGCTAAAAGTATACTTGTAAGACTGAAATATGCAAAAATATGCTTGAAAGGGTAAAATATGCAAAAATATGCAATAACAAATTAATACCAAAATTCATAAAAAGTTCTGAAACGAATAAATATCTCATTACCGCATTAATACGTCACATAAAAATATATAATTGCATATTTGCGATTTCGCTGCTTATTATTTTTTGGAAATCGAGATTTTTGCATTTTTTGATACATTAGATATTTCTGAGTTAGGCCCTTTGTATATTAAGGTAAGGATACACATCTATGTTTTAAGCCTTTCATTTAAGGATATTTTCCTTTTGCACACTTTTACTTATATATATATATATATATATATATATATATATATATATATGTATATATATATATATATATATACATATATACGTATATATATGTATACGTGTATGTATGTACGTATATATAGGATAACAATATGTGTCCTTATTAACTTAACCATAGATTCAATATAATGTTTTTCTCATAAAAATAAAATTATAATTGAATTTATTACAAAAACAAAACCACATACCAACCCCAGGCAGAAGCAATCACAAACACATACATACATACATGTATTGGTGCCACAAATTAAATTCAATTTGAAAACTTATTGCAACCTAAAACTCTGTAAGACTCAACGACAAAATGACAACGAAAAAAAAATACTAAATTGTAACCCCAACCTTGTTGTTCTATAATTATTTCTTTTTTTTTAAGTTATCAGCTCTTCTTAATCCAGTTGTTTTATTTTTGTAGCGCAAATATTGGTTTTATTAAATTACATCTTCTAACTAGCATCTGTTAGTGCAACACTGTTCATGGGATTTGCTAACATGAATTATTCTTTTTTACTTATTTTTCTTCTCCTAGAGTTGGCCGCAATAATGCTGTTGATGATGCAATTGGCCCCACAAATGCACGTCACAAAATTGTTGTCATGGGTGCTGCTAAAGTCGGTAAAACCTCAATAATTACACAATTTCTATATAATACATTTACAACAAAATACAAAAGGACTATTGAAGAGATGCATCAGGGCAACTTTTCCATAGCGGGTGTTAATTTAACCTTGGACATTTTGGATACAGCTGGTTCGTATGAGGTAAGTGTTACACCTACACCCACATGCAACTAGTTGCAACACACAGATAGACTCTAATACAATTGTTTTTTTTTTTTTTTTTTTTTGTACAAGATGCATTTAGAAATTATAGTGTAAAAAAATTAAAACTAAAACTTAAATATAAAAAAATCGGGTTTACGTTGAGCAAAATGTGAGATTATCGTTTTGAGAGTTTTTTGTTGGCACATTTACACTGTTTGTTGGAAACATTTGCATTACCATATATAAAAAGTAACAAGGTTACGACAATGGATATTGATAGAGGGGACCAAAAAATATATATTTAAGATTTATTTTAGTGTTATTTTCAAGTGAAGGCCATTGTCCAGAGGCAGAGGAATGCTACACAAAATATGATAATTCAATAAGGAATCCGTTTATAAGTTAACTTTGATGAAAGTAGTCTGGTGATTAGCACTGATGGAGCCCTTTAAATCTCCAGGACCCGATGGTAAAGTAATTTTGAAGAAAGTAGAGCGGTATATAAATAAATTTGAATTATATACATCACCGGTCAGTGATGGTTTTTATCCAGCCATGCTACAGAATATCTCTAAACCTGCAATACTGTTTTTTATGAATATCTTTAGTATACTAAAACCCCTATTTGAGTAGTTAATGGGGAAGGAGGAAAGCCGAAACGACGGACAGTGGGGCCCAACCCCCCTTTTTCGCAAATTAATGCATATCTCCGAAACTATAATAATAAGGGTCACTAGATTTGAAGTGGATAGCTCTTAGAAAAAATTACATTTTTCTACAAAATCTTGGTGGTATAGGTGGGGGAGTCGGGTACTTTCCATGTAAAGTGATTTTTATTTTTTTTTTTCTATATCTGCCGAACTATAAGAGTGAGGCGTTCTAAATTTGATGTGGATAGCTGTTAGAACAAAACACATGTTTCAACAAAATTTGGGTGGTATAGGATGGGGGAGTTGGGCACCCCCCCCCCATATTCAAAGTGATTATTAATTAAATAAGAAATAGCGAAGCAGGAACGAAATGCATATAAACGGCGCTTTACCAACAAAAAAAAACAAAAATTCATGATATTTTTATTCACGCACGCTGCTGATAAATTGCCTTCCATTGACTGACTTTCAACACTAATTATAAAAAAAAAATATATTATTTAATAAGCCTAAGAAAATTATATAAAGTCGCAGATGTTATTTTTTTAAAGCATTATTACACATAAATGCATTTAGGAGCATGCGTGACTCAATCATGAGATTTGTAACTCTCTAGTGAAATCACATAAAACAATGATAAAATCAACAGCATTAAAAGTGTTAGCGGGAGTCGTTAATCGGTCATTATTGGAAAACTCAACGCGTGAGGCCATTACTAATTCTGAGGCGCACTGATGCGAACGTGAATTTTTCCTAAACCACGCTTATTTGTTCAAACTTCTAAATAAATCAAAATATCTGTCCAATGGAGCCCAATTTATAACTTTATGTCCACTTACACTGAAAAAATACGTTTACTTTAACGCATTTCCAATATTAACACTAAAAACAAAAGGACTTCCACAAAAAATTTTTTAAAGAGAAGTACCACACAGGCAATGAATGCCTACTACTACTACTAGTTGTTACCTCCTTTAGAAAAGGTATAGTGATAGAGAAGACAAGTGGTGAATGAAGAGATAGAGGAAAGATTCATTCTTTTAACTTTTTTTTTTGCCCAAATTTTTAATAATGCAGTGTCGCAGCGCCATTGGTGTCAATGAGGCGTATTAAATTTTTTTTTTACGCTGATGCATAATACACAACGAAGGAGGGTGCTCTGATGTTACATTAGGATTAGTATCTTCTGAAGTCGGTATAGTTCAGTGACCAGGGACTATGCCTTCATCACTTGAACTTATCTACAACAACTGATACAAAGGGACACTAATGCACATCAGAAAATTGCGTGGTATTGTTTATTTACTGACTGTTGGATGCCTGGCTCGAACCCAAGACCCTCGGTTTTGTAGTCAACGTGCTAGCTACTTCAGCCAACACCACCCTTAATTACAAATTTAAGCAAAACATTTTGCAAAATAATTTTTTGTCTAGGAATGTAGAATTTTATGCTCTTAAGCAAGTACTTTGAATTTTCACGGTACTTGAATTTTATTTTGTTTGATTAATCAGTGAAATCACCGCTTTTGGTCCCTATGTGCGACGCAAATCGAATTCCTTTTTTCTATAAATACAGAGCAAATTCTTCTGCAATCCCACAGATTTGTAACAAATAAATCTCGACAGAGTTAAAACCATTTAATAGGTTTAGAAATAAATGTTACAGTAAAGATTTTGGTAATATTTGAGATTCTCTGCCCGCCTCCCTTCTTACATTGTCAACAACAAATCTGTGGCAATAATGAAAAAGTGCTTAACTCATTTTTTATTATTTTGCAGGAGAGCAATTTTAAGCTTTCAAGTCGATTTTCAGAAATTTATTTCTTTTACAGTTAAATTAAGAAATTCTCTGTTAACCTTTATATTTTAAAGCAAACATCGTTCTACACACTGTAGATAATACATTCATGTTTAAATATAGCAAATTATAACTTAAATTAAGAGCCATTTTCACAACTTACCTTTAGCTAAAGGTAGGATTTTGTCTGTCCAATAAATATTTTTGCAATGTTACAACTTAAATTTTTAAATGGTACTATTATCAATAATAATGATATTTAATGGATAAAATAATAATAAGTGAAGGTATTGTAATGCAAAGTCATTTATCGCGCAGCAGAATCCTACCTTTAGCTAAAAGGAAGTTGTGAAAATGGCCCTAAGTTATTATTTCAAATTAGATTAGGAGTCTAAAAAAATAAGCCGCAATTCATTTTGCTATAACTTCTTGAAAAATCGCACAAATTAATTGAGATTTTACGCAAAGATATAGGGTGTTTTTTTAAGGGGTATAGAACTTCGAATTGAAATAAAACACAAGAAAATCGTTTTAATGTCCATCAATTTGGCTTTATTGGAAGGATAATTTTATGCCATTAATGTTTAAATATGATTTCGGGCATGTGGCCGCCGCGGCTGGCTCGAATAAAGCCAATTCTACAGGTCCAATTTTCAACCACTTTTTCGAGCATATGGGGCCGTATGTTGGCAATAACGTCACGAATGTTGGCTTCCAAGTCCCCTAACGTTTCTGGTTTGTTGGCGTAGACGAGCGACTTCACATATCCCCAAAGAAAATAATCCAATGGTGTCAAATCACACGATCTTGGTGGCCAATTGACAGGTCCATTCCACGAAATTATGCGCTCATCTAATGTTTCCTTCAATAAATCGATTGTGACGTGCGCTGTGTGGCATGTAGCGCCGTCTTGTTGGAACCACAACTCATCCACATTCATGCCATCCAATTCGGGAACAAAATAGTCGGTTAGTCGGCTCCAATTGCTGTGCACGGTGGCGAATCGATTCATTCGGGTCCTCTTCAACACTTTGCTCTACAGCGGCAATTGTTTCTTCGGTGCGCACTGTTCGACGTCTCTGCGGATGCGTATTATCACATAGAGTAAACGTAGTGCGAAAACGATCCATGGTTAACCGAATTAATTGCTCTGATGGACGATTATGTCGACCATAAAATGGACGGAGCTTGCGGTAAACTTCGCGAACTAAACCATTATTTTCGAAATAAATTTGCACGATTTGCAAGCGTTGTTCTTTTGTCAACCTGTTCATGATGAAATGGCAAACCAAACTAAATATTAATCACTTGACAGCTGACAAAATGGCCGCCAGTTAAAAAAGTGATGCCAACTTAAAGTTCTATACCTCAATAAAAAACACCCTTTACTTTCAAATATGCAGATTGTAGAGGTACCATTAACTTAAAATCAACTTATCTCGACTTAAGCACTTTTTCCTTTTTGTCACAGACATATAATGCATTAAACCCATTCACCGCAGCAAGCTAACGACTACAAAATGTCAAGGATGGAATACACATGTTGTTTATATGAGAATGACTGCTTTGGCGACAGCAAAGCAACAGGGCAGGGCGGCAGGTTGTTGTCTATGCTGATTTTGTCGTTATAGTCCAATTAAATTAATTTCTATGGGTCTTATGCAAAAAACTTAATGAAGCTTTGCCAAGCAATGTTAAGTAAAGTTGTATTCTAAAAAAATTATTGTATAAAAATTCTAAAGTAGGCACCCACGTTTGTTAAGACTACTTTAAGTTGATATTTCCAAAATGTGTGTTTTGTACCTCAAATATTTTTATTAATATAGCACATACTGATTCATGTTACATCTGAAAATGAAGCTAGAAGTGCCTGCTCTTATCTTAAATTTATTTGGGGTATTCACAAGGGTGTATTAAGTGTCCTAAGTGTCATAATGTCTTAACATTTTAACATAGTTTAAAAAAATTGTTGTTGTGGCTCAAACAAAAAGGTAAAGTAAAGTAATAAGACTTTCTCAGCTATGTTTATTAATTGTCATAACTACATGTAGAAATGCGTGAGAGTTTACCAAAGGAATTGAGAGAGAGAGAGTAAGAAATGTACAAGGTGTTAAAACCAAAATACAAATAAGTACAATATTTATAATTGTAAATTATAAGGGGTTGCTCACAGCAGTCATATATTTTCGTTTTATAACTTTAAAACATGTTAATTTATGAGTACCATTTGAATACCCCAATTATTTCTGTCATGTAATGGGAAACATCACCAAATTATCCAACTGATTCTGAATACATAGCAAAATCCATAAAAAAAATATTAAAATAAATACAATTATACAAAAATGTTTTAGTGATGTACATACAATCAAAACAAATCGAAAAAACCTGGATATTCAAATACTCGTTTCATTCGAATAAAACAAATTGTGATAATTTTTCGCATTTTTTTACTTTTGCTTCATAGTTGTGGTTATCTGTTTTATTACCATCTCAGAAGCTCATATTTTTTAAATTAGGTTGCTTTACTTCAAGATAATGAAAATTTATTTAATAAAATAAAAAATTATTTGAATACCCGAATGAAATTGTATTCGATTTTGTACATCATAAGCTGTGAAGTGGATGTTGAACACGGTGGTTTTACCAGTATTCATTATTAGATAACAAAATAATTAAAGTTGTCTTTTGCACATGATTTCTTAACAAAGCTATGTTAGCCTTAAAGTGCTTGGCAACTAATATGAACTTTAAAGCTAAAGTAAAATATTTTTTTGCATAAGGGGGTATTTCTTTGCCGACTATGACTAAATACAGTGTTGCCACTATAACACAAAATATTGAATGAATAATATTTAACAATTTTTTAGTATTACTTAACAGAAATAATATTTCGAAATTGTCGTAAAGAATAAATTGGCTAAGTACATTTTAAAAGAGTAATTTAATTTTTAAAAATGCGAAATATTTGATAGTGGCAATGTTGATATATGTTTTTGTACTTGAATATCAGGTGCTGATGATGCCGCAGACGTCTCCAAAAGAGTTAAATAGTTAGCTACTAGGCAACATATGCAGCCAGCGACAATTGAAGTCGTGTGTTCGTTTAGCCTGCTGGGATGAATGGATTTAATGCATAAATATCAACAAAGTTTCATTCACTACTGCTCCTCTTTTTCACAAAGCAAATTAAAAAGCAAAACCACAAGCGCAATAACGCACACATTTGCAGTGTTGCCTTGGGCTGCTTTAAACTCATTTAAACTTCGGTAAACTGCAAAAAGTTTTTTGTTTTTTTTTAATTTTAAGTTAATATACGAGTAATTTGAAAAGAATATCAATTCAGTAAAATGTTCATTATTTTAAATTTGCTTAGTTTGTGCGCTGTTTAGTCAATTCTCTCGTTTTTTTTCCTGTTATTTAAATGGAACGGAAATCGAAGTTTTGCATTCAATTTTATGGCAACTGATAAATGTATTATTGCAGGTTGTCTACTTGTTGGACATTATATATTACACACAGAGATTCTTTTTTAATTTTTTCCCCATTATGTTGCAATTAAAATTGGGGAAATGTTTTTACAAACTGTTTTATGAATTTATAATTCCATTATTTATTTTAAATGTTACACAAGCTACATTAAAGAATTACATTTGTGAGAAAATTTTAAATAAAAAATCCTGTGTGCTGAATGTACTGACAATCAATAGTTTGCCAGCTCTAACGTAGGGGGCGTACGAATAAAAAAAGTAACTTAAGGCTGAGTTAAGGCTCAGTTAGCCGACTGTAATGTAATGTAACTGCAACAGTAAGAAACAGCTGATCGATTTTGTTATGTTAAAAGTAATGAAAATGGTTAAAGAGATGTAATGTAACGTAACCTACTTTTCATATAAAAATATCGATCAGCTGTTTTCTACGTTACAGATACATTACATTACAGTCGGCTAACTGAGCCTTTAGACGACTATAATATAATGTAACTGCAACATTAGGAAACTGCTGATCGATATTGTTATGTTAAAAGTATTGAAAACGGTTATAGGAATGTAATGTAACTTTTCATATAAAAATATCGATCAGCTGTTTCGTACGTTGCAGTTACATTACATTACGGTCGGCTAACTGAGCCTTTAGCCTTCGGTATTGCTTTTTTCTGTATGTAGAGCTGTATGTAGAGCTGTATGTACCTACATATTATTGCACTATGATATTTTATCAATTTTTATCATTTTATGAGTATGAGTATGAATTAAATTTTAATTTTCATTTGAACACAAAACAGAAATTTTAATTCAATTTTATTCATGTTTTGTGTTGTGGTTTTGTATAAAAATTGCTTTCCGTATGACATATCACTTTGAAAATATTTACAATTTATTTGCCATTTTTGTATTTAAAACATGTGTAGAGTGTATGAGAAAACTTTATAAAATTAAAATTCCTTATATGAAACCATAAAATGTAATCATTTGCTGTGTGTGTAATTAAAACGTCAATACGAACAACCATAATACATACACACAAATGATTTATATAAATAAAAAGTTTTTTTTTCGGCTGAATTCGTTATCAACTTTTCGACCTTAATTTCATTTGTAGTAAAAGTTCAAACAAAAGTAGAATACTCGTATTTCATACAAATACATAAAACGTATGTGCAAGCAACGTTCTTATAATACGAAACTTATGTTTCATTGTAACACACTTTAGTTCTAAGATGATTCTAGCTATGGCAAACACTATCAAAAATAAAATATGTATGTATGTATTTTTCTACGGATTAACTTAGAATAACGTGCTTGTAACAACTTTTGATGAAGCGCTTCACACATACGTATTTTTATACATATGTGTATGTATGTATGTATGTATGTACTCGTATGTATATGGTCATCAAGATCTTTACTTTTATCTAATATTGTACGTTTTGGATTTTGCGTAAGAGAGCTTGAAGATGACTGAGGAGCTGGTGAAGAAAACCAGGCTAGTATTTCATTTTCTAAAAGTGAACATGTTTAACAAGTGCACTCAGCGGGATTTCAAGAGTATACACATTGTTGGGATGTTTTTGGAGATCAAATGATTCAAAATGAATTTCATTTATTGTTGTTGCTTGTTAATAATCTATGTTTTTTTCAAATTTATGGTATTAAGGTCTGTTTAACGGCTTCCTTCACCATGCGACAACTTTGTCCTCTAAAGCTATAACAGACTATATATAAAAAAATTTAAATAATATCCTATATTTATGATTTTAACAGGCTAAAGTTCGTATCGCTTTTTTTAAGCCAAATTACATGTGATAATTATTAATGAACAAATAACACCAAAGTTAGTTGTAAATATTCTGACAACACATAGTTGAACGGAACAGCCAGCCGTTTTCGAAGGCCACTAAAACTTCATCATCAGCGTTCTTTTGTGTTTGGTCCACTGTGTGTGGTGTCAGTTGATGTAGATTTCTGCTTTTATATACTTAGCATTATTGCAAATGGAATATGTGAATTGTTTGATTCATCGTATTTCAATTTGCTGAAAGCTTTTTTGTATTGTAAGCTCAATTTTACCATCTCTATATTTACAACAGTCTTACCATTGTCGTTTTGTTCTTTTACTAATTATACACATGTTAGTTAATTTGCTTATTTTTTGTTCTACTCTTTGGTCCACAGTGGACCAAACACAAAAGAACGCTGATGATGAAGGTTTAGTGGCCTTCGAAAACGGCTGGATGTTCCCTTCAACTATGTGTTGTCAGAATATTTACAACTAACTTTGGTGTTATTTGTTCATTAATAATTATCACATGTAATTTGGCTTAAAAAAAGCGATACGAACTTTAGCCTGTTAAAATCATAAATATAGAAACAAATGGAGTTCGAATAATAATTAAAATTAACTTAAATAATATCCTTTTTAAAAAAATATGTCCATGTATGAATTTTTCCAAACTTCTAAACTTATATGTAGTAGCCTCAATCCCCTGCAGGTGTACACATTTTGTTCTATCCATAATATAAAATTAACTTTTTTATTGAAATTAATATTTTATTCACCTATCCACAGTTTAGAATTATCAAAAATGGTTAAACGGTTAATAACTTTTAATAAACAGGCTTCAAAATTTTATATGTATGCAAAACATATTTGAATTATATAAACAATCCATCTATTGAAAATTTTAATTTTTGTCGCTTATGATTAAATCGAAAATAGGGCTCCATATATCCAACTAACTGTATGGGCTGCTAAGTAATAAAAATTATGTGGGTCTAATCAATTGAACAGGAGTACATATATGTAGCTTAGAGTGGCCGTTATTTAATTTTTTTTTTTTTTATTTCTTCTACCCTTAATCCCCAAATCGGTTCAGTTTTATGTAAAAAAAATACAAAAAAAATTTCATACCGATAAGTTGTGTTTTAGGGGGTGCGTCCGGCCCTCAAAGTTGGCCCTCAAGCCCATATATTCAATGTATTTTTTTTTTCTTGTTCTTTAGTTTTATTTTGACTATATATGTATATGTACGAAATAATTTAATATATATAATCTCTTATTGTACATCCTTAAAATAAAAAATTTCCATATATATATATAATTTTGTTACATAAAATTGTTGGTATTTTGTTGGTTATTTTCCTCATTATTTTCTAAAATATTAATTTTAGCAAAAACATTTCTTTGAGACTAATGTTGTTGACTTGAGGAGCTAAAATATTGCCGCATGTCATATTCTTGTGAAATGATTTTTTAAAAAGATAGTCATATGCAAAAAATTACATTGAAAAATGGGCTTGAAAGCCAACCTTTTCGGGCCGGACGCACCCCCTAAAACGCAACTTATCAGTATGAAATTTTTTTGTATTTTCTTTTTACATAAAACTGAACTGATTTGGGGGGTGAGAGTAGAAGAAATCAAAAAAAAAAGTCTCCATACAATTAACGGCCACTCTAAGCTAATTACATACATACACACATTTGTATGTATGACATACATTGTATGTAGCTTGTAATGATAAAAAGCAACAATCAACAATATGTTTGTAATTCAATACTATGTATTTGTCTAAGTGTTGCCCCACTTTTCGCCAACTTTTGTAGAATCAAATTTATTTTATTTGTATGTAGATATGTGCACATACAAACATACTTACATACATATGTATGTATACATATATTGTATACTCGTATAATATTTTCTTTGTTAGAGCAAAATGAAAGACAGTTAAGAAACTAAACAAAAGCGTAAAAAGTGGAACATGGTTGGTTATCATTTTCTTTTCCTTGACACTCGCACTACTGAGAAATCATTGTGAAATTATATGTTTATGTATTTATTGTCATTTCGTTGCTGTTTTGGTTTTATGCATAATAGAAGATAAACGTGAGGCAACCAGTTTATAAATTGACTTTGAACAGCAGGAGTTTCTGCTGCTAATCCCCAGCGAATTTTTCATTTAGACCAACCAACGTTGCCGCAAGTGAAACACAAAGTTACGAATATATACATATGTACATATCGTTAGCTTAAACGAAAAATGCTAATACTTTATTTGATTTAATAAACATATACGGCCTTATGTATAAGCAATAAATGGAATGAAGTTAGCATAAGTGACGACATTGAACTAGGTGCTAACGAGTTTCTCCATATAATTTGACATTAAAAATCGGCGCATAATGTAGTTTTAACCCACTATCAAATCCTAGCGTGATTTTTAATGGAAAATTGTATGGCAAAACTCGTTAAGATCATATTTAACTTTGCCACTTGTGCTAACTTCATGCTAGTTTTTTTCTTATAATTACATAGGGCCGGGCTTCCATCTGTGTACCATGTGCCACACAAGCGTAAAAAACGTAACCACTAATTACTTATGAAAAACAGTTTGATTCAGACACGTATTTATTAAGTTAAACAGTTTCATACATAACTAATAGACAATTTTATAGAATCCAACATGATTGAAAAATCTTTAAATCAATAAATAGATGTCTGAATCAAACGGTTTTTGATTAGTAATTAGTTGGTTACGCTTTTTTGGACAAATGACATACAAGAAATGCCAGATGTGAACTCAGGCATAGGGCCGGAACAAATTACAGCAAAGACAATTGTAATTATTTTGACAAACAGAAGCAGAACGGAACGCCCTCTAATGTCAATGAGGCTTATTAAAGCCATTTTTAGGGTTCCGTAGACCAAAGGTGGAAAGGAATCCTATTGTTCTCGCTACGCTATCCGTCTGTCCGTCACAGGCTGTTTTCTCGAGAGCCGTTCGACCAACGGACCTGAAATTTTTACAGAATATATAGAACTTTGGTCGCTACAAATATATGACAGCTAAAACTTAAAGGCTGTTCCAAAACGAGCAATGAAAAATTTTCAAATTCCATGTAATATACACGCAATTTTGTGGCAATAAGGAAAAAGTGATTAAGTCGTATTTGACTGTTTTGCAGGAGAGCACTTTTAAGTGCTCAAGTTTTATTTGAGAAATTTATTTCTTTTACAGTTAAATTAAGAAATTCTCGGTTAACCTTAATTTTTTTAAGCAAATTAATCTATTATTCCAAATGAGATTAGAAGTCTAAAACATAAGCTATAACTTCTTGAAAAATCGCACAAATTAATTGATATATTCAGATTACAGAGTTACCAATAACTCAAAATCAGCTTATCTCGACTGAAGCACTTTTCCCTTTTTGCAACAGATTTACATATGTATATATACAGACTTGGAATTTTCAAAAACACTAAAACTAAAAACTCCAAACTTTAAAATCGCTAAACCTAAAAAACGCCAAATACTGAAAAAAAACGCCAAAATGGACAAAAGCGAAAAACTAAAAAAAAAATCTCTAAAACTAAACTAAATCGCCAAAATGAAAAAAAACGCCAAAACCGGAAAAAATCCCAGAAGCAAAAAAAAAGCTCTAAAAATAAGAACAAACCGGGTACTTGATTTTTTTAATGTCAACATCAAGTAAGATATTTGATTATATAGGCTAAAGTTCGTATAGTATTACATACATATGACATATGTACTAGTGATGCGCGAATATTCATATTCGTATTCGAATTGTCGAGTATTCGGCCATTTTCAAGCGAATACGAATGTCAAATTCAGGCGAATACGAATACGAATATTTTCCCAAAGAAATTAAATAAATAAATGCATAAATCCTAAACGAAATTTAAATAAATGACTAAAAATTTTAGTTTGTACAAATACATTAATTTTTTATAGAAATTTGTGTTTTGTATCATTTTCAAATATTATTTAATGACGATCATTAAAATTTTGGATACTTTTTAAAGTACGCCAACATGAGTGTGAAGTCCTTTTTCATAACAATTTTTTAATATTTCATATTGCATATAATATTCGTATTCGTATTCGTATGTATTTGTATTAGCGAATATCGTTTCAGATATTCGTATTCGTATTCGTATTCACGAATATCAAAAATTGACATTCGTTACATCACTAATATGTACATATGTAGGTGTCCATAGGGAATCCTTCGTGCTCGCGTCACAGTCGCACTTTACTGAATTTATTTTGACAATCGTAGTTCGATGTACGCACACTAATTTGTGTGTTACTACATTTATACGCAGGACTTATTTCCAAATAAAACTACAAATTGTTGCCATATAATTGTTTTATTGCGATTTACTAATTCAGAAAACTATTCACGATTAACACAATATTTGCAAATAAAATGCTTGAGGTTGCCACACTTACAAATGTTTGCTAATAAAAAAATACAATAAGTGGATAAATATTGCACATCTGCAAATATTTTTATTCGCAAATAGTGTGCATACAAACGTAGTATGTAATATCAATGCAGAACTCTTTATCCGAAGGAGTGGCTCGTTATAACCGATAGATAATATTGATATAATCAGTGTTCGTTATAACCGAAATCCACTGTTTCATTATATCATAAATTAAATTAATATAAGAAATTATTCATTAATTCGTTATAAGCGAAATCCACTGTATTATGTTTACTCGAAACAGTTTTCCCTACAAGAAATGAATGACTGAAACTAACACAAACGACAATTTTTTACTAACACACTTGCAACAATTTTACATTCAATTCAACAGCGATTATAGTTGCTCTACTCTAACATATATGCTAGAGTGAAACGTCTAATGTACATATGTCAGAATTTTTAAAATATTGAATTTTACTGAAAATAATTAATAGTTCGTTCAGTTTGTAAAATAAAAATGTTTAAAAGTTTAAAAAAAAAATTATGGTGTTTGTGAAAAAGTAAGATAAAAACAATAAAGAACAAAAGGAATTTTATTCAGTTTAATTAAAAATATACATACATACATATGTATGTATTCGTTTCTTTTTCAGTTTTTAGATATTTGGAAAGATCAAGATTCGTTGGGGTTGAAGAAGGCGTTAATACAATTCATATCGTCTGGGAAAAGTTTACAAAAGTGTTAAAAAAGATAAGTAAAATAGTAAATAAATGAAATTCACCATGTTTAATTTAATATGTATATTTATTTTCAAAATTTTAGATATTTGTAAAGAGCAAGGTGCGTTGGTGATGAAAAGGCGTGAAGAGGGATAGATATTGCTGAAATTATTTGGTGTTTTTGTTTATTTGTATTTTTTATTTTAAAAATGTTAGTTACGTGTGTAGTTAAAAGTTATTTTTTATAATAAAAAAGAAAAGAAAAAGTATATTCGCTGTCAGTATATCAATCAAGTGTGATTTCTCAATTGTGGGGGATATATTATTCAGTTATGAACAGTCAAACTTGAGTAATATTTATGCTACCATTGATTACTAAAAAGCACCGGAGTGAGCAGTTCAACTATATGTTACATTCATTGGTTAGAGAGAGATGCAACATCACACGTACACAAAAGTTTCCATCACATTTTTCATTTTGCCTTTAACAATGTGATAGAAACTTTGTTCTACGCATTGATGAATATATCCTGCATGACTTCTGATCAAATGAGCAGTCAATTGACTGGTAGTGTTCTTGTAGGGTTGCTACATTTTTTTTTTTTTTTTTTTTTTTTTGATATTTTTGACTTGCAACCACATTTGAAATGGATTTAAAAAAATAAACTTTTATCAAGCATACATTTAGGTTTAAAAAAACTGTGTCAAAAAAGCCACAATACACTCAATTTCAGCGAATAATAAGTTTTATTGAATATCAATTGCTTTTCTTTAGCCATAAAAAATTGTGTCAAGGAATATATGCATATATTTGCATAATAAGGACAATTTATACACAATGTACCACCCATTTATCTTTAATTAATAAATAAATAATCTCAAGGTAATTAAAAAGTTTAGTGTGCTGTTTAAAAATGTTCAATGAAATTATCTGTGAAATTAAATTTTTTAATAGCAAATGCTAATGAAAATGAGGTAGCAAATTATTCATGACTGCTCTAAAAGTCATAAAATACTTTTTAAAGATACTAATTAAAATGTACATAAATATCTTTTATTTATGATATAAACTTACAAAGTGTCTATATTTTTAATTTGCCTTCTCAGTAGTTGGAACCTTTTTTATTTTGAAAATATGTGATTTTCTTTTGCTATTGGTAAATTATGTTGGTAATAACGTAGTTATACTATTTAAAATATTCGAGTGTTTGAAGATTTTGTAATGGGTTTTTGTAATGAGTGGTACTTATTTTTCTAATTATTTTGTATGTATAACAATGACTTCCCCGTAATTAGTAAAAAAAAATACTTATTTATATCATTATGTGAAAGTACTTATTCTAGTAATTGCCAGCTATTTATTAATGAAATATTTAGAGATAGTTAAAATGAATTTTGAAAACAACTTTGATTTTACGTTCAACAAAAAGTATTTGTAGGCAAAAAGTGATCCATGCATATTTGTATGCAGGCAAAATTTAATTGGGGGATTCAAACGGTTATCTTAAGTGTCATAGTATCATAATAATTTAAAAAATTTTAATATTAATTTTTTTGATTTTGTTTTTTCTTTCAAACAAAAATTTTAAAACATGACACTATAATATTTAAGACTATCATTTGAATCTCCCAAATACATTTTCGTAATCCAATAAATGCACTTTCTTCGAAGGTAAATACGCAGAAAAAAAATATTCCTGCGATAAACATGTTAATTTAAAAAAAAAAGTGAAAACCAATTAAAAATGTAATTGATTCAATTAAAATTTGGTTTAAAAATTTTAATTAATTAAAATGGTAATTAACTCAATAAAATTTTTAATTGATTTTTGCTCTTTTTTTCAATTAAACATGTTTATCGTAGGAACATTTTTTTCTGTGTAGTATGCATAGTTTTTCTTGGGCAACTTGGGCGATAAATCTAAATATTTTTACGTGTTTATTATGCTTGATTTTAATGAATCATTAAGAAAATAATTTTCTTTCCCTGGAACACAGACTGCCTAGCCAATTACAAATATCTAATTGTTAGTAAATATTTCAACAATATTTATTTACGTAAAGTCTTAAATAGCTTGAAATAAGATTTTTTTACAATAATATCAATTAAACTTTTGTAAGATCAATTAAAAATATTAATTGAATGCGTAGCAGTAAGCAAATTAATAATATCAATTAAGTTATTTTACTTGATTTAATTGAAGCAATTAAAAATTAAATTGGTTCAATTAAACATTTAAATGAAAATATTCAGCCTTATTCCAGTTGTCAATATCGACGTCACATCAACACAGCAGGAAAAAATTCTGGCTTGTCTACTCGCTCTCGATAACAATTTTCTGCTCGAAAATAGCATGACTATATCAATGTCAGCCAGTTGTTTTCGACAACGGCTAGACAAGCCTCAATTTTTTGGTATTGAATTGACGTGACGTTAGTGTTGACAAGTGGAATGCGGGTAATTAATTAGTAAATATTGTTTATCTCTGTTAAGACTGACTCGGAACTTTTTATACTTTTTTTCAGTTTCCCGCTATGCGCGCATTGTCTATATCGTCAGCAGATGCTTTTATTTTGGTTTATGATGTCACAGACGCAACCACTTTCGAGGAGGTTCGCATGATACGTGATCAAATTCATGAGACTAAGGCAACTTCAGCTGTACCAATTGTGGTTGTGGGTAATAAAATAGATTTAGTAGCCGAAGATAATGACTTGAGAGAGGTAAGTTTTGTAATTATTTTGATCATAAAATGTTTAAGATATTGAGACAAAACCAAAGTATCATAAATTGGTTTTGATTGCCATACATTTCTAAAATAAAATAAAAGTGAGAATTTCAACGCTTCGCTCTCTAAAATACTGTTATTTTTGTGTTAGAGTCCTGCATAAGCATTCTTGAAATGTAAATATGTACTTCTTGCTTTTTAAATGTATCTTCATGGCATGTAGTATTATACTAAACCACCAATAAATGCTGTCGTATAATAAGCGAAGCACGATGGATGTATTGATGTTCGTGTATATGAGTGTTTACCAGCGATGTTGCGAATACTTCTTGTTCATAACAAACACTACAAATACCACAACAAGAAGAAGTAGTGTATTCACCTTTGATGCGTGTATGCTTGTTATTTCGCGTATGGTACGTTTGACTGTGTGTGTAAGATGAAGATGGTAAGCTATTATGTTTGTGTTTAAGGGAGAGTTTTTTAATCAAGCTCACAAAACTTATGTAAATGCATATGTACGTTTGTATGTGCGCAGAAAAAATAAAAGAGCACATTTGCTTCTTTACCTCTATACCTACAATAACTGAAATAAAGGTCTTGCAAACAATGTTGTTCAGCGTTTACTTTTGAACACTTCGCTACAGTAAAGCATTTGAAAAATCCTTCATGTCGTGAAAGTTCTTTGGTATGGTCTTATGCAGGGCTCTATTTTGTATGATAAACATTCACATTTTACATTTACAGAGTTTTGTTTTTTTTTTGTTGTTTTTGTTTTGTTTGTTGTCGACGCGTATTCCAGAATAGACACCGTTATAAACAAATAACAAAGCTACACGGAAACTCTCAATTCGAATATTTTTTTATATTTTTACGTGATATACATATATACATTTTAAAAAAATAATTTAATTTTTATACATGCGTAATATTTTATGGTAACAATACTGATATATGTTTTTGTACTTGAATATCAGAAAGTTTCGCATTTTCGAAGTCAGCTGTTTTGTTTCTTTTAAATGAAAGCTCGCAAAGGATTTTTTCAACAGAGAAATAATCAGGGCTATCATGAATAAAATTCCGCGTGAAATTTCTCCCTTTTCCAATTAGAATTTTTTGTTTTCCCTATTACTTGCTATAAATAGTTAAAATTGTTCCCAGGGAAAAATTTCACGCGGAATTTTATTTATGATAGCCCTGAATAAATAAATAAAAAACTACCGCAAAATTCTTATTCAGAATAGTACTTTGGAAGAAAATATTTACGGCAAAAATTTTTTTAAACTTTTGACAGTGTTAAAGCAAGAACGAGGCATCTCACAGTGCTTCGTCTCATAAGTAAGAATATTGGTAGTGATAAGTCCAAAAATAACTATACTCACAATAAAACTTTGACTGCTTTCTTTCAGTTAGATAAAACTGAATTTATTAAAAAAAAATATGGGAATCGGTTGGTTGACATTGAAGGCAGGCCATCCTTGAAACTTCACACTAAGCTGTAGATTTTGGCCACATTTGAGGCATCCGATACACTTTTCAAGTATATAAAAATCAGTGAATATCTAAAGTCGATTTGACGAAGACTTTTGAAGTTATTGGAAAAAAAACCGATTTATTGAAAATTGTTCGTAAACAACATCTCTGGAAGGAATCACCCGATTTTAGTCAAATCGATGGCAGCAATCGATGTGTAATTTTGAGTTTAAGAGCTAAACACACTTTGAACTTGAAATTATATCAATAGTAGGTGTGTTTTATTCGAACTTTATAAAAATATGCAGAACAAATTTAAGTGTGTATAAACTTATTAAGTAGCTATAGCTATAGCTGCTTAAAAATTAAGTAGGTATATGTTTCGAATAAAACATACCTAATAGTAGCTTTGTTTAAAATAAACAGTTTTGAGAAAATTAAATTTTCGAAGATTTTCGAAATCTACGCAAACGAATGGATTTGGAAATACTAACAACTGAAGGAAGTAATGTATAGCTTACTTGATCACAAACGCTTCGAGAATTGCAGGAGGGCTCTCTAACAAAGTAGAAAATTATCACAGAAAATTTTGCAAATCAGTAATCTGAGTACACAAAAATTATATATTATTACTTCTATGAATTACTTGAGTATGGCGAAAAATTTATCGCTTTGTGGAAGCTTAACGTATTACTTCTAGCTGGCGCATCTCGAACAAAAAAATATATTATTCCTTCGCAACAGCAAGTGATTCTGCAATGGTGACTCCCTTACAAAAACGCTTCAGGAAAAATTACTGTCAAATAGGTAGCTGTGCTTTTTTAATAACTTGTTAAAGTTTAAAATTGTGAGCGAAAAACTGGAAAAATAGGCAAAAGAAAAGCTAAACTAACTTTGTATAATTAAATCCTATTTAATTCGACTTATCTTTGAAAAAGTAATAAATCTAATCGTTCAACCATAAGTTCAGGTATTCCTTCAAATGTTTTGCTTAAAATTTTTATACAAATTGTTTGTGCTCCAATGGGCAGAGATTTTAATTTTATTTTAAAGAGTGAACAAATGAGCGTAATTTTAGATAAATTTATGCTGCGCATCAGTGCGCCTCTGAATTCACGAATTAATAATAATAATAGACTCACGCGTTTAGTTTACCACAAATAAGCGCTTATCGACACCTGCCAACACTTTTCATGGTGCTGTTTTTGAGATTGTAGAGAGTATTAGTTACAGTCTGTGTTGACCATTTTTAAGCAAAATTCTACGAAAAACATTTTTGAGAAACATTTTTATTCACTTAATTCTGCCCGGGGACACAATAACTTTAATATTTTACAAAAATATTCACCGTGAGATTCTACTAGAAGTCTTCGAATACATCACTGAAATTCGAATAGCGATTCACATATACTCACATAAATATTCCGTCTTAGCAAAAACATTACGACAAAAAAATCTTGTCTATGGCTTAACTTTGGAAAAGTGAAATACTTTCTTCTTCTTAATTTTATTTTCCATTTCCGTTCAAACACACTTAAGTAGTTTGTTTGTTTGCTTTACTTGCTGGAAGAAGAACTGAATAATTCCATTTGAAATACGAATAATAAATCTTGTATTTTATTAAGATCTCAGATTGATAAAATGTCAAATTAAAATTCTTCTTTGGCAGATAAAAAAAACTGAAGAAAAAATTTTTTTCTTCGTTTCTCAAATAGCAATCCATGTAAAAACATTTTGCTCTCGAAAAATCAAAATGCTAAAGAAACTATTGTCCTTTGACCTCAAACTCTACTACAAGAATAAAAAGAAGTA
Source organism: Tachina grossa (assembly GCA_949987645.1). NCBI lineage: Eukaryota > Metazoa > Arthropoda > Insecta > Diptera > Tachinidae > Tachina > Tachina grossa. The sequence continues at coordinate 108,893,053 of OX465277.1, read as the reverse complement.
AATACTAAAATCTCTAAAACTGCAAAAAATTATTTCAATAACAAAATCAACATATTGAAGACATAATAAAAATGCAAATTTTTTAGATTTTTATTAGTTTGCATACTTTTTGTTCGTTCTATGGTTTCACCACCACCTCCAGCAACATAAATGGTCTTCCAATACGAGGTTTTATATTTAAATGTAAAAAAAAGGAGCAGTCAGCCAATGTAGCAATGGTAAAGTAAGAAAGTAATAAACATATTGATTATTGAGTTATTGTTTCAATTTTGATATTAGTTGAACTTCTCATTTGTTTAAACTGAAATTTAACATAATAACTCTAGTTGTCCTAAGAAATTTTTGGGTAAAGGTTCCCTTCCCTGGTGGTCTGCATTAGCAACAGTGAAATCATTAGATTTTTATTTAAATATGAAGAAGAGGAGAGTAAGTCTGAGCCTAGACGGGCGAACATTTGGAAGGATAACATATGGAATTCTCTTTTGATGTTTCCCTCGCGTTCACACAGACGAAAATGTTGCCAACGACATTCCAATATTATTGTATAATAGGAAGCATGTTTGTATATGTATGTGTGTATATGTAGCAAAGAATATGAAAACGAAGCGTGTCACCGAGTACCGAACACAAAAATGATTCGCTCTTCCCCACTCATAAATTGCTGCCAAACGAAATGTTTCCTTTCCAAATGTTTTCGTGTCTAAACGCTGACTATGCCATTAATAATGGAAAACAATATCAGTTGAATTGCCGCCATAACTACGCTATATATTTTCCATTACTAATTCACACATTTGCTATCTTTGAGGTCTTGAGTCAATTATATATCATTAGCTGAGCCCCAAAGAAAAAAGTTTCAGGGTTTTAAAGCACAACATCTCAATGATCACTCATGATCACCTCTTCGAGAAATCACATGGTCAGGAAGCTTTTGACGCAAAAAGCGAAAGTAAACGTCAACCATTATCAATATCTTCCAATTTCGCTCATACAAAATCAATACATTCACCGTAACCGAAAAAGTAAGGTCCAACAACATCGACAGACCAAAATTCTCTCCACACACGGTCGCACGTTGAGGATGGAAAAAGAGGCTTTTCAACAATAATTCTTGGGTTTTCCGAGCTTCAAATCCAATAATTATACTTATTTAAAAAATAATCCGAGGTGGAAGTGGGCCTCACTCAAGATGATTTTTCAAGGATCCAATCTTCAGAGACACGCGCTATTGATGCTCCTGACGTGCACGGTAGGCGTGAGTTTTTGTGTTTACTGAACTTTCTTTATGTAAAATGCAAGATATGGTATAATGTTATTTGTGAAATGCCAAATTCCAAAGGTCTACGAGAAATTAAGAAACCTGGATTTTCTTCAGCACTATGGGATACAACAGTTATTCCTGAGCGACGTGCACGTGTTCAATTCTTCACATCTCTAGCTTGCTCTAACAGCTGAAACTTTTCCATCAGTTTCACAATTGCATGCGAAGAAGATTCTTCACGACGACCCATGAATGCATTTATGCTTTAGAGTTCTTTAGATTTGCGTACTGTAACCGCGAAATTCTCATCAATTTTGTAGTGAATTTTAATCATTTTAAATTTAATGCGTTGTTGATGCATACGTAGCTCCATTTTTATTAATTAAAGTAGTTTTTCCTTGGCATATGTTAAATAATTGCAGCTTGAGTCATGATGCCTATTGAAATGGCAGAACATTCAAAATGCAATGTGCTATTGGAACACCCTTTACTATAAAATCAATATCAATATTTTAACGAGCATAAGAACAACTATAACAATCTAATGACGGCTTTGAAATGTGTTTGAACTTATACCAAATCTTTCGCTTCAAAGTAGAAATGGAAGCGTGTCGAATTTTTTCAACACGACACGACACGAACACGAATACCAAGCCACCCAACACGTACGAAACACGCACGCGAAAAATTTCGTCAACACGATGCAGCACAGCATGCACGAAATATTATTGGTATGTTATTGAAGATCAGAAAATTTGATTGATTTTTTTCAAGAGTCGCTTTCCAAGATGTGGCACCGAGTTGGCACTGCCACCACAGCTGATACTATCGGTTTCCTACAAAACTTTCGGCTTCAGAATCCCATACAATATTAACAAATATGCTGGTACTGTGTATTTTACGATACAAAATGCTCGTATAAAATTTCTTTTCTAGTCGAAATTCATTCATACATATTTTACATCTAAAATCGTTTCGTGTTTTTCGAGTAAATTTTGCTCAACACGAAACGAAACGAACACGCACGAAATCAGATTTTTTGTCACGAACACTTCGTGTTGAGTCCTGCGTGTTCGTATCACTAAAAAAAAAACACGACACCCGCCCATCTCTACTTCAAAGGCTATTTTGGTATATTATAACAATTTAATATAACATAAATAATATTAATGAAGATTAATTTCTTAATAGGGCTTATTAAGTTCACTATTTTTCATTCTTATGAAATAAAAAATTTTTATTTATAAATGTGATGTTCTTAAGAGAAGAAAAATTAAATTATCTGAGGAAATACCGGCATGTTTCAGTGCTCTAGTTGCTTTGCAAAGTAAGAGCAAGCATTGTTATCGGTGAGATGTGATTGGCTGTTGTGCTCTCGTCGGGGTGAAAGCACAAAAGCTATTTTGTAAAAGTTTGCATATTGTGCATATTGTTTTAAATTGCTTAGCTGTCCTAATAAAAGTTTAATTTATTATATTCCAGGTTGAATATGCCACCACCGAATCAGTTGTTACTGTTGACTGGGAAAATGGTTTCGCTGAAGCATCAGCAGCCCGCAATGAAAATATAACACAGGTACATACTACATTTTTCCTTTATGTTGTTGCATTAAACTGTTCAATAAAGCATTCATTAAACCAAATAATAAATTTTCACATCAATTTGTTGTTAACTACATTGCAGATATTCAAGGAATTATTATCCCAGGCTAAAATTACTTATAATTTAAGTCCAGCATTACGTCGTCGTCGTCAATCGTTACCACAACAAGTGGGCAATAATGGTCCAGGCACACCAACACATCAACATCAACCACAATCGCATTCATCTGCCTCATCTTCATCATCTTCTGCGTATGCTGGCTCCATGGCACATGCACCAACACCGGCTCAGTTGCAACATTTGCAAAGGATACAAGAGCGCAGTTTGGGCAGTAAACGTAATTCCTGTACAATTTCCTAAGAATTTCAAAACTAAACGCACAAACTGACAAAAACACTTGCACTAATCGTGCTTAAACACCCAACAAACACAAGACCAATTACTTGAAACATAATGGTTTTAATTTTCAATATCATACGCAATATCAATTCTTACTTGAGTCTAATACTGCTCTCATATTATTCCGTAAGCTTAGCCTAATAATATACGTCTTGATTTTTTTTATTTATTTTAAGAGATGCAAATAAAACTTTTTCAACAACTAGACCTACTCTGTAATTCGAAATGAAAGCAAATGTTTTCGAATTGGATTAGCCACCAAACTTCAGTTGCGTTGCCACTTGCTTAAAATTGGCAACTGACAAATAGCAGCTATCTGGCAATCAAGAGCTACTAGTTGTTAGCAGTCATGTTATTTCTGAGAACCGCAAAATGTTAGTTGTCATGTGACAAACGAATTGAAGTTGACTGCTATTCATAGTGCACCCATTATGCATTAAACTCATTCAACGCAGCTGAGCGCAGCAAGCTAGCAACTATAAAATGTCAAGGATAGAATACACATGTTTATATGAGAATGTTTCTTTTGACGACAGCAAAGCCACAGGACGGCAGGTTGTTGTCTATGCTGATTTTGTTGTTGTAGTCCAATTGAACTAGACTTGGGTCGAACTCATTCAGTCGGTCGTTTTTGACACAAACCAATGATCAAACCCATATAAATTACATGGGTTTGATCATTGGTTTGTGTCAAAAACGACCGACTGAATGAGTTCGACCCAAATCTAAATTGAAATAATTGCTATTTCTTTGGCTACAATGAGGAAATACAGTGTTGCCAGTACAATACAAAATGTTGAATGAATAATATCTTACAATTATTTAGTATTAATGAACAGAAATAATATTCCGAAATTGTCGTATAGAATAAATTTACTAAGTACATTTTAAAAGAGTAATTTAATTTTTAAAAATGCGAAATATTTGATAGTGGCAATATTGATATATATTTTTGTACTTGAATATCAGATGCTGCTGACTGCCATCTCCAAAAGAATTAAGTAGCTGGCTACAAGGCAGCCAGCGGCATTTGAAGTCGTGTGTTCGTGTAGCCTGCTGCGCTGAGTGGGTTTAATGCTTTAGTTTAAAAGTTTAGTTTGAAAAGAAAATATACTTTGATATTAGTTTATAAATGAAAACTCCAATACATATAAAAATTTATAATCAAAATTCAAACATATGCCCAAAATAACAAAAATTAAAAATTTTAAAAACCCCCGACTTTTTTCAGAAAAGATGTTATATATTCTAAACGGCTGGACCGATGTTCTTCAAACATAGCTAAGAACCCTCTCGATCAAGTCATCTTTCAAACAGAAAAAACTAAATGAAAATCGGTCCAGCCGTTTGGCCTGTACGTGGACACGGACAGACACACAGATACACAGATACACAGACACACACTACAAACTTATAACACCCCTTTTTTTAGTCGGGGTTAAAAAAAAGAAAGAAAAATTTATTATTATAAAAAATAAACTATTTATTTTTATCAAGTGCGTGCTAACAAAAAGAAATATAGAAAGCATAAACTTTATAAGATAAACTATCAATTATTCTTCTGAAAGAAATGCAACAATTATGATTAAATACAATTTAACATAAACTAATTTATATACATACATATATAGAACTTATACATATTATATAATAAATAGATAAAATCTTTGTCCCAAAATATATTTAAAATACCAATACGGGTTTCAATATTTTAATTGTACGAATTACAAATTGAACAGTTAATTAAAGAAATATAATTTATATACATAAATAAAATATGACATTAATCACTTAACTAAACTACAGTTGAAACAATATAAAAAGAAAATCTGCCGGAACGTTGCAGCATGAAATCTCATAATGATTCAACTATGATACAATTATAACAGGTACATGCACAAGCCCAGCCTGTTAATGTATACAATGCAAATAGTTGTCAAACTTTGTTTACAAGCTGCGAAAATGTTAGTGTATGTGTGTGAATAAAATGATTACAGTGTTGCCAATGAATTTACACATCGCTGTGTCCCCAATTACACATCGAAGAAAATTACACTACACATAAACAACAAAAATAAATAAAAATAGCACCCAAAGTAGAATTATACAAAGATTATATGTACAAGAATTTAATTACATGGCCTACACATGTGAGTAGAAATTACACACTGTCTAACTACACACAGATTGGCAACACTGAATAACTATAATCATGCAGGAATGCCGCGTCTGCAATTGTACTTTAGTTACCCTGTAATTGTTATTTTTAAAAAACAAAAGGCATCTGTTTCTGACAGTTATTCGTTTGTTTATACCAACAAAATGAATGTGTTTTTTGATGTTGTAATTTTGTTGTAGTCGTGCATGTACCTTGTATAATTGTACCATGGATTCAACATACTCGTACATATACCCAGGCTGTTCAAACTGATACCAGAGTGCCGAACATCAAATGAATACAAACGCGCGAATACATTGCTCTCTGTGTTCTCTCAGTGGCTAGCCTTGACCAGTGCTACCAGAAAAACTTTGCCTCTTGTCCCCAATTTAAATCATCATGACCCCAAAAAATCCCCATTTCAAATGAAGAATCCTAACTTTTGTCCCCAAAAGTATTTTTACAATATTGTTGTTTGATATCATTTTAAAATGATGCTGTAACTCAATCCATTTCTTCAAAACTCTTTGCACAGATTTTCTTATGATAACCATCTAGTGTTTGATAATAGTACAAGTTTGTCAAATTTATTTGAGTCCAAATCGAATACAGTCAAATCCCGATAATTCGTAATATTTTATATTTTTTGCGATTTTTACTATTTACGGCATTCTTTAATACAGTTAGTAATTTTTTTTTGCGTTTTTACCAAAAATTTTTTATTTTTAACAGCTTTGGCGATTTTTAATCAACTTTTCGCGAATTTTTGCAAACTTTTTAGTTTTTTTTTATATAATATTAGACTTTTATCATCCCGCTGTTAGTAAATTTTTGCGAATTTTCGTACATTTTTGGCACACCTTACAGTTTTAGCGATTTTTAGGGCCAATTTCACCAACTTATTTAAATATCAATTCATATATAAAAGTAATTTTTTCATACAAAAATTAATGAAAATCGACATTTATATACGAGTTGATATTTATATAGGGTTGGTGAAATTGGCCCTTAATCAATATTATGGCTTTATTTAAATTTTGCAACTTTTCGCGAATTTCCATTTTTTTCTTGCTTTATAATAATATAATTACAGTAATAATACTATTTTAAAATAATCTGTAAAATTAAAGAGAAACCCCATAAAACATAAATATTGTATTCAGATAAAATACTCTTATAAGAAAAAGTGATGTTAAATGAAAAGTCCCCAATCCCTCCCCACTAAATTCTGTCCCCAAATTAGAAGCGAAATCCCCATTTTGGGGACAAATCCCTAATCTGGTGGTACTGGCCTTGACATACACTAGAGTCGCCCACCGAGGAAAACACGAGAGTAATGTTTTCGCGTACGTATGAAGCCGATTGATGTTCGGCACTCTGGTGCTACTTTGGGCAACTTGGACATACACACATATGTATATATGTACGAGTATGTACAATATTTTATATTGTGTTAAAGTCCAGAAAGCTCTTCTCTACATATTAATTTTCTCTCATATTAATTTTCTCACGTTTCATATCGCTTTCTATTTAATTACTTTTTTAAAAAATTCCTTCATTTTTCATCATTCAAAAAAAAAATATGTGTGCCTAATAGAGGGCTGCGTAAACAGTTTTGAAATGTAAATACGTCTTGTTTTTTAAATGTATTGTCGTAGCATGTATTATACTAAATCAATAACAAATGATGTCGTTCAATAAGTGAAGCACGACGGGTCTATTGATGTACGTGTATATGAGTGTTAACAAGCTATGTCGCGAAGACTTCTTTTTCGTAACAAACAATCAAAAGAAGTAGTGTTGATGCGGGTATGCTTGTTATTTAGCATATTGTACGTTTTAGTGTGTGTGTGTGTATGATGTAGATGGTAAGCTATTATTTGTTTAAGGGTGGTTTTTTTATAGTAAGTGCACACAACTAATGTCAATGCATGTGTGCGTTTGTATGTGCGCTTGACGTTTGTATACACTACCATACGTATGAAGAAGCAAGCATCAGAAATTTGTTCGTTACGAAGTATTTTCTTCTTTACTCCTATACCTGCAATAACTGAAACAAAAGTTTTGCCAACAGTGTTGTTTAGCGTTTGTTTTAGAAGATTTCTCTGCAGTAAAGCATTTGAAAAATCCCTCATGTCTTAAAAGTTCTTGAAAGTGGTCTTGTGCAGGGATTTAGTGCCTATTACGAGTAACTTTTCAAATGTAATAGATTTAGGAAGGACCAAAAGAGAACATGAAAATCGTCTGCAATTGAGAAATTAAAAATAAACTGCCCTGTCATTAAATAAGAGCACCATGCATTTTCTGATGTACATTAGTCTCCCTTCAGCAGATACTAATCCTAATGTAACATCAGAGCGCCCTCCTTCATCGGTATTGTGTAGCAGAATCATCGGGGCAATGAATGGCTACTAATATTAATAGTAAAGGGATAGTAATAGAGAAGACAGGTGGTGAAAGAAGAGATAGAGGAAAGATTCATTATTTTACAACTCTGCTTTCTATGCCTTCATCATTTGAACTTTCCCACAAGAACTGAGACAAAGGGACACTAAAGACCGAGGCACAATCAATCCGTCATATGTTAAACTTCGCCTTTATCAACTGAAATTAACACAACGATGGAGAAGGTTGCCACAATAAGTACTTTATTGACGGAAGCATTTGAACAGTTTCAATAGGTTTGTTCTCCATTTTATATTTTAAATTCAACTTTATATTTATTTCGTTTATTTCTTTTGTTTTATTTTATTTTTTACCGCAGCAAACACACAAAAAAATAAATCAGAACATAATCTATTTTTGTACTTTGCGTTGACGGACACGTACTGAATGTAACAGACCTCATAAGAAACTATGTATTTCAACTTAGCTGTCAGTTGAAAAAGTTGAAGTTTAACGTATGACGGATTCTTTGTGCCCGGCTTTAATGCATATCAGAAAAATTCGTCAACATGACAACTAATTCAGTCAACGCCACCCTAATTTACATAAATAAATTTTTTGTAAGGTAATGACCAGAGAAACCGCTAATATGCAATTGCATGTTTTTTCTTGTGTGAACTATTAATGCAATGACAAGATATTTATCCGCTTCAGAACTTTTTATGAATTTTGGCATCGATTTGTTAGTGCATATTTATGCATATTTTACCCTTTAAAATATGTTTTCGCATATATAAGTCTTAATCGCATATTTTTAGCATATTTCTTAACTTTTAGAGCATAATTTACGCTTTTAGGGCATATTTTGATATATTGTTAATATGCCCAGCAAAAAATTACACATTACCATTTGAGCTAGTTACCATATAATGACTTACTTTTCTGATTGCCAATTTTCATCACTCGCTTACAAATCACATTACCTAAAATTTAAAAAAATGACGTGCAAGTTGCTAAATGAAGAGAATGATTTTTTTAGATGAAATAAATTACGTGAAATGTTGACAAATAAAAAAGTAAGTACTTCTCAAGAATCGATTATTTTAGTCTCACGCCTTGTTAAAATCATTAAGTTGGTAATCCAGTAAGGAATAGCTTCCACCAAAAATGCTTAATTCCAAATTCGATTACATTTTTTGAAATTTTTTGCTGGGTGCTTACAAGCTTATCTGTTGGTCAAAATTTTTATTTTTAGTTTTCGCCATTTAAATCTCATTTCTAATCTTCCATGTAGTATATGGACGCTACTTTAAATATAAATTTGGGTTTGCTAGTTGTGACGGACTCTGCCCCGATTACATCAGTAGACGTTGGAGGAATATTGTCGATGTATAAAAATTTACTTACATGTTACAGGCAACGTTTTTAATTTGAAAATCTAGGTCAATATTTAGTTGTTTACTGCAATGAAATTATAAAAAAAAATTTTGTCTTATTTATCCAAAATACAGTTCCAAAGTTTTAATTCTGATATCGTGATCTCTTTTGAAATTGAAGTTAAGTTTTTACGAGAGTATAAAAAAATTTATTTGTTTAATTTTCTCTAGTCAAAATTTATATGGCAATTTTGTTTTAACGTGCACTTCAATCCTAATTTATTGTTTTTAAAACGGGAGTTATTCTTTGTTAATTATTTTATTGTTTCCTTTTTTTTGTTTATTTTATTTCTGTCTTATTTTATATGCATATATTGTCAAATTTTTAAATGAAAAGTTCATTTTCGTTGACAAATAAACCAATTTATTTTATTTTTAAGAGCATATTTTTTGAGTTTTTAGTGCATATTTTCAAGTTTTAAGTGCATGTTGAATGCGCATAAAACACTTTTTTTAGAGCATATTTCTTGTTTCCCTGGTAATGACAAATACGTTGTGCTCTGCATCTATTTTTAAAATTTCATTTCCATTATGGAATACGCCCAAAACAAAACTTATTATTTGTCACTTGGACTTTTAACACATTTTCTAACGATCTAACATAAGGCCTATTTCCGTGTTTACACATAGTATACATTTGATCAAGATACAAAAAAAAAAGCATCACAAACCAAAAAAAAAAAAAACAAAACACAAACAAAAAAATATTAAAATTTTTATAATAAAAAGTTTTTTATTTTCATATAAAGGCCTTGATTATGTAAAATACAATGCAAGACAAATGCATATTAAGGTATACTCGGCTCAATTCGCTTTGAAAAATGTATACTTTTGATGTCAAAAATATGTACTGAAAAATGTGTGTTAACATCTAATGGATATTGAAATTACAAGCGAAGAAAATAGTCAGCTGAGCAGTTGAGACCACCTAAAGCTTAAATTAGACGTGACATAGCCATAATGCCATAGCCATAACCAAACCAAAATTCAATTGGTTTCTATGGTGAGAGTTATGGCGTTATGGCGAGTCACCTATAATCAAATACAGTGTTGCCCATTAGTTTGGTTCGTACGGCTGTTCTCTATGGCTATGGTTATGTCACGTCTGATTGAACCTTTATATGGATTCGCCTTAATACAATGTTTCCTAATGTTTAATATTTTTGTTTTGATGAAGTTTGAAGAATTTAAACGTTTCGAAACACAGTGTTTTACAAATAAGAATGTACAGATAAAATTTATGAGAGCTTAATTTACGAAATGAAAAACGTTGAAAGTTATCTTAAATTTGGTTTAAGAAAATCTATAGAATATTAAATTATAATTTTTTTTTTAATTTTTTCTTATCTTTAGTTTATAATATGTATTTTAATTAAATTTTTTTTTTAATATCAAAACTTAAAGAAATGTAACACCAAGGAAACAGCAAAACTAAGAAGGGACAAAATGATGTAGTTTAATAAATGTTTAATGTTTTAGAAATACATATACATAAATATATCGAAAACTAGTTTAAAATTCAATTAGAAATACATAATATGTATGTATGTCATTTAAAATCAAAATCATTTGCATACATGCATACTTACATTGTCAAATGATGTATGTATGTATGTACATATGTATATCTACAAAAGTAAATGCAATATTTTATGATAGTTATGTGAAAAAAGAAATATTTCAATAACTAAAATATATTTTATAAATGTTTTTTTAAGTATATATAATATTAGCAATAATCAACTGTTGTGTCAAAACTTTATTTCTTAAAAAAAAACTATTAAAAGTCTAACTTTGTTAAGATAAAACTAAACAATTTGTTAAAATTAAAGTATTATTTATGTAACACTTCAAATTTGAATGTATGTATGTACGTATTAGAGACCTGCGTAAACAGTCTTGATATGTAAATACGTCTTGTTTTTTAAATGTATTCTCGTGGCATGTATTATTCTTAACCAACAATAAATGCTGTCGTATAATAAGCGAAGCAAGATGGATGCATTGGTGTTCGTGTATATGATTGTTAAAAAGCAATGTCGCGAAGGCAAACAATCATCAGAAGTAGTGTTGATGAGTGTATGCTTGTTATTTTTTCATATTGTACGTTTGAGTGTGTGTGTGTGTGTGTGTAAGATGTAGATGCCCTCTAATCAGCCTAGAGACATATCTCTCTATGTCAACACTCTTTCTCCAGCGACAATTGCACTAGCTAAAATGTCGACAACTTCCATTTATGTGAGAGTAAAGATACGTTAGAGACAACAGTTCTAGTGTATTTCTGGTGATATTGTCAATGAACGCGTCAATGGATTGTGTTTTTTTATTATTCTGTGCAATAATATTAAAAAATATATGTAGACGAGGGTTACTAAAATCTACTAGCGAATCTTTGGTTCAAATATCTCCATATGGTCGTAAAAGAACTACCTTCTCAATAGTGCTAGAGTCTTCTGGTAGATTTTCAATGGCAACCCCATGTTATATGTCAATAGGCGATTACATTGGCTGGGGTACTCTTAGTCAATGTCTCCATGTGGTCCCAAAAGAACTACTTAGTCATTAGTGCTACAGCCTACTGGTGGATTTTCAATGACAAGCTAATGTTAAATGTCAATAGATGATTACTTTGACTGGGGTACACTTGGTCGGTAGTGCTACTGATAATGTCGCTAGTAAATCACTACAATTTCACTGTTCGCACTTTCTGCAGGGTGGTAAGCTATTATGTGTTTTAGGGAGTTTTTTTTCGCAATCGCACACAATTAATGTCAATGCATGTGTGTGTAAGTATGTGCGCAGAAAAATAAAAAAGAGCATACACACAGCTTATGTGCGTATGTATTATGTACATGCACGACGTTCGTATACGCGCCCATACGTCTCACCCCCAAATCGGTTCAGTTTTATGTAAAAAAAAATACAAAAAAATTTCATACTGATAAGTTCTGTTGGGTAAAAGCATTTATAACCAAATAACAAAAGTAACATTTTGAATATTTTCGCTTTCGATTTTGATGAAATTTTGTAGGAATAATGACTCCAGCATAACTAACATTAGTGGAAAATGTCGAATCATTAAACGTTCTAGTTTGCGAAATATAGCGAGTTTGTTAAATTTTCCCATTGTGAAGCCCTTTTTCCTTATTGCCATAGAATTCATGAAAAAATACAACAGAACTTCCCAAAAAGCTAAAATTTCCCAATAATGTTTCATGTTGAACTTTTCAGGGCTTATCGATTTATTTTACAAAATAAAACTCTCACTTACTTATTTCAAAATTAAATTTTTTTTTAATTGTGATTTGAAGTACTGCTAAAACAACAACAAATAAATTTTTTTAACTCTTATTTAGTTTTAAAATATTCCTGTGTAGGCAATTCTCGAAATGTGTATTTAAATATGTATGTTAATATGTACGTACTTCCATCTAAAAATCCTTCTTAGTAATTATAAAAAAATTCATCTTTATATAATAAAATTTAGCGTATTAAGTAAAAAAAAAATTAAATACATATTTTTTTTAAATATTTATCAATGTGTGTATGATGTATAAAGGTAGAATTAGTAAAATCGTATCGTGATGTTGCGTGTCAGCTGACAAAAACCGTACCATATACAATGCATGTTACTAGTTATAAAATATGTGGTGGTAGCACTGCTGACGTAGGAATCTGCAGAAAACAGATTTTTCTGTAGCGAATGTCAAAAACGCCGCATTTAATGCCAGACAAAAAAAATGTGCTGTGCAAACTGTTACATTTTCTATAACTTGTGCACAAAGTTGAACGATACGGCAAGCTGTAAAGTAGAATGATACGATTTTACTAATTCTACCTTAGAACTGTGAAATTATTTTTATCGATAAATTAAAAACAAACAAATACGAAACTGAAAGCTATAAAATAAAAACTAACATCTACTGCAGTATTCTACAAAAATAATTTGGGTTTGAAGTGTGTGTTAAAACAACATTTTTATACAAATTTTGACTAAAGCACATTTGAAATACAAATTAATTTTTTTTTAGAATAAGGCCGTTAATGTTTTGATTGTATTAAAAAAATTAAACTAAAAGGAAATTATATTAAAAATAAATTATACAAATAAAATAAAATATATTAAGCAAAAATATATTGAAGTTACAAGTTTCATTTAAACCGTTTAAAACATGTGTATTATTTACATATGTAATTCCAACAAATGTTTTACTAAACACTAGTGATGAGCGATAGCGTGTTTTTTTAATAATGTTGCTCCTTGTGAACGTGATTTCTAAATCACTGTTCTTTTAAACTATGACTGTGACCACAGTTTAGCAGTATTTTGTTTGTATCAGTTCTGTTATTTTGAGAAAATCTAATAAGAAGAGCAGCAGTGAAATTAAACGGTGACTGTGATCACGGTTTAACACATTTCAGCTCTTCTGCTTTAAAAGTATTTATTAGTATTGGTGTTTTGTTAAATACTAGTATGAAGAGCAGCAAGAACAAGCAATTAGCAATCAACCCCTTTCAAATATTGAGAATAAATAAAAAAATATATAAGAGGCAGAGAGACAATAAAATTGCAAATATAAAAATGTGAGTTGTACATACATAGTTGCCAGAAAAGATGATTTGACGCGATTTGACGATTGTTTTCTTGACAAAAGCTGAAGGTATAAAAAAAATTAATGTGGTAGCTTTATTTACTGTAAAGTAAGCAAAAGTACGTGATATATAAAATTAAATTTTAATGGACGTGCCTCTGCGCATTTTTTAAATGCAATATTGTGTGTTTTTCAGAGCTCAGGGTGCGTGTTAAGTCTTGTAAAAATCGGTAAAATAGAGCCACTTAAAATAAAATATTAAATTTTAATGGGCATGACTCCGCCCATTTTTTTTTAAATGAAGGATTGTGTCTATTTTAGAGCTCAAGGTGTGTGGTAAGTTTTGTAAAAATTTTTTACGTAGAACCGCGTGAAATATTATAATAAATTGTAATGGGCGTAATCCAATCCATTTTTTAACTTTCAAATTGTGTAATTAATGCCATAATTCATTAAGAAGATTTAGGACGTTTTTGTTTGAAAACACTTTTGAGTTCTTGTGTTTGTATTCTCTAAATTATTTTCTTAATAATGAAAAATAAAAATATTGGCGCATACTCGTAGTCAAAACAAAGTATACTTTTATGTATTTAAAACCAGTATTACCATACAAAATACTGGTTTTAAATTCTTAAAGTATACTTTGTTTTGACTATGAGTATGCCCCATTATTGCCATGTTTTAAAACATAAAAACTAAATTAAAGTATAATACAATAGTTTAAAAAATACATATGTATATGAAAAATTTGTTTGTTTGGAACAAAATCATAAAGCAAATACACGAACCTTCTAGCATAGACAATAAATAATAATTGTTTTAATGAATAAAAACAGCGACTTTTGTTCGCCCAGAGACAAGACGATACACTCGTCGAACAGAATTATGGCATAAAAGCAAATGTATTTTATAGGTTTCGCAGCAATCACATGAGTAGAGCATCATAAAATTAAATTTGAAAATATTGTATATACCCACCCTCTAAGACAAAAAAAGAATTTTTACAATCGGCCTAAAATGTAACGAGTTATCAAGTAACACCCCCCAAAAAGTTGAGACGAATTGTTAAACTCCTCCTTTTTTTTGAAGTCGGTTAAAAATAATGTATTGAGTTAATTTAATTATTATTTTTCGAACTTCATTTGTTTCTATATTTATGATTTGAATAGGCTTTTTTAAGGCAAATTACATTTGATAATTATTAATGAACAAATAACAACAAAGTTAGTTGTAAATATTCTGACAATACATAGTTGAACGGAACAGCTAGCCGTTTTCGAAGGCCACTAAACCTTCATCATCAGAGTTCTTCTGTGTTTGGTCCACTGTGTATGGTGTCAGTTGATGTAGATTTCTGCTTTAAATAGCAGTATAATATATATAGTAATTCTTTCCATGTTTCTGTTGTTTTTATTACAAATTATAATTGGTAGTTAGCAAACAATTACGATTTATAAGAAGTAAAGATTTTATTTGAAAAAAATACGAATTAGCGAAGGGGCCAAAATGTATGGAAATTTACGAATTAACGGGATTTTTGAAGGGACCGACAGTTTATTACGAATTATCGGGAATTACGATTTATCGGGGTACAAATTATCGGGATTTAACTGTATATTTCTACCACATCACAACTTAAAGAATTTTTAATTTTCATAAATTTTGTTTTATGGCTTGTTGTTGATATTGCACCTTTATTTTCAGTGATGCCAACTTAGCCCTTTTAGGGCTAGATTTAGCCCGTTTTCAGTCAGTCAAAACGCGAAAAAAAATTTTTAGCCCTAAACTAAAAAAGGCGCAAACCTAGCACTTTTTGCAATAATCTTTCAGCCCTTTTAGCCCCTTTTTAGTTTTTGCTCGATATGGCTACATTTAAACTTTTGCGAATTTTTTCTTCCTTTAATCTAGCAAAATAAAATGAGTAAAAAGTCGATATTGCTTTACCAATTTAAAAAAGAAGAATAATATAGAGTAATCTTTTATTTCTTCCAAATTTTGTATGCCTTGAAAGTTATTCAGTACAGCCTAAAACAAATAATGTATGTTTTTGGAAGAGCGAGAAATCGAAATTTTATTTAATAACGGCCAATTTTAAATGTATCTACTTATGTAAACATACATATGTATATGTGACGCGCAAAATAGAAAGGGACCTAAGGGTAAAAACCTGTTTTGTTCAGGAGAGTCATTTTAAAGATTTAAATACATACGTGTATCTTTGGTGTACCATCACATCATAAAACGCGCATATCTCTGGGAGGGAACACTTCTGGGGCATGGGATCGGTCTCATTCGATGCTCAGATGTTGTCCACATCAAAAATTACTTTACAAAAATTGATTTTATGTTTTTATTTTCAACAGAAACATTTTAATACGAGCCTCTTTTCGCGCTTTTTCGAAAAATTTCAAAATTTTTTTTTTTGAATATTTTTTTAATTTAGCCCTTTCTAGCCTTTTTTCAAAAATTTTTACGCGTTTTGAGTCTCAAAAGTTGGCATCACTGTTTATTTTGCTTAGATAGATTTGCATGCAGCGTGACCGTTTGACCGACTAAAGTGGCAAATTGCCACTTTTTCAACTGCCTTTCCCCTTTTTCGACTGCTTTGCCACTTTTTGTCTCCCTTTTTTTGGGCGAGTTATATGAAAATACATTGAAAATAAAAAGTTTAGCGTAGTTTTCTCATTTTTTTTTTTAATTTTGCCCCTTTTTTTGATAAATCCCCTATTTGGTGCCACTTTTTGAAAAATGTCATCGGTCACCCTGTTTGCATGTACTACTTCTATTTCAAATTTCATTTGTGTACCCAGACTTACACTTCTAATTGTATTATAAGTTCTATTCATATAATTGAAAAGCTTTTTCATAAAAATATTGGTATGGCCACACACTTTATTTGCCTTCAATAAATAGCAAATTCATATAAGGTATAAAACTCGGCTCAATTCGCTTTGAATGTGGTCGTTAAAAAAGGCGAATTGACTGTCGATTAAGTGTTGCCAAAACGGCGGTTTTTTCGCTATAATGACTGTATTTTGTTGTCATCAGCGGCAAGTCTATTAAAAAAACCGCCAGCGGGTTTTTTAATGGAACAATTTCTTATACCTAATTTACATTAAGCTTTTTTTTCATGAAATTAGTTGCATGAAAATTTTTTATTTGTCAATAGGAGGCCTCGAGGAGCAACTTATACCAAAAAAGTTGTCAAAAATGCATCAGAGATTCATTTTACGCCCTTTCTTTATATGAAATTCTCTTTTATAGCGCTGCAATTAGCAAATAGAAAAAGTTGCGTGCAACAAAATTCATGAAATTTCATGAGAAAACGCTTAATGTAAATCAGGTATTAGTTGACGGGTTTTTTAAAGATGTGATATGTTCTAAGTGGCTGGACGGATTTTATTAAAACATAGCTAAGAACCTTCTCGATCAAGTCACCTTTCAAACAGAAAAAACTAAATCAAAATCGGTCCAACCGTTTGGTCTGTAAGAGTACTTGTACAGACACACATACACAAGCTTATAACACCCCTTTTTTTGGTCGGGGATTAATGAATTAATAATAAAAACATAGTATATACAAGTATACAAATCTCATTTTTAGTGAATAAAATTTAATTCAAGATTAAAATGATATTGAAAACCAATTTAATCTTTCTTTTCGCATTAAAGCAAATGAGTAAACAAATCTTTGAACAAGAGAAAAACAAACCGAAAAATGGGTGATTGGATCAGTGGGATTGAGGTAAAGAAAATTAAAAAAAAAACTCTCAAAACAATAACTTTTTCTGAATAATTTTTTTTTTCATTAAATACTTTTTGACTAAATTTTCCTTTGAAATACAACTTCAAGCAAATGTGAATTGAGCCATAGAGTTTATTTTATCCACACTATTTTTTTTTTTTTTTTTTTTTTTTTTTTATAGATAGTCAGAAAATCAGGAAATTGTAACAAAAATAAATAGCTTCATATTTCAAGGAAAACGGTAAGATATTCCATACGTTTAGAATAATTAAGGTCTATCGCAGAAAATATTGAAAAGATACTGAATCAGCATAAACACATTAATATCATAAGATGGAATAGTCCCTTGGATTCTACTTTTTTCTGGTTCGAAGTTCGATTAAGAGGACAATGCAGGAAATAAAATATTCAAAGATTAGGCTGAGTTTTGCTTACAAATATTGGCGAACTATGAGTTTCCGACATACATATGTACATATATGTATGCATATGTATATTTTATAAAATTTATCTCGTTCTATATTTTTTACCAATAAACCATGAAAAAGGAAAAAAGTTGCTCAGCGGTTTTACTAGCGTTTATTTTTACTCAGGTAGCAGTTTTTAGCTTAGCTATAAGACTTGGATATTGTAAACTAGGACTATATCGGTCCTAAACATTTACTAAATGTTTAAAAATAGAATCAAAAATCACAACTCTAAAAACGGTCTTCGAATATGGCTTCAAAAAAATCGTTTTTTGCGGATTTCATACAAAAAGCATTATCACTTCATTTGTTAAGCATTCGATGTAATTAATATCTTTACCGTTTTCAACATATCGCTTCTTATGAATTAAAATAAAGGACTAGCTTAGTTTTTCTTTCTTAACTCCTATAACTAATATTTTAAAACTAAATGATGGCATAATATACCTATTCAGGAGACGTGGAGGTAAAAGAAGGACGAAATTATTTAATTTTCTTATTAACGTGAGCCCTGGCTCGCATTCTCTCAATAAAGTATGCACATTTTACATTTTTCCAAAATAAGTTGCTGAAGTTTTTCAAGTCTGCAAATCATGCCACATCACAAAATTATGTCAATGTTAAACAAGCAACGTAGATGTATAAATTTAAGGAAGAGTTTCAGCTTTCCCAATTTACACGTACGTAATAAATAGAAGAAAGGTTTAAACAAGAAAAATTACTTAATTTTAATTAGAATTTTAATGTAAATGATTCTAAATGGCTTTTTGAAATTGATAGTGTGACACTAAAAATAAATTAGTAAAAAAAGTTGTAAACGGCGCAGTTAATGAAATGAAACATGCACCATATTTGTTTGTACTCAATCTCAAATAATATATTTTCTAAGGCGAGAACCAATATGTGACAGCGCATAGAGAAATGCATCGAATGAGACCGATCCCATGCCCCAAAAGTGTTCCCTCCCAGAGATATGCGCGTTTTATGATGTGATGGTACACCAAAGATACACGTATTTAAATATTTAAAATGGCTCTCCTGAACAAAACCGGTTTTTACCCTCAGGTCCCTTTCTATTTTGCGCGTCACATATGAATTCGCCTTGGTTTTATTTTTTCGCCAAAAACTTTTGTTTTGGGAGCAAACTTTGGAAACATAAAACAGCTGCTTAGTATTTTTATGTACGTTTTAATGTCCCTAGCACACTGATGAAAGTTTTTAAAATCCAACATATGTATATGGATTGGACATTTTTATCGGCAAATCATGAGCGGACGTTTTTCTTTTCCGTTGAACAAAAAATTCAAATGCAATAACATCTAACTAATAATATTCTTATACTTAATATATGTATATCTTTCTGTATTTCTAAACTTACCCTGTTCCGCAATGCCGAATTTTTTCGCTCGCAAGGCTTCTGGACGACAAACAGCTCTTTCGCATGCCAGTAACACCTACCAGAAAGATAAGTCGAACTGAAGCCAAAGCGACCGAAAATGTACAGATTTCTTTACGAACTTGCGTTCCGTCATTAGCATTTACATGTACTATGAACTTCTTTTTCAATTTGCTTTCATTTGTGTATCCATTTTTACGTATTTTAATATATTTCTACCACATCACAACTTAAAGAATTATTTTAATTTTCATAACTTTGTGCTATTGCTTGTTGTTTGATATTTCACTTTTATTTTCTTTAGATGCATTTGCTTGTACTTAGTTTGTACTTCTGTTTTGTATTTCATTTGCTCTCATTTGTGTACCCAGACTTACATTTCTATTTGTATTTTAAGCTCTTTTTAAATAATTCTAGAGCTTTTTCATAAAAATTTTGATCTGGCCACAGCCGGTGTTTAATGAGAGTAAATGAATGTGGCGGTTAATACGCAGCGTTGTCAACTTGGTGCGTTTTAGACCATTTTTGTGCATTTTTTAGTGCGTTTTTAATATTTGATGGCACCAAAGCAAATTGAACACAACTTTTTATGTATTGCAGCGTGAGATAAAAATCGTTGTACAATAAAATATCCCTGTATAATGAGAATTTAATATGGCGGTTACTAAAAATAAATGAAAGGTGAGTGCCTTCCGTTAGGTTTAACTTTTTTAAATCGCTTTCAAATAGAATACGCATTTTTTGCGAACTTCCTTAAAAAATTAGCGTCACTTAATCGAGGACGGTAAAAATTTTAATCTATTAACATTGAAAACAATAATAATTTTGAGTATATTAATCAATGTAGACTTATAAAAGTAAAGAATAGTTTCAGCTATCCGAATTTGCACGTGCTTAGTAGATTAAAGATAGGTTTAAGCTAGAAAAATTAATATATTTTAATCAGAATTTTTATGTGAATTGCTCCAAATGACTTGCCAATGTAAATTGCTCCAAATGGCTTGCCAATATGACAGTAGATATTGAAATTAAACAAAATGTGTTACATGCAGCCAGCGTTGGCAGTTTTTTGGAAAACTTGAAATTTTAAAATTTAGAAGAAAAAAACTGCTTATAAAAAATTCTGTGGTATTTTTTAAATTTTTCTTTTAGGGAGGAGGGCGGATGGTGAACACAACGTCTATACTTGATATATTTGTATCATGACTTGATACATTCGTTGCTTATTATTGCTTAAATATTAATTTGATTATAGCTTTGCTATAACAAATTGTTTGATTTTGTTTTGTTTCCTTGTTTGAAGTGAGTGAAACAAAAACAATGGAAATGATTGCTCAATTTGTTTTTGTATTGTTTTTGAAATGAGCAGAAATCAGAGGACACAGCCGATCGTCTGTAAGCTGGCTAACAGCCGCCACCGGCCACAAAAATAATGTAGTAAAGAATCATCCTTATCGGGAATAAAAGTTCACGTGAAATAGGTATGTCCTAGAGTTGTGCTTATCAGCTCTTTTGAGTGACCGCTCTTTTCAGCTCAGCTCACTTTACTGAAGTATTTCATTCAATTGGCTCAGTAGCTCAGTTCATTTGTAGTGAAACATTTTATCAAGCATAAAGAAATAGCGAAAACAGAAGCATAAAAAGTGACAGATTTATTCAGTGAATGTGGTCACACATTACAAAACAAGGCAGATGAAGTATAAAAAATAAAAATAAATAAAATACAAGTAGTTTAATGAGTGGCATTTGTTAATGCATAAATATATCTACATAAGTTGATATACATATACAATGTATGTATGTACAACCAAAATTAAAATTTTTTAATGTTTCAGATATTTTAAATGCAGTTTCCACAAGTCAGGCAGGCGACTCGTCTAGAAAATTTTTATGAAAATCACTCAAAAATATGAGTGCTTTCCATATAAAATTTGTACTCAAGTCGACCATACGCGTTATAAAAACAGGGGGTTAATATTATCACAATACATATACATATAAAAAAAATTTATGTACTTGTGCGACAAAAAAAATTTGCTTAAAAACAAGATTTGTATCGAACTCTTTCATTAGGTCGTTTTATACACAAACCTGGGGGCAAATCGTCACATCCGTGAACGTACAACTCGTCACGTAAAAACACCATTTTCGGATTATGACATACGTGAACGTATTGAATTCCCATTCAGTTTATACGATTGACGTATTACTTAATTTGTTTTCGTACGATTGCCGATACGATCACGTATGTAACGATTTGCACCCTGGTATCCAACGCACTTAAAATCAGCGATGCCAACTATTTATAATCCAAACGCGCTACTACCCTCCTCAAAACGCGCTAGAACGCGCTAAGTTACAGCATTGTCAAATATTTATAGCAAAAACGCGCTATTTTCTACGCGCTAAATTAAATTTCAATAGAAGTCGATATATCACAATTAATTTTTCAGATTTTGCAATATTGCTTCCTCGACATTATGTTTATTAAACTAAAATCATTTAAACAGAATCGCCTCCCAAATCATCGAAATACTTAGTTTTTACTTCTAATTTATTTGTAAAAGTTTGTAACAACATATAAATTGTCGAATAGTTTTGCGATTCAAATACTTTTTGTACTTCAGCTATAGTAGATGCTAGATAAGTTATGTACATTTTTTTGGGTCATTGTATGTAGTACATATTTTTAATTGTGAAATTTCAAAATATTTGTCATTATAGTATTAAAATGCGTTTTTAATTCTAACCCAGGTCAAACGAATTTTGTTTGCGACAGCTGAATCATTAAGAGCCAATTTCACCAACTCTGTTTAAATATCAATTCATATTTAGATGTCGATTTTCATTTATTTTTGTATGGAAAAATCACATTTAAATATGAATTGATATTTAAATAAGTTGGTGAAATTGGCTACAAGTAATTTAAAAAATTTTATCAGAGTTTTGGATATTAGAAAATTGTTAAATTTATAGTTATAGTTAAAAAATATTGATCTGAAATGATATTATTGACTTTGTTCAAAACGCGCAAATTTAGCGCTTTTTTTATTAAACGCGCTAAGATGAAAAAAAGCGCGCTTGGCATAGTTAAAACGCGTTAAATCTAGCGCGAAACGCGCTAAATTGGCATCGCTGCTTAAAATACATAGTTTTTTGTCTAAAACGAGCTACTGAAAAAGTTCGATACGAATCAAGAAACCACTCAGTACTGAGCTGAAAGCGCTCAGTGGATTGACCGGCTCACAGCGCTCAGTGAGGTGAATAGTTCAATTGAACTAGTTCATTTATGAGCTGCAAAACTCTAGTATGTCCCCTTTCCCAAAATGGTGATGTTTGTTTGCAATGTTTGCGTTGTTGTTGTGTCAGTATACCATTTTCTAATTTTGTTCACCATTTTTTGTTCATGGAAAATATTTCACATGAACAAAATATTTGTCTTTCATTCACGGGGTAATTAAAACCTAGAATTCTAATGTAAAGGTACGGTCACACTTGCCAAACATTTGCCCAAAAAAGCGTAACCAACTAAAGAAAAAACAAGAAAAAACTTTTGATCCAGACACTTGTTTATCAAATTAAACAGTTTCGAACACAACTAATAAATAATGTCATAGAATCCAACAAACTTTTCTCTAAATTGAACGATTTTTCATTAGCATTTAGTGGTTACGCTTTTTTTGGCAAATATTTGACAACTGTGACCGTAGCTTAACACTCTTCAAATGATGTTCTGAACATTCCAGGAAATTTTCTTTAGAGCGCAAACTTTGTAAGCAAAAACCATCTGATGAGTATTTTTGCTTTGCATTTACATATATCCATATGCATTTACCTGTTTTTTTAATGGGACTAGCACACTGATCAACATTTGTAAAAAGCCACAAAAAAATTTTCACATTTTTGTCCAACGCATAACTCATGTCAAAATCACGAGAGAACGTTTTGCGTTTCCATTAAATAAAAAATCCGCAGGCAATAAAATCTAATTGTATTCTTATACTTAAGATAGCTTTCTGTATTTTTTAACTTACCCTGTTCCACGATGCAGAACTTGTCTTCTGGGCGGCAAACAACACTTTCGCATTCGAGTAATAACTACCAGAAAGACAAACCAAAATGAACTCAGCGACCGAAAATGTCCGGATTTCTTTAAAAACTTGCTACCATCATTAGCGATCAAAGGAAGCCAAATGATAAAAGTGGGGACTTGTTTGTACCACTTGTTCTCGACTGCAATTAAACACTGTAATGTTTTATTTTGATTTTATACGTATTTCAATATATTTCTACCACATCACAACTTAAAGAATTTTTTTAATTTTCACAACCTTGCTTGTTGTTTGATATTGCACTTTTTATTTTGTTTAGATGCATTTGCATGTACTATGAACTTCTTTTTCAATTTGCTTTCATTTGTGTATCCACTTTTACATATTTTAATATATTTCTACCACAACACAACTTAAATAATTTTAAATTTTCATAACTTTGTTTTATTGCTTGTTGTTCGATTTGCACTTTTATTTTCTTTAGATGCATTTGCTTGTATTTAGTATGTACTTCTTTTTTGTATTTCTTTTGCTCTCATTTGTGTATCCAGACTTACATTTCCATTTGTATTTTAAGCTCTTTTCATATATTTCTAGAGCTTTTTCATAAAAATTTTGATCTGGCTACAGCCGATGTTTGATGAGAGTAAATGAATGTGGCGGTTAATAAGCAGCGTTGTCAACTTGGTGCAAATTGAACATAACTTTTTATTGCAGCGTGACATAAAAATTTTTGTACAATAAAGTACCCCTGTATAATGAGTACTTAATGTGGCGGTTATTAAAAGTAAATGAAAGATCAGTGCCTTCCGTTAGATTTAACTTTTTTAAATCGCATGCAAAAATACGCATTTTTTGCGAACTTCCTTAAAAAATTAGCATCACTTTATCGAGGACGATAAAAATGTTAATATATTAACATTGATAACAATAATAATTTTGAGTATATTAAGCTTATAAAACTTATAAAACCAAAGACTAGTTTCAGCTATCCGAATTTACACGTGCTTAGTAAATTAAAGATAGGTTTAAACTAGAAAAATTAATAATCTATTTTAATCAGAATTTGTATATAAATTGCTCCAAATGGCTTACCAATATGACAGCAGATTTTGAAATTAAACAAAATGTTTTACATGCATCCAGCGTTACCATTTTTTTTTTTTTTTTGGAAAACTTAAAATTTTAAAATATAGAAGAAAAAAAACTGCTCATAAAAAATTCTGTGGCGACGAATTTTTGAGTTATCTCTACGTTCGAAAGAAATCTTTCACGTTTATGTATACACATAATACCCCTATTAGACACAGAAAGTTTACTTTGCAAAGTCTTAATTCCGCTGGGAGAAAAACAGAAAGAGATACTGCCCTCTGTCTTTCACACAGCTGAATTAAGACTTTGCAGAGTAAACTTTGCGTGTCTAAAAGGGGTATAAGTAAATATATAAAAAATTTATATCCTAAAGTAAAAATATATATCGTTGCTAATATTATAAATGCGAAAGTGAGTTTGTTTGTTTATTTGCTGCGCTTGCCGTATCCAAAAAAAAAATATTTTTACGTACACTTCAAGTACGTTAAAACAAAATTTCCATAAAAATTATGACAAAAGAGCACTTAAAGTTCAAATTAATTTTTTTGGATGCGACCATCTGTAATTCGAATCAAAAGAAAGTTTTTTTAAATATAATTAATTATATTTTGCCACATAGAAACAAACGAATAATGTTTACATTTAGTATGTTCATCCATGCCAAAAGCTCAGTAAATAATGAATACAAAGCATTTTTATTTTATAAAAGTAGTTTTTCATTTTCATCAACATTTACTCATTGAATATTTAAATACTGTTTAAATAGTCAGCAATCTCCATTTAAATATTGACTTTGCAACAGCTGTTTCTAACCAGAGAAAAAAATTATTTTTGTCAATACGATTAGCGATTACGATTTTATTGTTACAAGTTTTTATCGAACGAAGACCGCGAATCATGAGAGATCGACGTGATTTTTTCACATTTTATGATGAAGAGGACTTCAGACGTAGATTCCCTATATCCAAGAAAGCAGCATAGACAATTTTGGAACTAATACGTGATAAAATAAAACATAACAGCAATATGTACTTTTTATTTCCTTGGATATGAATCCTTAGTATAATGTTTCACAATTGTAGAAACCGTCCAATGTCGCCAGAAGAAATGTTTTTATTGACCTTGCGATTTTATGCAACTGGATGCATGCAGAGAACGAGTGGTGATTTATGTGGCGTTTCGAACAGCTCTGCGTCAAGGGTTATAAGAAGAGTTTCTCATAACATTGCACGGCTTAGAGAAAAATTTATTAACATTCCTTCAGAGCCAGAAAAGCGACTTGATTTTCAAAAATTTTTTTATAAAATAGCCAAATTCCCACGTGTATTGGCTGCCATTGATTGCACGCATATTAAAATAAAGTCTCCAGGCTAGTACAGTACTTGAATGCAATTATCGTTTTAAATTTATAGAAATAGGAATTTTTTTCCTTTAATGCTCAAACATTATGCGATAGTCACCTAGATATAATGGATATTGTTGCTCGTTGGCCAGGCTCCAACCATGATGCTACAATTTTTCGTAATTTCCGTATATGCAGCAGGTTTGAGTCAGACGAATTTGGAAGTGGTCATTGTAGCCGATGGCGGATATCCATGTAATAAGCATTTGATGAGACCTCTTTCGAAAATAAATACGGAATCTGAGTCACTTTATAATGAGTCTCTTATAAGTGTGCAGAACGAACATATGTATGGTGTTTGGAAAAATCGCTTCCCTGTACTATCTCTTGGAATTCGTATGAATGTGAGGGCAGTGGAAGCAATCATCATATCAACTGCTGTTTTGCACAATGTGTGTAATTTATCTAATGATAAAAACTCTCCCCCATTGCCGGATGGAGTAGAGAACGAAATTCGGGCTGCACTAAATGTTCCTGTCTCACAATATTCTCAAAACAAAAGCGTTCATCGGCAAGATATTATAAATAATCATTTTCAAAACTTGTAAATTTATATACACATAAAATGTGTGTACATAATTAATAAAAATATACGTATTTGAATTTTTCTAATATAACTATTTTCGTTTTTATTGTTTAAATTGTAAATTTAATTATATAGAGTTTGAATTATTTTTTATTCATTTTCAAATAAAATAATTTAACCGTTGCAGTTAATGCAATCAAAAAATTATAATAACCTTATATAACTAATTTGTATTTTTGAAGTTGCTTTTTCTCCTTAAAAAAAATTATGTTTATTTCAATAATAGTATGTTCATCCATGCCAAAAGCTCAGTAAATAATGAATACAAAGCATTTTTATTTATAAATAATTTATTAATATTCTAATACTAAGTATGTATGTATGTATGATCTCCTCATATAAATACAATAAAGGGTGGTTTGAAGAACTGTAAAGAATTATTTAAAATAATTATTAACTACATACCAGTTTATTTATTTTGTTTTTTTTTAATTTTTTTTTATTAAAATAAAGTGGAAAATTAGTTTAAAAGTTAAATAATTCAATGTGATAGTTTTGTTTTCAATCAACAAAAATTAAATTAATACTACAAGAAATTAAAGTAAGTTTTCAGAAGTAGATTTTCAATTATAATATACAAGGCTGAAGTAACTCTTTACTTCGTTTTTTTTTATTTTTATTTTTTTTTTATTCCAAGATTTTTCAAAGAAATTTAAAAACTACTACTGGCACGATAAAAAAAATATCTGAACAAACCAATTCAGTTTAAATGAAATATAAATAAATTTCCTATGACGACTATACGGCTACAACATCGCTACTACTGCTACGGCTTTTGTTGGATGAAGATTTCGAGGATTTGATTTCGGTTAATGTTACGGAGCCAGGACCATTAAGGAAATGCATTTTAACGTGTTTTTGTAGTTCTTGTTGTGAATCAAAGTACACCTGGCACAGATCACAGGAATAACGGGACTTCAGAACTACATTACCCACTGCTGCTGAAGATGGTTTTCGATTTTCTGTAGATGAATTATCATCTTCATCATCATCGAAGTCATCGGAATCGTCGTCTTCTTCGACATCGTCGTTTTCAATGTCATTGTAAGCGCGGGGTTGTGCTATAGCTGCTGGTTTGACTTTAAGAATTGAGGCATCATTAGTGTCTTCGTTGGT
Organism: Tachina grossa; assembly: GCA_949987645.1. Lineage (NCBI taxonomy): Eukaryota > Metazoa > Arthropoda > Insecta > Diptera > Tachinidae > Tachina > Tachina grossa. The sequence goes on along the minus strand of OX465277.1, from coordinate 108,865,364 downwards.
AGAAGCTTCTTCATCATCTGCATCACTACTGTCATCCTCATCTTCATCGTCATCATCCTCATCCACATCATCGTCATCATCGCCCACCGTTTGTTGAGCACCTACTGCCAAATCATCAAACTCTGATCCTTCAACTTGCTCCTCTTCATCATCTTCATCATATTCTTCTGCGACAGGTGGTTTTTGTTGGTGCTGTTGCTGCTGTTCCTTTATGCCAACTTCATTTTCATTATTATCAACTTCAGCTTCAGCTTCATCACCTTCAGCTTCACCTTCACCCTCCTCCTCCTCATCGTCATCGTCATCCTCATCATCATCTTCGTCATATTGATCTTTAACACTGTCCCTTGATTCTTCATCTACTTCGCGTTTCTGCGACAATGGAGGTATTATAATCTTTTTGAATTTGGGCATGACGTCATTGCCTTCGGTTTGTTGTTGCTTTTGATCTCCAGGCGATTGCGTTTGCGATTGTTCTTCCATTTGTACTTGATTAGACTGTGGTTGCGACTCTTGCTTCTTCACTTCAGCTGATCGTTCTACTGGAACTATCACTTGATCTTTCATATGATTGTGCAAATGATTGATCAACTTTTCTTTGCGAGATACATATGCACCGCACAACTCGCAACCCCATTGAAATGGTCCGAATGGTCTCATAACTCTGGCTTCTCCAACTTTGTGCTCAATCCACTCGCCTTTTGTTTCAAACTTAATATTACACTTTCTGCACATATTTGGTAGATCACATTCTATTCTTGGTGGTTCAGGTAAATAGCCCATTTCATTTTTGTGCAATTCAAACAAGTGCCTTCGCAAATTGTTGTTGCTAATGAAAGTGGAGGTACAGTGGGGACATTTAAGTTCACGTTTACGTTTCTGAGATCTGTGGGAGGTATTGGCAAATTGACGCGGCATTAGACCCACCGCTTGTAATCCCAGTAGACGTTGATGGTTGATCGGCATCTTGGATTTCGCCTGTTGATGATGATGATGTTGTTGTTGTTGTGGTTGATGTTGTTGTTGCTGTTGTTGTTGCTGTGACTTGACGATTTGTTGATGTTGGTGTGAGTGTTGTATATGAGAGTTGCTCGACGTATGTTGATCGGCTTCGTTCTATGTATATTTATTTTTTTAAGAAAAGGAAAAAATAGAACAGAAATACTAAAACATGAAAACAATTTCTTCAAAGAAGTAAATGAATTACATTTAATTTATAATTTTGTGACTGGTGTGGAGGCAAAACACATGTCCAGAAATATACATTTTTTTTGTTTTTGCTTCTATTTTTTTCAGCACAATTAAAAAATTTTGTAAACTTTTTTCTCGCCAAACATGAATTCAAAATTAGGAACATTTAGCTGATTTGAAATATTGATGATACGCATATTAATTCATGAGGAATGGGAGTATACTGTATAGAGTTAACTGAATCGAATTACTAAGGAGAAAGAGTAACGACGTACTATAAAAAAAAAATAAAATATTTTTAACATTTTGTTAAGTTGTGATATCAAATGCCAATATTCACACTCAAGACTTTAATAAAATTTGAATTAGTGGTTAAGAAATAGTGCAAGCACCATTTCATTGCGAAATCGTGAATTTTTCTTTTGCTGGGAAACAGCTCTAAATGAAATATCTGCCAATAAAATAATAACTCCCAACGACCTAAAAATATTAAAAAATTCCTAATTCGATTCAATTAAATAAATCGCAAAAAGTAAATTAATCTTAAAATTTTAAAATGAATTGCACAAGTCCCAATTTTGCTTTGAAATTTTAAACTGTATGTATAATGTACATACATATATGTATGTATGTTAAGTGTTATTTCGAAGTACATAATTTAACAATTGATGTCAGACAAGTTGAATATACATAACATCTTGTTCCCCCATTTAAAAAAAAAACATTTTGCAAGCTTTCAGTTAAAATAAAACAACTGGAAATAAATTAGCTGACTCGAAAATTCGAAGTTCTCCCTGAAATTTTAGTTTTGAGCTCAATCTGTCTAGGGATAGGTGGATTTTATTTTTAGAAGAAAGAAAATGAATTTCGTGAAAATTATTTCCCGCGGAATATTTAGAATTGGACTGAATATAACTTCCATTCTTAAATTTTGCAATTTCAAACCTCTAAAGTGCCCATTAATTACCAGTTTTCTTTTCAAGTCAGATATTTGTTCTTAAAAATTTAAATCCAATTATGCAAACAAAATTTCGACTGTCTTTTGCCAAACCTTTTTTTTCTTTCTAAATATACATGTTTATAACAACACGTTTTGGACATTATATTTGTTAGAACGTTGATTCATATTTATGGTTTTTTGACTTCAAAGCCTCACTGCACAAGTCCAAAAGCTCACCTGTTTGCTATCACCTCTGAAATGCCATTTCCTATGCACTTTAAGTGCGGTCATTTGTGTAAAAGTTTTTGCACATAAATCGCATGCATACTCGCCATTATCATTTATACGATCCATATAGAACTGATTTGGATCAGCGGGACCTGTATCAAACATGGCCGCCAACGGATTGTCTGTATACAGTTCCATTTCATGCATTTGTATATGTTTGGCGAACAGATCCTGATCAGTGAAACGAGCCCCACAGATCGTACAAGCCACTTCAGGTAATTTTATTTTTAAATTACTTGCACTGCCCACAGTGGCTGTAATGGAGGTTCTTAAGGTATTGTCGGCGTCCCGCGAGTGTTCATCGTCATCTTCATCCTCATCATCGCCAGTTTTATGTTTGTATGTAGTGGTAGCAGTTTCATTTCCCATTTGCGTAACAGGTTTGCGATTACATGAGGGAATATGATGTTCCAACATTTGGACATCAAAGAATACTTTTTTACACATAACACATTCGGAAGGTTCTGGTATTTGAGGATGTTTCTTATAGCGATGAACCTAGAAAATTGGAAAAAAATTTATGTAAGTAGAATCGTAATTTCTAAGAATTTAAAATTTCTTATCACAACACTTACCCATAAGCTTTTACGTCCACTGTACAGGTTGCCACAATCTTTGCATGAATAATCATTCGAATCGAACTCATCGTGCGAATTGATATGTATTGCCAATTTTTTATTTGTATTAAAGTTCGAGGGGCAATATTTACATTGATACCAATACAATGGTCCCGACTGGGCTTCTCCTCCAGAAGCCACTCCACCAACAGGTTTTGCTTTGCCCGACACATCAGCACTCACTGAACTGTTATCTGGATTACCAGCCCCAATAGATTCATCCGCATTGTAAATATCATCCTCGTCTTGTATGTTGGATGGTTCTCCTTGCTTGTTATGCACATTAGCTAAATGATGTTGCAGCTCTACATCCGTACGGTACACTATGGAACAAATTTCACATTCATATTGCTTTATAATCATATCATCCTTCAGAAGTGTATTATGTATTTTAAACATATGCACTTTCAAACCCTTTTCATACGCAAATTCAGCGTCACATAATTTACACTTTATAAATTGTACATTACGAATTTGATGGTCATTGAGCATGTGGTAACGATAGGACTTCTTCGAGGAGAAACGACGCTGACAAATGCGACAACGCATACGACGGAAGCGCCGGTCAGCAGCCTGCTCCAAAGATTTTCTTAATATTTGTTGTTGACCGCTTATAGATTGTTGGTTGGCATTTCCACTTCCCGCTGCTCTAGCACTTTGTGTACCATAATTACTATTTTGAGCAGCACTTTGATGTGATCGCATGTGATTGGAAAGGCCAATATTGTTGGCAAACACAGCGCTGCAAATTGAACATTCTCTTTGGCTGACAGTGGTGACTGACCCATTGTTGTTATTAGCAGAAATACTGGCATCTAAACGCATTTTCTTAGCTGCATTTTCACTATCACAATCTTCTTCAGCTAAAGTGATGGGAGAGAAAAAAAATATGAGAAAAATACTATTCACATATTCCATTATCTTACCAATTGTCCCACCATTTGTTATAGACATTAAATCCTTCATGACATAATCATAACGTCCTGTATAGGGATTTTGGGATGTAGATGTTGATCCAGTTGCACTTTTAACCGCATCTGCATTAACGATATACTCAAAGCCGGTATGGCGTGCTTTATCAGCTCCATGTGCGCTAACCATATGTTCTCGCAAATTTGATAACCTTGGATAGCCTTGTCCGCATTTAACGCATTTATAAGTTTGTGGCAACTGGTCCGGATGTTTTGATTCCATGTGCCGCAAAACATTGTTGTAGTTATTGTATTGCTGGCCACAAATCGGACAAGCTTGTGGCATACGTGAAAAGTATTGTGTTTTAGGTGTGGTATTAATGAGTGAGACATTACCACTTCGCGAATCATCAGCTGATGATGCACCTGAATAAATAAATGCATGTACATATGTATGATTATCAATACATATTATTGCTTTTATTAGGTATTGATATAAATAATGTTCCTATTACGATTAGTGGTTAGCTATTCGTATTTCCACTGATTTCATTAAAAAGAAAGTTTCAAAATCGTCAATCTTAACTAAAAATAAATTTTGAAACATGAATAAAAAACCAAAAACAATATTAAGTTGGTCATCAATATATACATATCGCTCATTTACTCACACAGAGTCAAACTCAAAAAAAAAGAGAAAAAACGAGTTTAAAGTTTTCAATTTATATACAACTTGACGAAAAAAGAAAATTTATTTTGCTTGTGAAATTTTTACACAATATGAAGAAGGATATGAGGATTAATTCTGTATCTCATTACTTAAAAAATCAATTTTTTAGTTATTATGTTCTCTGAGTAAATGTGTTGTTAATTATGAAAGTGGTCTAAGCAGTAGACAATAAATAATGCCCTTGCTTGGCATATAAACAAATGATGTTGCATGCTGTCCAATCTACATTGGACACCAAGCCCTTGAATGAAAGAGAATAACAGTTTTAGTGTTCTCATAAAACCAAAAACAATAAAAAAAATATATTATTATTAGCATTGAAAATTTAAAAGGGCAGTGGAAAAATATTTCTGCAGCCGTCTACAACTAACCGAACAAACCGAACACCTTAATACACACTTAAAACTATAGTTGCAGTTCTGTACGATGATGCCAAATCTACATGTAGATGCAAGTGATAAATATTATTCCCAAACACAATTCGAAAAGTAACACTTATACTAATTTTTAGCGACACCTGCACTAGGAACAACCTTCTCGCTTCTGCAGAATTTTTATTATAATTATTCTTATAAATTGATTAATTGCAGAGGAAAATACATAAATTTTTTAACGACTTACCTCCCATCATTTTGCCCGGAGAATTATCAGCACTTAATAAGAGTTTCGACTGTTCGCCAAAATTGGCTAAATGCTTTTCCTGCACATGTTCCATAAACTTTTGTTGTGTTTCATGTTTTGTGTCACAAGTAACACATCGTAATGTGACAATACAATCCATATTGTTATAATGACGCTTGCGATCAGCTGGATCTTCGATATCAATAGCGCAATAACAACATTGAGTACTGCTAACATCTTTGCGTTGGACATCGTCATGCTCATCATAAACATGTGAACGGAATTCTAATTTTAGACGGAAAGTTTTTGGACACAGTTTACATTCGTACATTTTATTGACCAACAATTCTTTGGCGCGTACTTTTTCTGGAGCCGCAGCCACTGTTGCTGTAACAGCAGCTGCAAAGTTGGCATTTCTCGCCATAAGACTATGCAACACTTTATGCAAATTTATACAATTGCGCTTCTTCAAATGTGAGATAAACAATGCTTTGGAATCATTTAGTTTTAAGCAATTGAAACAACAATTTCTGGGTAGTGTTAGGTACTTTTTGCGCATATGAGCCATGAAATTTTTATAGGTTGAATAGTATTTGTTACAACAGCGACAAGTCATGTTTTGATATTGTCTCAGAAATTCATCGTTTTGTTGAAGGAAGATAATCTTCTCGTCTGTTAACAGCTCACGGTACTTCTCCGGATTATCATAATCAAATCCGAATTCACTATTATTGAAAGCGTTGACAACTTCTTGACGATATTTTTGTGGTGTTATAACAGCACCGCTGGATAGTTTGCATGCATCGGCGGCTACAGCAGCTGCCACAGCTCTTTGTAGCTCTAGGGAGGCATTTAATGCGGCGGTTTGTTTATTAATGGACTGATCATTTTCTTCCAAAGTCTCAAAGAGATTGGGATGCAAGTTCTTCTCATGGCGTCGTGCATTGGCGCGCGTTGAAAATTTCAAATTGCAAGCACGGCAAGCAGCCTCTTTTGTGCTCATACGTATTGTTGTACTAGCTGGTAATGGCTTCAAATCAGCAGGTGGCTTTATAACATCATAATCGTAAATAGAAGAAGATTCCTTAAAACGAAATTTTCGAAATTTTACTTTTCTATTATCGACTTATTTAGATCATTCATCATAATTGTTACCATAAATTCACCCTCGTCGGCGGTACGCTCCAAAAACATGGTAGGATCTACGACCATATCATCCGATTCGTCATGTTGCAGATGCTTCGCTCCGTTGTAATCATCTTCAGTCTCAATTGGTTCATCTTTTATTTGTACTGCAGGTAACGGCTAAAATTGCAAGAAATAAATATGGACTTCAATAGATGAATCACATAAATTTTTAAATAAGTATGTATGTATATCTAAAAATATATTGTAATTAAAAGTTGCTCATAATTTTAACCACTCGATGTTTTTTCTGGATTGCCTTAAACCTGCTTTTATGGTTTTGTATTATCCTTTTATTTATTATTTGTAGACCTTTTAGTTGAAACGTTACAATAAAAATTTGTAAAATTGTTTTAGAAATATTTCGGAATGCCGTTAAAATATCCAAAAGGAAAACTTTGTGAGAAAGTGATTTTATACTCTATTGAAAACTTCAGTAAATTATGATTTGAAAGTAATGAAAATGCATTTCTTAAGATCGAATTGCTAGATTGCAGTGAAGGAAACTTAAGACCTTTTGATGTTTTTGAAATAACACAACATTTTGTAGATTACGATCCGATTTTATTTATTTATTTTTTAATGCTTTTGACCCAACATGTACTACTCTTCAATTCTTTAGACCCACATAAAATTTCTTGGCTGCAAGAATGCAATGTTCTTTAGTCTAGTAATTACAAAATTGTCGCAGTCGAAGTCGAAATACGACACTCGTTATAAGGCCCAATATTTATTTAGTAAGTTAAATGCAACAAATTTTCTTACAGCATGATTTATTTTACTTTTTGTGCATTTCATTATAATACTCATTTTGTATTATAAAGCACTTTTTTATATAATAATCCTTGATTTGTAAATTAAACTGTATGCTGATGAAATTTTTTAGATTTTATTATATGTACTCGTAATTAACAACACTGTGCTAGTTCAAAAAAGTAACAAGCTGGGGACCTGGTGGGTAGACCTAATTCGAGTACGCTGAATTCAGAGTTGCTAACCGTTTTTTAAGGTTTAAAAAATGATTATGATTGAAAAACGCTATTTTCCCAGTTTTCTACCATACATATATTCATTTTTATATCGAAATTGATATAAAAAAAATGCCCAAATCAAAAAAAAAAATTTCAATTTTTTCGAAAAAAAAAATTTTGAAAATAATATTAAATTTTTTTAAGTTACCTTAGGACGCATGTTCATAAATACATATTGTTTTCAATGTAAATATATACATACATATCGTCACCTAAAATCCAAAAGGCCGTAAAATTCAAAATAGACTTTTTGATTGATTATGATGTGATTAACCAAAATACATATTTTCCTAAAATTTTACTCACATATGTTCAAAAATACCGATTTTATTCATTATTCAATTTGGCACCTAACATATAAATAGTATTAAATTTATGAAGTTTTTTGCTTCTCCTGTAAAATAGTAAAAAGTGTACTTACGGCCTTTTGGATTTTAGGTGACGATATGTATACATATATCGATAGGCAGATTAATGAAATGTAAAAAAAAACTGAAAAATTGCGTTTTTTTTTAAATATGTACTTTTAATCAAATTTTGAATCTTAATTATTTTTTAAAGACGAGCTAACCTAAAGAAGAGTTAGCACCACTGAATTCGAGTAGAATTAGGTTTACCCACCGGATACGTTGCAATTAACAAAATCGATAAATTCGTTTAATGGGTTATAATCAAATGAATAAAGAAATAAACTTGACTTCCTAAAGTTTTCGAAAATACATATCGAGCCGTTACCGCCAAAGAAGCTTAATCAACATGATTTTCGAAATGCGTTTTTTTTTATAAAAATCATTAACTTGTTATCATTGCCATTATCTATCAAAATTTTACAACCATAGGATATACCGTTTCAATTTTATAGCAAAAACAATTTAAGCTTAAGTACAAATTATTTTTTGTTTACAGTTTTTGTAACAGCAACATGTTACTTAAGCTAAAATTTCTTTTTGAAAATAATTAAGTAAGATATAATATTCGGATTAGCCGTATATTATATACCCTTCACCGACGTCGTATGAAGTATATGCATACATACAATATTACATACATTATCTATTTTTAAAATAAATAACTAGATAGCAATTTATTCACCCACATATAAAAAAAATTGAATACACATTCGACCACCCAAATTGCGGAAAATATTTATTTTATTCGTTCCACCGGCAGTTTCTGATAGACCGGCCACAAAAAATCACATGTGTGTAAGTCCCAGTTTATACGGACGAACATTTGGAAGGAAAACATCTGGAAATCTCTTTTGTTGTTTCCTTCGCGTCCACACAGACGAAAATGTTGCCGGCGACATTCCAATATTACTGCATAAAAGCAAGCATATTTGTACATGTATGCGTGTATATGTAGCAACCCTGAAGGAAATGTCGATGGTGAAAATGTACTGAGTCGCTTTTGATTTTGTCACCAGTAATACTCTACAATTATTCCCCATACAATACTTTATGCTATAGACATTTAGCATGTGCTTGTCATTGAAAATCTACTAGTAACACTAAAACAATTGACTAGATAGTGAATTCATAGTGCTTATGGGAACATGGAGACATACCAACCAGAAATTTACTGGTACATTTCTATACCTTAAATTATGTATATTGACAAGTTGTTTCGAAATCCACCAGAAATACACCACATCTGTTTTCTCTCTTTATTTTATACTGACGAATAAAAGAGAAATTGTAGACAATGTTTTATGTGTAGAGTTTTCGTGTCTAAATATGGTCTAAAAATAGCACTATAGCGTGGATAGCGGTCATACGCATAGCACTTTTCACCTAAGAAATAACCTATCTTGGATAGAAATACTTTTAGCAATTAAGTTTTAAATGCGGGGGTTTTCGGAAAAAATTCATTACAATTTTTGTTAAGAATAAATACCACAATATCTTTCCTCTACATAATTTTCTGCTAAATATGGCCTATTATGGTCCTTTAATGGGATGAAACTAAGTTTTTTTGGAAATATTTTTTTCAACGGCTGTCGCTAAAAAATGGATTGATAATTATAATTAGTTTTCATTTTTTTATAAGGTAAGATCTGTTTACTATATAGCCTCATATCATTTGGATCCAATATGTATCATCTAATAATAATTATAAGCTTTGTTATGTATTTGGAAATTATCCATTGAATATATTTCAACCAAACTAGATAGAGGAAAACATATTTTCGCATAAAAAATTGCGTACATGCTTGTATATACATATTATGTAACTTCACGAACAAATCATTAGAATTCTCCCAACAAAAAAATAGAAATAAATAAATGCAGTGTTTTTAATCTAGAACCAAATTTTTGTATTCGAAGCCGAAATACGCGAATCACGATAAAGCCCATTATTCAATTCTACACCTATTCCAAAAAATATGAATGTATTGAAGTGAGTTACCATTGTTTTAAAGGCTATGTTCTCCAACTTGGAAAAAATCATCTATAAGTCTTAAATATGGTTTATTTGGATAACTCTGTAACAATTTATTATGATTTAAATTTGATTACGCGGTCCAGGCGAAAAAACTGAGATAGTCGCCAGTTCAGTTTAGGTACGTAGCAATTTATTAAAAATTTATTCACAGAGTATATGGACTTGAAAATTATTTCCATCAGTAAAACTATACACAAAAAATTTAATAGCGTACTCTTTAATTTGAAAAGTGATAAGTCTGTAGAAGATTCACTACATGGAGCCCATCAAGAAGCCAATAATTAAGCAATTTGGAGACAAGTTTACGTAAAAAAGTGATATTTAATTCTTCTTAAAAAATGTTTTTTTTAGCTTAACCAACACAAAAATATACACATTAGGTTGTCAAGGAGACAGCAAAAAAAAGCTTAAGGGACAAAAAATACCGTTATCATAGTAATATTTAGTTAAAATTCTTTGCGTTACTTATATTTAGCATAATAACACCTAAATACCAAAATTCAATGAATTAACTGAAATAACAGCGAAGATAATTAAAAAAAAAACTTCTCCTGTAAAGTTTTGTTTTTGTTACTTAAGATTTTTGCGCGGTTATGACTCGATATCATTTAAAAAAATACGTCCACATTTTAGTTTGATATGCTTGAGTAGTACAATTTTTTTCTACCCAAAAACAAAAAGTATGTGGTTCTACTTAATTGAAGAAAAATGTATCATGACATTATGTATTAACCATTTGGCATTTTCAGAATGTCCCTTCATTATAGCTCTTTTATTTTATTTCCGTCTAAACAAAATATTTTTTAAACATCTTTCATTGCATACCTATTCCGATAAACAGATTTAAATGGTGTCAAAATTTATAGTTTGAATTAAAAAAAAATCAACAGAAAATAAATTCCAAATGTATGCCAAAAAAAAGTTAATTTTTAAATTGAATCTGCCCTCGGGAATGAAAGACAAAGCAAAGGAACATATATGTATGTATGTACATATGTAAGTAAATTGAATTTGAAAGTCAAAGGTACGCTGTATACGATACATTTACATTATAGGAGTATCGTCTAAACAAGCGCAGTTGTTGCACAGCACTTGTACAAGCGATGCTCGATGAGGATGTATTTGATGCACCCCCCAAACATTCGTCACTAGCACCAACCCTAACAGCCGAATCAGTACTTGTAGCAACAGCAGTGCTTTTAGATGCTGTTACGGTTTCGACACGACTGCTGCCAGTGGCCACCGTTGTCGTATTAGTTAATGTTGTGTTGGTAGGAGTATTTAAGCCAGTTGTCACCAGTGCAGTAGTGGCAAGAGCTGATGCAGTAATCGTGCAAGTTACTGTAGCAGTCACACTGGGAATGGCCGGCATTACAAATGATTGCTGTAAGGGGGCGCAAGTGGCTAATAGTGATTGCTGGTTTGCTGAACTTTGTTTCTTGTCCGATTTTTGTCTGGTTTTGCCAGACATTGCTTGTACATGTTGCGCTGCTGTTGTTGTTTGTGACATTTGATTTTGCCACTGTTGCTGTGACTTGTTATATTTATGTTTGGTATAGTGACGTTTTGTTAACGGCATAGTGAAATTTAGTTGCTGTTTCTGTAATAATTTTTCTTGTTGTTGTTTAGTTTGATGCGATTTAGGACTCACATAGACTGTTAACGATTTGCGTTTTTTTAATGTTGAAATTCCCTCCAATATAGAAGAAGCCAATGACTGTTCATCTTGCTGATGAGGCTGCTGTTGCTGCTGCTGATAGTGTTGATATTGTGTATCGTCATAGCTATTATCTGCTGTTTGGTGATGTTGCTCGCCAGATTGTATTGATTTGTTTGATACTTCCAGCCAAGAACGTTGTTTAGCCTGCGCTGCGAGACAACGATTCTTAAAAGATTGCCAAGAGTTTAAGTAGCTTATACAGGCATGACAGATTCGTAGTGATAAGTTATCAGTGCTGGAAATCTATAAAGAAAAAAGAATAGAAAATAGTTTAAAATTACTTTATTTATAATAATAATCTTTTACATAAATGTACAAACACGCACACCCACAATAGGTTTGTTTGTTCATTTACAAAAAATTGTTACAAATTTATAACAATTGTTACTGGAAAGTGTTCATTAACTCAAAAAGTTTGCAAGGAGAGAGCGTCAAAAGAGAGAAAAAAAATTGAGACAAAAAAATTCCTGCAAATTATTACTAGTAAAATTTTTACTTGCAAGAATTATCCAGTGTGTTTTGTTGTCAAATTAATTATTTCAAGAATATCCGAAAAAGGAAAACTGAAAAATATGCATTTCTTTGTTAAAAAAAAACCATGTATACGTATGAAAAAAGAGAGCATATTTTCTTAATTTATTGTATTTCTTTTATTAAGCCATATAAATTCAATTTTAATGGCAAATAATTTTGTTTGGTTCTCATATATGATCAGATATGGAAAGTGACATTTTTGTCTTTGTTAATCGAATAAAATTAAAAAATTATGAAAATGAAATTACATGAAACTGTGTAAAGAGTTTCATATTAAATGTCAATTTCTAAAAAAAATGGAATTTAAAATATTATCAAACAAAATACACCAGAAAAAGTACAATTATATCATGATTTCCATTCATGGTTCTGATATGAATAAAATTTCCTTGCAAGTTTTTACAAGTAAATCGTTCATTTACTTTTTCATATTTAGGACAGTAATTTTGTAAATTTCTGCCTTACTCTCTCGTTAGTAAATGAACAAACCTAATATTTTTCGAAATATTTTTTTTTAATTATTTTTGTTACGTTCTTTTGCATTTGTTTTCTGAAACAAAATGATGATACATACGCCTATAATTTTTTTTTTAACAAAACGCTTTAAGTTGAATAAAAGATTAAATGCATTTATTCTGTTTTATCTATAAAAAATATTATCTTCTTTTGATAACGAGGATAAAGTTTTCCTAAAATTAATTACTAATAAAAAAACAAAGTAAAAATTTTGTAATTTAAATATACAAAACCAATACATAATTGAGTTTCATAAAAAGTAGTATGCAGAAACCAAACAAATCAATTGTGTAATATGTACATAAATCACTCGAGTTCACCCATTTTCTTATCCCCGATTCCGAAAATCCAAGGGATGAAAAAAACATTTTACTACATATGTATGTACATACTTGTAGACGGGCGGTTTTTATGTTAAAAAAATTAGATTTTGAAAATGTATGTCCGCTGCTTAGTGAAACCTTAAATTTTTACGCTAAAATAATTCTTTTTTTGGTCCCAAGACATTTGCCAGAAACGTAAAAATATTATTTTCTCAAACTTTTAGAAAAAGAGTGAACAATGCTTTTTTGTTCCTTCATTCGGCTTTAATTACGAGTGTCGTATTTCGACTTGGACAACGACTATTTTGTACTAGACTAAAGAACATTCCAACATTGTTTCTTTAATCTATTACAAAATCGTCGTAGTCGTAGTCGATACTTGTATGTTTTTATCAAAATTCTTTCTACATTAGAACATATTTTATTTATTTTTATCACACTTTTTTCGCTTCTATTACAATTTTCAGCTTGATATAAAATGAAAGTATTTTAAATGATAAACGGAATCAAACGCTAATAAACAAAAGAAAAAATACTTGCTTTGTTTTTTTTTTAAATTTAAATATTTTATTTAAATTTCTTACCCAAGTTTTATGATACGTTCTTTTGACTTGTGAAAATAATGCACATGTTGATACGTTATTTTGAATTATGGATATAAAATCGTTATTTTTGGTCGCAGAAATATAAAAATTAGTAGAGGCATTTATGATAACCTAACGAATCATAATCAATCAAATCGATTTAGATTTTTTTAAGATATTTACATATTTACGTGTGTCCTTTTGGATGTTCGACAACGATATGCGTGTCCATATGTATGTATGTGATTGTGTATATTTTATCTTGAAAATTAGTTGCCACAATAGGCAGATGAAAGCAAGAAAGTAATTATCCAATAGATATAATTATAATGGAGGATAATAATTAAGGATTATACAACAATTGGAAGTACATAACGACAAACACTAGGCTTACACATACATACATATTGTATATAGTATACAAGATTCTTAAACGCCACACATGTACACAGTTACATATTTATTTACAAGCAAACCCACACAGAAACATATTCGCACAATATTAAATCCTTACCACATCCATTTGCAAATTTCAACAACGCACAAACAAATTAGAATTTTACTTAAACAACTATAAATTAACCATAAAAAGGCTACTTGAATCATATACATACATGGATACATACGTATGTATAGATGTATTTACATGCACACGTACATATATACATATTTACACAAAAGGCTACAACCCAATAAACGTTAGGTCAAATGATTTAAATAAAAATATGTATGTATGTAGCTACATCGAAGGTTGAAAACCACATTTGTATCATGGACAGAGGCGCGTCACAGGCAATAATCGGGCCGGATTTAGGGAAGTGTACGTGTGAGCCACATAATTCTGGCTTTGAAAATCAGGCTTAGATGAGAAACCTTGTTGCAGTTGAACATCCGAAGAATGTTGCCTAATTTGTATTTCCACGAGCAAGAGAGCCAATAAAAAATAAAAAAAAAAAAATAAAAATCTAAAATTTGTAAGTCTGCGACGGAACCTAAAGGGAAGTTATTAGCAGCATTAGACCTAAATAAACAAATAAAATAAAAAATAAAATAAGGGCAAACGACAATAGATTGGCCCTATGTTCCACATTGGAACGACGGGAATAATATACATACATGGTATGTATATATATATATATATATATATGTGTGTATATATATATATATATATATATATATATATATATACATATGCATATACACATATATAGCAGGATTAGACCTTTCTGATAGAAAAAAAGGCAAACGACAACGGCTTTACCGATTTTCTTAAAATATGGCTAAGAACCCTCTCGATCAAGTCACCTTTCAAACGGAAAAAAACTAAATCAAATCAAAAAATCAAAATCGGATCAGCCGTTTGGTCTGTACGTGGACACGGACAGACACACTGACACACAGACCCACACTACAAAATTCTAACACCCATTTTTTTGTCGGGGGTTAAAAAGCAAATATGTACTTTTTTTATTCATACTACCCATTACCAATTCAATATTAGGCGAGCATGTTTGCTGGGAAAGAACAGCACAAGCGTTTTCATCAATGCAACACGAAGAAAATTGATATTTCAAAATCGTTGATGTTCATTGCTGTTGATATATGTATGTATGTATTTATGTATGTATGTATGTGTGCATACATAAATACATACACATATATATACGGGGTACATGTGTGTATTTTATATAAAATTATCCTGTAAATGCAAATCATATTTGTAATAATTTTGCTTAATATATTCATACATACATACATACATATAATGTTAAGTACATATGTATGTACAAACATACATACAACATAAATTAAAAGCAAAAGGGTCAATAGCACTTGATCAAGAGAAATAATCAGGAACGTAATAATGAACGTAAAAATGTATGTACAGTGCAAGCTCGGTATTCGAGAATATCCATTATCGCGACGGGCCGCTTATCGCAACGGCTTAGTTTTTAAAATTGCAGGTTCTATAATTGCGACAGTTGACGAAAAACGGGTTCTATTTTCGCGTCTTTTATCTTTTTTTTTAATTTGATTACAACCAAAAAAGGGAAATTCCTGTCTTTTAGTACATTAACCCTTTTGGCTGATTTTGATCTTAAATTTATTCAGTTTTTTTCAGTCAACAATTTCTCAAAAAATAGAAATTAAAAAAAGTTTGCGTGAATTACAAGTTGCATAAGCTTTCGGTTTGCCGTCCTGCATTCGTTTCTCTTTAAAGAAAGCTGAGTAAGTAATAAGTGGTTTGTGAAACAAAGGGGAAAATTTTTCCAATATGAACAACGATTTTACAACCAAAAGCTATTTGTATTCCAAAATTGATCGAACCAATTCAGGTTTCAATGCCAGCGAAGAGTGGTTGAAGAAATTAAGGGTTGACATGGAAAATTGTCTTCGAAAACTTATCTTATTGATGAATTTGTGAAAGAGATTCAGGATTAATTTGGTGAGCATAGGTTGACTCTTCACCAAATCTACAATGCAAATTATCAGATACGGAATCGGTGGACTTGTACGATAGTGTTCATGAAGAAAAGAAAATTAAAGTGGACGATTGTTTAACATCAATAATCATATGCACACAATGGACTTTAGAAAATGATAAGCCAAACCCAGCACTATATGAACTACGTGATTTAGCTGTTATTTTGAAAAATAATTTGCCACAAAAGCAACTCAAAATCTCCAATATCTTAAAAAAATTTAAATGTAAATATGTATGTATGTACATATGTATGCATATATGTATTTAGAATTGTTATTGATATACATGTCAATAACAATTCTAATTTTAAAAATTAAATTAAATTTTTCAATAAAATGTTGGGTTCTGTTATCGGGAAAATTCAGAGGGGGTATGTCCTCTTTTCCCGAACCGAAACCTGGTATTCGCGATTCCCACACTTCCGAGAAAACGACTTTAGAGTTTTAAATTTACACAAAACTTAATAGAAAAAGAAAATTTTAATTTGCTCTCAAGAGTTGAGTAAACAAGATATTTGTATGAAATGTTTACACAATATTAAGAACGATATGAGGATTAATTCTGCATCATTAACGCAATAATTTCATTTTTTCAGTTATGAAGTTGTTTGAGTAAACTAGCTATATATACATACATGTCCTATAAGGACATCATCGCGAAAATAGTCAGAATCGACTGGGGGGAACTCAAAACCTATATGATGAAATTTTCATTTCCGAAAATTGGTATGATATCAAGAAGTTAAAAATAGAACAGGAATAGTATTTTTTATCAACACAGAAAAACATTTCCTGTGGCTTTAAAATTAACATTCATCAGACAGAACTTTTCATTCAATAACAGTTTTTATTTGAAAATTTTTGAAATTAAAGAATCCTAACGAAGCCCAATATTTTAACGTTATTATAAACTAAACCAGTCTACCATTATACATAAAGAATGTACATACTTACGTACACATTTAAATCAAATTTACATTTGCACATAATATTAAAACAAAAATTTTACCTAATTATAATTTGTGTACTTTTTGTAAAAACAAAACACAATAACAGTATATCAATTTAAAAAATTACCTCATGCTATATGAAGAAAGGCAGGGTGACATATCCACAAATGCTCCTCTAATGCCAACAAAAATTACTGACTAAAATATTTAACAATAACACAGGATGTTAAAAAACAATAATACGAGTACAATATAGATACATATGTATGTATGTAGTATAAATCGTATTTACTTTAAACAATAAATCTCAAACTTAAACGCTTCACTCCTGAGCTAAAAAGGAAACCAATCAATGTTGCCCCATTCTTTTAGAAACTAATAGATGTTAAAACAAAATAACTAAACATGTCCTTATAAATTGACTTAACATATACACATGAATATATGTATATAAAAATATATATATGTTTCCATACATTTGTAGTCATTATTGTTCGTATTCATGTAAGTATAATTGCGCTGGTGTGTGAAGTATACAACGTGGACTGGACTGGGAAAGGTGAATAAACCATATTTCAAGAGTAACCACCAAAAATGTACTCCCAGTCGAGAGCAGGCCATACATATTTATACATTTCACTAGTAATGGGTGTTTTTTATTGAGGTATAGAACTTTAAGTTGGTATCACTTTTTTAACTGGCGGCCATTTTGTCAGCTGTCAAGTGATTAATATTTAGTTTGGTTTGCCATTTCATCATGAACAGGTTGACAAAAGAACAACGCTTGCAAATCGTGCAAATTTATTTCGAAAATAATGGTTCAGTTCGCGAAGTTTACCGCAAGCTCCGTCCATTTTATGGTCGACATAATCGTCCATCAGAGCAATTAATTCGGTTAACCATGGATCGTTTTCGCACTACGTTTACTCTATGTGATAATACGCATCCGCAGAGACGTCGAACAGTGCGCACCGAAGAAACAATTGCCGCTGTAGAGCAAAGTGTTGAAGAGGACCCGAATGAATCGATTCGCCACCGTGCACAGCAATTGGAGCTTTGTCCATCAACTTTATGGAAGATTTTGCGCAAAGATCTTGGCTTGCGACCTTACAAGATCCAGCTTGTGCAAGAATTAAAGCCGCGAGACCATGCAATGCGTCGTGATTTTGGTGTATGGGCCGAAAATGAGATTGATCTCGATGCTGATTTTGATCGCAAAATTTTGTTCAGTGATGAGGCTCATTTTTGGTTGAATGGCTACGTCAACAAGCAAAATTGCCGCATTTGGAGTGAAGAGAATCCACATGAGACCCTTGAGACGCCATTACATCCACAAAAACTGACTGTTTGGTGTGCTCTATGGGCTGGTGGAGTCATTGGGCCATACTTCTTCCGAAATAATGCTGGAGAGTCAGTTACCGTTAATGGAGACCGGTATAGAGCCATGATAACCGACTATTTTGTTCCCGAATTGGATGGCATGAATGTGGATGAGTTGTGGTTCCAACAAGACGGCGCTACATGCCACACAGCGCACGTCACAATCGATTTATTGAAGGAAACATTCGATGAGCGCATAATTTCGCGGAATGGACCTATCAATTGGCCACCAAGATCGTGTGATTTGACACCATTGGATTATTTTCTTTGGGGATATGTGAAGTCGCTCGTCTACGCCAACAAACCAGAAACGTTAGGGGACTTGGAAGCCAACATTCGTGGCGTTATTGCCAACATACGGCCCCATATGCTCGAAAAAGTGGTTGAAAATTGGACCTGTAGAATTGGCTTTATTCGAGCCAGCCGCGGCGGCCACATGCCCGAAATCATATTTATACATTAATGGCATAAAATTATCCTTCCAATAAAGCCAAATTGATAAACATTAAAACGATTTTCTTGTGTTTTATTTCAATTCGAAGTTCTATACCTCTAAAAAAACACCCTTTATATCTTGTATGTACGTAACGACATCTATTTATTTACATACATACAAATAAACAATACGCACATATTGAGATGTTCATATGGATGCATTTGTGTGCATAACAACAAACTCTTATACATATATGAGCGCTTAAGGCGATGCTGCCCACAGAGAGAAAACCGAGAGAAATGTATAAGCGTATGTGCATTCATTTGTACAAAAATCCGATTGATGTTCGGAACTCTAGCGCTTCTCTGGTCAGCAGTGGCTTAAGGTGTAGTATCGAAGAAAATTACCTTAAAGAGTTTGAGTATAATATTTTATGCACAAATTTTGCAATAATTCAATTCAAAAGCATTGCAAGTGGATTAAATACATCAGGTTTGGGCAGTAATGATTACATTATGTAATTGATTACATAACGGCAATAAAATTTTTATAATTGTAATTGAAAGTTTTCAATTGTAATTGTACATTTTGTTGTAATTGAAAACGAGTAAAAAATAATTACATTTAAAAGCAATTGTTGTGGAAAAGTCTCAATTACAATTACATGTAAAAAAAACAATTAGATTTACATGTATGTACAATACATACACAACTGGACAAATAATTCCTTGATGAAGTAATTATAGAAAATGTATTTAATAATTAATTTTTCTTTTAACTACAAAAATATTAAATTACAATTAATAATAAACTTAAAAAATTATGACAAAAATTCTATTGGAATAATTAAATAGTGGTTTACATATCGCTAACAAAAACATAATCAAATGAGAATTTTTTTCAATATTGTCATCTGTTGAACGCGATCGCCCAAGTGTCAAAATAATAACTGTAAATCCACCCATCTCACAGAAAAATTTCAATTTCAAAATTGCATTATAAAATATTACTAACGCGTTCCATAAAAGATTCATCGCAATAACCTGAACATGCATACGTATCTATGTATATAATTAATAGGCGAACACGTTTTTTGTAATCCCTTTTACGCTGGTACTACTGCACCGGTTTTAAAAAATTTATATGGTTTTAAAAATTTTTCTGTACAGATGTGCAGAATCTATATTATATTGAAATCGGTTTAGTATTTTGAGAGCTATGTATAAGCGTTTAAAGTTGCTACTATATGCATACATGTTACACACGCATTTACCCTGCAAATAATATTGGAGTACGTGGTCCAATCTAGATAAAACAGGCATAAACAACGATTACAATCAGATGTAATTTGTAATTGAAACATTGAATTTTTATTTAAAAATTGTACATGTGTATGTCTGTAGGTCAACATTTTGTTGTTTATTGCAGTAAAAATTGTAAATAAAAAGCTTGTCTTATTTATCCAAGATACAGTTCCAAAGTTTTAATTCTGTTATCGTGATCTCGTTTGAAGTTGAACTTAAGTTTTTACGGAAGTAGAAAAAAAAAATGAATTAGTATTATTTGCTTTAGTCAAAGTTTGTATGGCAATTTTTTTTAACGTACACTTCAAACACAAATTATTTTTTTAATACGGCAGCTATTCTTTACTAATTTCTTATGGTTTACTTTTTTTGTTTATTTTCTCTTCGTCTTATTTTAAATTCAAATAAATGTTGAATTTTTTGAGTTTTTAGTGCATATTTTCAAATTTTTAGTGCATATTCTATGCCCATAAAATACTTTTTTGGATCATATTTCTGGTTTCCCTGTTAATGATCATAAGTGTATGTATAATTTTTTCTATTTTATAATAATACCTATCTATGTATGTATCAACAATGGACAATGAAAATATACTCCATATTCACCATTAGTATCACGCACGTGCTTTCATAGTTGGTACCGGACGATTGAGAAAAACCTAAATTCAAGATTGTCTTCAATTTATCTACATAAGTATGTTTTTTTGTATACACGATAAAACAACAAATTCGTAGCCAGCACATGAAGCAGCAAAAGTAATAACACAAATAGTAAGAACTCAAAAAGAGACATGGAAATAAAGAAACACATGACAAAAGACAACTCCAGAAAACACTGCAGCACAAGGATGATGCCAAAAAGGAGTTCGTGTGGAATACCAAGACACAAATTTTTTATATAATTTCGAGCGACTATTGCCGATTTGAACAGAAACAAAAAAAATGGAAGAGTTGTCGATGGCTGAAGTCTTTAACAATATACTACATAGTTCGAAAGTAGCAGCTGTCGTTCTATAAACGTTGAAAACTGATGCTAATTCTAAGATTCAAACGGAGACAGAAAAATATGAAAGCAAAACGTTAATGTACGCACAGAAAAATGTTAAGTATGAATACCAAGTTAACTTATACATTTTTTTTGGCTACACGTACAATAACAACAGAAACGGTCTCCGTAACAACAGTTTTCCTACATAAAGGAAGATAATGTGATATGGAAAGAACCAGTCACACAAGGAAACTTTAGCAGTTATTTTCAGAGAGAATAAGGATTTCAGGACTAAAATTAGACCATCGCTTCTTTGTTAACTTGTAGAAGAAAAATGATTTAAGTGCAAGCAATTGATGAGTCAAATATACAACCTGGTTTACTAAATTATGGGCATTATGGAGTATATATATACATATGTATGTAAGTATATGTATGTACATACATATATGTACTTGTAAACAGGGCAAGAATATTTAATAAATAAATGACTGAGTGAAGCGAATACCAACTCAAAGGAAACCAAAAAGGAAATTATAATGATGGCAACGACTGGAAATCGATAAAAGAATGCGACGAGAAACACAAACAAAGCACACATAAAAATATTTTAAGGAAATGAAAAAATCAAACCAGGCAATCCAAAACATAGAAATTTGTCCATCACTATAGCCACAGGAACGCATCATCATAAAAACCTCCATACACATGATTTACAGTACAAATTCAACACACTACTACAACAGTATATATATGCTTTGCTGCTTAAGCATGGCTACACTATTTATGGAGGCCTACGCAGCCAAAGCTCCCCTCCACTAACTTAAAATTTTATAGCTTTAAGTTAATAAATAAATAAATAAATAAAATAAATAAAAACACTTAAAGAAGTAATATGATGTGCACACAAAAAAAAGGAATATTTCATCTAGATATAATGGCAGTTATGTAATATAAATACATACTGTCTTATTCATAAAAAATATTTCAGGTTTATTAAGCGCTTATTTGACATACTTCTATGGGAAATTTGTCAAATAAACCTGTAATAAACCTAAAATATTTTTTATGAATTAGACCGATAATAGTTAGAAAATGAATGCGTATTTATTTACAACCATAAAAATTTATTAGTTGACATGTATAACGGAAGAATATTATATTTGAATTTATTTTGGTAAACAGAAATAAAGTTTTGGAATGGTTTTGATATAATTATAAAAAAAATAGAAGTATGAATCTGTAAAAAAAATTTGAACCGATATTTCAGACGTATACTTGTGTACATACATACATATATAAATATGTATGTAGGTACGTATGTATGTATTTGATTGCGTGAAAGTTCCTTCAAACCAATTTTTTTAGAATGTTAGAAAATTTTGGAATCGAAGACGTTTTTGCAGAACGTCTACATGAAAATTATTATTTCTGTGAATTCAGTTTTGGAGTAGCAGATATTATGTACGTACATAGTTTAATTACTAATTTTTTATATTAAACATGATATAAACGTAAAATAATAATCCAAATATCTAAAAAAGTTTTGAAAATTATTGCTCTTCGTCTCAGTTTAATCGCATTGGTTTAATGATTAGTTAAATGTTTAGTCAATTGCGTCTATTGACCGCATACTATCGTTTTGTTATAAATACACACATGTAGTTGAATAATTAAATAACTGTTGTTTTTGGAAAATAATATACAATTACCCCCTTATGCAAAAAAAACGTGTGCTGGAAGTATACTTTAAAGCCGGTTTTTATATGGAAATTTTGTTTTAATGTACAGTTCAAGCGAACGTTATTTTATTAGGCATAGGGGAATAAATGTGTTGTCCTTTAAAACTCTTATTAACTTGACTGATGAAGCCAACAATCTATATAAAGTCGACTAGCAGTTTTTGAAAGAGGATTCAGTTTTGCTGCAGACCTGGGAAATTTGGTTAGTTTGTTTATCTAAGTGCCGGTCCAGATTTGCAATTTTTGTTGCAGCAACTTTTTATTTTTTAATGCAAAAGAGCGAACGAGGAATACACATATTCAAGAATTGCTGCAACAAAAATTGCAAGCCTGGACCGGGATTAAGCGATATTCTGTCTTAATAAAAAAAAGCTTAAGCGACATAATTTTCGAACTTAATTTTTTTTTAACAAAATTGATAATTTGCGATCGCAAATAGTCGGTTTTCGTAAAAAAAATCGATGAAATTTGAATAAAATTGTTCCCAAGAAACAGCGTTGTTTTGGTTCAGACTGACAACCAGGAAAGAGCACAACTTCCATTCATTTTAATAAGAACCCAATCATAAGAAAGCAGTGTTGACGAAAACAATAATAGACGAACTTTTAAAGCGTACAGCCGACCCAAAAACAACAACACCTCCATGAAAAATCCCAAAAAGAAACAAATGAAACGAAGTGGAATCGATTCTTTCCATCAAAGCAAATCTGACACAATAAAAAGAAGATAAACACTAGGGGCAAGTAGGTAGGTATGTACATTTGTATGCATGCATCAATGTATGCATACATATATATATATATATATATATATATATATATATATATATATATATATATATATATAATGGTTTTAGTGAGCAATGTGATCATACTGATGGCTTCCTTAGACCCAGTACCAACCACCAATACGTATGTACTTGAATGATGAAATCCACATAAACAGGGAATGAAACATGTGATTTGGATTTGTTCCTTAACTCACATATACATACACACAAACTAAAATCAACCTTGGAATGATTTCTAGTTATAGTACGATGGACAAATGACTACCTAATCGTATGTTTATTGCTTCAATTATAGATAACTGAAAAACTAACACAGAAACTTGCGCAACCATGAATATAATCAGCTTTAACGACAATCAGAATTATACTTTCATGGTGACAACCCATAACAATAGTTAAAAAAAATAGTATTGATCCAGCGAATGAGCCAGAAAATCGAAAAAAGTAATATGGTGACGATCATGACAGACAGAGTCTTTTAATCATCATTCACCTCGTCCATTGTTGAAGCACTACCACGATTACAGCTACATATGTACACATGTACATACATACATAGGTATGTATTGCTGGCAAACATGGCAATAGCGATGATGATGATGCAGACGTCAAACGAGGGCAACCAACACACCAACAAACGTTCGACTATAATCATCGAAAAATATATACAAACGAATAAGCACAAAGTGGCTGGCTGGCAAATTACTGCAAATGTTAATGATGACTGCATGATTGCTTTTTTGGTTCAATTTAACCTCACTTTAAATGACACTCATGGAATGGCACATTTGTCTAAGTACATACACATTTCTGTACTTTCCCTGTCCACAACTGACAACCATCATTGCAATGGTCGACGGGTGTGGTTTTCCTTTAAGTCTTATACACTAACCAAACCAATACCTATTTCCTGGCATTCGGTGCTAAATGGAGAAAAATCAATATACATGTGTATATGGAGGTTCATCTTTTTCCAACTCACCTTAACGGATACACAGGTATTAATTTTACTTGCTAAAGGTTCCTTGTCGGCAGCAAAACTATTTAAAATGGATATACATTCGTTGTCTGGCGCTAGACAAAGGCGACAGCAATTATGTCTCCTCTGCAGCTGCTGTGAATGTTGATTTTGTTGCTGCTGCTTCTGAATTTGGTGTCGTTCATCCGACATTTTGGATTTTCTTTCCTTCGGCCACGACACGTTATTTTTATTCAGTGTGTATTGTAGGAATTTTTCCTATCCGTTATTTACAACCAATGTGGTGTTATGTATTATTTGAATATAGTACTTGTTTTAATTGTTGTTATTTTCACTTTTATTTTAATTATTTTGTTTCTATTATTGTTCCTTCACCCACTTAACTATTTGTGCGTATTTATCCAAAGAATTTTTCTCATCGTTTTTACGTTCACATTTTTTTCATTTCAGCGTTTCACGGAGCCACTTTGTAAATTGATAGACCTTGCACAGAGCAACCAAACTCTATTACAACTGCTCACAGAGGGATTAGATATGGAACTGTGCCGAGTTTACCGGGATTTTCTGCACCTTTTTACTAAATAAAGGCTACTTTTCCAAAACACTACAGTGGGAATGAAATAGAAATGACACTTGAAGTTAAAGAGAGTGGTGTAAACAGGGCTGCCAGAAGATTTTGCTGAAATCATCGGCATTTTCGCCATATTAATTTTGAAAATCGTTGAAAGAATCGGCATGAGTTTTTCATTAAATTTTATTAGTTAGGCAAAAATAACAATCATAAGTAATTTCACGTACTTTATAAAATAATAATATATAATTATTGCATTTATTATTATATGCTTAAATTTATTATATAATGTGTGTCAAAATGAATCAAAATTAAAAAAAAAGTTGGACTTCACCAACAATTTCCAAAAGCTTACAAAGCTGCAATGTTTGTAAAAAATTTTCTATACATTATTAAGAATAACAAAACTTCAATCATTGTTGGCTAAAGGGCTTTGGACACGATCAAAATGCTTGCTGTCAAGTTCGTGTACGTGTGCTTGTCGGCTTGATGTTACCATGCTTGATGCCCCACCAAGCATTCATTTTAATTTTGATTTTGTGCTGTTCGTTTGGTTGAAAAAAATTTTATAAAAATGTTTAAATAAAGAAATTCAATAACAATAATGGCAAAAAAAGAACAACGCAAAATAAGAAAGTTCTAAAGCAGCCCATACACGATTCAATTCAATTTTCAATTGAGTCGGTTGTTGTCCAAATCAAAGCGTGTATGGCTTTGTCAATTGATTAGTTTGGCAGTTGTCGAGCTGGTTGAAGAAAAATCAAAAGATTTTCACTTTTCATGTTGACTAGTAAATCTTTCAATTCGATTGTGCTGTGTGTGCCCGAGTCTCTTGATTTGCTGTCAAAATTTATGTTTGTAGCTTTATTTTGTATAGAAAAAGTTATGTATTTTTAAAATTTTATTTAATTTCATCGAATTTTAAATAAAAAATGTTAAAATTAATGAATAAATGCAATAGAAGTTTTAAATTCTAAAATTTTTAATTATGAAAATATATAAATTTGACAGTTGAATGCAAACCTTTCAATTCAGTTTATGATATGTGTGGCCAAGAATCAATTCAGTTGAAAGACTCAATTCACAATTGAATTGAAACATGTATGGGGTGCTTAACACTTCTTTTTTCTTCACCATTGAAATTTATGTTTTTTAATTCCGATATTTTGGGCAACCGTTCATAATGGAAATATAATTATAATGAAAATTTGTACGCGCTTGATGGGGAAACAATATACACGCATTAACAAGTGACAGCAAGCATGCCGAAAATCAAAATTTTTTGATTTTCCATCAAGCATCGTTGGTGTCACACATACTAACACATTTTCACTCATACTATAACCAATCTCAGCAAGCATTTTGACCGTGTCTAAGCCCCTTAAGAAACTTTTTCAAAAAAAAAAAAAAAAAAAAAATACTGTTAAATAAATTGAATTAAAAAAAAAATAAATTATTTAAAAAAATCTGACTACTGTCTACAGTCTTTTGCCTAATCACAAAAATGTGTTTTGAAAGTTGACGGATTTTCAATTGGTTTGATCAACATCTGGACTCAAATCGTCACATCCGTGATCGTATCGACAATCGTACGAAAAGAAATCAAGTGATACGTCAATCGTATAAGCTGAATGGGATTTCAGTACGATCGCGTATAGTCATAGTTTGAAAATTGTGTTTTTATATGACGATTCGACTCCAGCAGTTGTTTTACCTAAAATCGGTATCTGTTGGTTTAATAATGAAAAAATCGGCAAAATTCCGAAAAATCGGTACTTTCGGCAACCCTGGCTGTATCACCGAATATAAATAGAAGATTGCTCTGATTTACACGGGCATAATTGTGCTGGCATAACATGCCAGTTTGTTGGTGAGAGAGGCAAAGAGAGTGGTTTTGCGGTTGGCATAATTTTTCAACCAGCTTCAACCCCGCATTAGCAGCATAAGACAAATACACACACAACTTAAAAAACAGCAAATGTTAAATGAATACGAAAAACACTAACACACACAAAGCTGTATATACGTATACATTTTGTGCCAGATAAATTAGTCTCGTGTAATTTGGAAAAGAACAAAAATTATGCGGCTTAAAAATTGTTCTCGTCTAAACTACCTCATTAATACGAAAACAAATGAATAAACTGGCCGTTTTTACACTATAAAGAAATTTTCGCCAGAGATGTATATTTTGTTCGAACATTTGTAAAACCATGTCTTTTCATAACGACTTTAATTTTTGTAAGGGCTATCGATGGTTCTTGAAGACTATACTAGCGGTCTCCACTAGCCATGAACTTGGTATGGGCATCATGTCGGACATCGAAAATGGCTAATGGAGAGCGCTCATGTCCAACTTTCGTCCATGCTCTGACATCAATGCCCGAGCATATGTCTGAGCAAAAATGTTCGCCATGAGATTTGACGTTCGCAACCATTTGCAATAGAAAGAAAAGAGACAGACCAAAATTGGTAAATATTCCATCTCTATTGCACTACCGCAAAATACTTTGATATGCTTGAACATGGACATCGCACGTGTTCACCACAACAAGGAAGTTGATGAATTTTTCACAGTTGCTCTGCCGGCGTCATGTCCAAGTCGACGGCTAGTGGAGACGTAGGGTAACGAACTTTAAAATAGATAAAAAGGTACATGTCGATGGTCACAAGTAGAAAGGCCCTAACTCGTATAATTTAGGAAATTGAGTTTTTCAGTGATTCCAATACATTTCACTTAAATATACCTCGTCACAAAAATTTATTGTATTAGAATACCAAATTTGTGTATAATTTTCATTAAACCTGCATTTAAATAAAGTTACATTTTAAATGTTGCAGTTTCTATTATGTTTTTACCTTCTCATGTAAAGTTACTATTATATGAGTCAGTTCCTTTCTACTTGAGGCAACGATATCATTAAAATAAACGTGGTATGCATTCGCCTTAGAACGCTCGGAGGAATTTATAATGAACTTGCTTTAATATCTGAATCCCCAAAAAAACACCTATTACTACTTTTGATTTTATAATGAGAAAGAAAAAGATCGATATACAACTCTCTCATGGAAAATCAAAAGTTGAGCAACTAAAACTATTGGCGCATAGTCATAACAAAGTCAAAACAAAGTATACTTTATGAGCTTGAAACCAGTATTTTGTATGGCAATACTGGTTTTAAACTCTTACGTACTTTGTTTATGACTATGACCAACGCGCATTTATTAGGTGGCAGCACTACACCAGGTGACTAATGTCATTATACCAATCTAAATGTCAAATTTGAAATGTGTAGGTATATAAGCCTAAAAGCATGCTTTTGTTTGGGTATTCATAATCACCTTTCGAATATTCAGTTTTGTATGGTGTTTGACATTTCCTGTAAGAAACATGCAATGTCACGATGCTAACCTGTTTTGATAAGTAAGAAGGTAATTTATACCAACAAAGTACATATGGTTGTTGCTGTTGTAATATTTGTTGTAGAATCACGGGTACCTGATTGATGTGCCTTGGACTATGACTATGCGCCAATGTTTTTAAACCTGGCTGTCTTGTTTTCCACTCGGCAGTTCTCTTCAATTCTCTTTTAAAACTGCTCGGTTGTTTACACGCAGACCAAGGCGATCACATAAGGTGATCTTAATTCGCCAGCTGACATAAATTTCCTGCTGTCAAATGAACTAAAAAGTTAAGAAATATTTTGACAGCGGGGAATTTTACACTAACAAATATACAAGGCGAATACGCAGAGTTGCAAATCAAGACCACCTTATATCAATTCGCCTTGACGCAGACGGTATAAGAAAGTTAGTACACCTCTTATTTCTTCTTTCCCCTCTCTTCCACAAGCTTAGACTTGCTTTCAAGAAAAACTGTCGAGCCTAAATCCTGGGTAAGATAAATGGATTTATCTTTTATGTGTACATAATCTTAATGAAAATACTTTTTTCGAAATACTGACAAATAAGTTTTATTGAAATTCTACTAAATATTTAATATGGATTTAAATACATATGTAAATATAATTTTAAGAATAAATTTTGAAGTACATAATTAATTTTTTCTAAAGTATATAAATTTAAAACTTTAATTTAAATATGTAATTTATATTACGATTTATTTCCATAACGAGTAAATATATGTGTATATAATAAATATAAATACAATTTTTTTTTTGGAGTAAATGTATATGCATATGTATATACATACATACATATATATATATATATATATATATATATATATATGTATATCGCTCATTTACTTCAATAGTGGCATAACTCAAAAAATGAGTTTTTTGAGTTAATAATGCAGAAAGATGCGGAATTTCATATTTTATCTTGTGTAAAAATTTCATATAAATAGCTTGTACCATCACCTCCTGAGAGAAGAATTTTT
The DNA here is from genome assembly GCA_949987645.1 of Tachina grossa. Taxonomy (NCBI): domain Eukaryota; kingdom Metazoa; phylum Arthropoda; class Insecta; order Diptera; family Tachinidae; genus Tachina; species Tachina grossa. The sequence continues at coordinate 108,835,702 of OX465277.1, read as the reverse complement.
TTTCATTTCTCCATTGAGTTGTATGCAAATTGAAAACTTAAAACGCGTTTTCTGCAAAACTGGTTTTTTTGAGTTGTGCCACTATTGAAGTAAATGAGCGATATATATATATATCACTCCTTTATTGTTAAGAATGCAAGGGTGTTATTATGTAATTCGATTCGAATAGAAATCTGTTCGAATGTGTATGTTATTAACATTACAATTCGAAAATATTTCCGTTCGATTCGGATTACATAATAACCCCTCGGACAAAATCGTTACAGGTACATATCGTATTTAAACTTGTCTAAAATTTCATATAAAAGCTTTGTGCACACACGCATCTTTTGAAAATATTGAATTGTATGGAAATTAATACAAACTAGCTTTTCTTGAGTTATGTCTCTGTTGCAATAAAGGAGCGATATATGTATGTATATGTGCCTTTAATTATGAAAGTGATCTAAGTCATATTCGTTTTTACTTCGAAATATTAAATAAATCTTAAATAATAAATACATAATTCATATTAATCGAGACTAGTACAACTCTAAATTAAAATATTTTTTGATTTATGCAGATGTAACCTACTAAATAGCTGACCAAAGAAATACATGACTTAGACCACTTTCATAATTAAGGACGCACTGTTGACGTAAGTTATTGTTTGGGAAACCTAGTCTATTAACAAAACATTTATTATTGATTTTATATTTTAAATATACACTAAGCTTTACTTGAAAATTTGATATCAGTGACTAGAGCATGCTAACATCCGTGAACATCAGAAGGTTCAAAAATACGAGCAAACGCCGACGGCAGTTCGCCAATCATGTCGGTGGCCAACATGCCACGTCCATGCTTCTGAAAAGCCGCGGCGTTACACTGCTTCACTAAATAGCTAGCAGCAAAGGCGGCCAAAAATGCAGGATTTGCTTGATTAGATTCTAAAGACCAGTGGAAGAAGATGGATAGCGCACCACATAGTATATCACCCTGACCACCACAACGCCTGCCAGATCCACCTGGAGGCAAAGCATAAATCTCCGTAGTGTTAGGGATATGGATACGATCGTTCGCCCCTTTTTCTAATACAAGAACCCCCTCACCCAATGAAGTCATGCGCTCTTTACAAAATTTATCACTCTCACTGGCCGGTGAGGCTACTGTACCAAACAGGCGACGAAATTCTACGGCATTGGGTGTTAAAATAATATTGCGCTGCCCCTCGATAAGATCTAAGTGATCATTTAGAATGGCTAAGCCATCGGCGTCAATAACCAAGGGCTTCCCAATTTGTAAACAAACCTTTATTAGTTCTATGACAGCCTTTTGTATAACTGGACAACGACCTAAGCCAGGACCAATAACCTGAAATTATATAAAACTAGTAACATTTCTCATTTTTTGCTTCTGAATTTACTTACAATTACATGCAATCGCTCCAACCACGGTGCTATTAGTTCAACAGCATCTTCGGCATCAAGCACTGGATGAACAATTAACTCTGGACTGTAAGACTTGATCACTACTGCAGCATCTTTTTGGCAAAAGACATGAGCCAAATCAGCACCTACTTTAAGTGCCGAAATCGCAGCAAAGTATGGCGCTCCTGTATACTCTAATGAGCCGCCTACTACTCCTATGCGACCATATTGGCCTTTATGTTTACATTCAGTTAATTTTGGTACTATAGTGCGCGAGAGCCTTAATAATTTTTGCGTTTGCACTGGTATTTCCATATTATTAAAGTTTGAAGATGATGGTGTTAATGGGGATGTTAACATTTGTTGAGAATTAAAACTACATGAATTATTAGTTGTTGGACTTGGTAAACACTTAAATTGATTTAACAAGAATACATTTACACGAGGATTGGTGGTACGCAAAAATGATGATTGCATTATTTTTGAAACTAAAACTTCAATTGCATTTCTTTTTAACAAGAAGAGCTTTTTCTTTAAACCTTTTCCTAGAGAACTTGTAAAATTATACTGCTGCGAACTTTGGAATAATCAATTGTTTAATAAATTCTTTTTGTTCCAAAAACTAAACAAAATCGCAGAGTTGCTAAAAACAGTAAATATAGTACGAAAGAATCACTCGCGCACGTTAATTCTAGAGGTAATTAATTTTTTACACACACGATTCCTTCAAACATATACAGTTGTACAGGAATCATAAGTAAATATTAAATTTATTCGCACCTATTACAATACAAATAATCGTTTTAATAATTAAATACATGGTTTTAAGTATCAAATCCGCAACGGTAATATTAATAGTTCAAGTAGTCTAAAACGCAAATATGTATGTTTTAGTGTCATGATAAATAAGGTGTTGCCAGATATAATATAAAAGCCCTCTTATTTTTGTTATTAATGAGGTAATTTACCTTGCGCTTACACATGCAAGCTATGAATACGAAAATTTCATACAAGTGCCCGACTGTCTTGCAACTTGCATGTTTGCCTTTTATTGTAGAGTTGTCCATAACATAAAAGGGGTTAATTTTGGGGAAATCAGATAGTATTGAACTTAATTCGTGTTATTTTAATGTTATATATGTCTAAAAATTCATTAACCGCTTGATTTATGAGTATTTAAGAAAATATATATTAAATTAACTTTTAAATGTATTTAAAATTAGTAAAAACTCATATAACATTACACTGAAATACAGTTAATTTCTACTAAAGTATTAATAGGGCAACACTGTTAGCTAACTTTCCATTTACTTGCAAGTGAAACAAGTTACTGTCTTGTAAAATTCCTTGGCAGTTGAGTTGGAAGTAGACTGCAAGTGCCAAAAGTGTAGTTGTTTAGTAAAAGGGTTTGAGTGTGTTGAGTTTTTCGAACTTGCACTTGCACGTGTAAACCCTAGGTTACACGAGAACAATTTTTAAGCCGCAAAAATTTTGTTCTTTACAACATTACACGAGACTAATTCATATGACATAAAATGTATTCGTATTCATTTAATATTTGCTGTTAAAGTTGTGTGTGTATTGTTTTTGTGTTGCTAATGCGGGGTTGTAGCTAGTTGAAAAATTATGCCAACTACAAAACCATTCTCTTCGCCGAATTTGCCGACAAACTGCCATGTTAAGGCAGAATTAGTATGTACTTGTTGTTCTGTTCTGAATCAGCTGTTTTGTTTCTGTTGAATTGAAAATCTGTATGTGTGGTTAGTTTTTACTTTTTCGTTCTGTTCTGTTGCGGACAAATCTGTAGAAAATAGAGTTCAGCGTTAAGTCACAAAACATACAGAAGTGTCACGAGACGGAAGATACGGGTATTTTTCAGTTTGTCTCATTTTCCATCAAATTTTGTCATCGTCGTTTTGTTTTGCTACGTCTTTCTAGTGCAATACATTTTTATTAGCTGTGTTAATTGGTAAGTACTAATGCACTACAGTATCAAATACACTATGCTTTTCTCTTTCTTCCATGAATTTTAACAAAAAACTGATTGGAACTTTTTTTACCTGTCACTTTCTTCATTTCTGTGTATTCTGTGGTTAAGTGACAGCCAATAGTGTGTATGTATTAAGGCCGTGATACACTATCATACAGAGTCGTGCGATCTACGAAAGGGTACAATGCTGGTATGATGGAGTTTATGAAAATTTTAAAAAGACAATAACAATTCATCACACCAGGGTTGTATATTTTCGTAGATCGCACGACTTTGTATGATAGTGTATCGCGTCCTTTAGTGTGTTGTGATATTTTGTGTACAAGTCGTCGACCCAGAATAATTTTGTTCCACCGACCATTCTTAAAAAAAATGAGTTAGGTATGAAATATATATATTTTGAATACCCTCTTTCCCTCTTTCTGAATCAAAAACGTGTTTCACGAAATTTACTATGGTTTCTGAGATATTAAGCATTAATTTTGCTCCATATTCACTATTTTTATGTTTAATAAGTATTGTTTTGCTATACACACCACTTTTTGGTGATTGAGTCAAATTCTTCGTACAAAAATATACAAAGTATAGTTAAGTCTTGTTTTGTGTCATTTCTATAATAAATGAATAATATAAAAAGAAGGCGTCGTAAGAAAAAATCAACGGCGACTGTCAAAAACATCATCACCAAGGCACATTTATTACAGGTACATGCATTAGGCAAAACTCTGTGGCAACTCTGTGCTTCTCACATAGCTTTACAAAGTAGTTGTCAAAAATTTGTATGCATCAAACAAGCCATAAAAGTAATTGTCAAACGAATTCTTCGTTATAAACTTGTAAACAAAAAATCAGCCGATGAGCAATATGCCTGATACGTGTACCTGTTTGATATGCCTTGATCATCACCCATACGCAGCTACCGATTAAATGTTTTAATATAAACTTATTAAACGCTAAAATAAAATAAAATAAAAGAAACAAACCTTAATTACGCATGTTTGACTATAAAAAATCATTTAATTTCATTCTTTACATTAAATACACTTCAACTACTTGTTTTTTTTGTGTAAGTGTGTAAGCGGATCGATAGTTAAAAATATTACGGCGGCGACTTCTTGGTCGGCGTTAAACGATCGCCTTATTTCTCTGTCAGCAAGAAAAATAAACAAAACAACAAAATTCTCAATTCACAGCAGTTAGGTATACGTATGGAGCACAAGAAGCTACTTTTTGAAAATAAATTAAAAAAGTGGTGTATGTTGCACAAAACGTATTCTTACTTTTACAATAAAGTAATATTAGCTTCTAACTTTTTTGATGTAAGCTCACAAAAATTTTAAATTTTCTTCAAAACATGTGTCGAAAGAGGTGGTGCAAAGACAAGAGAAATCCATCGGGTATATTTTGAGAAAACTTCATGTAAACGTTCTTAGTCGTTTTTCTCCACTCCAACTTTGTGGCACATGGGATAAACCTATTCTGAGGTGACGAAGTGCAATCAATTCTATAGGCTGCCAGCTGATTTTTTTTACAGACAAAGTAATTGCAAAATATTTTATACAGAAAAGAACGGCACAGAACAGCAACAGAAAGTAAATACTAATGAAGCCTTTATGCCAGCATAATTATGCCCGTGTAAATCAGCACATTCTGAAACGATTTTTCAAGTACCAGTAGGTGTTTAAAATTAAATTATTAGCAACACTGTCTAAGCAGATGTGGCTGTTAGTGAAGTGCGAATATTACTTTTAATTGTCGGTTTTTTAATTATGTAGATGCATTTAATTTCTGAACTATACATGCTTCAGATCGTAACATAATTTTTGAGCATATGGTGTAGAATTTGTTTATATTCAAGGTAAATTTTAGAATGTATGTTGTTCGATAAAGTTAATCCAATGTAAATGCTAATTAACAAGGTATGTACAGATGTATGTATGTATGTACACACATATAGACGTGTACATGATACAATAATACAGGGGCTCTACTCTGTAATTCGAAACGAAAGAAAATGCTTTCGAATTTACATGGTATAAGCATACAAATTCGAAAGCATTTTCTTTCGTTTCGAATTACAGAGTAGACCCCCAGGTAGCATCGAAGCGCCAGTTCATGATAAAACAATACAGGTAGCCGCGAATCTACAACAAATGTACAACAAATAAAACAACAGTGATTTTTATTGCTGTTTTGTGATTGTGTGCCATGGACAAGAGAGACAACCAAGAGAAAACAATATACATGTATTTGCGTTTTCTCTTGGCTTTGCAAAGCATGTTTGTATTAGTACAGTTTTAATACCCTGCAGTCAGACTGGGGCCAAGTGTCTCTATGTCAACACTAAAATTCTAGTAGGAGTTACATTGTCTACAATTTCTCTTCTATTCGTCAGTATGAAAGAAATAGAGAAAACAGATGTGGTGTATTTCTGGTGGATTTTGAAACAACTTGTCAATATACAGTAAATGTCTGGTTGGTATGTCTCCATGTTCCCATAAGAACTATAATTCACTAGTCAATTGTTTTAGTGTTACTAGTAGATTTTCAATGACAAGCACATGCTAAATGTCTATAGCATAAAGTATTGTATGGGGAATAATTGTAGAGTAGTACTGGTGACAAAGTCAAAAGCGACTCAGTACATTTTCACTATTCGCACTTTCTGCAGGGTAGGCACTGTGCGCGTGTGTTGGTAAAACAGAAACACCATTTGGCATATCAAATCACGAAACAAGCAAAACAACTGGCTCTTCGCGGTTACCTGTATAATTGTATCATGCCCCAGTTGATAGAGTTTTTTATTTGCTTGTTTGTGATGTGATATGCCAAATTTTGTTTACTCATGTTTTAAGCGAGTGCCAGACACATCACCCTACAAGAAGGCTACCAGTCAATTGACTAGTCATTTGACTAGTAGCGACGACCACAACTTCGGTCACAGTCCCCAGTTAGTTTATTACGGGCTTGGTGAAAAAAATGACCAAAATATTTGTGTACGTGTGATTTTTTATCTCTTTCTAACTTATTAATTTCACTTAATAAAAACACATATATCTTAACTGCTTACTCTGCTTCTTTTTTGCCAGTCACTGATTACTTAAGCATTGGTAAACTATGACTAGTCAATGTTTACATAGAGACTGGTCAACTGTTACTAGTCAATATATAAGTACGTAGAAACTGGTAAAATGTAACTTTTAAATAAATAAACATAATTTTTCAGTTATTTCAATTGTTTTTTATTACAAGAAAATAGAGAAATAATATATATATATATATATATATATATACAATTTAATTGGTGCCACTCAAGTCTTCTTCACACTTTTCTCCAGCTCCATTATACCTTTTTGTAAATATCTAAAATTTTAAAAAGAAATACATATAATATAATACATATATATATATATATATATATATATAAATTAAATTAATCTTTTCAATTTCTTTTATGTAGTATTGTTGTTAACTTCACTTAACTTTCTTAGCACTTGTATAGATTTAATTGCACAGACCAACCGAATTGTATATTTTACAATAAAATGCGATGTATTAAAAGATTTAGTATATGTACAGTAGACGTTTCACTCTTACATACATGTTAGAGAGGAACAACTATAATTGATAAATGTGTCGGTCATCTCTACCAGTCAAATGACCAGTCAATTGACTGGCAGTCATAAATTCAATGGAAAATTATTGCAAATGTATTAGTGAAAAATTGTCGTTTGTGTTAGTTTCAGTCATTCTCCTCTAGTCAGCCTAGAACCATATGTCTCTATGTCAATACTCTTTCTCGAGCGACAATTGCACTAGTTAAAATGTCGACAAGTTTCCTTTTATGCGCGAGTTGAGATACGTTAGAGACAAAAGTTCTAGTGTATTTTTGGTGATATTGTCAATGAACGCGTCAATAGTTTGTTTTCCTTTTTTATTATGCTATGCAATAATATTAAATAAATACATATGTGTGGACGAGCGTCACTTAAATCTACTAGTGAATCTTTGGTTCAAATATCTCCATATGATCATAAAAGAACTACTTTCTCAATAGTGCTAAAGTCTACTGGTAGATTTTCAATGACAACCCTATGTTATATGTCAATAGGCGATTACATTGGCTGGGATACACCTAATCAGTAGCACTATTGACAATGTCACTAGAAAATCACTATAATTTTACTATTGACAACGAGCGAGGAAATATCGATATTGTAGACTAGAGCCCCTAAAATTTACTAGTGAATCTTTGGTGCCAATGTCTCCATATGGTCCCAAAAAAACTACTTAGTCAGTAGTGCTACAGTCTAGTGGTGGATTTTCAATGACAAGCTAATGTTAAATGTCAATAGATGATTACATTGGCTGGGGTACACCTGGTCAGTAGTGCTACTGACAATGTCACTAGTAAATCACCACAATTTCATTATTCGCACTTTCTGCAGGGTCATTTCTTGTAGGGCAATATTCAGCTTTAATATATCTATGTGGTTGTGTGCGTTTGTTTACCAAAAATAGTCACACATATCCCGCTTGTTCGGCAAAACTGCTATTGACGTTTTTTCTGTAATAAATTCGTCGCTCACAGTTGGCAGTACTTACTTGGTGTAGCAATCACTTTTGCCAGGATTGACGATTTCTCTGCATTTTGACGATTTTCACCTCTCAGAATACACTAGTGACGATTTTAGGTCCAGAAATGACGATTTGTCTAAATTTAACATATGTATATGGAAACTTTTTTTAGTAATGCATTTTTAGAGTTGGTTTTTTGTTATGTTATTATTTTTTTGTTGTCAAAATGTTAAATTCTGATATTTATATATAAAATGTTTCTATAACAAAAATGCAAATTATTTTTTTTATAAATTATCTGTTTTAAAAATAAATATATATGTATGTACGTATGTGAATTCTGATTTCATTTTAAGTTTTTTTAACTTTTATATTTAATTTTAATGGTTTTCATGTTTAGGTAATATACATATATTTAATGTATATGTGTATATTTGTTGAAAGCATAGTTAATAAGTTTGAACCATAGTAATAGTTTTTGTAATAAAACAATTAAAATACAAAAAAATTTAATATATTTGATTTTAAAATTTTTAAACGCACTACTAATCCCAAATTAATATTTTACTTATTAAGTAAAATATTTTTTTATTAAAAATACATTGAAATTGATTATTGAGGGGTTTAGCTGGATCCTATGCGCATTTCACTGTTGCTAATGCAGATCATCAGGGAACCTTTACCCAAAGCTTCTTAGAACAACTAGAGTTATTATATTATAAACTTTCATTTAAACAAATGAGAAGCTCAATAACAAATAACAAAGTTGAAACAAGAACTCAATAATCAGCATGTTTTTTATTTTCTTACTTTACTATTGCTACATTGGCTGACTTTTTTTCAGCTTCAAATTGTAGTCGTAAGAGTATGTAAAAGAAAATAAATGTAAATAACAACAACAGCTATTTAAGAATAGAGTGTTGCCACACAAGTAGTTTTTTGACCGGGTGCAGTCAAGTTAATAATTAGTGTTTTTTTATGGGAATTGTTACAATTTAAGTTTAAAATTTTTAAACGCACTACTAATCCCAAATTAATATTTTACTTATTAAGGAAAATATTTTTTTTATTAAAAATACATTGAAATTGATTATTGAGGGGTTTAGCTGGATCCTATGCGCATTTCACTGTTGCTAATGCAGATCATCAGGGAACCTTTACCCAAAGCTTCTTAGAACAACTAGAGTTATTATATTATAAACTTTCATTTAAACAAATGAGAAGCTCAATAGCAAATAACAAAGTTGAAACAAGAACTCAATAATCAACTTTGTTTCAACTTTGTTATATGTTATTGAGCTTCTCATTTGTTTAAATGAAAGTTTATAATATAATAACTAGTTATTCTAAGAAACTTTGGGTAAAGGTTCCCTGATGATCTGCATTAGCAACAGTTAAATGCGCATAGGATCCAGCTAAATAATCAATAATCAATTTCAATGCATTTTTAATAAAAAAATATTTTACTTAATAAGTAAAATATTAATTTGCGATTAGTAGTGCGTTTAAAAATTTTAAACTTAAATTGTAACAATTCCCATAAAAAACACTATTTAATATTTTTGATTTGACGTTTTTTTTGACGATTTTCTAAAATGACTTGACGATTTTTTGCACAGAAATCTGTAGTTTTTGAAGATTTCACCCCTAGAAGTTCTGGCAACAGTGGTACCAATATATTATATGAATTCGTTGATCGCAAGGCGAATTCATAACAGGTGACCTTATCGCTAAAACCATGATACAATAATATAAAGGTACAACCACATTTGACGTATAAAATTAATTCTGACTTTTGTCCCAATTATTTGATTACTTTTTTTTGTAAACAGAGAGGAAAGCGTTGCCACATGCAAGTACGGGGAACTTTTTTCAGTAAATTTTTAGGAAACGTGTAATTTGTGCTTTTGAAGAGTAAATGTTCTAAGGTTATTTTATTAATCGCATTTTTTGAGTTCTGACGTTGTAGAAGTAAATAAGCGGATTGTTTAGTAGTGGCTTCTTTGAATAAAGATTTTCTGCATAGTTTTTCTATAGCATTTGACGTAGAAAATTTTTAAGCCGAAAATCCGTGAGTCAACTAGATAAAGAAATATATAACCACCAAAGCCATTATATATTCGAAATATTTATTTATTATTTATTTCTTATTTAATAGACGGAAAACAACCAAGTTCGTTCACCCTTGTGTCGTTTATTCTTGGAAGATGACAAGAGAACATCACACATTTTTTGCGTTTGTAACGTCTTATGTAAAAGTAGAAGGCGTATTTTTCATTCAGTGTTCAGATGATATTAGACGGGCTTCTCCAATATCTGTGCTGACTTTTATAAGTAGAGTCATACAGATATTCGAGTGTCGTTTTTCGACTACGTCGATTTTGTAATAGATTAAAGAAAAAATGTTGCAATGTTCTTTAGTCTAGTAAAAAATAGTCGTAGTCGAAGTCGTAATACGACACTCGTAATGAGGCCCATTGACTTAATTTTATTTACAGTTCTATGGCACAAAAGATCCACCAGGTCTCGCAGCGCCAGTCTTTGGACCAGATCTTCCCCTATTATGCTCTACTCTATGCTATTCTATTCTATTATATTCCATAGGTATTTCCATGTACATATATACATATATATGTATATTATTGCATGCCAGCAGTTATTTCCTTAATTATTTTGTATAATTGGTCGCGCCGCACATACACTGAATATACATACACTGTTACTGTGTGTGGATAAGCAGACACCACGGAAGAAAACCTCACTCCTTAACAATTCGCTGTTTACCAGTTCTCCAATGCATGCCAAGGAAATGGCATCATGGCCTGTACATACAGCAATAGATTAGCAGTTGACCACTTCCGAAGCAGCGGAAGCAGAGTAACGTGTGTGGCCAATACCCAAGTAACCCATCCATATATTTATGTAATCATTGAATATGCTGCTTATAAGCCCGTGCCTTTGTGCACATTGAAATTTTTATGCACTTTCCTTCACTGGTAATCACGCCAGCCGATTCTTGAACGATTTAACCAATTGTTAATTCTTCACCGCAAACCGCAAGCGGCTGAACATGTTGCCGTTTTGTTTATTCTTCTTGATAGTACAGCTACCAGTGCAGTTTATTAAATCAATTAAAATTAAAATTGTTAACAATTTTTATCAAAACATAGTTTTTTAATTTTTGAACTAACAAAACAAACAGTCAAAAAGTAAACAAAAAGCTCGGATTTCAGAAATGAATACGGTAGCATTATTTTTGAGATAAAAAATAATCGGGACAAACGTCAGAAGGTTAATATGGCGACGAAAAGAGAGAACGGTTTTACCTTTATATTATTGTATCATGTCTACAACAATACAACAATACTAAAAACAACATGCAATTCGTCTGGCTTCAAAAAACACCATCTGTCAAAAACAGTTGACTAAAATACCAATTCATACATACATATTTATAAAAACACATTTTACTATCCATGTGCATCTACTATCAACAACACAGAAAATAATATTTGTAAAATAAATGTAATTAAAATCATAGAACAACATGGAATCATAACTCATAAATCATACAGATGTTAGTGTGTTGTTTTTTGCACAACTGTCTTCTTCCCGATAAGTTTTAAGTTAACTTTTAGCTAACTCAAAGCTGATACAGAGATGAGTCAAAGCTCAGCGAGAAGATGCCAGCATAAAATTCATGTTTATGTTAAATCTGTGCCGTTTATATTTTATATGGCGCGATAGCAAAGTGTTAAGTATGATGGCTGACAAACAAAGTGATCTCGTTTCTTAAAAAATAATTTAAAATTGTTGAAACTTTACGCTGACTAAAAAATGTTAATCAATAGTAAATAAGTTAAATCATAATTAACTAAAAATAAACTTTTTTTTTTTGATTTGGCATGAGCTAACTCATAATGACCTAACTCATGGTTAGTTCGAAACTGATTCACTCGCCTTGCGGCCACTCAATGCTAAAACTGAGTGCGAATTTTAACCACTTCTGACTAATTTTTGGCTGATAATTCAATAGTTTTGAGTTAGCTCAATTCCCACTGGGTATATATGCATGTATGTATGTATGCATGTATAGAGTGACACAAGTTTAAATGGCGGTACGCAGGGCTGTCAGATATGGCGATTTCTCACCAAACGCAGCGATTTTTCAAATTGTTTGGCGTCCAAATTTTTGGTTTGGCGACATGGCGATTTTTCTGGCGATAAATAAATTTGTTGGCGATTTTCCTGGCGATAAATAAACTTGTTGGCGATTATTATGGCTATTTTTTAACAAAGTTTAACACCAAAATTTGTATAATTTAAGAAAATTAGTTTGTTGAAGGAGTAGTTTCAAAAGTAAATCCTACCAAAACTCGTCTGCAAGAAGTTAAAACAATTTGATTTTAATGATTTTTCTTACACTTTGGAACTTGGATGACAAAAATTTACAAAAAATAATTTTGGCGATTTTATTTCCAATTTTGGCGATTTTCTGATAAATTTTGATACGATCATTTTATAAAAATGTATATTAAAAAAGTGTTATATAAAAACAAATTTATTATCAAATATTTACTAAGAAAAACTACATAAAACTGATTTTTGGCGATTTTTAAAATCAATTTGGCGAAATAGGTTGGAAAAAATCTGACAACCCTTGCGGTACGAAATAATGCCCCAAAGTGCAAAACGAAAAATTACCCCAAACTTAGGGTTATTTTGCATTATGAAATAAAACTCCAACAGTTTTTATGAAATAAGACCCCAAAAAAATGAAAATTTGCCCCAAAGGTCAAATGAAATATGACCCCAAAAATACGAAAAATATTTCATTATGAAAATGCACTCCAATAGACTAAATGAAATTATACCCCAAAAGTAGATTTTCACCCCTATTCTGCGTTTCGATTACGTTCCCGCATTCAGTTACGCACGGATCGAAAAGAGGTATTCTGCAAAAAAACTGAATCGAAAGAAAAAGAAGAAGAGAAGAGTATGTTTAACAGAAAAATTAAGCAATTTTGCAAAATTTTTAGCAAAAAGTTAAATTTAGTGCAAAAAACAGTGATTTAACATTAAAACAAATAATAATTAAACATTGTTAACATTTTTATTAAATAAATTCTTGCAAATTTAAGTACAGCGATTTAAAAAAACGAGATAAGCAAGAGGTATTTGTGGCCAAACTTATCCAGTGTGAAGAATCCTGTCGCGCCGGAGGTGATATTTTAATTTTTTACATATAATTGTAACACAAAAATAAAGTTTATTTGTTTAAATTTAATTAAATCCATAGACAATATCGTTTTTCGTTGCCATTAAATATGTATGCCAACTTTTTATACTGTTCTAATCACATTTCAGTACAGAAAAACAAAACAAAGGTCGTATTCATTAATTAAACCTTCTTTTGCATTTAATGCTTGCATTATTTTTTTAATTAATCACTTTTTGAACCTAAACAAACAAAAATTGAAAACGCTCCGCCAATAAAATAGCAACTTACAAACACGTAGTTACGATCGAAATGCAGAATACATAGAATCGAAAGAGAAATCGAAGAACGGAACGCAGAATACCAAAGTTGCCAAACGGAGAAATTTTCGATTCGAATCGAAACGCAGAATAGGGGTGTTTATTTCAAAGTGAAAAGAACAACATAACTAAAGACCTTAGCATAGGCGTACAATGGGCATTCCGGAGTAGGAGCAATGTCCCCCTTTCCCAAAGAATTGCTTCGTCACCCTAGAATTATTAAGAATTACTGTAAATATCGATTTTAATATTACTCATAAAAATCACCAGCCGTAATGCCCCGAAAAAAAATTTTGTTACGGCAATAGGCCTTAGATAAGTAACTAGGTAGGCTCAAAAATTTAAATTTTTTCATATGCGTTCATTATTTTGGTAGCACTATAAATTTTTCAGAACTCTTCCCAATTTTAAGTAACTTTAATGTGCAATATTTATTTATTTAATAAAAAACATAGAAATGAAATTCAAGAGCAATATAAATGCTTATACATATTAAGAAATTAATTTTTCACTAAATTTTTTCAAACGCATATATCCATTCAATCTTCCACACTACATCTACAATAAGGGCAAAAAGATTCGTCGAAATTTGATACAAGTTTTATTTTGCATAGGCTGCAGATTTTCAACATGTTCTAAGAAATTTTGGGTAAAGGTTCTAGCTAACCCATCAGTAATCAATTCCAATGCATTTTTAATAAACAATATATTTTTACTGAATAAGTTAAATAATAATATAGGATTATTAGTTCGTTAACAAATATTTAACTGAAAATGATTTAAATTCAAAAATGATCCCATAAGTATAAAAAATATGGTTGTATGGTATTTCAGTATTGAAATAATTTAGAAAACGACTAGCACCATTGAGTTCAGAGTACTAAAATTAGATTTCCAGTGAGGACATCACCCAGCCCAGCTTATTTAAAAAAATGCGAAAAATGTGAAAATTCGAGTACAGTGTAATTATCAATTATAAATTATTATTTTTTTAGCGAATTGCGAAGGGTATGCAACTGAATTTTATTTACTGCCAGTTTATAGAAGCCATGTAAAAATTCTCGGCTGTCTATTTATAATGAAAACAAAAACAAATTTTGAGTGCTTTGTTTTTGTTTTCAATATAAATAGCCAGACGAGAATTTTCACATGGCTTCTATGAACTGGCAGTTAGTGTTTTTTATGGGAATTGTTAAAATTAAAGTTTAAAATTTAAACCAGAATAATTCAGACACTTTTTCTATTGATGTAAATTACTTAAACCCAGTTTGCAAGCATATCAATGCCACAAATAAATACCAGCTTTTATAACAATGTTGATGTAAATCAGCTTGGAAGGAATGAATTCAATTTTATCCAATTTACAAGAGAATATGTTGTTGAGTCGTTTCTTCACATCAAATCAAACGCAGTGGGTTATGATGGTTTACATTCAAAATTTATAAAATGAACACTACCATATACACTTGCTTCTTTTGTCCATCTTTTCAATACAATTGTTACAAAGTCTGCGTTCCCTACATTGTGGAAGCATGCTAAAATAATACCGCTCCTAAAACATGATAAAACTTATCGACCAATTGCAATCCTTCCATTTTTATCAAAAGTTTTTGAAAAGTTTCATATTTCAAAATTCAATGCTAAGTCAAAGACAATCTGGCTTTAGGCCAAAACATGTTGCATTACTTCTCTAATCGAGAGTAGAATGTTGAATGTTGAAGCAACAACATCGACGGAAAAAATTAACTTACAATTTTTGAAAATTTAAAAATAAATCAAATACATAAAATTAAAACGTCAATCAAAAGAAAATTTTATTGAAAATTATATCAATTTATAATTGAATTATTAATTACACAATAAAAACAAAATAAATTTCTGTTCATCGGGATGAATGATGAAGAAGAGGCGGCCTCTAAAAAGAGGAAAAAAACTAACTAAACTAACTATGGAGGAGGTTAGATGCCTAAATTCTCGCCTTCTTGAAAAATTAACTGAAGCTGACAGAAGAATTGGAGAACTGGTCAATGAGAATGTCGGTTTGAAAAAGCGACTTGATCAGTTGGAGAAAAAGAACTTGATTCCAAGTGCAAGCAGCCTTAGTTTCGACTTTGAGGATGACATGGAGTGTCAAGAAGTCATAGTTAGTCTACCGAAAAATGACTGCAAAAAGCAAGATATTGTAGACACAAAGAAGACTGCTAAAAATAGTGCCAAAGCAAGAAAGAGTGCTGAAGACAAAATAACAAGTAAGTCAGTTCCATTAATAATCACGGAGAACGCGGATGTAAAGAAACTGATAGAAAAAATAGATAAACATTTAGGACATAAGAATTATAATATTAGAGTTTTAAAAAATAATGTAGCAAATATTAAGGTCTGCACTCTGGAAGACTATGACAAAGTTAATAGCCTTCTTGAACAAGCTGGTGTACATAGTTTTACCTACACTCCAAAAGGTCTTCGGCCACTTTCAATGGTAATAGAGGGTCTTCCACCGTCTTTCAATTCGGAGGAAATAATTGAGTACCTAGTCGGTCCCCAGATCAATATTAAGATTCTAAGCGTAAAATGGCTTGGAGGAGATAAATGGATCATCAGACTGGCAAGGAACTCTGACATTGCAAAATTTTTTGACATAAAGTATATCCTACGATGCAAGGTACATATAAGGAAATATAGACGGACTGGTGTTACGCAATGTCACAATTGCCAACGCTATGGGCATGTAAGTACCAATTGTCGCATGCCGTTTAGATGCGTAAAATGTGGTGGTTCTCATGGACCAGCGAATTGTTCGATTCCTCCCAAGGAGGAGAACATACAAGAGACTATTTTGACAGATCCTGTCACCGGCCAGATCAGTAAAAGGGTTGGAATTCCACTTAAGTGTGTAGTTTGTGGGCTTGAAGGTCATGCTGCCAAGTCGAAGGATTGCCCTCATAGGAAAAAGCTTCTTCTGCAAATGCAGGAAAAGAAAATTGATAGGAGTGGATTCCAGCCTTTTGTGCGATCAAGAACTAATAACTTTGTAAAAACAGGTGTTTCTTATGCAAAAGCAGCGGCAACTGGTGCTTCGCCAGTGGAGGATATTGCTTCACGTAGTACCACGACTTCCGGACAGGTGTATAATTTAACAGGAGGGGGAAGACCAAATGGGAATCAAGTCTCGTTGGGATCAGCAATGGGCCAGTTTGACCAAATAGACAAAGACTGTCGACGATTTTTTGGTGGAGGACTTTTGAAAAGCTTGGACAGAATCGGTGGATTTGCGGTTAAATACCAGGAACTCGACAATGATGAGGAGAGGTCCCGCGCCCTGCTTGGCATGTTAATGACATTAAGACAGGATGGCTAGAACACTCAAGACAATTTTTATTAATACAAACTCTGTAGTCTCAAGGCACAGGAGTCATTATTTGGACTTGTTTTTAAGAAGAAATAAACCCGACATACTTCTAGTGGCTGAGCACCATCTCAACCCTATACACAAATTGGACATAACAGGATACAGAATATTTAGACGTGATAGACAAGGACGTGGAGGTGGTACTGCTGTTCTCATTAGGGATGCTTTTCATTGTGAAGAGATTGTTCTAGATACTGGCCAGATAGAGAATACTGCTGTACGCATACGAAGGTTAAATTCGATTGACTTAGTTGTTATGGCTATGTATCTGAAACCAAGTGACACGTTTTCAGCACTGGACCTGGATGTGGTTCAGAGTCTTGTGCAAAACTGCAGTCTATTGATAGGTGCTGATTTCAATGCAAGGCATCCCTACTGGGGAGATAATTACACGAACACAAGAGTACGTAATCTTCGGGAATTTTTGCTTTCAAACCCGGACTTTGAGATTCGGCCGACGAACGGACCAAGGAGGGGGAATTCTTATCTTGACTTTTTTGTTGAGACTGTTGACATCACTTCTGTGAACTCTAATTTGCTTAGGACATTGGACTATGAATCGGACCATAAATCAGTTGAAATTGTTTTCTCCACAAGCGATTGCTTGACGACAGATCGTTCTATAAGATACGACTATGATCACATGAACAAGACCAGATTTACGAATCGACTATTATCTAATCTTGATGCATTTGGACTACCAATTGACAGAAATGTGACTGAAACTGAAATTGACGAATGCATCGTTTCTTTGAACAGTGCAGTTCGAGATGCTATGGAGCACTCCATTCCGAAAGTCTCTGTTGGAGGCCGAGGTTTACTGAGGCTTCCACAGCATATTCTTAATTTCATTGACGAAAAGAAACGGCTTAGACGAAGGATTCACAGAATTCAAGACCCTGAAAGACGAAATATTTTTAAGGCTGACTTACGTAACTTGGACAGAATAATACAGGGTGCCATAGTCGGTTTTGAACGGGATCACTGGACAAAATTTTTACAGAACATTCGGATCAATAATAGAACATTTAGAAATGTTAAAAATGCTGCAGGACTTAATTCTCGTCCAATTTTACGTGGCTTGACGACTCCTGAAGGAACAATGGTTATGGATGCACCTAGAATGACAGCTTTATTAGCAAACCATTTCTTTCAAGTTAATCCGGAACAATTAGGTCATACTGATGCTTTAAGCCTTAATGTATTGGATACTGTTTCAACTTTGGACAATACAACACCATTGACAACATTTGGTACAAACGTTACTGCAGATGGGGCAATTTTAGGTGAAAACGTTGATCAGCTTGGATTTATCAGTCCAATGTCTATCGGCAAAGCAGTAAGAGCAAGATCAAACAAGAAGTCTAGTGGGGTGGATGGTATACCTGACTTTGTTCTTAAAAAGACTGACATGGTAGCTTGGCGGTTTTTGGCCATTTTGTTTAATCATTGCTACAACATAGGCTATTTCCCAAAAGCATGGCGGATAGCGCTTGTTGTACCAATTCCTAAGCCCAGATTGGATCCTCATGAGATTGGGAGCTATCGATTTCCTTGCTATCGGCCTTCGGAAAGCTATTTGAGTTCTTTCTTCTGGAAAAAATAAACGATGTTATAAATGACAGGAGCATTTTGAGGGACTTTCAGTTTGGATTTAGGACTGGACTCTCAACAACACATGCACTTACAGTATTTACCGACTACGTTTCTAGAGGATTGAATAGGCGATGCCCAACAATAGCGGTCAGTTTGGATTTTGCTAAGGCTTTCGATTCAGTCTGGCATGAAGGGCTTATTTATAAGATGATTAACCTGGGATTTGGTTCGGGCATCTGCCGAATGGTGAATAGCTTTTTAAAGGATCGATTATTTAGGGTTCGTATTGCTGACACTTTGTCTCACGAGGGTTCAATCTGTGCGGGTGTTCCACAGGGATCTTTGCTAGGACCTGTGCTTTATAATCTTTTTGTATCAGATATACCTGGACCTTCTGATGATAATCTTCTCTTAATGTATGCCGATGACATTTTAATTGCTTCATCGGGTGGTAGAGCAAGAACAATTAACGCCGGAATTAACTCCTATTTAGCAGTACTGACAGATTATTTTACAAAATGGAGACTCAATCTGAACATACAAAAGACAGTGGCGGTCATGATAAAGGGACGACATAAATACATTTACAAAAATTGTCGGACTTATATACAATGTTTACTTATAGGACAGCAAATGATTAGGGTTTCGGACAAGATGAAATATTTGGGCGTCACATTTCATGAAAATTTTGAATACTATCGACACATTGACGACATACTTGAAAGGACAAAAAGGATTTACTCTTCCTATCAGGGAATTTTGAAACGTAGGGTTGGGCTTGACAAAAAAGTACGGCTTTTGGTGTATCGCCAGATCATTCGACCTGTCATCTCTTACGCTTTTCCAGTCTGGTTTGGGATTTCTTCAAGCCAGATGGAGAGGCTTAGGAGATGGGAGAGAATGATTTTGGTATCTTGTCTTGGCTTAAGACCCTACTATGGACCAAATGGGGAACTTCGAAAACCATCTTGCAGATCGATTTATGACGGAATTGACTTTGGGCGTATTGATGTTCTTATGATAGGGAATAAGTTCCTGGAAGGTGCACAGTCTTCTGATAATCCATTAGTTCGCCAATGCTTCTCATTATCTGCCAATCTGTAGACCGTTCGGTCCAAACATTATTTTTCTCCCGTAGACTTATTGACCCTTAGGGATGGTGGTCTACTTTTTCAGAGTGTAGGTCTTTTATTTTACCATAGAAGAATACGAACTCTAGATATTAATAACACTGTATATAACACTTCCCAATAGTTTAATTGTATATAATTCTTTCTTTTTGTTAAGAATGAATTGGATTTTATTTCATTGCATTTTTTAGTCATAGTCTTTAGTTTGTAGTTAGTTTTTAATTTATTTTGTAAGTTTATTTCTAATTGCCTCCCTTTTTTGTTTCCTTTTTTTTTGGGACTTTATTCATAATTTCTTATATATATATAAATAATAAAATTGTTGTATACTAAAACTATACTTAATTTTTAGTTATAATGGAGCAATCCTTGAAATGTTTTAGAACGTAAGGAATTTCTATTAATGTTTGAAGTTTTAGCTATCTCTGTATTATAATGTTTTGAGAAAAAAATAAATGAAAATGACTTCTCTAATCGATGTGTCTGAGGAAATAAGGTGCCAAATTGATAAACGCCAAATGATGTCATTCCTGATTCTTCTTGATCATTCTAAGGCATTTGATACTGTCCATCATTCTGTTTTATGCTTTAAATTAAAATATATGTGTAATTTCTCTGCGACAGCAATAAAACTACTCTCATCTTATTTAAATGATCGAAGCCAAAGTGTTTATCATAAAGATAATATATCGAGAAATTGCTATATTCCAAGAGGTGTACCCCAGGGTTCAATTCTTGGGCCACTACTATATTCTATTTATGCAAACGACCTTCCAGTACAAATAGAACATTGTAAAATACAAATGTGTGCTGACGACGTGCAATTATTTATAAGTTGTAACATTTCAGATGTAACAAACTGTATAAACTTAATTAATCATGACTTAAAAAAGATTCATTTATGGGCATCTGCAAACGGTTTAAGCCTAAACCCAAAAAAATCGGTTGCCTTGATAATTGGAAAACCAAAAAACTTCAATATAAGCCTACCACCAATACATATCAATAACGTAATTATTAATGTCGTAGAATCTGCAAAAAATCTTGGAGTTATTTTCAATAAGGGTTTAAATTGGTCGGATCACATTAAAGCAAATTGTAGCAAAACATTTTCCATGCTAAAAAACCTGTGGGTGTCACAAACTTTTACACCGATGCATATTCGACTACTGCTAGCTAAAAGTTATTTGTTACAAACCCTAATGTGCGGTTGTGAGTTGTTTGCAAGCTGTGATGCTGTAAGTAGGAGAAGGCTAAACGTGAGATATAATAACATTGCAAGATGTGTATATGGTGTAAGGCGATATTGTAGCATCTCACATTTTGCCAAACAAATGTATAATGTTACCTTTGATAATTTATTGAAGTGTCGAGTTCTGATATGTCTACACAAAATCATATACGATCATAAACCAGCGTATCTTTATGAAAAGCTAACTTTCTCCACATCAAATAGAGGTTACAAAATAAATAACATAAAATACAATAAAGCGATTTCTGAGCAACATTTTTTTATTAATTCAATCCGACTCTGGAGCAAATTACCACCCCAAATACAATTAATAAGCAATGCAAGTCATTTTAAATCTGCTATATTCAATAATTTTTCTTGATATGTGTTACTTACCAAATAAAATCTGTGTAAAACATTTTTTTATTTTTTTCTTTCTTTTTTATTATTATTATAATTTTTTTCTTTTCTTTTTTCAATTTTATATATATATATATATATATATATATATATATATATATATATATATATATATATATATATATATATATATATATAACTGGAATTTTATTTTGTCGACCACTGTATCTACATATATAAATGAAGTAATAAATTAATTAAAAAACAATTCATTTTAGAAAGTACAAGCCATAAAATTGATAAGATTAAAAAAAATATTTATTATATTTTTTTGTAGATAATCCGCAAGAAAGTCTCTTTTAAACAAGAACATTTTTGGGATTAAGACAATAAAAGTTGAACATAAATATGTATGTACATACCTACACGCTTATGTACATATATATATACATATATGTGGCAATATGAAATAAAAGCTTAAGTCGCCTTAAGCAAAGCAGTGTTTTTTGGAAGGTTTGACGCTACCGCTAAGAGATTGGAAGGCTCTAACGCATGCTTCTACTTTCATGGGATCCTTTCTTTCCATATGTAGTATTTTAACCACTGCTAACTCCGACTGGATAATAGCACAGCTTATAATAAAGTTAAATTTCCTTAAGTCTACTTAAGCTCCTATTCCATATTGCCACAGATACATATTTATATTTGTATCTGTATTCACGTACGTATATACCATTTGTTGGCTTGTAGCTTAAATCGTTTCTTGGATTACATAATTACATCCGATGAACGATAGAAACTTAAGTCCTTTGAAACTTAGCAAATGCTTAATTAATTTACGGTGGCGTTAGCTGAAGTAGTTAGGATGTTGATGTCCCCGGTCACCGATAAAGTAATTAAATAACACGCATTTTTCTGATATGCGTTAGTGTCCCTTTGTGTCAGTTGTTTGTAGGAAAGTTGAAGTGATGAAGGCATTGACACTGAACTTCACCGCCTTCAGCGGATACTAATCCTTATGTAATCGGCTAAGTAAAATAATAAATAAACTTGATACTAAATGGCTACAGCTTCAAAAATTTAATACGCCTCATTGACACCAGAGGCGATGCAGCACTTCCTTATTAAAAACGTGCAAAGAGCAGAGTTGTAAAAGAATGACGCTTTCCTATTTCTCACTAATCCTTTCCTAAAGAAGGTAACACCTAGTAGTAGTAGTAGGCATTCATGTTGTTTCTCTTTGAAGAAAACATCTTTTTTCTTATTTAACTGCAACATGATTGAATTTCGATCTGCGGCATTTAATATTCCTAAATTAATACGGTTGTATAGCAAAGTAACACATTTTACAGCGATGGGGATATATTAAAAACAATAGCTAAAGCTTAAAGGTGCTCTCTTGACTATAAAACGTTGCTGGCCAAAGTAGGGCCATCGCCAGATATGGCGATTTCTCGCCAAACGTGGCTATTTTTCAACTTATTTGGCGTCCAAATTTTCTGTTTGGCGACATAGCGATTTTTTTTTGGCGATAAATAAATTTGTTGGCGATTATTATGGCGATAAATAAATATGTTGGCGATTATTATGGCTATTTATTAACAAAATTGAACTTCAAAATTTTTCTAATTCAGGAAAATTAGTTTGTTTTAGTTTCAAAAATAAATCCTACCAAAACTCGTCTGGAAGAAGTTAAAACAATTTAATTTTGACGATTTTTCTTATTTTAATTATAGTTGTTAATGAACTTTGTATTTGGATGAGAAAAATTTACAAGAAATAATTTTTGGCGATTTTAATTTTAGTTTTGGCGATTTTCTTGTAAATTTTGACAGGATCATATTATAAAAATTTCTATTAAAAAACTGTTGCATCAAAACAAATTTATTGTCAAATATTTAGTAAGAAAAACTAAATAAAACTGATTTTTGGCGATTTTTTAAATCAATTTGGCGAAATAGGTCGGAAAAAATCTGACAACTCTGGGCCAAAGTGTCATCAGAGTTTCGAACTTCAATCGGGTTCTTATACAATTTAATACACATACACGAATACATATCTCTCATTGGCCAGCACTTCTATAAAATCATATGTAACTACTTTTTCTTTATTGGAACAGAAATATTGTCAGCTTATTATTTTGCCACATACTAAGATCGGTGAATGAGGTTTACTTAAACGCGTCGTGCCATATTGCTTGTTCTACATTCGAATATTCTGTGCTCGAAATTTCATTAAAATTGGTTAGTTATTATTGAAGAAGCATACATTTTGTGTTCGCCTTTACTTCCGATCTACATCTAATAACATGAAATAACTAACTTGAACATTAACTTCATGTTAATGTTAAGCGCAGACAACTCATTTTAATGTTTGGTCAAAGTTTTCAGGCTCAGTTAGCCGACTGTAATGTAATGTAGCTGCAACAGTAGGAAACAGCTGATCGATGTTGTTATGTGAAAAGTAATGAAAATGGTTATGGAGATGTAATGTAACGTAAACTACTTTTCATATAAAAATGTTGATCAGCTGTTTCCTACGATGCAGTTACATTACATTACAGTCGGCTAACTGAACCTTTAACATGGTTCTTAAGGAATCTGTTCCAACAACGCAGTTAAAACATTTAATTAGAAAGAAGGAGATAGAGAGAGCACTCAAAAATATATATTCATTCTATATTCTACAACCTTCAATTTACTACTGCTAGATAGAACCCTAACAGCGTACGTAGTCGTGATATCAAACAAATGACAGCAAACTTGTTAACTTGAAGTTAGTGTTAAGGCTCAGTTAGCCGACTGTAATGAAATGTAACTGCAACAGTAGGAAACAGCGGATCGATATTATTATGTGAAAAGTAATGAAAATGGTTATAGAGATGTATCCGCAATATAAGAATCTGTGCATTACTTTTCACATTACAATATCGATAAGATATTGCACACTGTCGCAGTTACATTTCATTACAGTCGGCTAATTGAGCCTTTAAAGTTAGTTATTTCATGTTAAGTGTATACATAATAGATTTTTATTTGTTGTTTTTTCTTTTATTTACTATTTGTTAGGTGAACCTGAAAGAGTATGTTCAAAGTATCTTTAAATACTAACAAAACAAATATACATGCATACATACTCGTATATAAAAATGGTAATGTAAACTCGTTTTTCTCTTCAGTTATATATAGTTTTCCACATAGACCTCAACAGTGGTTACTTAACATTCGAGTACAATTCATTTAAAAGATATTTTATACGTTGTTTATATTAGTTAATGCTTTTGGCCTAAACAATATACATACATAAGTAGTATTACTTAATGTTTAGCTAAAAAGCCGTTTATTTCGTCTAATTTTGGAATCGTGTGATAAACCGAATAATCTGTAATCTAAATTGTTGCTTAAAAAAAATTAAACTATCTTCTTAAGATTAGATAAAATATAAACTATAATTATACAAGAGTTAAACTAAAATTACCGCAAAAGATATATGGAATCTATTAAACGAAGATTGTACTACATACTTAAATAAAATACCAGTGATTTTTAATATTAACGCATATACAATACTTATTTTAAATACATTAAAACTATTAAAATATACTTACCTCTGAACTTATATGTATACCTACAAACAGGTTAAAGAATTTCCTGAAAATAAAATAAATTGTATTGCGCCTACACTTTTGAGACACAAAACATTCGATATTTTCTCTGGCTCCATTAATCGGTAAGCAACCATAACTGCAGAATTAATAATTCTCCGGCGGGTTTCTTTTATTTGCTTAAACCATAAATTCCAACAATTCTGCGAATGTTGCACATTTTATTTAGGGTTGGACCTAACTCATTTTAGTCTGTTGTATCCAACCTCAAAAAAATATATTAGAGTTGAATCGAACTCTTTCAGTAGCTCGCTTGTTCCACAAACCAAAGATCAAACCCATGTAATTTAAATGGGTTTGATCATAGGTTTGTGTCAAAAACGAGCTACTGAAAGAGTTCGATACAAGTCTAGAATATATGTATGTATGTACATACATATGTATATTTGGAAATAGTCCCCAATTAATCTGATTTATGTATTTAGCTATTCGCGAATTTCTTAAAATAGGAAATGACATTTTTTTTGATGAAGCTAAAAGATTTTTGAGCATTTATATTAGAATTTAAAGTTTACTAAATGATAAGAAAAATTTTGTGTGAAAATTTGTCTCAAAAACCCTTTATAAAGCCCTCATAATTTTTATAAATAAGGCTGTTGCAGTAGAAATATTCGTATATAATGTGCGTACATGCATATGTACTTATTTTTGGTTTCCCCAAAAATTACTTTTCATCTAAAATTGCATTAAATAACGGAAATCATGAGTTTGCAATCTTAATTTTTAAAATATATACAATACTTCAAGTGCGATGCGACCTTGGTTTCATTATGTATATAATAATATGAAACAGTTGTGTCAATCATATTACATACTTGAAATTCTTAAGTATATTTATACATTTAAACCTTCTATGTGACAACAGTTTACTCTCGATAATTTTACACTCGCTACATTCGATAATTTGCAGGTGGCATGTCCTAATATCCCGTGACATAACGTCCATGTTCATAATTTTAGAAATGAAAACAAATATTAATTTTTTTCACGTAGAAAAAATTAATCACTCACCGATTAATGTTTTTAATTAAGAATTTAACTGATTCAATTAAATTTTTAATTGTATTAATTAGTTTGAGTGGAAAAACTTAATTGATATTACCAAATTGTTTATAAGTGAAAATTTAATTAATTTTTTAATTAACATTACAAATATTTTAATTGATATTACAAAATTATTCACATTACTTTTTTTGTGTGTATGTATGCTTATAACCTGCGATTCATTTAATTTTATAATTTTTTTTAAAGATTATTTTGCTGATGAAGAAAATTTAATATCGATGGATCAGATGGGTACAATTTTTATTTCAACTACTTAAGAAAGGAAGAAATATTTTTGCATTATATCCTCCAAAATTGGTCAAATTAAATTACTTTTTTAAGTGATTTGCAGTTTATATTTTTATAAAAATAAATACATGCATTCAACTATTTACAACAGACTTTGGTGTTATTTGTTCATTAATAATTATCACATGTAATTTGGCTTAAAGAAGCGATACGAACTTTAGCCCGTTCAAATCACAAATAAATACATGCTAGTTATACCAAAAATATTTAAAAAGTTTAAAAATAAAATAATACATATCAGGTGATTCATTGTGAGGTTTGATTTACAATGTAAAATAAAAACATAAATTTTAAAGTGAACTTAAATTTTTTATTATCGGTTAAGAGAACAATTTATGACATTTACTTTTTGAAAATGATATCATGTAAATATTGGCTATGAATACGTCTGAGGTGGTCCATTCGGAAGGCCCAATGTCGAGCGACTCGTATCTCGCGAATAACATGAGTAATGTTGGTTTCCAAAGCGTCAATCGTAGCTGGCTTATTCACGAAGAACTCAGCCTTTATACAGCCCTAGAGAAAATAGTCCAAAGGTGTGATATCGCACGATCTAGGTGGGCAATTTACCGTACCAAAACATGAAATTAAGTTCTCACCAAAATGATTTATGAAAAAAAAAATGTCGCCTGGCTTCAATTCTTACACAAGTTGAATATAGATGCTATATTCACTTCATTACGTGCTAAATGTGGTCTAACCGGTCGAGTATCATTCCTTAATGTAAACTGGAGCTTAAGGACGATTATGTGCACCATAAGTTCCTCGAATCGCACGAAAAACATATCTCACAGAACACTGATTTTCGTAATACAGCTGAACAATTTGGAGACGCTTTTGTGATGTGAGTCTTGCCAGAATGACTTACCAAACGATACTGAACAAAAATGTCAAAGCAGTTTGATATGAGTCACGCGTGATCTGTGAAAAACCATACTGAAAATCAAACCTCACGATGAATCACCCATTATTACTTCTGGGGGCAAATTACGGCATTCGATAATGACCGAAATTTTAAAATATTTCCATATAAACTGCATATTTTGTAATTTTATTCAATATCGAGTACCGTAATGTGCCCCTGACCATACATATGCAGATGCAAGTATACAACAATGAAAAGCAATCCGACATGCTGTGTGCAAAATACTTTAAACTTGTCAGCATTACGCTCGTCATTTACTGCTTTTCAAAATTTTTTAAAAATGTTTTTAATGGTTTTTGTTGGTGTTTTGTTAAATCCAGTACTCAGTGGAAAAAAGGAATAAGGAATCCTTTAGAAGACCTTTGAACTCCTCCTTTTGGATACACAAGGCCTGCTCGCGTGGTATACCCTCCCAGTTCTTTAATCAGAGATCCTGAAAAGCCTGCAAATTAATGGATTTTGCTTTTACTTTGGCAAAAAAAAAATGTTACTCCTTCTATTCTCCCTTCTTATAAAAGTGAATTTTGAATGCGCATTTTATCTTTTATGCGAAGGAGTCGAGGCCTTCTATAAGACATTTCTTAGCAGTACGATAAGATTGGTGATTGAATAATAAAATAATAAAAATCCTAAGAAGGCCTTTGATAAGGCCAAATGTGTCCAAAATGTGTCGCTTAAGATATTTTAGCGGATTCCATAATATTTGAACTTTGGCCTCAAATGAACAAATTCAGCTCAAATTTTCACCATTTAAATTTTACATCAAGTGTCACTAAAAACTCCGCCCCGTACTTTAAGAAAATCCAAAATAAATTTTTGAATGCAATTCTAATGGATTCCATAATGTTTGAACTTTGGGGCACTTGTTAGAGTTGTCGATTCAGCTTAAATTTTCACCATATAAGTTTTCCATCAAGTATCACTGAAAACCGTTCGGAATTTTAGAAAAATCCGAAGTTGAATTTCTCTCATACATTCCAATGCCATTCTAATGTACATACATATATGCATAAATACACACACGCCATAATACGTAATTTTTACCAACCCCTTATTCTTAAAATTTTTTTATTTTGAACTGCCGTTTGTTTGAAATTTTTGCCTTGTGCCTTGTGCACAAAACTCACAGAAGTGTCACGAGACGGAAGATACGGGTATTTTTCTGTTTGTCTCGTTTTCCCTCAAATTTTGTCGTCGTTTTTGTTTTGCTACGTCTTTCTAGTTCAATAAATTTTTATTAGCTGTGTTAATTGGTAAGTAGTAATACACTACAGTATCAAATACACTATGCTTATCTCTTTTTTCCACGAATTTTAACAAAAACCTGATTGGAGCTTTTTTTACCTGTCACTTTCTTCACTTCTGTGTATTCTGTGCCTTGGGTTTCAAGTTATCGGGAGTTGACGTACACACTTTTTTATTTTTTTTTGTTAGTCCTTGAATAATAAAATATTAAATACTGCTGCAATAAAAATAATCCCTCTTATTGTGAATGGCGTCGTCGACGTCACATCAAGACGACAGTAAATGTTGTCACTTTTATGCTCTTTATAGGCAAAAATTGGATCTTATTGAGAATCTCTTACTAATCTCTAAGGCGTTGTAAATTAATGGAACATGTTAGTAATAGTAAATTTTTGTCGACAAAGAGTAGACAAGTGACAATTTTTAGTGTCGTCTTAATGTGACGTCGATGACGCCATTCACAATAAGGGGAAATATGAATAACTGTACAAATTTAGTTTTTAATTTAGAAATTTATCTACATACTACAACTTAATTAAAATATTTATACAAATAGTATATAAAATTGAAGGGTCTGCTTGTAATGTCAACATAACAGCTTTTTATTTAATGCTTATGAAAGTATATAAATATGTGCATATGTATGTATGTATGTATGTATGTATGTATGTATGTATGTATGTATGTATGTATGTATGTATGAATATAAGACACTTATAATAAATAAATTGATTAACAATTTTGTCTGCTGTTATTATAATATTTTTAAACGATGCGATGGAAGTGCATAATCGAGCGGAAAAGTGGCGAAATAGGACGGGGAATAAGTTTACCACTCATAGAAAAAAATTTAGTTATCGTACATCTAGAGAGCTGCACTTGTTAGACTTCTCAAATTTGTCATAGGTCACTTTCAAAATAATTTGCATAGTCAAGCAGAAAACTTCCGCACTAATATATAAATTTCAAGGACTAAGTTATTTTGTTTAAAATCACGGCATCGTCATTGCTTCCATAGAGCATCTTTTCCACTTCTTAAGAAGTTATGCAAAATACTTCTAAATGTTTGACTTTATAGGGGCAAAAAGTACTATTTTCTTTGGACCAATAAAAAATAAGACAAAAACGCAGATTCTGTAAAAATGTTTAGTATTACTTCCATTCCGATCAATAGAAATCAAAAAAGAGATCTTCAGCAAAGAAAATTCTTTTTTAAAATCATTAAAAATTAATCCAAATAACAATCCCTGGATATTCCTGACTGTAACATTTTTGCTAGGTATGAGAGTATGCACGTACGAGTACGAGTAATTTAATAAATACTTGTCTCTTGGCTTTTAAATAAGTTCAAGAATGAAATTTTGTTTTCCTCATGCTAATTTGATAAGTAGCCATGATTATCAGTATTTTAAACAAACTTCAGGCAATTGTTTATTATATAATTTATATTTATGATTTATTGTTCAAATGATTAAACAACATCCTTAAATGTGTTTTTATTGTAAATAAAATTAATGAAATATTTATCGAAGTCTGTTGAATTTGGTTCTTATTAGAGATGTGGGCGTGTCGTTTTTTTCGTGTCACTAACACGCACGATTAAACACGAAGTGTTCGTGACAAAAAACCTCGGGCCTAATCATAGCAATCGATAACGAGCTGATTCAATCACGTTTTTCAGTTTGAGATTATGGCATTCGCTATCGAACAATGCAATAATATGATCTTACATCGAGTGCCATGATCTCAAACTGAAAAAACGTGATCGAATCAGCTTGAGCAAAATCGTGTTGAGCAAAATTGACACCAAAAGCACGAAACAATTTTAGATGTAAAATATATACGAATGAATGAAAAAAATTTAATATTTTGTATTTTCAAACACACAACATAAGGATATTTGTTGATACTGTATGGGCCTCTGAAGCTTAAAGCTCTGTACGATAGTATCAGCTGGCAGTGCCAACTCGGTGCCATATTTGGAAAAGCGACTCTTGAAAAATATCAATTAAATTTTCTGATCTTCAATACCATACCAATAATATTTCTTGCGTGTTGTGCAGTATCGTGTTGACGAAATTTTTCGCGCGCGTGTTTCGTACGTGCTGAGCGGTTTGGCATTCGTGTTGGTGTCGTGTCGTGTTGGAAAAATTCGACACGCGCCCATCTCTAGTTCTTATCAGAAGTAAAAGCTGGATTGAAATGAACTCATAAGTCACTTTACAATATATTTAGCAATATTATGAATGAAAATTAATATTATTTATACTATACATACATTTATAAAAATTATGTATGTATGTATGTTTATGAACATATTACACTAAAAGATTTGTTAAAAAAAGGAACAGTTTATTCAATGTACGTTATCTATTTGATTTATAATTCTCAATTATTTATTGTTAGTTTTTAAGATTTTTTTCCAAAGTAGTTGAAAGGTTAATAATGCGTTGGCATAAGTATAATATAATATATATCTGTGGCAATAAGGAAAAAGTGCTTAACTCATATTTTACTGTTTTGCAGCAGAGAACTTTTAAGCGATCAAGTCGATTTTCAGAAATTTTTTTCTTTTACAGTTAAATTGCGAAATTCTCTTTTAACTTAATTTTTTTAAGCAAATATCGTTCTACACACTATAAGTAATACATTTAAGTTGAAATATACCAAAGTATAACCTCAATTAAGCTATTATTACAAATGAGATTAGAAGTCTAAAAAAGATAAGTCGCAAGTCCTAGTGCTATAACTTCCTGAAAAATCACACAAATTAATTGAGATTTTGACCAGGGGTACTTACGAATATGCAGATTACGGAAATACCATTAACTCAAAATCAGCTTATTTTGACTTAAGCACTTTTTCCTTTTTGCCACAGATATATGACGTTCATTTATAAAAGAACGTTATAGCTACACTCAGGGAAAAGCTGCAACTTAAAAACAAGAACGCGTCACATTAATTCAATTTTTTTCAATATAATAGAAAATGTATATTGAGATACTTAAAAATAAATAAAATTAATAAATTAATACTGTAAATTAATATTTTTCCATATTGAAATAAGAAATTCTAACATGACTAGACTTTCGTTAATGTTTCTTATTAATTCAATATGGTTTTTATTGATTTTAAGCTGTTTTTTTCTCTGGGTGTAAAAAACTAGTTTGCCAGCAAACGATTTTTTTAAAACTTTTAAATTTGAAAAAAGAAAATTTAATGTTTCTCTTCAGTTATTCGTATGAAATTTTTACACGATATGAACAATAATATGAGGATAAATTCTGTTTTATTAACGCAAGTTCTGTTTTAAAGCTCACAAAAATAATAAAATCAAAATAAATAAATAAAAATCAAGAAATAACGATTAAAAACAATTTTTTAAAATAAAACTCATAACCGTTGAGATTTCTGGCTTGTACACAAAATGAGTTGTGGCATGACGAATTTTTCTGCATTAATTACTCCAAAAACCAATTTTCTGAGATATGTCTATGTGGCAATAAGGGAGCGATATGTACACAGAAAAAAATAAGTTTCATTTTTGATAACAAAAATCCCGGTATTCAATCATTTTAATTTTCGAATTTCCTGTGATAAAGAAATCCGCTATATCAATAACAAAAATTGTAAACGAATAGTATTATTTTTTTTAATAATACAAATATTTGAATTAATAAAATAAAGGTATTCACGTCAACTCTTGCAACTGTGCAAAAATGCGTAATTGCACTTTCTGACGTGAGCAACCCATTTTGTTTAATTGTCTATAAAGCAACACAATATGTGCATAGATATATTGTACTTGTATGTTTGTTTAAATGCTGAAACGAAGTGTTGTAACTTCGCTGATTAATTTTGTAATCAATTCGCTAATAAAAATATCAATATTAGTAATATTGGTATTATTTAACAAAATTCTAATAACTATTTGAGCCACAGGTCTTTTGATAATAGCAAAATTTTATATGTATTTGTTATCTGAAAATCGAATTTGAAGATTTCTTTATAGTTTCTAGCTAAGAATTTTTAAATATTTTTTTAATTTTATAATTTTTTAATTAATTTATTTGTATCGAAAATATCTTCAACGACTTGTTTTTTCATTTAAAAGAAAAACATTTAGGAATTTTTGCGTTGTAATTTGGTGTAAGGTTGATTTTATAAGTACTTTTTGTCCATTCATTATTCTCTCCTATTTTTAGAAAGGAAAAAATATTGCCAAGTTAGCAGATTATCTAGAAATTATATGACACCCTTACGATTACAAATTTATATCATATATAACATATTTCTGTGTTAGGTATTGTACCAAACAAGAACTTGGTCAAAATTTATATCTCACAACTTTTAATGGCCGAAATTTTGGATAGGAACTTGGCCGTTTTTCACATTTATGTTTTTGTGAGGATCTGATTACTTTTTGAAAAGATTTCTATAATAACACTTTTTAAACTTAAAATTTCTAGTGTATTTTTTTTCTAGTCATGATCACTGCGCCAGTTGAAAATGGCAGAGTTACATAAAATAATGGGTAAGAGTGTGATGGGTGTTGAATTGTTGACCTTAAAAATGCACTATTGTGTCATTACAACGGGTCGCCAGTGTGTATGCAATTGGGTAAAAGGCGACTGGACCCCGCCTATTTTCTCAATATATTTACATGTTAAATAAAGTCTGCTTAGCCGAAGTACATAAATCAAAAGGATATGCCCAATGTGTATGCAAAGTTTCAATAGGGTAGCTGGTGCTTTTAATTTTTGGATTTTCCGATTGAGTAAATCAATTACTATTTGTGTACAAAATGTCAGCTCTCTATAGTATAATATTACGTAAAATTTTCATGAGCCTGGCCCCGTTGACTTTTATATCTGCTAGTGCTTATGGTTCATGCAAAGTTTGGTATTAAAAAGTTAATAAGAAATACCTGAGTATTAAATTAAAAACTGCTAAACCGAAGTACCTGAACGAAAAAGCTAAGATTTATGGGTGAAGTCACGGCTACTTTTCAAAATAGGAAATTTTTTTTGGGATAATAATAATATAATGTGTATGAAAAGTTTTAATAAAATGTAAGTTAATTTTGAACTTGAAGTGCTTGCTTCCGCCCTCTGATAGCAACTTCTAGGTTTTCAGATTTTTCTTAGTGATCTCTTATCTAGATTTATTTGTGTATCAAATTTAATCTCGCTAGTGCGAATTGGAGTTTTAACGTCGTGGCCCCGCATAGCGGGTAAAACTTTTTGGTTTTAAGATTTTCCCATTGGTTTACGCAGCTACACTTACTAGTGTATAAAATGTCAGCTCTCTAGCGCGAATTATATCTTTAGATTTTATCAGCATTACCTCTCCTCACTATTCCCCGCCCATTCTGGTAAAATTTTTTGGGTTTTCAAATTTTTCTAGTTTGTTTCTCAGTTAGACCTACTTGTATATCAAATTTCAGCTCCGCTAAGGAACTTTTAATTTTTAAGTTTTATGGGCGCAGCCCCGCCCCTCTAACTAAAATTTTCGGGTTTTTAGATTTTTCTATTTGGTTTCTCACCTAGACCTACTTGTATATGAAATTTCAGCTCCTTAGCGCAACTTTTAATTTTAAAATTTTATGAGTGTAACGCCGCCCACTTTTCCAAAGTCAAAATTTTTTTGGGTCAGTGCTTATTATTCGCGTCTAGTTTTGTTACAAACGGAAAATAATAGCTAGATAAATAGTATATCTAAATATGCTGAGCCGCAGGGCATTAAAATGAGGTTTAAATTGTATGGGCGTGTCAACGCCCACTTTTTTAATGAAAAATTTATAGCCTTGCATTACCGCAGTATATATGCCGAATTTCAATAAAATAGCTTCCATGAAGCGCCTTAGATTAGCATTTTTAATTCTGACCTTTATGGGCGTAGCCCCGCCCTCCTGGCTAAAATTTCCGGGCTTTCAGATTTTTTTATTTTATTTCTCACCTAGACCTAGCTCTGTATCGAATTTCAGCTTAATAGCACAAATTTTAATTTTTATGGGCGTAGCCCCGCCATCCTGGTTAAAATTTTAGGGTTTTCAGATTTTTCTGGTTCATTGCTCACCTAGATCTTCTCGCGTACCAAATTTTAGCTCTCTAGCTATAGCGGAAGTGCTTCATCAATTTGATGAGTGTGTCAGTGGTCAGTGAGTATGTCTTAAAATATGCACTTTTTGCACCTCTATATCTCCGGAAGCTTTCATTGTAAAACTTTCAAACTTCGCATATGAGGTTATATGAATTCATTCTAATTATGATTTAAATTTCATAATTTTACGATCGCAGGGAACAAAGTTATGAGGGGGGTAAAAACAGCTCGAATGGCTTCGTGTAAATATACACACTGCGTGCATTGGCCAGAACTTGGCCTGGCGCACTGCCGTGCGCCTAGATATTTTAAAATGCGCGGAATTGATAAGTACAATATTCAAGTTAATGACAAATATTATTGAAATTAAAAATTTTATTTACTAACATGGTTTTATTGAAAATAATTCTTGTCTATTTTTTTCTGTGTATGTGTTAGTGATGCAGGAATATTCGTATTCGTATTCGAACTGCCGAATATTCGGCCATTTTTAATGCGAATACGAAACATTCGTATTCGTCAAATTCAGGCGAATACGAATACGAATATTTTTTCAAAAAAATTAAATAAATAAATGCATAAATCCTAAACTAAATTTAAACAAATGGATAAAAATATTACTTTGTACCAATCCATTAAATTTTTTGTAGAAATTTGTGCTTTGTATCACTTTCAAATATTATTTACTGATGATCATTTAAATTTTGGGCAGTTTTTATTAGCTTTAAAGTAAGCCAACAGGAGTATTAAGTCCTTTTTCATAAAAATTTTTTAATATTTCATATTGCAGACGTAAATAGAAACCCAATTTAATGTCTATAAATTTCATATATTATATTCGTATTCGCATTCGTATTCGGGAATATCGTTTCAAATATTCGTATTCGTATTCGCGAATATCAAAAATTGACATTCGTTACATCACTAGTATGTATGTATGTACTCTTTAGCTTCTGGATGGTGATACGGTTACAATAGAATTAATAAATTCAGTGAAGTGCGTCTTTGACCCGAGCACGAAGGGTTCCGTACGGGCACTAGATATGTAATTCAATACGAACTTTAGCGTATATAAAATATAGCTTTGGCATTTTTTTCGTTCTTGGTTTTTTTCGGTTTTGAGCGGTTTTTTAGTTTCGGCGTTTTTTAGGTTTTGGCGATTTTTTTTTTTGGCTTGGCGTTTTTTTCATTTTGGCGATTTTTTTTTAATTTTGGCTATTTTTTTATTTTGGCAATTGTTTTTCATAAAAACAATTTGGTGCCTTTTTCGCGTTTTGGAGACTTTTTTGTGTTTTTGGCGTTTTTTTATTTTGGCGTTTTTTTCGTTTGGGTGATTATTTCGAATTTGGCGATTTATTTTAGCGTTAGAAATTTTTTTCAATTATTGGAGATTTTTCTCGTTTTGTCGATTTTTTTTTAATTTTTGGCGTTTTTTTTCCGGTTTGGCAATTTTATAATTTTGGGATTTTTTAGTTTTACGTTTTTTAAAATTTCAAGAGTTTAACTTTGACGGTTTCCAAGATACAGCAAGTTTTCAAAATTGCATAGTCAAAATTGCATTAACTGATAGAACACCCTTTAAT
This sequence comes from Tachina grossa, assembly GCA_949987645.1. NCBI lineage: Eukaryota > Metazoa > Arthropoda > Insecta > Diptera > Tachinidae > Tachina > Tachina grossa. The sequence continues at coordinate 108,799,589 of OX465277.1, read as the reverse complement.
TTAAGTTTTTTTAAATTTTAGTGTTAATTGTTGCAGTCTGTATAAAAATACACTAATTTTACAAATTTTAATTGTCAATATACATATTGCACTTGGTCAACAACAGTGTTAACTCAAAATTTTAAAATGTTCAGTAGAGACGAAAAACTCTTTTACATTTTAAGAGAATTTGAAAGTCCGAATCCATGTCTAATAGTAAGCAAATTCCATTTGAAAATATATTTACATTGGTTTTATTTTAAAATGTTGCAATTATTGGAAAAAATATCTTTGTTTTAAAAAGAGTCACAACTCAAAAAAAATTTGAGCATTTTATTATAAAAACAGTCACATTTCGAATTAAAATCACAAAATAAAACAAATTTTATCAACAACACTGTATCAACTCAAAATACAACTAAATTTACTGCCAGTTTATAGAAGCCATGTAAAAATTTTCGTCTGTCTATTTATAATGAAAACAAAAACAAATTTTGAGTGCTTTGTTTTTGTTTTCAATATAAATAGGCAGACGGGAATTTTCACATGGCTTCTATGAACTGGCAGTTAAATTAAAACAATTTGATTGTTTTTAACTTGAATAAATCTTCAAATCAAAATAATACATTTTTTATCAAAATATACGATACATTTCTATGTCCACTTTTGTATTAATTCAAAATAATACCTTTTTGGTGATATAAATGTAGTCACTACACTACACAAAAATGGTCTCAAATGTGGTTTTCGAGGTGAAAGAGTAATCGGAATACGTTGAAATTTTTACAGTAGATAGATATTGATATTGTTAGGTGATTTCATGCAAAAAGTGAAATTTTAGAAATTTTGAGCTAATACCCTCTTGTTGATTAAGTGCGATATGTACATACAATTGTATGCATATTACATTGGATTTTAACATATTTCGTTGCTCGTTTTGGAACACCCTTTAATTTTTAACTCTCATGTATTTGTTGTTGTTGCGGGCAAAGTTCTACATACTCTGTCCAAATTTCAGGTCCGTAGCTCTTACGGTTCCTGAGAAAATAGCGTGTGACGGACAGGCGGAAAGCGTAGCGAAAACAATAGGATTCCTTTTCACTTTTGGTGTACAGGTCCCTAAAAAGTATATCAAGTTTATGTGTTCTTTTCTTTGATGTTTAAAAATAATCTAAATCAACATTAATAAGTATTTTTAACAACTTTTACGTTAGTACAATTTCTTACTTTTACCTGATTTACATTAAGCATTTTTTCATGAAATTTCATGAATTTTGTTGCACGCAACTTTTTCTATTTGCTTATTGCAGCGCTATAAAAGAGAATGTTATATAAAAAATAGCGTAGAATGAATCTCTGATGTATTTTTGACAACTTTTTTGATATAAGTTGCTCCTCCAGTCCTCCTATTGACAAATAAAAATTTTTCATGCAACTAATTTCATGAAAAAAATGCTTAATGTAAATCAGGTATTTATTGATAGACTTTTTTAGATTAGTTAGCAAAACATTATCATTTACATACTTCAGAAACGTCATATAGTAATTCTACATTGAATTTTGGGTCATTCGCCGCAATATTTTTATCACAAAATATCAAGGTTAGACATCGAAACGAATAACGGTATCGTTATTGATAAATAATTATTTTTTAAATTTTATTATCGTTATTTCATTATTGGTACTGCCGCTACATACCGTTACCGAGTTAAAATGGCGGTATACAGGCATTACTGTTAAGTCTATGAATTCAAACAATTGCCCATCTTAAAATACTAGTACTGCTTACTTTTTAAATTAAATTTAATTTAAGCGATTTTAGTCGCTTAAAAAACGCATAACATTTTGCATCATTGGCAACAGCCTTAAAAAGCAAATGAAAATGAGTTCTAAAAAGTAAATTATTTAAAAACAGCATTTTTTATATTAAATAAATGAAGAAATGTGTACAAATGTACTTACAACTTCACCTTTGTTCAAAAAACCTTCCATTTTGATTTTTAATAAATTTGTATGCAAATACTTTTTTCCTATATTTGCAAATTTTCTGATTAATTTTTCAGTTTCATATGTAAACAAAAAACAGCTGATTATTTAATTCTTGTCCGAACTTACCCAGAAGAAAACGTACGAACGTTTTAGTTTGAACAGGAAATGAAAAAAATTACTCTCTCATTCGCTCTCAAAACTGCACGAAATTTGCTATCTGGAACGCTTTTGGATAACTTTGTACAAGTTCGGACTGTATTGTTATGCATCTGGAACAGACCTAATTATATAAAGGTAAAAAAAGGTTCTCTATTTTTGTCGCCATATTAAGCTTCTCACGTTTTTCGCGATTATTTTTTACTCTCAAATTAATGCTACCTTATTAGTTTATGAAATCCGAGTTTTTGATTAATTGTTTGACTTTGTTGTTTATTTACCTAAGGTTTACACCTGCAAGTGCAAGTTCTAAAAACTCAATACATTCAAACTCTTTTACTAACACAACTACACTTTCGGCACTTGAAGTCTACTTCCAACTCAACTGCCAAGGAATTTTACAAGACAGCGACTTGTTTCACTTGCAGCAAGTAAATGAAAAGTTAGCTAACAGTGTTGCCCTATTAAAATTTTAGTACAAATTAACTGGTTTCAGTGTAGCTGCTGTAAACACAACTGGAACCAACGACGAATATGAAAATGCACACAGTCAGTACGTTGGACGAAAGTTTCCCTGCGTAAGTAACTGGCGATAGTTTATTTCTTACGTCGTCGAACGATAACCAACTGTTTGAATGTTTATGTCCATTGTAGTTTCATTACGACAGCAAAATTATACAAAAACGTTTACTAGACATGGCAATTTCTGCGATCTTAGGATTTTTTTTGTTGCGATTTATATGATTTTCTGGGATTTTGTTATTCTTTGCAGTGTAAGTTATTTCTTCAATGCATTTAGAAACTTTTCGCAAACTTGCGATTTTTTCGCGTTATTTCCGAGCTAATTTTCTTTTCGCCATGTAAGCGATTTTTTTTCAATTATTGTGCATCACCATTGGGCGTGTCTCCGCCAAATTTCTTAAATTGATTTTATGATATTCTACTTATTTGATTGCTGCCAAACCTAGCAAATACTTGTAATTACACTAATTTAGAGTTGAAAAAGTGGGCTGTTTTTAAGAAACTTACCGTACACCATGAGCTCTAAAATAGACACAATCTGTCATGGGCGGAGTTACGCCCAATTTTAAATTTTTTCTGTTTGACAGAGTTTACTTCCAGTTGGGTCCCATACATTTTTTTTCGAAAATGTTCTATCAGATCTTTGCATTGAAGTTGGTTTTTTCAGAATTATTTAACTATAGCTTCAGAAATTATAATTTTTATTATTATTTTCATTATCATATTATTTTTATTATTGTTTTAAAACTGCTTCGTTATAAAAATAACAATGTTATATACATACTATCCGCGGCTCCGCTCGCCTTCGTCAGTTTAATAAATACATAAAAACTGGTTTCAAAACTGCGAAACGAAAATTACCCTAAGCAGTGCAAAAATGTGTTTTTCAGAAAAAATCCGTACCGTATAAAAAACCGGTTCCGAACCGGATAGAAAATATTCTATATCTGACGCTGGTAATGTACCTTAACATTGGTGAAAATTTCTCAAAATCGGTTTAGCGGTTTGGATGTGAAATCGCAACAGACGGACAGACGAACCTAAATTAGATCGCCAGACGTTGCGTTAGCAGCAGGGTACGTTTTTACAGTAGATTTAAACGAATAAAATATTATTTGAATGTACTGAAAATACGTACCCTGCTGTTAACGCAACCTTTGATGCCCTCGTTTAGGTTTGAAACAAAAAATTATTTAAAAAATGCGGCATTTTTGAAACAAAAACATAAAATTCTCGTTTTAAGAATGCTTTTTTGGTTTAGTGTAGGGCAATTTTGAACATATTTTTATGAAATACAGAAAATATTTTTGAACATTCTTAAATGAAATTTAAGAAAATAAAAAATTTATTTTAACGTCTTATCAATTTTAATATTGCATTTATTTCAACAAATTTATTGTGGCTAGAATTATTGTTGTTCTCTACACTGTAGCTGATATCAACTTTTTTTTTGGCTCGCAATTCAAAAACAATAAAAAAATATTTTATATAAAAGATCTACAATTTGTATTCAATCAGCAGTTGACTTTCACATCTACAAGTGACCACTTGTATTGAATTCCATATCGTTGCTACCGAAATACTCTGTAATAAGAAGGTATGGTTAAAAGTAAAATATATATGTACATACATACTCGTATGTAAAAGGAAATAAAAGTGTATTTACTTGTTTGGAAAGGAAGTAATTAAAAAAAATACATGAAAACAAAACTTTTAGAAATAAACTGCCGCATTCAGAAAAAAATAATTTTGGTTTACAAAAGGTTTATAAAATAAGTTTTGTGTGGAAATTTGTTTGTTAAACATTTTGCAAACCTAAATTATTGTTTTTTTTCTGAATAAGGACCAAAGTGTTTAGCTTTTTTGTAAATCTCATGATTATTGATACAATTTTGAATTTCGGTTAAATTTTTGTCTTCAATACATTTCCAACTTGAAAATGTCATCATTCTAAGCTTAGTGAGATTTCAGAACTTTATTTTTTTAACGAAATACATAAATTATTTTTGCTCTATATTAAAAAAAGGAAAATGAAAATAAATCACAAAAAAAAAGAAAACTAAAGAATATATGTATACGTATATGCCCGGGCCTCACGGCATGGTTTTAGGGGCTGCAAAATCTTAAGAATTAACATTTTAAATAGATTGAAATTGATAATTTTTGTGAAAAGAATATAATTCAGACCTTACCCGTTAATTGATCGGTGTAATGTAAATTTTTTTTTGATAGTATTCTAAATCGCTTGTGTAGACCATTGTACATTTTTTTTTAACGTCAGTTCGGGCAAGTGTATTTTACATGTTTATTTACGAAACCATTGCGCACTCTAGTTAGGAGGTATTGAGAAGCAACGTTTCAAAACTTCTGATTTGTGTAATTGGTTTTTCTTCTGCTTCCGAAAATTTTAACAGTCACAGCCAAAGCGAACGCATTAAACGAAAAGCTGTACACAACAGAGAGTTTCTGCAGTTGACATGTTCAAACAGTTGTCGGTTTGACTGATCGCTCCTTTAAATAAATTCGGATATTAAATTTTCGTTTTTTACTAGCCTATACTTTTTTTTTTTGGCAAAAAGTGTTAGTGAAACTCTGCAAGGAAGTGTGCATTAATTACATGATTTTCGAAAAAAAAGCGTTAAAAATTGTGAAAAACGAAAATTTTTGAGTGAAAAAGTGGTTTGTATGACCTAGTAGGGTGCCTAGAGATTTTCAGATTATACTGCCAAATATTGTTAGCAAAAAATTAGAAGTCCCTGTTAGTTATTCTACAAGAAATGAAAAAAAAAATTGCTTTTGCAAAAAAAGTGCATGAACAAATAATTTTTTCTACATAATATGTTAATGAGATTTATTTAGTGGCCTCTCTTAGCTGCATTATTTTCATATACATATAGTAAAGCGTTGTCACTAAGTCTGAATTAGCTGTTGGTAATTTTTTGAGTGCGCACTGTTTTTCGAAATATTGTGAGATTCACAAAATTAATTGTTCACCAAATCGCCAAATTGAGTATAGGGGTTTACTTCCCTTGGTAGTATATGTTATCGAACATATACTGTCAGGACCGTGCGAATTTTTTATTGTTGCACAGTGTAATTTAAATATTTATAAATTGTATATTATGCCATAACCTCCAAAAAAGTTTAAACTAATTAATTTTGGAACCTAATTCTTTGAAAAAAATTGATCATTTGCGATGGTAAATAATCGATTTTCGTCAAAAAATCAGGTCCAAAAAATATGTTGGTTAAGGATCGATATATTGAACATTCAGTCAAACTCAAACTAAAAAAATCCCAGATGTTATGGAGTGGCAAAAAAACAAATGACGCAATTATGTAGCATTACAACAGGCATATATCGGTATTTTATTTTGTTCAAGAAAACTGTGTTGCAAGAAAAAATTTGTGTCGTCGCTAGATATTTGTTTAGTGAACTGGTTTATGAAAATTCAAAACCATTTTGATAATTTTGAGTTGTGATTGCTTATGATTTAGTGTGCGATATGAACATTAATTATGTTCATATCGCATAACTAATTTATTTAACAATTTTGAATACATATATCTTGTAAATCAGAAATTGGGTGATTCCATTTTTGTATGGACTTTTAAATTCACTTTTATTATCATTAATTTTGTGAAAATTGTGAAGGGATTTTTTTCATTTAAAGAACATTTTTTTTGATTTACTTATCTTAATAACGAATTTTTATATTTAAAAAAAGGAGAACCATTATATAGAATCATTATTTATAATATCCTGAAAATTAGACAAATTTATTTAGAATTTCAAAAAGAACAGTAATTTTTTATCACGTTCTTTGTATTGAATTGCTTTAAGCTGTGGTATAATTTTCTAACAAACCATACACATGTATTTTCGGTTGTGCTAAGATTCGGAGAAGAAGAATTCCACATCTTGCTCACGGATTCACTGACTTACAGCGCTGGCAGTGTGAATTCTAGTGTGTTTTTATAGATATTGCATCTATTCAGGCTTTTAATTTCAATCCAGTTTCTTTTTATTATTTAATTTTTAAATTTTTTTAATTTAATTTTTAATGTATCCGTCTTTCCGATGGGGAGATATTGGTAAATCCTAACGAAACTTTGTCAGGGAGAATTATTTTTATTGAAATATATTTTATCCATATATAATGTAAAAAATAATTGCAAATATAAATAAAATTAAATATAACAAAAATTAAAAATTTTAAAAACACTCTCGATCAAGTACCCTTTCAAACAGGAAAATTAAATCAAAATCGGTAAATTCCATTTGGTCTGTACGTGGACTCGTACAGACACACTTATACACAGACACACTCTAAACTTATAACACCCCTTTTTTTAGTCGGGAGTTAAAAATATCACAGCCTTCCTTAACTTCTAATGTCACAGCTAGAATTATACCGAGTAAACATTATGGCGTTTTGTGGCATCGAAATAGTGTGTACTAGTGGCAACATTTGTCATTTCGGATATTTTTCGTTGTGTGGCATTGCGTTGCATATAAAAAACTTAATGTGAGCGGCGTTGCACATATTTTGAAAGTGACATCAGAAAATGACAACACAAGAAATGCCAGATGTGTACTCAGCACTACACTCCTGTTGGATGAGTCTTCGGTATGGGTTCAAATAAATTTTTGAATTGTGGAAACGTGCCTTCTAATATCCTATTGTACTATGCTCCTCCAAATTTTTCCATTTCAAATACCAAGGCGATTGGATATGTCACCCAATACCATATCCCGTATTTCTTGCTTTGTCTTTGTTGCAAAAATATTTCTTTCTTTCTTAATTGGTGGAAATAAAAGCTGATTCCATCTAGTCCATCGATATTAAAATTTTTTTCACCATGCATTTTATGTAAAGGATTCTTTAAGTTCTGCAGGCTTTTTAAATATACTTCTCATTGTATTGATGTGGTGGTGCATGACCTATTGAGCGAAACTCGGATTGGTTTCTAGTGGCTGTTCTAAAGCTGTTCATAACAGAAGGCAATATTGAAATGCCTCTCCAGCTGTCACACTCACGCTCATTTTCATTTTTATTGTTGTTGTTTGCGTTCATTCATCAAAAATAATTTTTTGCTCCCGCGCAAACCCTAAATAAGGGTATTATAAAATCAGTGATTGTTTCCAGATCAGGTTTAAAACATTCTGCGGGGATACTAAATTGCGATTAGTATTGGACTAAAAGACACATGGCCAAATTTAAAAATATTATACATATGCATCGTTACCTCAATATAGAAAAGCCCTCTACTCTAACTCATTAAACAGATTTTTGAAATTGACTTTTTTTGTATATTTCAATAGAAGAACATCTAATGTATCGAAAAATTCAAAAATCTCAATATCGTTACCTTAGTATAGAAAGGCCCCAACTCATTATTTTTATGAAATCGAGTTTTTGATATATTTCGATAGAAGAACATGAAATGTATCGAAAAATGCAAAAATATCGATTTCAAAAAGTAATGAGTTAGGGCCTTTGTATATTAAGGTAAGGAACGCTATGTATAGTTTTGTTGATTTTGTCCCTGTGTCTTTGAGTCCAATACTAATCGCACTTTAAGTTCTAGAGAAGTGTTTTTTATTTTTGACCTAGAGGGAAATTATGGCATTCGATATCGTATGCAATTTTTAAGTATTTCCATATACATATACTATATTGAAATATTTTAGAATTTAATTAGATATCGAATACCGTAATTTGTCTCCAGGTTCGTTATTACAGCGGCAATAATGATAGATCATTAAATGTGTGTATGTACATATTTACATATGTATCTACTAAATAAATATTATGAGTAGAAACTTTAATTGTTTTAAATTAAAAATATAAATATATGTAGCTATAGGGAACTATAATTTTTGTTGAAAACTTATTTAAAAAATAATTGTTGATTTTACAATTTTCTTTTTTTTTAATTAATAAATTCTTCAGTTTATAACATGCAGTAAGGCTGCATACGTATATATATGTTCAAACGCTGGTTAGTATGCATTTACTAAAAGCTTTGCTTGTTTTGTTGGCTTTTAAAAATTATACTCATAAGAAGAGATTAAAATTAAAGGTATAATGTCTGACACTTTAGTTATAATCCGCTGTTGGAACGAAAAAGGTGTGCTGAAGCAACCATTTTTAAATCGTTTTAAAATAAAAAAAATAATAAATTAATTCTTATACCGAATAAAGTATATTAATTATGGAAGTATTAACACGAAGCTTTAATCTATGTTTTGTGGTATTACTTTCAAGTATGTTGAACATATATTCGATCTATGGCCATGACCAACAAATAATTTCCATGGAAGTTGGCATAACGAATAATTTTAATGAAACGGTAATAAAATGATTTTTTATATCTAGCGCTAATGTTTATTTTTTTTAGTATACAGGACTTTACAGGGTTTATAATGCCTTAAAATATTTATCCTTATTAATATTATAAATGTGAAAGTGACTTTGTTTATTTGTTTGTTACGCTTTCACGTCCGAAAATTCTTTCACCAATGGAAGGCTATGTTACCAGCATTAAAAATAGTATATTGTTATCTGGTTCGGAACCGGTTTTTTATATTGGTACGGATTTTTCTTTTCCGAAAAACACATTTTTCGCTGGGTAATTTTCGTTTCAGATTGGATCGTTTTCAACAGACTTAAAACTTTTTAAACAGATCAACGCGAGCGGAGCTGTTGTTAAAAATAAAGAGATACATATGTACATAAGTATGTATTATTTTCGCCCTTTTTTAGGCGCAAGAGGGAGACAAATTTTCTGTTTCTCTTTTAAATTCAAAAAATTAAAAGTCAGATGGAATTAGTTTGCTTGTGAGGGGTAAAATAGTTAAAGAGTAGAGTACACGACTATCTTTAATAGACATTGTTCGAATTTCCACAAATATTTAATTCGATCGTCCGGGCGTCAATTGCCAAAGTTCAAAAAGAAATTCAACTTTTTATACATATGTATGTAAAAGTCGACTTTTACATAAGACTGCCAAACATTTCCTAAACTAAAAACAGATTAAATAAGTAGGAAATTACACCATAAACGGATTACAAGCTTTTGACTAATTTTTTGTATTAAAGTTTTATTTCAGAGACTAAAAGCTCAGTTACCCGACTGTAATGTGATGTAACTGAAACGGTAGGAAACATCTGACCGTTATTATTATGTGAAATATTCGCCATATTTTCGTAGAATATTTAAACTCATCTCTTTGAGAAAGACAAAAAACCATATTAAGAAGACTGAAGCCCAGTGTGCACACTTCTACCGATATTCGGTAGATTCTACCGAATATGTTTGTGAATTTAACAATCTACCAATTCTACCGAACAAGGCCTGAAATCTACCGAATATTGTTATTTATTAATTTAAGTCGATATATGTGTAAATTGCCTATTTTGCCACATAGCAGTGCGGCCGTAGAGCGGTCATTTAATGTCATGAAAATCATTAAAACAGAACAAAGAAATCGGTTAAAAACTGAAACTATAAGTAACCTAATATTCGCCAAAGAATTGTGCCTTGGGATGAATTATTTATTCCTACCAATGATTTAATAATTTTTGCATCAAAGTTTAAATTCATAAATGGATCTTACATATAATATTTGTAGTTACAAATGTTTGTCAAAATTTTTTTTTTTTTGTAATGCATGTATTTATTTATTGTATCTTCATATATGAACTAACAATAAGTATTCAAATCTTAAATCTATAAAAAAAAAATTATTAGGCCCGACCAGTGTCGGACATAAATTTAGTGGTAGTTATAAATAATACATTAGTAGTGATAATAAAAAAAAAAGGGAGGGGGGGGGGAAAGTATTTTCAAGTAGTCCCATCTGGAGTGTTAGGTGTGTCCCTCTTTTTTAAGCGGATGTGTCCAGTAAAGTTCAAAATATTACGAGAAAGCGGATTAGGATGTGATTCGAGTTTTGTTATATATTTGCCTGCGTATTTTGCAATTTCTTCAGTCACTAGCGGCATATTTAAATCACGATGTATAATAGAATTTAGGATGTACCATGGAGCCGATGTTATTAACCGTAAAATTTTGTTTTGCCTTCGTTTGATTCTCTCGACATTGGAAGCTGAAGCAGTGCCCCATAACTGAATTCCGTAGCGCCATATTGGCTTCAAAAGCGACTTGTATAATAAAAGTTTGCCGTCTAGGCTGAGTGTTGAGTTTCTGCCAATCAACCAATATATTTGAGTTAACTTAAGTTTCATCTGAGTTAACTTAGAGTCAATATGATGTTTCCATGTAAGTCTTCGATCAAGGTGTATACCAAGGTATTTCACTTGGAAATGTTGAGGAATATTTTGATTGTTGATTCGAATGGGGGAGCAAGTATCTCTTCTTAGGGTGAACGTTATATGGACACACTTTTGTTCATTGACTTTAATTCTCCATAAGTTCAACCATATTTCCAGCTGAGTGATATGTTTCTAGAGATTGCGGGATGCCTCATAAGGATTTTCGTGCACACTCATACAGGCTGTATCATCGGCAAAAGTAGAAATATGGATATTATTGCTCAGAGGCATATCACAAGTATATATTAAATACAAGACAGGACCCAGAATACTACCCTGGGGCACACCAGAAGATATAGATTCGGGCACACTCGTGAACTCTCCTTGCACAACAGTGAACTTCCTATCAGTAATATAACTTTCCAAAAGCTTTTGAATGTTTATTGGCAGATATGTCTTCAATTTTAAAACTAGGCCTTCGTGCCATACTTTATGAAACGCCTGAGAAACATCAATAAAGAGAGCAGAATAATACTTCTTTTCTTCTTGCTGACTTCTAAAGCCAAATTGATGATCCGGGATGCACCCATTATCAGTTAAAATTTTGGACAATTTAGTCATGAGCAGCTTTTCGAAAAGCTTTGAGATTGTAGATAGTAAGCTTATAGGCCTATATGACTCAGTCTTGGTAAGATCTTTGCCCGCCTTTGGAATCATTTTGATCTTGGCCAGTTTCCAGTTATGTGGAAAATACTGCATTCTTAAAATAGCATTAAAAGTAAATAGCAGGATTCTTATTGCAATATGAGGCAAGTTCATGAGCATTTCGTTACTAATGCCATCAATACCTGGAGCTTTCTTCGGGTTGAGTTCAGCAATTACTTTTTGTACTTCACGCATCTTAAACCTTAATGGACGAGGGGGTAGAGAAACTACACTCGGTAAATCAGCAGCACCCGTACATGAATTGGGAGTGAATACAGATTTTAAATGCTCAGAAAATAGGTTACCTTTCTCACTATCACTTCTTGCCCAGCCTGCGGTCGCAGTACGCAATGGTGATTTAAGATCAACGGGTCGTTTAAGATTTCTAGTAGCGCGCCATAAAGAGTAATTAGATGCGGACGTTACATCAAAACCTTCTAAATACTTTTCCAGTAGTGCAGTTTTTTCCGACGATAGCAGCTCTTTGAGTCGTTTAATACATTCTTTAAGTCTGATTGTATTTAGGGGTGATCTGTGTTGTTGCCATTTTCTTCTAGCTCTCCTTTTTTCACATACAAGACGTTCAATTTCCGTAGAATAAATTCTGTTAAAGCCGGTCTGCGGATAGGAGGTAGTGGCGTGTTCAGCAGCCTGTTTAATATTTTCGTTAAGATTGGCAATGTTAAATTCAATATCATCGCACGATCTAAGCTGAATGTTTTCTACGCAGTGACTACTAAGATATTTTTTGAATGCCAGCCAGTTGATTCCATTAATCATCTTCACATATGAGTTAGTTAAATCACTCCTTAGTGGGTTGAAAATTGTAACTATTGTTGGAGAGTGATCGGAGGACAGATCTAGAGAGGCCTCTACATGAATTAAGTCCCTATGAATATTTTTCGTGACGGCAAAATCTATAACATCTGGAATTTTTCTTACGTCAGTAGGCCAGTAAGTAGGCTCCCCACTCGAAATGACATCTAAGCCCATTTTTGAAATTGTATTGAACAAGACTCGACCTCTAGGTGTAACAAGACGCGATCCCCAGTACGTATGTTTTGCATTGTAGTCACCAGCTGCCACGAAACAAGATCCAAGCGATTTGTAGAACTTTTCATACTGATCTTCGGTAACTGAAAATCTGGGAGGTGAGTAAATTGATGATATCACGAAATTCGCACAAAAATTTTCTACGAAAATATTCGTTGCTTGCAAATATTCTTCACTAACGTTGTCAAGGACATAGTGCTTGAGTCTTGACTTAATCAGAATTGCTGATCCACCACATGCTCTCTCTCTCGGGTCCTTTGTATCATATAAAGTGTAACCATTTATTTTAAATGAGCTTCTTGAGGTCAAATGAGTCTCAGAAACCAACATTATATCAATATTTTTTTCCATGAGGAAGTGCTCAAGTTCATTTTTATGTTGGCGAATGCCGTTTGCGTTCCAGAAACATATTTTTAACGTGTTCATGGTTTATTAACTAATGCTTGAAGCAGTGTATTCTGCATTCGCAGCATTTCTTGCATCATACTTGTCATATTTGTAGTAAAGTTGTTTATAGTTAGCACCATATTCTCAATAGTAGCTTCAAGGCGACTAAAGTTAAAGCTTGAGTTTGAATTCGTTGAATTATTTGGCGGTGGAACATTTTGGGTGGGAATTGAACTAGTCTTAGCAGCATCAGCATACGATACACGTGAATTAACTGGTTGGCTGATTTGAGCAAAAGTGTCGGAGCTGGAGCTGGAGTTAACTTGGGTTTTCGACCCATAGCCTGTTTAACGACAGAATATACAGGGCACTCTCTATAGTTAGCTGTGTGATTACCTCCACAATTACTACATTTTTTCTGCTTGATCTTTTGGCTTAGTGCAGCTAGCAGTACCATGCAATTCACCGCAGATAACACACACTGTAGGTAACTTGCAGTAAGTTTTCGTATGGCCATATTCTTGGCAATTATGGCACTGTACGGGACCTGAACGCTTACGTGGCTCTTCAACTGTGATTTTTCGATGTAAGAGATACTTTACGTTATAAACTGGATGGGCTTCATTGTTTTTCAATTGTATGTCATTCGGCTCCAGTTCAACCCGAAATAGGGGTTGGGGGACCTTTTCTCTATTAAATATGTTGGTAACATTTTTTACCTTGAATCCTTGGTCACACTTGCACTTGTCACATTTTACTTCTTCGGGTTCAACATATGAATCTATGCCCTTTAATACTATCTGTAGGCCTTTAGCACTCTTAAGTTGGTATGTGTAAAAATTTGTTTTATTTTTTTCGAATTCACTAACAATTTTTCGGAAATCTTTTTCATTATATATATATTTGGATTTTAGTTTCATCAATATTAACTCGTTTAATTGGAATGATGTGAAAAGTATTTTCACCAATGGTCGACAGTAGTTTTTTTTATAAGCGCGTTAGAATTTTTTTCTCTCAGATAAATAGGTGGTGGCTTAAAAGACTTTTGCGATGATGTAGAGGGCTTGTCGTCGGTGTCTTGCAATAATGAAAAACGATTTTGACGATTGGTAGATGATGCGCTGTTATCCCTAGACATCTTTGGAGCAGATGAAATGTTTGAAGAATTTGGGCTTCGCCCACGCTTTACCACTGTTATATATCTGTCCATTCCCACTTGTACCTTGGGTTTGGAGCTACTGTTATCTGTAGTGATAACTTGGTTTAGTGATGAAGGCTAGCCCGATGCGGATGATATCGCAGACTTAAATGAGGAAGTACTAGGCAATGGTAATGTTAACGATTCACTAGTTGGTATTGGACAAAGCGAAGTTGATCGCTGACGAAAAATTGGCTTTGCCGTTAAAAAAAGATTTTCATCAGATTTATTATTTATATTTTTTTCATTAAGAGTTTCAGAACTCACAGTAAAATAAGCATTTCTGCCGTTAGAACTCACTTCAAAATTTTTTTCCTTTGAGGTACTCATACAGAGTATTATTCCTCAAGGGAACTTTGTTTGTGTTTACGGTTTTTTTTTGTTTTTGCTATTTCTTGCTATGTAAAAAATATTAGTAAAGCCAATAAGCTTATTTATCAAGGTGAATATGTATTACGAATATTTTTTGTATGATTTTTGATTTTGTTGTTTTTTATATTTGTTTCGTATTTATGTATGTAAAAAAATCCGCTTTAATGTCTCTTCACTATGAAGGTTCAACGAGAACTCTAAAAATAAATAAAATAAAAGTTATTTTAGTAGCTTTATAAAACCTACATATGTCCAAAAACTGAATTCCTGTTATTTATGTATATTATTTTATATATTCATAGCATATCTATATAAAGGGTAATGGCAAATAACTGGGGATGACACTTCTTTTATTGGAAATGCTTCATTTTTTATGGCAGTATAATTTCCAATCACATGTGAAGTTTTAAATGCGTTTTTGGAACCTGTTTAGTTTGATACTCCTTGCACTTACCCTTTATATATAAGCACATATATGTATTTTGTTATTTTTTATGTTTCTTTGAATTGTTATTTTTTATGTTTCTCTGAATAAAAAAATTTTCTGCCGAATTTCATTCAAATCTACCTATTTTTTTTTTGGCGATTCTACCGAATTTAACAAAAATTAAGTGTGAACACTGCTTAGAGCATTTAAATTTGCCAAAAAAAAATTTCTCGTAAGAGTGTACATATCATGAGATTCTGGTTTTCTGTTTTCTAGTTTGACCTCTTCAAATTTCATTAATATATTTAATTTTTTTTAACTAATCATAAAATTAAAAAAAAAAAATATTTTAAGGACTGCCAGACTTGGTACTTTCATTTTGAAAACATGTTTTTAATTTATTCATATTATTTAACAAGGTCCAAATTAATCATCGTCATTTTAAGATGAAGAAATTATAGAAAAATTTATTTATTTGAATTTTTTTCTAAATTTTATAACAAGTAAAAAAATTGAATACCAAGAAGCAAACTAAGAAGAATAAATTCTATTATTCAAGCAATTGTGAAATTCCTTTGCAATAAATCCAGCTGTACTCGGAATAACTTTCCATGCTTGAGAAGAGTGCAAATGTAGAGAATGACATTTGCTTTTGATCAAAATTGATGCAGAGGATACATTTAGTATATTTTCTTAGAAATTTATACAATTGATAAAGTTTTTCAGAAGTGACATTATAGATCAGAATATCTAGCATTGCCTATAGTTCTACAGAATTGCTGTAAACTTTAGAGTGCAACAAGATAACCCAGCTAAAAAAATTATATATGGTCCATACATTTTTAATATATGAATGTATATAACTATATATGAATATGTATGAATTCATGTATGGAAATGAATGGGATTATACATGGCAAAACTATTATATATGAACTAATATATGGACTAATATATGAAACTTATTGTTATATATGATCTCATATATGGAAATTTAATTATGAAGCTCTTCATATGTGGATCCATATATAGATATAAGATTTAATATATGGAGCCATATAAGAATGTATGCATACATGATATCTCACATCGTTTTTGCAATCAAAAAAGCTTGGTATTTTATCACTGGTGAATTGGAAATCCATTAGAAAATACAAATGGTATGCAAAGTTTATATGCGTACTCTCAACGTTTAAAACAGAAAATCTTTTGTTACAAAAAAAACCATTCTTGTATGATTTTATACATTGTGGCCCCATTTAATATATCAAATAATCAAAAGGATAATTCAGTCATTAATTTTATAGAAAATAACAAAATTCTCTAGATAAGAAACAAAGTTCATATTACTGCAAAAAATTATATTGAAAACTATTGTTAGACGGATTATTTTTTCTTTTATAATTAATTGCATTAGTTTTTAATCTGATTTTTTAAATTAAATTTTATGTACGAATATGAGTTTTGTGTTTTTTAAATAATTGATTCACCTTTTGACTTAAAATGATGAATGAAATGACTTTTAGTTCGTTTTGGCTTATTTGTCCAAACAAATGTTTCATTAAATACAACCTCTCTCTTCAAAGTCTAAAAAAAATGTAATTTTAGTAATTTAATTTATTGCACAGTAGTGCTCTTTTGTGAATCAAGAGTGTATGAATATGAACTTTGCATACTGTAGAGGGAATATTCACACATACATGTATGAAAATGTATGAATATATATAATCATATATGCCCATATACCGTCATTTTTCGGATCCGAACCATATATGGGATATTATATATGCTCCATACATATTTTTTTAGCTGGGTAATTCAAAATCGTTGCATACTTTGTTCTATGCAGCTTTCACAGAAAAAACTAAATTTCATTTTCAGTAACCAAATTCGTTGAATCAGTAAATATTTTATTTGAATGCGGTCCTACAAATAATTTTGTAAATTGTGATAAAAATTTTGTAAAAATTTAAATAAATCATAGTTCGGCTGAGAGAAAATGTTACTTCAGTGTGTTGGTGTTTATCTTGCTTGTTGATAGGAACAACGTGCTGTTGTGCGGTTGTTGTTGCTTATTTTGATTGATCGTGTTGTATACATGTAAATGCCGAAAAGTAGCCGACAAACGTCGTGGCCAGTTTCTTCTCTACACAGTTTTTTCGTACAAATTAATTTAGTGGAACAGTACAGAATATTTACTGAAACTAATTGCCAGTTCATACAAGCCATGTGAAAATTCTCGTCTGGCTATTTATATTGAAAACAAAAACAAAGCACTCAAAATTTGTTTTTGTTTTCATTATAAATAGACAGCCGAGAATTTTTACATGGCTTCTATAAACTGGCAGTAAGTTTTATTTCAAACAAATATTTGTTTAAAAATTTTTTGGGAATAATTTTTTCTGTGTTTGATTTTCAATTGGAGCTAGAGTTTTTCTTTTTCCGCACTTTTTTTGTTTCCGGAAAATTAGGATTGGTTTTTAAATTTCCCGGAACATAGAGAATCCCCGTTTGAAACAACTAATTAGATTTTTTAACTTTAACGCGTACATATTATTTGAGATCGAACTTACAAAACTAAAAAATCAACAAATTATTAGCAAAAACGAATAAAAAGCAAATAAAATATGAGAAGGCACATTCATTTACGTACTATTTTGTCAAACGAAAAACTTAAGAGATTTCAGTTTGATTATTATTTGACAGTGTAAAAACGATTACTGATTACGATGACTGATTCATCAGTCATCAGTCGACTTTTCCATGCATGCAAATGTTTAAGTATCTCTTATTTTATATGCAAGTCCATTCATCTATAATTAGAGAAAATTTGCAATTGTTTTTTAACTGGGACTCGATATTTCGTTTGATTTAATTTTTTACATTATAAAAGCTTTTGCACATCGGGCTCAGTTTTTGGTAGATGAAAGTCTTTAAATAAGAGAGAAAGTTTTTGTTATAGATCCTATGGAAAGCCATCAACAGTTGCTAGTTTAGAAAACTTCTTTTTCTGTTATAAAAGTATTGTAAAATTGTAGTTTGAGGTTTCCGTACTTCTTTGGGAGGGTTTTCATTGTGTTCAACACCTTTTAATTGCTTATTATGTGTTCCCTTTAAATGTCGAATTAGACCAATTCAGCTCCTTCCTTTTCAAGTAATTGTTTTGGAACACAACGAGCAAACTACAGGATATATTGTTTTCTTTTTAAAATAGTCCCACAATTAAGATTAGTTATCTTCCATACAAATTATATAAATAATACAGTGAACTTTTTTACGCCCAACAATTCTCGGTAAGTTCGCTCGATATATTCCCGGGATTACGGGATTGCAAATTTTGCGGAATTCCCGGGATTTCCCGTTGAAAACACTAATTGGAACGTATAAAATAGAGATTATTGATAACGCATTATTTTTACTAAATTAATATGAAGTTCCAAGAAATTTTAAAAGAATAATCCTCATAATGTTTTTAAATATAAAAAAACAAATCCCCACCCAAAATTTTTCCTCCTCGAGAAATTTGAAAAATCTCCAAAGTTGGAGATAAATCCCTGGAGCCTTGGGTATGTCGAATAGTGGCTTCGCTGAAAAAGGAGTTTTTCGGTCTGACATCAGGCTTTCCTTCGTTCAAGGCTAAACAAAAGGTAGAAAATTAGCGAAGCTATTATGAATTCGACACACCGAAGTGACCTAATCCTTAAACCCTAGCGGAGGCTGTCAAGGCAGAAAAAAAATCGTTACTCAACGAAAATGATATTCCACATACATACATATGTACATAGATATCGCTGATTTACTTCAATAGTGTCACAATTTTAAAAACTGAATTGGGCAGGAAACGTGTTTAAAGTTCTTAATTTATATACAACTCAATGGAGGAATGCAAAAAAATTATTATCTCAGGATAATGCATTGTTAACTTATACGAGTAAAACGCAATTATTGAGTTATGACACTATTGAAATAAATAAAATAAATAATATCCATGGCCGTTAGTGTGCCACCCGGGTAAAATTAAAAACTTTATAACTTTTTGAGTGAAAAAATATGTGTATGTTGTAAGCTTTTACCCAAACTTAATTAACTGTAATGTTTGTTAATATTTAATTAAATTGTATTCGTACAAAAATGAATTTGATTTGATTGTTTATCATGCAATTCACAAATGCACATTTTCAATAGAAAAAAATTGATAAGCACAAAAATTTGTAAATAAAATTAACTTTTTTTGATTGTGTTATTGATTTTATTTAAGTCTATATATAATTAAAATCAAACACATTAGACGTTTCATCAAGAGCCTTTCGTGAATAGCAGTATAAGAAAATTTTTGTTGATTTTTGTAATTATGTATTGCGAGATTGCTAAAAGTTTTTGAAAACACACCGATTTTGATTTTTTAATTAAAAAAAAATTTTGTATAAAATTTAAAATTTTTCACTCTTAAAGAAGCTTTTATTATAGCTAAGATTTTTTCAGTTTTCTATTTTTTTTTATACCAAGTGAATTGTTTTATGAACCAAAATAAAAATAATTAAATTTAACTGCAAATGAAATTTAATTGTGTATAAATACTAATTAAAACTTGGCTTTTGCGGTCAATGAAGAGAGCGCTAGAAAAATATATTTTACTAAAGATAAGTATTGTGATTGATTTATTAGAAAATTAAGATTTCGGAGTATAAACACTGTATGTGTTCTTCGTCATGATTTTCTCAATCGATTGTTAAATGTCTAATAATTTTCAATTTTCAAAACTTAGATTAACGTACACATTTTGTTGTAATATTTTTGTTTAGCAAAAACAAATTATTTATAAAATGTTTTTTTAGAGATTTTTTTTGAAATTGTCTTTTCAAATACAAATGCATATATCTAGGCGCATACATATGTATACATATCTGGGCCAGTACCCAGTCCAAGTTCCGGCCGAATATTTCTCATTAATCGTTTTCATTTTTCAATTTGGCGATTTTTTTAAATTTTGGCGGTTTTTTCATTTTGGCGATTTTTTTTCATTTAGGCGATTTAGTTTAGTCTTGGCGCCTTTTTCGCGTTTTGGCAATTTTTTTCGGTTTTTATAGTTTTTTCAATTTGGTGATTTTTTTTTCATGTTGGCGATTTTTTTCAATTTGAGGATTTTTTTCATTTGGGCAATTTTTTTTTAGTTTTGGCGCCTTCTTTTGGAGTTTTTTTTCATTTTGGCAATTTTTTCATTTGGACGATTTTTTCGGTTTTGCCGATTTATTTGAGTGTTAGAATTTTTTTTTTAATTTGGAGCATTTTTTCGTTTTAGAGACTTTTTTTTTGGTTTTTGGCAATTTTTTTTTTGGTTTGGCGATTTTATAATTTTCGCATTTTTTAGTTTTACCGTTTTTGTAAATTTCAAGAGTTTGCCTCTTACGGTTTCCAAGATATAGCAAGTTGTCAAAATTACATAGTCGAAATTGCATTAACTGATGGACCACCCTTTAATTTAAATTTTTTAAATTTTTAGTGTTAATTGTTGTAGTCTATATAAAAATATACTAATACTGAAGTATATTTATTTGACATAATGACTTTATTTAATTTCAAAAATTGGCTTGTTTTTATGGTTAAGCAATTGTCTATATGCATTTCGTTCCCGCTTGTGGAACTCGTCAGTAGACTTCAACCCAAAAAAAAAAAAATATATATATATACTAATTTTAAAAAATTCAAGTTTCAATATACATACATATGTACATACAATTGTATGTATTTTACATTGGATTTTAACATATTTCGTTGCTCGTTTTGGAACGCCCTTTAATTTTTAACTCTCATGTATTTGTTGTTGTAGCGGCCAAGGTTCTACATACTCGGTCCATAGCTCTTACGGTTCCTGAGAAAATAGTATGTGATGGACAGACGGACAGACGTACAGCGTAGCGAAAACAATAGGGTTCCTTTTCACCTTTGGTGTACGGAATCCTAAAAAGCAAATGCTTACATATGTACTCTTATGTATTTATTTATGTATGCAAGTATGAATGTGAGTCTGAATGTATCGTACATTTCACATGCATACATTAGTCCAATTAACAATCTTGTGCAAATGGTCTTGCATCGTTGCATGTGCAAAATGGTTAGTATATTGATACTCACCACTTAACAATTCTTAGTAGTGAGTATCAATATACTATTTTTTTACTTGAATGTATCAATTATGTACATATTAATAATCCTTTTTTACTATATTTTCTACAAAAAGTAAAGCAAATCGAACTCTTAATTGCTACGGTTTTATTCCATTTCCAGATGTCGTTTAAAGTTGAACCTCTTCCAGGCTCTTATGCCGATTTAGGTGAAGGCCCTCATTGGGATGTTGACACACAAAACTTATACTATGTTGATATCAATGCTGGCAAACTTTTGCGTTATAGCTTCAATGAAAATAAAGTATACAAAGCCAAAATCGAAGGTGAAGACTTAGCTGGTTTTGTAGTACCTGTTGCAGGTACTACAGATCAATTTGCTGTTGGTTCTGGTCGCCGTGTTATTATTGTTCAATGGAATGGGACTTCTGCCACAGCTAAAGTATTGAAGACTCTCTTCGAAGTACAAAGTGGCGATGCACGTTTTGATGGCAATCGTTTTAACGATGGCAAATGCGATCCCCGCGGTCGTTTGTTTGCCGGAACTATGCGTTTTGTTGGCAATGAATTTGAACATCGTTATGGAGAACTGTATAAATACGAAAAAGGAGGCAAAGTTGAGGTTATCAAATCAGATGTGGGTATTTCCAATGGTTTAGCTTGGAATGAAAAGACGAAGAAATTTTATTACATCGACACAACTGATTATGAGGTTAAAGAATATGATTATGATTTCGAAACTGGCAAAGCCTGTAAGCAATGAATCGAATGATTTTTAACTTAATATTACTAATATATATATGTATGTATGAATTGATTTTCTAGCTAACCCGAAGGTCGTGTTTAACTTACGCAAAAACAGTACCAAAGATCACTTGCTGCCAGATGGCATGACTATTGATACAGATGGCAACATTTACGTAGCCACTTTCAATGGCCACACAATTTACAAAGTGAATCCCACGTTAGTTTATGCGCATATTTATTTAATCATAATTTTTCATTCAAGTATGTATGTACATTATTATTCGTTAGGACCGGTCAAGTATTGTTGGAAATCAAATTCCCTTGTAAACAAATTACTTCAGCAGCATTTGGTGGTCCCAATTTAGACATTTTATTCGTTACCACCTCTTCGCGTTTCGGTGAACCTGATCCCGCTGGCACTACCTACAAGGTAACAGGCTTGGGAGCTAAAGGCTACCCTATGACTAAGATAATACTTTAAAGATTCATTAAAATAAAAATATGGATGTATGAAATTTTTATTATATTTTATATTTAAATTTTGTTGCTACTTTAATCAAAAATGTCCGATGTATTGAATAATGTAAATGTAAACATTTGAATAAATATCAACTATTGAAAAATGTAAATTTGTGCAATAAATGTGTTTTTTAAAGAAATATGCGAGCAGCGTTTGGTACACGAGTTCAATGAACTTAAATAAAAAAGCGATTGAGTCGGTCAGACAAATAAGAATGCATCAAAAGAATCTAGTAGATTTCGAAATTCCAATGTGAATTTTGGAACGCAAGCATGTACACAAAAAAAATTTATCAAAATACATCCAACAAAACAAATTGTTAATATATAATTAAAAAATTAACAATCATCGTTGTTGATATTACAAATTGAAATTTTTCTAGTCAATTAAATTGCTCAACAAAATTATTTCTTAAATCATCATAAAGGAATGTGCACATGTAGAAGAAACATAAGAAATCATGTTTTGTGTGTATTCATTATTTACGTATCTTAAATTTATTATTTCTGTCATGTGATGGAAAACATCACCAAATTATTCAACTGATCCGAAATACATAGCAAAATCCATAAAAAATATTAAAATAAATACAATTATACGAAAATGTTTTAATGATGTATGTACATACATACAATCAAAACGAATCAAAAAAAGCTGGATATTCAAATACTCATTTTATTCGAATAAAACAAATTGTGATAATTTTTCATATTTCTTTACTTTTGCTTCATAGAAATCATGATACAATTATAACAGGTACATGCACAAGCCCAGCCTGTTAATGTATACAATGCAAATAGTTGTCAAACTTTGTTTACAAGCTGCAAAAATGTTAGTGTATGTGTGTGAATAAAATGATTACAGTGTTGCCAATGAATTTACACATGGCTGTGTCTCCAATTACACATTGAAAAAAATTACACTGCACATCTTTTGTGTAAGTTAAAATTAAAACAAAAAAATAAATAAAAATCAAACCCAAAGTAGAATTACACACAGATTATCCAAGAATTTAAATACATTGCTTACACATGTGAGTAGAAATTACACACTTTCTAACTACATACAGATTGGCAACACTGAATAACTATAATCATGCAGGAATGCCGCGTCTGCAATTGTACTTTAGTTACCCTGTAATTGTTATTTTTATAAACAAAAGACATTTGTTTCTGACAATTTTCCATTTGCTTATACCAACAAAATACATGTGTTTTTTTGGTGTTGTATTTTTGTTGTAGTCGTGCATGTACCTAGTATAATTATATCATGATAGAAATGTTTATCTTTATGCTTTACTTCAAGATAATAAAAATTTATTTAATAAATTGAAAAATTATTTGAATACCCGAATGAAATTGTATTCTATTTTTAACCCCCGAATAAAAAAGGGGTGTTATAAGTTTGTCAGTTCTCGTTGAACCTTCATAGTGAAGAGACATTAAAGCGGATTTTTTTTACATACATACATACGAAACAAATATAAAAAACAACAAAATCAAAAATCATACAAAAAATATTCGAAATACATATTCACCTTGATAAATAAGCTTATTGGCTTTACTAATATTTTTTACATAGCAAGAAATAGCAAAAACAAAAAAAAACCGTAAACACAAACAAAGTTCCCTTGAGGAATAATACTCTGTATGAGTACCTCAAAGGAAAAAAATTTTGAAGTGAGTTCTAACGGCATAAATGCTTATTTTACTGTGAGTTCTGAAACACTTAATGAAAAAAATATAAATAATAAATCTGATGAAAATCTTTTTTTAACGGCAAAGCCAATTTTTCGTCAGCGATCAACTTCGCTGGTTTCTGAGACTCATTTGACCTCAAGAAGCTTATTTAAAATGAATGGTTACACTTTATATGATACAAAGGACCCGAGAGGGAGAGCATGTGGTGGATCAGCAATTCTGATTAAGTCAAGACTCAAGCACTATGTCCTTGACAACGTTAGCGAAGAATATTTGCAAGCAACGAATATTTTCGTAGAAAATTTTTGTGCGAATTTCGTGATATCATCAATTTACTCACCTCCCAGATTTTCAGTTACCGAAGATCAGTATGAGAAGTTCTACAAATCGCTTGGATCTTGTTTCGTGGCAGCTGGTGACTACAATGCAAAACATATGCCTGGGGATCGCGTCTTGTTACACCTAGAGGTCGAGCCTTGTTCAATACAATTTCAAAAATGGGCTTAGATGTCATTTCGAGTGGGGAGCCTACTTACTGGCCTACTGACGTAAGAAAAATTCCAGATGTTATAGATTTTGCCGTCACGAAAAATATTCATAGGGACTTAATTCATGTAGAGGCCTCTCTAGATCTGTCCTCCGATCACTCTCCAACAATAGTTACAATTTTCAACCCACTAAGGAGTGATTTAACTAACTCATATGTGAAGATGATTAATGGAATCAACTGGCTGGCATTCAAAAAATATCTTAGTAGTCACTGCGTAGAAAACATTCAGCTTAGATCGTGCGATGATATTGAATTTAACATTGCCAATCTTAACGAAAATATTAAACAGGCTGCTGAACACGCCACTACCTCCTATCCGCAGACCGGCTTTAACAGAATTTATTCTACGGAAATTGAACGTCTTGTATGTGAAAAAAGGAGAGCTAGAAGAAAATGGCAACAACACAGATCACCCCTAAATACAATCAGACTTAAAGAATGTATTAAACGACTCAAAGAGCTGCTATCGTCGGAAAAAACTGCACTACTGGAAAAGTATTTAGAAGGTTTTGATGTAACGTCCGCATCTAATTACTCTTTATGGCGCGCTACTAGAAATCTTAAACGACCCGTTGATCTTAAATCACCATTGCGTACTGCGACCGCAGGCTGGGCAAGAAGTGATAGTGAGAAAGGTAACCTATTTTCTGAGCATTTAAAATCTGTATTCACTCCCAATTCATGTACGGGTGCTGCTGATTTACCGAGTGTAGTTTCTCTACCCCCTCGTCCATTAAGGTTTAAGATGCGTGAAGTACAAAAAGTAATTGCTGAACTCAACCCGAAGAAAGCTCCAGGTATTGATGGCATTAGTAACAAAATGCTCATGGACTTGCCTCATATTGCAATAAGAATCCTGCTATTTACTTTTAATGCTATTTTAAGAATGCAGTATTTTCCACATAACTGGAAACTGGCCAAGATCAAAATGATTCCAAAGGCGGGCAAAGATCTTACCAAGACTGAGTCATATAGGCCTATAAGCTTACTATCTACAATCTCAAAGCTTTTCGAAAAGCTGCTCATGACTAAATTGTCCAAAATTTTAACTGATAATGGGTGCATCCCGGACCATCAATTTGGCTTTAGAAGTCAGCAAGAAGAAAAGAAGTATTGTTCTGCTCTCTTTATTGATGTTTCTCAGGCGTTTCATAAAGTATGGCACGAAGGCCTAGTTTTAAAATTGAAGACATATCTGCCAATAAACATTCAAAAGCTTTTGGAAAGTTATATTACTGATAGGAAGTTCACTGTTGTGGAAGGAGAGTTCACGAGTGTGCCCGAATCTATATCTTCTGGTGTGCCCCAGGGTAGTATTCTGGGTCCTGTCTTGTATTTAATATATACTTGTGATATGCCTGTGAGCAATAATATCCATATTTCTACTTTTGCCGATGATACAGCCTGTATGAGTGTGCACGAAAACCCTTATGAGGCATCCCGCAATCTCCAGGAACATATCACTCAGCTGGAAATATGGTTGAACTTATGGAGAATTAAAGTCAATGAACAAAAGTGTGTCCATATAACGTTCACCCTAAGAAGAGATACTTGCTCCCCCATTCGAATCAACAATCAAAATATTCCTCAACATTTCCAAGTGAAATACCTTGGTATACACCTTGATCGAAGACTTACATGGAAACATCATATTGACTCTAAGTTAACTCAGATGAAACTTAAGTTAACTCAAATATATTGGTTGATTGGCAGAAACTCAACACTCAGCCTAGACGGCAAACTTTTATTATACAAGTCGCTTTTGAAGCCAATATGGCGCTACGGAATTCAGTTATGGGGCACTGCTTCAGCTTCCAATGTCGAGAGAATCCAACGAAGGCAAAACAAAATTTTACGGTTAATAACATCGGCTCCATGGTACATCCAAAATTCTATTATACATCGTGATTTAAATATGCCGCTAGTGACTGAAGAAATTGCAAAATACGCAGGCAAATATATAACAAAACTCGAATCACATCCTAATCCGCTTTCTCGTAATATTTTGAACTTTACTGGACACATCCGCTTAAAAAAGAGGGACACACGGGCTCTTATACCTAACACTCCAGATGGGACTACTTGAAAATACTTCCCCCCCCCCCCCCTTTCTTTGATTATCACTTCTAATGTATTATTTATAACTACCACTAAGCTTATGTCCGACACTGGTCGGGCCTAATAATTTTTTTTTTATAGATTTAAGATTTGAATACTTATTGTTAGTTCATATATGAAGATACAATAAATAAATACATGCATTACAAAAAAAAATTAAGTTTGTAGTGTGTGTCTGTGTATCTGTGTATCTGTGTGTCTGTCCGTGTCCACGTACAGGCCAAACGGCTGGACCGATTTTCATTTAGTTTTTTCTGTTTGAAAGATGACTTGATCGAGAGGGTTCTTAGCTATGTTCGAAGAAAATCGGTCCGGCCGTTTAGAAGATATAACATCTTTTCTGAAAAAAGTCGGGGGTTTTTAAAATTTTTAATTTTTGTTATGTACATCATAAGCTGTGAAGTGGTTGTTGAACATGGTGATGTTACCAGTATTTATTATTAAATCACAAAATAATTAAAGTTGTCTTTTGCATATGATTTCTTAACAAAACTATTTTAGCCTTAAAGTGCTTGTCAACTAATATGAACTTTAAAGCCAAAGTAAAATATTTTTTTTTGCATAATGAGGTAACTCTTTAGCTGATAGGTGGTAATTACGTTAATCTATTAATCTAGAGGAAGCCGATTCGACTCCGCCCAAAAGACATTTAGTACTATTCGCAGATAAGCAAAAACTCGTCTCGACGGTTAATATAACAATTATGATAATTAAAATTTCGCCGGAAATTCAACAATTCACATTGCTAATATAACTATAACTTTAATTGAAATAGCTGTGAAAAGTAAAAAAAATATTTTCAACTAACTACTTGTTGACATGTTCGTTGTAGGTTCTAAATCAATTAATTACACAGGTCAATAGCAAAAAATTGCTTGAATAATGGTACAATTTTTAAATTCTGTGGATTTTTTTTTTAAATTTTGTGAGGGAAATTCTCAATAATTTGAGACATGTCTCCACTTATGTTCTAATAACACAAGAAAATTAGTCCAATATTTTTACCTTTAATCCTTTTATAAATTGCATTTCAATCGGCTCAGAAGTTTCGGAGTTACAATAAAAAATTATAGCCAAAAAATATTTTTACGTGAAAATAGCAAGTTTTTTTTTTTAAAGAAAAGCATGAAAAATCGAAAATTTCGAATATTTTTCAGATTTATTGCTTTATCGCAAGGCCACATGCAATAAAAACAAAACGAGATATCGTTTATAAATATTAATTGAGTCTTTTCGAATTTATTCACAATTAAGCGAATTCACTAATTTTCACAAAATTTTAGTTTTTTGTTTCATATACATACATACAATTGAGTAGTTATTGTTCTTCTTTCGACTGATTGAATTTTGAAAACATTTTCCCCATTCTACGTACAAATTTTCACATCGAAAATGTATTACATAATAACATGGTGCATTTTTTTTGGCAAAACCGTACCTAGAATACTGATTCTATTCTTCGGAAACACATTTGAATTGGGTGAGCTTAAATGTATTCAAAAGTAAAAGATGTATAATTTATTATTTCAATTTATTATAAGAAATAAAATAAAATAAATGAATGAGTAATTATTTTATTTATGTGGATAACTTTTTTTTATTAGAAACTACAAATATCGTCCATTTTTAATGCAAAAAAAATTTAAGAAAAAATTTCTCATGCAAAAAATTAAATGGACTATACATATATCGTCTATTAATAATTTATTGTACTATACATCGTCCATTTTTCATACAAAATATATGTTTCATGCAAAAAAAAAAAATTATCGTCTATTTTTCATGCAAAATGTTAAATGACTATACATCATCCATTTCTCATACGAACAAATTTTTTTATAAAAAAATTTAATGGTCTATATATACGTCGTCCAATTTAAATTTTTTTTTTTTAAATTTAATGGACTAATAGGTCTTCCATTTATTATGCAAAAAATTAAATGGACTGTACAGCGTCTATTTTTCATGCAAAAAAAAAAAAAAAAAAATTATGAAAAAATTTCATGAACTAAATACATACATCGTATATTTTTCACGCAAAACATAAAATGGGCTACACATAGTCCATTTTTGTGTGAAAAATTAAATGGACTATACATCGTCCATTTTTAACGCAAAAAATTTTTTCACGACAAAAATTAAATGGACTTTGGCATCGTCCATTTTTCACTCAAAAATTTTTTATGAAAAAAATTTATTGGACTTTAAATAGCCCATTTTTCATGCAAAATTTTTTTTATACAAATAATCTAATGGGCTTTATATATAAATCGTTTTTTTTTCATGCAAAAAACTAAATGGACTATACATGGTCCATTTTTCATAAAAAAAATTTTTATGAAAAAAGTGAATGGACTATACGTCGTAAATTTCTTATGCAAAATATTAAATGGACTATACAACTTATATTTTTCATGCAAAAAAAATTTATAATAAAATTAAATGAACTATAATCGCATATTTTTCATGGAAAAAAATTAAATGGATTATACATCGTCCATTTCTTATGCAAAAATATTAATGGACTGTACATCGCCTATTTTGCATAAATAATTAAATGAACTATACATTGTCCATTTTCCATAAAAAAAAATTTATGAAAAAATTTTCTATTTTTCATGGAAAAAATTAAATGGACTATTATACATTGTCCTGTTTTAAAGTATAATTTTTTTGAAAATAATTTAATGGACTTTATACACATACATACTTACATCGTCCATTTTTCATGGAAAAAATTTTTTATGAAAACAATTTAATTGACCATAAATCATCAATTATTCATAAAAAAAAATTGTGAAAAAAATTTAATGGTCTTTATATAAATCGTCCATTTTTCATGCAAAAAATCCAATGGGGTTACATAGTCCATTTTTTATGCGTCCATTTGTCACGCAAAAAATTAAATGGACTATATATTACAGACCTGCGTAAACAGTCGTTAATGTAAATACGTCTTGTTTTTTAAATGTATTGTTGTAGCATGTACTATACTAAACCAATAACAAATGATGATTCAAATCATAAATATAGAAACAAATGAAGTTCGAAAAAATAATAATTAAATTAACTAAATTAACAGTCATTGGCTTGTGGCAAAAATTAAATAAATATACTTAATAGTGACAAACCAAAAAAGTTTATCTTAAGTAGAACAAAAAATAAGCAAATTAACTAACATGTGTATAATTAGTGAAGAAAAAACGACAATGGTAAGACTGTTGAAAATTTAGAGATGGTAAGGTGAGCTTTCATTACAAAACATCTTTCAGCAATTTGAAATACGATGAATCAAAACAATTCACATATTCCATTTGCAAAAAAGTTTCGTATATAAAGCATTATGTATATACATAAGTGTTAGCAAGTGATGTCGCGAAGATTTTTTCTTCATAACATAGTGTCCACACCTGATGATTTTATATCATACCTCGTAATATGACGCCTGCAGAAGAACTATAATTTTTTCATTAATA
Source organism: Tachina grossa (assembly GCA_949987645.1). Taxonomy (NCBI): domain Eukaryota; kingdom Metazoa; phylum Arthropoda; class Insecta; order Diptera; family Tachinidae; genus Tachina; species Tachina grossa. The sequence continues at coordinate 108,769,286 of OX465277.1, read as the reverse complement.
TCAACACAAAGAGGTAAACGTTGATGATTTTATATTATGATGAATCAAAGAAATATTTGAAAAATACTTTCCAAAAATAAATAATTTGCGTGTTGTTTAGTTTTTTTGGACAAAAAAAATTTTTGTGTCGCATTTTTTAAACGAAAATTGTTTAATAAATAAGCGTTAAATGCACAATAACACATAAAATGACATTTGATATGATGAATTCAGCAGGCCGTGAGCTCAGATGATTATATCATAACGCTACCATAATATTAATAAATTGAGTCTATACGTGATGGATTTTCATCATGATATCAATTTGACATTATCATGACATAAATTCATCAGGTGTGGACACTATGAAACAAACAGTCAAAAGAAGTAGTGTTGATGAGTGTATGCTTGTTATTTCCCTGAAGGAAACGTGAAACGTTTATGAAAAAATTTAATGGCATGTACATCGTCCATTTTCCATGCGAAAAATCTAGTGGTTTACATAAAGTCCATTTTCTATGCGAAAAATTAAATAGACTATACATCGTCCATTTTTCCTGTAGAAAAATTGTATGAAATTTAATGGACTATACATCAGCCATTTTTCATGTAGAAAAATTTTGTGTGCAAATAATTTAATGGTATATATTTACGCCGTCGATTTTTCATGCAAAAACATTTTTTATAAACAAATTTAATGGACTACACATCGTTCATTGCTTATGCAAAAAATTAAATGGACTATACATCGGGTATTTTTCATGCGAAAAAAATTTTAGGAAAAAATTTAATGGACATCGACCATTTTTCATGCAAAAAAATTTATTAAATAAATTTATTTGACTATATATACATCGTCCATTTTTCATGGCTAAAAGTTTTTTGTAACAAATTTAATGGATGTACATCATCCATTTTTTAAGTAGAAAATTTGTTTAAGAAAAAAATTTAATGGACATTGTCCATTTTTCCTGCAAGAAATCAAATCAGTTACACCAAGTTCATTTTTATGCAAAAACTTAAATGGAGTATACATCGTTAAATTTTCATGCAAAAAAATTTTATTTTTTCATGTAGAAAAGCTTTTTATGAAAAAATTTAATGGACTATATATACATCGTTAATTTTTCATACAAAAAATAATTCCATGACAAAAATAAAATGGGCTATACATCGTCTCTTTTTAATGCAAGAAATTAAATGTACTATATATACATCGTTAATTTTTCATACAAAAAATTATTTCATGCAAAAAATTAAATGGACTATATATAAATCGTTAATTTTTCATCCAAAAAATTAAATAGACAATACATCGCTAAAAATATTTTATGCAAAAAATTAAACGGACTATATATACATCGTTCATATTTTAAGAAAAAAATGAAATGGTCTATATATTGTTAATTTATCATACAAAAAATTATTTTATGCATTTTTCATGCAACAAATTGTACATCGTTAATTTTTCATACAGAAAATTACTTCATGCAAAATATATAATGGACTATACACCGTTAATTTTTTGTACAAAAATTATTTCATGCAAAAAATATAATGGACTATAAATCGTTAACTTTTCACGCAATATATATAATGCACTATACATCGTAAATTTTTCATACAAAAAATTATTTTATGAAAAAAATATAATAGACTATACATCGTCCATTTTTCATGCAACAAATTAAATAGACAATAGGAGTACACATTGTTGATTTTTCATACAAAAAACAATTTCATACAAAATATATAATAGACTATACACCGCTAATTTTTCATGGAAAAAATTAAATGGACTATACATCGTTCATATTTATTTTATGCAAAAAATTACCACACATCGTCTAATTTTAATGCAAAAAAATTTTTTATGAAAAAAATTAAGTTTACCATACATCGTCTAATTTTTGTAAAAAAAATTTTTTATGCAAAAAATTTAATGGAATTTTTTTATGCAAAAATTTAAATTTTTGTTCAAAAAAAAATTTTATGTTAAAAAATACATCGTCTAATTTCTGTGAAAAAAAAAATTTTATGCACAAAAATTAAATTTACCATACATCGTCTAATTTTTGTGAAAAAAAAAATTTTATGCAAAAAATTTAATGGAATTTTTTTTATGCAAAAATTTAAATTTTTGTTCAAAAAAAATTTTTATGCCAAAAATACATCGTCTAATTTTTATGCAAAAAAATTTTATGCAAAAAGTTTAATGAACGTCCAATTTTTGTGCAAAAAATTTTTTATGCCAAAAATTTAATAAACTATACACATCGTCTAATTTTTGCGTAAAAAAATTGTTTATGCCAAAAATTTAATGTACTATACATCTCACATTTTTCGTGCAAAAAAATAAAGAACCGTACATAGTCTAATTTTTATGCAAAAAATTAAATGGACTATACATTGTCTAATTCTTATTCAAAAAATATGGAGACTATTCATCGTCTAACTTTTCTGGCAAAAATTTTTTATGCGAAAAATTAAATGGTCCTTACATCGTCTAATTTTTGTGCAAAAAAATTTTTCATGAAAAAAATTTAATGGAGTATATATACATCGTCCATTTTTTTGGGGTAAAAAATTTTTATGGAAAAAATTTTGTACATTTTTCGTGCAAAAAAATAATGTATTATACATCGTCCAATTTTTATGGAAAAAATTAAATGGACCATACATCGTCTAATTTTTATGCAAAAAATTGATTTATGCAAAAAATTTAATGAATTATACATCGTTTAAATTTTGTGCAAAAAAGCTGTTTATGCAAAAAATTTGGACATAGATTGTACATTTTTCGTGCAAAAAAAATAGGCTATACATCGTCCATTTTTTATGTAAAAAATTAAATGGACTTTACATTTTTAGTTAATTTAATTATTTTAAAAAAAAAAAAAAAAAAAAAAAAAAAAAAAATTGGTTTGTTTTTATGGTTAAGCAATTGTCTATATGCATTTCGTTCCCGCTTGTGGAACTCGTCAGTAGACTTCAACCCAAAAAAGTTTTGAATTCAGTTAACAAACTCCGTATGTTTATAGTAAGACTCTTAATACTATATTGAGAATCACAATATACAAACATAATAAGTTTGAAAACCGCAAACAAAAATCTTTACAAAACAAGCATTTTTATTCAACTGTGCATCTATTTTATTTTCCACCACCTTTTTACCATTAGCTGCCACATTGGGCAACAATAAAAGTATTTAAAAAGCAAAAAGAAAAATAAAATATGTATTTTCATACATGAAATACTGAATTATATTTATTTGACATAATGTCTTTATTTAATTTCAAAAAAAAAATTGGCTTGTTTTTATGGTTAAGCAATTGTTTATATGCAAAATTTAATCGTCCATTTTTCATGCAAAAAAAAAATTTTATGAAAAAATTTTAATGGACTATATATACATTGTCCATTTCATATGCAAAAAAATTAAAAAGACTATACCTCGTCAATTTTTCATATAAAAAATTAAATGGACTATACATACAAATTTTAATGTGCCATACATCGTCCATTTTTTAATTTTTTTATGAGAAAATTTAATGGGATATTAATGGTCCATTTCGTTTGCAAAAAATTAAATGAACTATATACGCGTCTATTTTTCGTACAAAAATTTAATGGAATATACATCATCCATTTTTCATGCAAAAAAAAAATTTATGAACAAATTTTAATGAACATCGTTAATTTTTTAATTTTATATGAAAAAATTGTCCTTTTCGTTCGCAAAAATTAAATGAACTATATACGACGTCTATTTTTCGTAGAAAAATTTAATGGACTATACATCGTCCATTTTTCAATTTTTTATGAAAAAATTTAATGGGCTATAAATCGTCTATTTCGTTCGCAAAAAATTAAATAAACTATATACGTCGTCTATTTTTCGTACAAAAATTTAATGGACTATGCATCATCCATTTCTCATGCAAAAAAAATTTTTATGAACAAATTTTAATGGACTATACATTGTCCATTTTTCAATTTTTTTTTTTTAATTTAATGGACTATAGATCTATACATACAAACTTTAATGGGCTATACATCGTCCATTTTCTATTTTTTATGAGAAAATTTAGTGGTCCATTAATGGCCCATTAAATTTTAATGGACTATAAATTGTCCATTTCGTATGCAAAAATTAAAGAGACTATACTTCGTCTATTTTTCATGCAAAAAATTAAATGGACTATACATACAAACTTTAATGAGCTATACGTCGTTAATTTTTTAATTTTTTTATGAAAAAATTTAATGGACTATAAATCGTCCATTTCGTATGGAAAAAATTAAACAGACTATACTTCGTTAATTTTTCATGTAAAAAATTAAATGCACTATACATACAAACTTTAATGGGCTATAATACATCGTTAAGTTTTTAATTTTTTTATGAAAAAATTTAATGGACCATAAATTGTCCATTTCGTTCGCAAATAATTAAATGAACTATATATGTCGTCTATTTTTCGTACAAAAATTTAATGGACTATACATCGTCCATTTTTCATGCAAAAAAAATTTTTATGAAAAAATTATATGGACTATACATACAAACTTTAATGAGCTATACATCGTTAATTTTTTATTTTTTTATGTAAAAATTTCATGGACCATAAATTGTCCATTTCCTTCACAAAAAATGAAATGAACTATATACGTCGTCCATTTTTCATGCAAAATTTTTTTTTATGAAAAAATTTTAATGGACTATACATTGTCCATTTTTCAATTTTATATGAAAAAATTTAATGGAATATAGATCGTCCATTTCTTTCTCAAAAAATTAAAAAGACTATACTTCCTCTATTTTTCATACAAAAAATTAAATGGGCTATACATATAAAACTTTAATGGGCTATACATCGTCCATTTTCTATTTTTTATGAAAAAATTTAATGGTCCATTAATGGCCCATTAAATTTTAATGGACTATAAATTGTCGATGTCGTATGCAAAAAATTAAATGGACAATGCATACAAACTTAAATGAGCTATACATAGTTAATTTTTTAATTTTTTTATGAAAAAATTTCATGGACCATAAATTGTCCATTTCGTTCGCAAAAAGTTAAATGAACTATATACGTCGTCTATTTTTCGTACAAAAATTTGATGGACTATACATCATCCATTTTGTATGCAAAAAATTAAATACACATCGTCTATTTTTCGTACTAAAATTTAATGGACTATACATCATCCATTTTTCATGCAAAAAAAATTTTTATGAAAAAATTTTAATGGACTATACATTGACCATCTTTTAATTTTTTATGGAAAAATTTAATGGACTATAGATCGTCCATTTCGTATGCAAAAAATTAAAAAGACTATACTTCGTCTATTTTTCATACAAAAAATCATAGACTGCTTAATTAGACACGACACCGGCGAATTGAAGAAATTCGCTTTACCACGATTATTTGATAGAGATAGCAAATATGACTATTTTCTATGCCTTTCTCTGTTATATTATCGTGGTAAAATGACATTTAGTTATTTACCAAATAAAAATTTTCTTGGCAGGAATTGGCGCAAATGGATAAAAAATGAATTTGCGCCAAAATCCTTGCCAAAGTTGGTAATTTGTGGACAAAATTTAGTAGATTATTTTGTCCACATATTACCAACAGTGAGAAAAGTGCACAAAACAAAACTGATGGTGAAAAAAACATGGATTACAAGGAGCATCACACAGAAAAAGTGAAAATGTAAGTATATATTTATTTTTTATTTTAGTTATTTTTAATAAATTTTAATAATTTATTCTTATTTTCCAGGAGGCACAGATTTAATATTGGTTGTCCTGCAGGATAGAATGTGGATTTGTTCCCGACGGAGCCAACTAAGTAAGTAATTTAGTGAAAACTTCTGTGCAAAGTGAATTTTTTCAGGGAATTGTGGTTGGAATTTTGTACATTGGAAGGGACAAATGTGTTTTTATCCAATGTATGTACAAGTGCTCGGTTAACATGTAGTGCAGAAAAGATGTGTTCCGATCAATAAGATCCAAAATACTCTCGCTTTTTGTTATTTTTAGAAGGAGCAAAGTAATGTAAACTGCACGAGTAATGTGTACATGTAAAGTGAATTGAAAGTGCAGAATTTTGTACATTGGAAGGGACAATGATGTTCCTTTCCAATGTTCACATTCTTTGGTTAACATGTCGCGGTGAAATTAAGTGCTTGGAACAATTGGATTTCAAATTTGTTCGCTTTGTGTTTTTTTGCAAGTGCTTGAGACATATAACTAGTTTTTGTGACTAATGTGTACCTATAAGTGAAGTGTTTCTGTGGAATCATGTATATTGGAAAGGACAATCATGTTCTTGTCCAATGTACAATGACACTGGCTAACAAACCGCAAAAAAGTGAAGTGGTTGGATCAATTGGAATCCAAATATGTTCGAATTGTGTTCTTTTTTACTAGTACTTGGCAGAAATAAGACTAATGTGTGCCTATAAAGTGAATTGACAATGTGGAATCATGTGCATTGGAAAGGACGATGATGGTCTTGTCCAATGTGCTATAACACAAGTGTGTAAGTCGCGAGAAAAAGAAGTTTTCGAATCAAACGCAAATGTGTTCATTTTGTGTCCTACTTTAACTTGAGACAAAAATAGCACTTTTCATTAAATAAAAAGCCGTTTTACGCGCTCCAGAACAGTTTATAAAAGATTCAACTTTTGTTTTATAGATATAAAACCTTAGTTCTATAATTATAAATCCATTTTACTGCATGTTTTCCAAAAAAGTTAATTTCTTTAACTAAAAATACAATTTTAATAATGCTATTTTTAAATTTAAATTTTATTTTCATATGTTTTTGTTTACACATGTATATAGTGCTGAGTTATTTTTGTAACCATTTAAGATAATAAAAAATTATATATTGTTATTAAAAAAATGAAAAACAAAAATTAGAAACAATCCCTTATTTTTTGAAGATTTTATTACTTCAAATTGGATGAGTATACGCTCAAGAAAGGAATAAGAATTTCCTGCAATTGATTTGGATCCCCTATTATTAAAATAACTTATTTCTATTCCAAGTTAATACTAAAGTTTTAAAGAAAATCATTTATTTTCATAAAAAGTTATTACACCTAATTCACACGAAGACTTTTATGAAGTCTATTTTTCGACGTCACTTTTTGTTTGTTAGCGAACGGGGTAGAGAAGAAAGAGGGGTACAAAAAATTACTCGATTTCTGTTTTCCATGGTTTTTTCATATTTCTCTTTACATTGCTCTTGTTGTTATTGTTGTTACGTTTCAATTTTACTCTTCTATTTTATTGTTATTTTTTATTGTTACTCTTCTAGCTTATTGGCTATATGAGTTTGGAGAACTAAAATTAGACGTCCAAAAAAAAACATCGTATGAATGCAAGGAATTTTTGGTAGCAACTTCAAGAGAATTAAGAAAAATAGACGTCATAAATTTCACCGTGTGAATTAGCACTTACTTTTTCAATATAAATTTAATTTAATTTTAATTAGCTTAATCGAATCAGATCTTTCTGGGTAAGTAATTTTTAAAAAGAAAATAGATATTTAAAAATAGTCCAGTCATAACCATAAACAAGTGGTGATGTACGTAAACCTTTTGGCATTATTTATGATTATATTAAAATTTTTTTAATATATCTTTTATTTCTAAAACTACTGACCCAAAAAATCTGGCTCGATTAAGTTAATTATGATAGTTAATAGCATTATTGAAAAATTTTAAGATTTACTGAAACTTTATATGTCCACTGTATAAATTGTTTTGTTTTAAACAATTTTTAAGGATAAATCAAATAAAAAAATCAAATTCACGTTTGAGATGTATCTTTCTTAAATGATGCGTGCAACTGAAAGAAAAAAAATAGTTAATTAATATATGTGCATTCATACATATTAAAAAAAATACCTTGACATCGAAAAAGTGTTATCAAATTTTGCATTTCGTCCGAGGCTGATCCAGGTAGGCAGCTTTATATTCTCTGCAAGCAATAGTTTAATGATGTTCGCTTGCAAACGAATGTTTGATTTGGCTTTTTCTTGTTTATTGTACCTTTTTGTTGTTTATAGTACCGATAGTACCTTTTGAATCATTTCTTTCCAAGCTGTTTTACCATCTGGTAAAGGTGGGCCAGCCAAAGAAACATTGATTTCTGGAATAGTTTCGTGACCAGCTAATATTTCAAGCAACATATCATTGATTTTACTAGCCACAGATGGATGCATATGTTTGATCATTGTGTATAAAAATTCGACCAGTATTTGTTTCTGATCTTGTTGCATTTACCAACAAAGAGGCCAAAATATTTTCTGGAATAAATAAACGGTGAGAACAATTAATATTTTAAAATACCAAAATATTTTTGAAATAAAACTTACCGTTTTTATGCATTTACGAAACAAGCTGACTTGCTGGAACCTTCTGAACTGTTTTCGTCGGCCAAAGCAATATAAGGTACAACACAACGTAGAGTATTAAGCATTTTTGTATGAACTTACGGATCCAAAAAACGTTGGCAGGTTCAAATTTTAGGCATGCTAGCACGCGTACATTTTTATTTGGTTTCGAGTGGGGAGCCTACTTACTGGCCTACTGACGTAAGAAAAATTCCAGATGTTATAGATTTTGCCGTCACGAAAAATATTCATAGGGACTTAATTCATGTAGAGGCCTCTCTAGATCTGTCCTCCGATCACTCTCCAACAATAGTTACAATTTTCAACCCACTAAGGAGTGATTTAACTAACTCATATGTGAAGATGATTAATGGAATCAACTGGCTGGCATTCAAAAAATATCTTAGTAGTCACTGCGTAGAAAACATTCAGCTTAGATCGTGCGATGATATTGAATTTAACATTGCCAATCTTAACGAAAATATTAAACAGGCTGCTGAACACGCCACTACCTCCTATCCGCAGACCGGCTTTAACAGAATTTATTCTACGGAAATTGAACGTCTTGTATGTGAAAAAAGGAGAGCTAGAAGAAAATGGCAACAACACAGATCACCCCTAAATAAAATCAGACTTAAAGAATGTATTAAACGACTCAAAGAGCTGCTACCGTCGGAAAAAACTGCACTACTGGAAAAGTATTTAGAAGGTCTTGATGTAACGTCCGCATCTAATTATTCTTTATGGCGCGCTACTAGAAATCTTAAACGACCCGTTGATCTTAAATCACCATTGCGTACTGCGACCGGAGGCTGGGCAAGAAGTGATAGTGAGAAAGGTAACTTATTTTCTGAGCATTTAAAATCTGTATTCACTCCCAATTCATGTACGGGTGCTGCTGATTTACCGAGTGTAGTTTCTCTACCCCCTCGTCTATTAAGGTTTAAGATGCGTGAAGTACAAAAAGTAATTGCTGAACTCAACCCGAAGAAAGCTCCAGGTATTGATGGCATTAGTAACAAAATGCTCATGGACTTGCCTCATATTGCAATAAGAATCCTGCTATTTACTTTTAATGCTATTTTAAGAATGCAGTATTTTCCACATAACTGGAAACTGGCCAAGATCAAAATGATTCCAAAGGCGGGCAAAGATCTTACCAAGACTGAGTCATATAGGCCTATAAGCTTACTATCTACAATCTCAAAGCTTTTCGAAAAGCTGCTCATGACTAAATTGTCCAAAATTTTAACTGATAATGGGTGCATCCCGGACCATCAATTTGGCTTTAGAAGTCAGCACAGCACGATTGAACAAACGCATAGACTGCTACAAGTTGTAAGAAGAACATTTGAAGAAAAGAAGTATTGTTCTGCTCTCTTTATTGATGTTTCTCAGGCGTTTCATAAAGTATGGCACGAAGGCCTAGTTTTAAAATTGAAGACATATCTGCCAATAAACATTCAAAAGCTTTTGGAAAGTTATATTACTGATAGGAAGTTCACTGTTGTGGAAGGAGAGTTCACGAGTGTGCCCGAATCTATATCTTCTGGTGTGCCCCAGGGTAGTATTCTGGGTCCTGTCTTGTATTTAATATATACTTGTGATATGCCTGTGAGCAATAATATCCATATTTCTACTTTTGCCGATGATACAGCCTGTATGAGTGTGCACGAAAACCCTTATGAGGCATCCCGCAATCTCCAGGAACATATCACTCAGCTGGAAATATGGTTGAACTTATGGAGAATTAAAGTCAATGAACAAAAGTGTGTCCATATAACGTTCACCCTAAGAAGAGATACTTGCTCCCCCATTCGAATCAACAATCAAAATATTCCTCAACATTCCCAAGTGAAATACCTTGGTATACACCTTGATCGAAGACTTACATGGAAACATCATATTGACTCTAAGTTAACTCAGATGAAACTTAAGTTAACTCAAATATATTGGTTGATTGGCAGAAACTCAACACTCAGCCTAGACTGCAAACATTTATTATACAAGTCGCTTTTGAAGCCAATATGGCGCTACGGAATTCAGTTCTGGGGCACTGCTTCAGCTTCCAATGTCGAGAGAATCCAACGAAGACAAAACAAAATTTTACGGTTAATAACATCGGTTCCATGGTACATCCAAAATTCTATTATACATCGTGATTTAAATATGCCACTAGTGACTGAAGAAATTGCAAAATACGCAGGCAAATATTTAACAAAACTCGAATCACATCCTAATCCGCTTGCTCGTAATATTTTGAACTTTACTGGACACGTTCGCTTAAAAAAGAGGGACACACGGGCTCTTATACCTAACATTCCAGATGGGACTACTTGAAAATACTTTTCCCCCCCCCCCTTTTTTTTTGATTATCACTACTAATGTATTATTTATAACTACCACTAAGTTTATGTCCGACACTGGTCGGGCCTAATAATTTTTTTTATAGATTTAAGATTTGAATACTTATTGTTAGTTCATATATGAAGATACAATAAATAAATACATGCATTACAAAAAAATAAAAATAAAAAAATTTTAGTTGGTAGTACGCTCTTAAACAAAAGCAGCTTTCAAGACGGCCCGGCCAAAGCCATATAAGGTGCTGGAACAGTTTGCTGCCCAGTTATAGAACAAGCACACATGTGCAGCACAGCGTGGATTTATACGCACTTGTGTGGGCACTTGCGGCTCAAAATAAGTTGGCCGGGCCAACTTTCATTGTTAGGCACAAAGAAGCCTCCAGCAGCATTATGTTGGAATACTTGACCAAATTGTTGTATGCGTCGTGTAACGCCCACGTGATGCACATATTGTGAGTCCAGATGAGCTTTACGATATTATTTTCGTTGAGCCAATGCCGACTTTCTTGTGGCGTTCCAAAAAGCTTAAACAGCATGCACAACTTTAGCAATTATTTTATTTGCTACATCTTCCGAAGTACACAAACACGTTTCGTTTAGATGAGTCTTCATCATCGGTAGTAACTTTGTAGCCGCATATGTCCAAATGTTCCAATTGCCGGGAAGGTATCACAATGCCCTTAGATTTTTTTGCAAAGACTTTGTAATTGCTTAAATATCTCACATTATTTGGGTAACAATTTACAGTCAGTAGCTGAGGAATACCACTGGCTTTCAATTACACACTTTAATATGTTAAAAACACATCTATTTTTTACAAATTTTTAATTTTTAATTAAAATTTTTCACTTTTGCACAATTTTTGTGAATTTTATTTTCCAGTTTTTTATGAACATATGTTTGCAAATGCAGTATATAGCTATTGCTTTTTATACATGTAGAAAACAATTTTTTCTCTCATTTAAATAATTGTGGTAAAACAGCGAATTCAACACCAACCAGCTGTTATCGCATTTTCGCTTAACTCAGAAGTGAGAATTCTGGTTCATATTCTGTGCAAAAAATTAAATGGGCTATACATACAAACATTAATTGGCTATACAACGTCCCTTTTCTATTTTTTTATGAGAAAATTTAATGGTCCATTAAATTTTAATGGACTATAAATTGTTCATGTCGTATGCAAAAAATTAAAAGACTATACTTCGTCTATTTTTCATGCAAAAAATTAAATGGACTATACATACAAACTTTAATGAGCTATACATCGTTAATTTTTTAATTTTTTTATGAAAAAATTTCATGGTCCATAAATTGTCCATTTCGTTCGCAAAAAATTAAATGAACTATACAAGTCGTCTATTTTTCGTACAAAAATTTAATGTTCTATACATCATCCATTTTTCATGCAAAAAGTTTTTTTATGAAAAAATTTTAATGGACTATAATACATTGTCCATTTTTCAATTTCTTATGAAAAAATTTAATTTACTATAATCGTGCCATTAATGGTCCATTTCATGTGCAAAAAATTTAATGAACTATGTACGTCGTCTATTTTTCGTACAAAAATTCAATGGACTATACATCATCCATTTTTCATACCGAAAAATTTTTTATGAACAAATTTTAATTTTATTGTCCATTTTTCAGTTTTTTATGACAAAATTTAATGGAATATAAATCGTCCATTTCGTATGCAAAAAATTAAAGAGACTATACTTCGTCTATTTTTCATGCAAAAAATTATATGAACTATACATACAAACTTTAATGGGCTATACATCGTCCATCTTTTAATTTTTTTATGAAAAAATTTCATGGACCATAAATTGTCCATTTCGATCGCAAAAAATTAAAAAAACTATACAAGTCTTCTATTTTTCGTACAAAAATTTAATGGACTATACATCATCCATCATGAAAAAATTTTAATGGCCGTATAGGCCTATAAAGGACTATAAATCGTCCATTTCGTATGCAAAAAATTAAGAACACTATACCTCGTCTATTTTTCATGCCAAAAATTAAATGGACTATATATACAGCGTACATTTTTCGTGCAAAAAAAAAATAATGGACGATATATCGTCTATTTTTTAAAAAAGTTGAATGGACTATACATCGTCTAATTTATATGCAAAAAGATTTTATGCAAAAAATTTAAAGGACTATAAATCGTAAATTTCTCGTAAAAAAAATAATAATGGACTATATATACATCGTCTATTTTTTACACAAAAAATTCAATGAAGTATACATCGTCTAATTTTTATGCAAAAAAAGTTTTTATGCAAAAAATTTAATGGACTTATACATCGCCTAATTTTTGTGCAAAGATTTTCTTCATGAAAAAAATTAAATGGACTATACACTTTGAGAAGAACGACCACAAACATTTTAAGCTTGTGCGAAAACAACATGGTCTTCCGCTGCATTAAATGAGATCATGTTGTAACTAGCCTACTTCATCTAAATTTGACCACGTATTCCAATATTATCTGCAACTGTATGCCTCACACTGCATGTTGTACACTAAGAGAAAAGCCTTTGTAAATGCAATTATTTTTTACATTATACTTATGATTTTGTCATTATTTTTCAACCAATGCAACGCTTCATTCACATTACGAAAATTGTCTCATCAATTGAGAAAATGTCATATGTACAATGAAATATTTTCATTTATTTAACTGCATGTTTTTTACTATCCAACGTACAATTTCATATTTTAAATGTAAAATGTAATTATTGCAAAGAAACTTTTTAGTTTATATAATGAACTATATACATTAATAAAATGAAACCTTATCATTCATAAACTAACCGTACCTTCGAAATCAATAATCCATTAATATATTTTATTACTTGTATCCAAAATTGTAAACAGTATTTATTTGTTGTAGTTACAAAAATATTTCGTTAAAGTTTCCACAACTATAGATTAATTACAATTGTGGTTTGATACTTTGATTTTCTTTTATGTCATCCAATCAATTTAAAACATGTTTTGTATGAATTCTTCATATATAAAAACATTTATTTAATTTCTTTATTTCGTAACATTAATGATACAAAGAAATGTAAAATATTAATCATTAGAAAGGTTTCATTCCATTAACGAAATTTGCATCAATATAATATAATGTTTCATTTTATTAATGAAATTTTTCGTTGTTCAACGTAATGTTTTCATTCCCGATACGAAGTATTTTTCTTTCAGTGCACCTTTGTATGTATGTATGTAAGCATGTATATATAGTTAGTATTCAAAAACATATACTTTTCTTAACACGCAAACATATATATATACATAAGTTTTAAAATATTGGACTTAACGCTCATGTATATGTAAAGCTATAAAAACTGAGACGATATACATATGTATGTATTAAGTTTTATGTTTTTGTTGGTATATTTACGTATGTATATATGCTTATACATACTTACGTATGTATGTATGTCTGTATATAGGTATTGCAATAAAAAACTCAACACGTTCCCCCGAGAAAGTAAATATTTAAACATATGAATTAGTTAAAATGATAGAATATTTTTTATAATACCAATTGAAGTACATTTAAATGAAAAACAAAACCTCTTATCGTGAATAAGAGGCGAACAGTTTTTTGACGTGGAATTTTTTTTCATCCATACATATTAATATTTGAAGGAAAAGCTAAGACGATTCTTCATTTAGGGGTTAGGCCTAGCTACTCGTAAAATAATGTAATTTTCTTTTGATGTCCCTACTAAAAAGCTTTGTACATGAATGCGATACAGTAAAGAAAGCAGTGTTTAGTTTGCGATATCTAATTCAAAAATGAATCAATCTAGCAACACCGATTACACAACATGAGAGGAATACGCAAAGGAGAAAAATTTAAGCGAACAAGAGTCAATTTGTATCATAAATTTTTAATTCGTGCTGCGAATTCTTCAAGCTTCTTCTCTAAACTAGGGCCTTGATCAAGGAAATACAAAGTCTAGGCGAGAAGCCAGCTGATTGACTTTTTGCTCGTTTAGTTTTTTTGCCTACCTGGCAAGAGATTTTTTTTTTCAAATTTTAGTATGCCATTTTATTTTGTTTTGCTTTATCTATATACATACTATATAATGCAGTTAATCAACAAGAGGGTATTAATTCAAAATGTTACTTTTCAGTATACTGAAAATTTTAAAATTGTGTTTTTCTTCTCTCTATAGAGACGAAAAACTGTTTTTGGTTACATTTTAAGAGAATTTTAAAATCCAAATATATCATAGTAAGCAAATTTGAAAAAATATTTACATTGTTTTTATTTTAAAATCTTGCGATTATTGGGAAAAAATATCCATGTTTTGAAGAGTCGCAACTCAAAAAAAAATTTGAGCAATTTTATCACAAAAACAGTCCATTTCGAATGAAAATCACAAATAAAAACAAATTTTAACAACGTAATTCTTTCTGCCAAAAAAAACCGATTTCAATGCAAAGATCTGATTTGAAGAAGATAAGAAGAAGTACGTAAAATATAAAATTAAGTATGTGAACGTGCCTCCGCCCATTTTTTTAATGCCAGATTGTATGTTTTTCAGAGCTCAGGGTGAGTGTTAAGTCCTGTAAAAATAGGTAAAGTAGAACCACTTAAAATAAAATATTAAATTTTAATGGGCGTGACTCCGCCCATTTTTTTAAATGGAGGATTGTGCCTATTTTAAAGCTCAAGGTGTGTGGTAAGTTTCGTAAAAATCGGTCAAGTAGAACCGCGTGAAATATTATAATAAATTTTAAGGGGCATAACCCCGCCCAGTTTTTCAATTTTCAAATTGTATAATTACAAGAACCAAAGGTGTTTTATAGGTTTCGCAGCAATCAAATGATTAGAATATCATAAAATTAAATTTTTTAAAATTCTCGGCGTTCCCCGACAACTATTTTACAATGGGACCAATGGGAAGCTATACCCTGTCAGACAAAAAAGAATTTTGACAATCGGTCTAAAATGTACCGAGTTATGAAGTAACAAAAAAAATTGTTAGCCTCCTCTTTTTTTTAAATCGGTTAAATACAGTATCAACTGAAAATACAACCAAATTTTATATAAAACAATTTGATTATTTTTAACTTGAATAAAGGCTAAAATCAAAATAATACCATTTTTATGAAAATATACGATACATTTCTATGTCTATTTTTGTATTAATTCTAAATAATATCTCTTTGTCGATATAAAGGTAGTCAGTACACTATCACAAAAATGTTCTCAAATGTGGTTTTCGAGATGAAAGAGTAATCGGAATACGCTACAAATTTTCCAGTAGATAGATATTAAAATAGATAGAGTTAAAACCCTCTTGTTGATTAATGGCCTATTTCCCACCTTCGAAAGAAAACGTTCGACTTAAAATTTATATTGAAAACAAAAACAAATTTTCGTATTTTATTGTTGTTTTCACTATAAATTGTAAGTCGAACGTTTTCTTTCGCAGGTGGGAAATAGGTCATAAGTGTGATATGTAAAAATTAATCCCTTTTCACGGCATCACACTTAAGCACCTTGTCCGATACACTCATTTCTCCTTTTGTATTGTTTGTTATCATCTCATGAAGCATGATATGGAAGAAATAATTAAGAAAGTTGCGCTTAACATTACAATGTGTAACAAAAAACCAATAATTGAAGTTTCTGTTGAAAGTTTGAGTTTGTTCCTCTGTAAAGCGAAAACGGCTTAATGGATTTGGATAAAATTCAGTAGACGGATAGGATACGGTGCAGATAAAAAAAAATACAGGGTACTTCTTAGGGGGTAAAACAGGTGAAAAATTTTACTTTTGGTATTTTTTCTGTTTCTCAGATTTTATTTCCTTAAATAAATTGTACGCATGTAAGTGAATTCAATATCCACAGTTTCGCTAAATACATACATATATATTTTAAATTTTACTTATTTCATGTAACAAAGCTCTATCAATTGATATATACATTTATTTTGGTTTTGTCTTTAAACATGTTTTCTATACGTGGCTATACGTGTCACATTTGGATTTTTTAACAAAAATACTATCAAAATTTTACGGCATGTAGCCACTACTACTTATTTAAAAAATGCCTATAGTTCTCGTGACGTTATAGCACCCGTGGCCAAAGTGGCACCAGAGTGTCGAACTTCAATCCGCTTCTTATACAAATGAGTGTAAATACATACACGAACACATTGCTCTCCCTGGCCAGGGTTGTCAGATTTTTTCCGACCTATTTCGCCAAATTGATTTCTTAGTAAATATTTGATAATAAATTTGTTTTGATATAACAGTTTTTAATAGAAATTTTTATAAAATTATCGTATCAAAATTTATCAGAAAATCGCCAAAATTAGAAATAAAATCGCCAAAAATTATTTCTTGTATATACAAAACTCATTAATAAATAGAACTAATATAAGAAAAATCATCAAAATCAAATTGCTTTAACTTCTCGCAGACGAGTTTTAGTAGGATTTATTTTTGAAACTGCTCCTTCAACAAACTAATTTCCTTGAATTAGAAAAATTTTCAAGTTAAATTTTGTTAAAAAATAGCCATAATGATCGCCAACATATTAATTCATCGCCAGAAAAATCGCCGACAAATTTATTTATCGCCAGAAAAATCGCCATGTCGCCAAACCAAAAATTTGGACGCCAAGCAAGTTGCAAATATAGGGTTGCATTTGTATACTCGTTTGTATAGCCAAAACAAATATACCATGGTATGTACCATATAATTGTAGATTGAGCGACAGAACTAGTATAAAATAGTATAAAATACAATTGAAAACAAATAACAATTGCTTATTGTATTGCTGCTGAGCAACTGTTTGATCTGTTTTTACTCAAAAAATACATATTGTAATACAAATATATGAAAAAACCACTATTCAAACAAATACATGATGTGGAGATGTATGTGCGGACGTTCGTTATGTTATTTTGTGGCGCAGCCAAAGTATGAGTCTAAACACAATGCTTGCGGTGCGGTGCGATTTCTCGTTGCGGGAGAGAAAAATGAACATAATAAAACGGAAGACGGCGACGGCAATACTTGTCATTGTTTGTTTAAATTTTTATTAACTTTTTTATGCATACATTTTAAAAAAAATTTACTCTTTCTGTTAAATATTTTGTAATGGCAGTAACTAACAACAAAAAATTATTAAAATTTTATACATTCGCAGATATATTTGATAAATTTTTTAAGCTTTTATATTTTATGACAAACATTTTTGAACTTCAAAATCATGTTCTTTGTTGTAAACACAGCCAATTATTCAAAAACTATGGCAACATCAGAAAGAGAAAAATAGTCAAAAATTGAGAGAATAAGAAAGTCAGCAATGAAAATAAAATAGATTTTAAATTTATGCCGTTCCGCACTGCGGTCTTTTACTTCAAAATCGTATGAAAAACCGCACCGCAATGAATTCTCGTTACATTGTGTTCAGACTCTATAGAGAGAGAAAGAGACAATTTTGCTCTGAGAGTAATTACAAATGCATGTGTTTCATGTACATGTATCATTTACTTACATGTGTATGTGAAATTTAACTTTCATTCATTCATTCACCAACCATGGATTTTTTTTTCAACACACCATGTGGTACTTATGTTAAAACCAGTTTTATGTATCTTATTTGTTATAGAACAGTGTCCCGCAAAATAAAATATGTCTGTATTGGTGAGAAAAATGAGAGTAAAATAAACTTGCACTTGAAGAAATGTTTTGTAATATAAAATACATGATGTGGTTATTAGTTGTTTGATTTTTTTTTTTTTTTGTAAATAAGCAATTTAATAAAAACTTAAGTAAAAACTAAAAATTTAATAACCATTCAACAATTTAGTATATAAATTCAAAATTAAATTTATTCACAGCTCTGTGGATACTATTAAAATGCCTTTTTAAACCATTTTCCCTATTATTTTTTAATGTTTCATAACATAAAATGCATTGCATATTGCGAAAAGCATTTTTCATCACGAAATTTTTCTTAGCTTCCATAATTATATTATCAATTTTTTGTCTGTAGAAATTTATTAAATTTGAACTTTAATTTCGTTCCGTGTGCTCAAAAAAACTAAACCAAAAACCAGGAAAAAATTAATACATGCGTGCACAACTTAATTCGTCGCTTGCTCAGTGACGACTAAATGAAAGAGCATAAGCATGTATGTTATTTTTATCAGCACAATTGTGCTATGGCTTGCGGGTTACTGTTATAGAAAAACAAATACATACAAACGTGTTTTTCTCATTTGGTCATTGCACAACCATACAATGGGCGCATTCATAAGACGTAGCAGTTGAGCACAACAGTTGTGAAACTGTTGGCAACTGTTGGCCCCAAAAATTACGTCTTAGAAACGGCTTGATGGATATAATTTAATTTTATATCTTTATTTCGTTACTTCATCGCATTTGTAATATAAAATTTAACAAATACTTGCTCCTTCCACCTAACAAAGCATATAAGAGGCATAACTCTATTCGAGCAGCTGTTTAGGCTGAGCACAACACGTTGACTATAGGTAGCGAAAAAATTTTATGATGGAAAATTACTCAACTGTTGAGTGGAGCGGAATTACTCAACTAGGCGTTTCAACGGTTGCGCAACAGCTACGTCTTATGAATGCACCCAATAACTGCTTTAAAAATCAACATTTACAACTAGTACAAGAAACGCCAAATAACATATTTTTTCATACAAGAACCAAAAACCACGCAAAACTGGTGCAAACAGATGCATCTGTGCAATGCTATAGTTGCAAAATCGCCTCGTTTGGCGAGAAATCGCCACACCTGACAGCCCTGTCCCTGGCTAGAAGCGCGTTATAGCCACTCTTCGTTCAAACTTTCCTCTCTTTAATATTCCTCCCATGTTTTGTAAAAGGTGACGCCAGTTTGATCTATTTTTCCATCTGTTCAACATATCACGTGAAAATTGGCGTGAATCGTTCGTAAAAAAATGTTACAGAAGTAATATTCTATTAATTTTGGGAAAAACATATGAAATGCATCTTCAGTATTTTAAGTTTTCATACGAAATAGTATGAGTGGAATTTGTTTCGAATTTAATGAACAACAAACAAATGGCATGCTTTTACAAAATTGAGAAAATGTAGCATATCGTTAGCTAAAATGCAAAAAGGCGTAATTAACAAAAAATTCAAAATATAATTTTTGATTGATGATTATCAGGGACAGGGGTTTCAAAAACTAAATCAAATAGCTAGTATTCAATTCATTGCAATGGTTGAGTTAAATAAATATACAACATTATATAAAAATAATCATTTAAATTCCAGCCGATTACATCCACAGACGTTACAAGGCCTTTTTCAATGCACAAAGATTTCTAAGAACAAATTGACTGGACTTCACATTCGATAATACATATCGTCACCTAAAATCCAAAAAGCCGTAACAACCAAAAAACTCAAAATACACTTTCTGATTGATTATGATGTGAGAAACCAAAATACAACTTTTCCTAAAATTTTACCGATATATGTTCAAAAATACCGATTTTATTCATTATTCAATTTGGCACCTAACAAATAAATAGTCTAAAATTTATTTTGTTTTTTGCTTCTCCTGTATAAAAGTAAAAAGTGTACTTACGGCTTTTTGGATTTTAGGTGACGATATGTATGAATAATAAAAAAAATTTTAATGAAAATAAATAACAACACTTTTCTTTTTCTATTTACGTATCGCTCCTTTACTGTAATATAAACATACATATCTCGAAAATGCGAGTTTGGAGTTAATAATGCAGAAAAAATCATTATACCATATTTAATCTTGTGTAAAGATTCAATATAAAAGGCTTGTACACGCACCTCTTGAGAAAAGAAAATATTTTAATATCTTTATTTAGTGATATGTAGATTGAATAATTTGAATAATTTGAATAATTTTTTTTAAAGATATGTGTATATTTTATTGTTTTTAGTGCATATTTTGCGTTTTTGATGTCATATTTTAGGCGCCTAAAATACCTTTTTTAAATGCATGAAGTCCTTGTCCCTGATGATTATGAATGCCATTAAGCTAGATCTCTTGACAAAATTTTACACTTCTGCGATCAAAATTTACGCTTTTTTAACAAAAGCAAGAGGACTTAACTACAAGTTTGTTTAGTTTCTTTTTTAGTTATTTGCTTCCTCTGTGAAATTATATTTTTGTTAGTTACGCCTATTTTGTATTTTAGCTAACGATATGTTTTCCACAGCTAGTTAATATTGATTATATGTTTTCGTAGGAAATAATCAATGTTTGGTATTTACTAGGTTTGGCAAATTACAAACTAGAGACCTGCATAAACAGTCTTGAAGTGTAAACACGTCTTGTTTTTTAAATGTATTGTTGTAGCATGTATTATACTAAACCAATAATAATTTATGTCGTATAATAAGCAAAGCACTATTGATGTAACGTGTATATTAGTGTTAACAACCCTGCAGAAAGTGCACATAGTGAAATTTTGGTGATTTACTAGTGACGTTGTCAGTAGTATTACTGACCAGGTGTACCCCAGCCAATGGTATCATCTATTGACATTTAACATTAGCTTGTCATTGAAAATCCACCACTAGACTGTAGCACTACTGACTAAGTAGTTCTTTTGGGACCACATGGAGACATTGGCACCAAAGATTCACTAGTAAATTTTAGGGGCTCTAGTATACAATATCGATATTTCCAATAACTTGTGCTATGTATGTATGTATGTATGTTTGTATACGCGCCCATGCGTATGAAAAACCAAGCATCACAAATTCTTCCGCCACGAAGTATTTTCTTCTGTACTGCTATACATACGATACTAAAACAAATTTCTTTCAAACAGTGTTGTTTAAGTTTGTTTTAAAAGATTTCGCTGTAGTAAAGCATTTGAAAAATCCGTTATGGCTTAAAAGTTCTTGTAAGGGGTCTTGTGCAGGACTTTATTACAAACTACTTCACTTACGGCAACACTGTATCGAATGAATTAAAGTGAAGTAGCAGGAAATTATACATCACAAAAGCTCTACTACAAAGCACCTTCGGTGCAAATGTACAAGTTTTTTATAGGGACATCAAAAGAATATGAAATTATTGTAGCAGGGTCAAAACCCTAAATGGAAAAATCTTCAAAGCTTTTCCTACAAATATTGATATATGTATAGAACTGCCCTCGTTAATAGTAAAAGTTTTATGCGTGAACTTTTGCTTGTATAGATGGAAATAAAATTTCACGTGAAAAAACAATTTGACTTTTATCCGCGAAAAAAAGTATTAGTTTTTATTTAAATGGAAGATAATGAATTATGTTTATTACAATTTTCAAGTCTCGAAGTACTTTAATTGGCATTATAAAACACATGCTATCATTTTATCTAATTCATATGTTTAAATATTTACCCTCTCGTCGGAAGGTGTTGAATTTTTTATTACAATATCTAAATAAGTATTCACATGCATCAGTTATAAACGTTTTATGCCGAGTACACATATTATGGTAACGTTTGTCATTTCCGATATTTTTCGTTGAGTGAAATTGTGTAGCAAGAAAAAAAGTTGAGCGCTACGCATTGCAATTTAATTCGTAAAATGTTGCATGGATTATCTTTAGTCTATGTATATATATATATATATATATACATATATATATATAATATATATATATATATATATATATATATATATATATGTATGCATATGTATCTGTATACATATTTATTCTACGACTTGTAAAGGGTATGTAAAATTCGGCACAGCACTATTACTTGCTTTTTTATGAGAGTTTATTCTCTTTTTCTTATTACTCACAAGTAGATTTTCGGAAAATCTACCTTACAATTCAGAATCGGCAGAACAATCTATGGTATATATATATATATATAGTCTAGTAACACAACTGAAAGTTTAGTTGTGTTATAGCAATAGAACAAGAAAGTTGTATTAAAAAACAGTTACCCAGGTGTCAAAGAATAATAATAATCCTAATAATCAGTCGATTCAAATTTTTATTCGAAATGTTATACCACAGTTTTTTATTGGAGTTTATCCTGTTACTCTCAAGTATATTGAGTATAATAGCGTTCAAAAAAGATACTCAGTGTCCTGATTATAAATTGTTGTGTAAAGATGAAAGAAATAACGTAAGTACATTTATATACATGTATGTATACATTACATATACATATATACATAAGTAACTGTATTTTCAACGAAATATGAATCAAGGTCCTTACAACCTAAAATTCCTGGTTGTGGCTCACTTATTGTGGAAGTGAACTTGGTATACATATACATATTTATGTATGTGTGTGTTTTCTGTACAGAACAATTAAATAAATTTTGATTTATGGCAGCTAGGCTTAATGTAATATTTTATTTTTACTAACTGTCTGGCTCACGATGTCGACAAAAAATTTTCTTTCGTTACTTTATATTGAAAACAAAAACAAATTTTCTTATTTTGTTTTTGTTTTCAATATGTATAAATAAGCGAAAGAAAATTTCTTGTCGATATCATGAGCCAGGCACTAAAAAACTTTTTTCTTATTACGAATTTAAAAAACTATTTGAAGTTTTAATGGAAAATATTATCGTTGCTTCTCTTTGGACGGATTACAGCCTCATTATTTTCTCAAATTAAATGTTTTTCATCTGACTTTTTTGGTAATTTTAAATTTGTCTTTATTTACAAGTCTCATAAGCTAATTATGAGAGTTTATTTAAAAGTATTACAACAGTTAAAATTTATAATTGAATAAAATTGAAAAAAAAATTTTAAAAAAACCCTCTTACATTTTGAATTCTAAAGAAAGATGAAATTCACAAAAAAAATTAAAATATTTAAGAAAACATTTAAAAATAAATAAAAGAAATTTAAAATTTTCTGTCACTTACCCTGCTATTTACAGGATACTAGAAAATTTAATAAATATTGTCTGGAAGAAATTCAAAATACTCAAAAGGCATCAAAAATTTGATGGCAAATGAAAAGTTAAGTATAGGTAATAAATTGGAAACACGTACACAAAATAGGCTGACTGAGGCATACATACATACATATATTTTGATATGAAATTTCGTTTATAGAGTTGTTGTTGTTTTTTTTTTTGCCTACTGGTTATAAAAATTGTTATAAAAATTTCAGGGAATATTGCTCTAAAAATAAAGGCCTAGCAAAGTTCATATACAACATACATTCAAACGATTAAAAAATATTAAACTTCTAGTATTAAAACATATCGAGAGCGAACATCTGTTAATATGTATCTATGTATATTTCTTGACACGCCAACACTATATGAAAATACGTGAATAAGAGCTACGTGGTTTTTAGCTACAAATCGATATGGACCATTTTCTGGCTGATGTTAAGAAATTAAGAAAGCTAACTATTACTTACTAACTATTGAAAATAGATTTTTGAGTGTGTGGACTTCAACCAAAGCTCTTGAAAAAGCTAAGAAGGTTGCTGTATTTAAATAAAACCTCCCAAAATATAGTAGAGCATTATTATTAAATACATATGTATGTATAGTATATGTATGTAGATATACATATGTAGATATGTGCTAAAACTTTTTAGCTTGCTTTCGTTTGTATATTTTTTAGTCATTCTAAATTATTACTTAGTAGCTTTTATATAAACATATTCAGTTTCTTATATGACGAATACATAGGAGTATATTTGTAAGTACCTATGTATGTAAGTATATATTTACATACATATGCACTTATTAATTTATCTATTATCTACTGAAAGATTATTTGCAGTAAAATTCATTAGTTACGCTTCGTTGCCATTTTAAACATTTTCTTATTTTAAAGATTACTTTTATGTGGATAAATATTTCAGTTTACAATAAAATTTTCTTACTTTATTTTAACACCACGTAATATATTGTTTTCGTTGTCTTTCAAAGATTATATTTGTAAAGGTTTTGGATTTCAAGTAGAGTTTTGAAATAATGCACGGTTAATAAAACGGTTTAAAGATTTATGTGCGGAAATATTAAGTCAAAACTTGATTTCTTGGTATCCTAAAATGTTCTTTTTAATCCCGACTAAAAAAATGGGTTTATAAATTTGTAGTGTGTGTGTGTGTGTCTGTACATGTCCACGTATAAACCAAGCGGCTGGACCAATTTTTAATTAATTTTTTTTGAAAGGTGACTTGATCGAGAATGTTTAAAAAAAATCGGTCCGGCCGCTTAGAAGAAGATATCACATATTTTCGACCGTTTTTAAAATTTTTAATTTTTGTTATTTGATGTCCGTATTTATGTGTGTATGTATGTGATGTATGTATGTAAAGGGTGTCCCAACAAGAACGCAAGGTTTAAATTTTAAATAAAACACAGATATTTAAAAAAAATCGTGAAACTTTATTATATCGTAAAGTAGACAAAATGAGGTTATGTGCGGAACAACAAATCGGGCAGATGGCCGCCGCGGCTTTGCTGGCACACACGCGATCTTTTAATGAAATTTTCAATGGCCGTTTTGCATAAATGCTGTGGTATTTCATTAATGCAGCGTCCAATTTCCTCTTTTAAGGCTTGAGTCGTCGTCAGCTTATTCGCGTAAACCATCGACTTCAAAAAACCCCAAAGAAAAAAGTTTAATGGTGTTAAATCGCACGATCTAGGCGGCCAATTCTGGTCTCCAAAACGTGAAATAACACGACCGGGAAATGACTGATGTAGCAATTGAATTGTTTCTCTGGCTGTATGACATGTGGCGCCGTCTTGTTGAAACCAC
Source organism: Tachina grossa (assembly GCA_949987645.1). NCBI lineage: Eukaryota > Metazoa > Arthropoda > Insecta > Diptera > Tachinidae > Tachina > Tachina grossa. The sequence goes on along the minus strand of OX465277.1, from coordinate 108,743,739 downwards.
ATGCCCTCCATGTTCATTTCTTCAATTCTAGGCACGAAAAAACTGGTTATCATTTCACGATACCGAACACCATTGACTGTTTGCGCTTGACCTGTGTTTGAGCGACATCATCACGTACAGCTGCGACATTTTCGGTCAATCGACCTGGTCGAAGGCGCGTTGTTGTCTTAACATCACTAACAGACCCAGTTTCGGCAAATTTATCCATTAATGTCTTTACAGTTGACTCTTTTGGATCATTATTGTGACCCCAAATTGATCGCAAATTTGCGAACTGTAGCCGCAAAACTTTCACTATTTTGGTAAAACAATTTCACAATAAGAATGCGTTGTTCATTCGTGTAGCGCTCCATTTTTACTAACCTCGTACCTTCTACTAGCAAACAATAACAATTGTTCAAATGTCAAACAATGACACTTCGAATGGCGCCAAATTTAAATCTTGCGTTCTTGTTGGGACACCCTTTACATATGTATGTATGTATGTACATGAGTGCATACATGTAACGACCCAGCTAGCCAGTAACTGTTTAATAGAAGATGATGTTTAATATACAACTCCTAAACGAATCTCCTGATGATTGTTTGGAGCAGCGTTGTCAACTGCACCATTTTGGGTGCTTTTTGAAATATTTTGTGCGGAAAATTCCTTAGTTGGTGCGTGGTGCGCTGTTTTTTTAAATTTCGGTGCGTTTTTTAATTTTTGGTGGCACCAACGCAAATTTAACACAACAATGGGTTAAAAACCGAAAAATTCTTGTTTTGAAACTTACCAACTTCCTGATAGTGTTAATTTCCATATTAATACTAATGATGTTTACAAAATATTGCAATTTGAAATGAAATCTGTTTTATGGCCTAATGATAACAATAATGATGAAAATATTAGCTTTATTTATTTGGAATAATTAATTTTTGTTCTCTTTTTAAAAAGTTTTAAACCGAATTTATAAAATTAATATACAAAAATGTATCATCTTGTACAAATGAATGCCCTTAATTATGAAAGTTGTATAAGTCTTATAATTCTTTGGTAGAGATATTTAGAAGATTACATTTTATTACATTTAATTTAGAGTGGTCTAGTCTGATCAAAATGTACTATATCGAATCAAAAATGGTATGACCTAAACCACTTTCATATGTACACTATGTATGTACGAATTTGTTTAGTTTTTTTGTTGTGTTTTAATTATGTACATATATTGTAAAAGGCTGTTTATTTTTATTGTTATATTTTTAATATGGATATATTAAACTTCTGATAAAAAAATTTAAAAATATTTGAATAAAATGAGAAATAAAGAACTTTTATTAGTTTTGAATCCTTTCTATTAATAGTTGATCTCTTTAAAAAGTTTTGTACAGAATTTATAAAATTAAAAAAAAAATATTATCTATGTAAAGCTAAGTCTAGACGATATGTTGAATCAGCATATTTATGATAAAAAATTTGTTACCAGTGCCAACATATCGTGTAGCCACCATATTTTTCCTTTTTAACAAATTTCCTATGTATGCTGTCAGATATGTTATTTGTTGAAAAGCCTATGTAAGCTTTTCAGCATACGGCAAATTTGATAGCATATAGAATTGATATTTTAACTCTGCTCAGGTATGAACAGTGTTTCCTAATTTGCCATTTTTAAAATAAAAATAACGTAAATATTAAAATAACAAAAATAGTAGAATAAAAACAAAAAAAAACACAAAAAATTCTACATTACGCGAAAAATATACTGCAGAAATGTTCATGGTGAATTCGGGTGAATAAAAATTAAGGGAAATTAAAGTTTCATAAAAAAAATTTCAGGCGATTCTGAAGAAGACAATCAATCTTATTCCAGCAAACTTCGCAATAAAATCGAATTTTTGCATGCTTTCAGCCTCCTAAAAGTTTTGCCGATTTTTAAAAAATATTGGAATTCGTCAACATCCCGCTGTTAGTAACTTTTCGCGAATTTTCGCCATTTTTGCGAAATTTTTGAATTTTTTGTATTCCTTACACTTTTGGCGATTTTTAATCAACATTATGGTTTGTTTAAAATTTTGCAACTTCTCGCGACTTTTTGTAGTTCGAGATAAAAGCGAATTTTTGGATGCTTTCAGCCTCTTAAAAATGTTGCCGATTTTTAAGAAATATTGGAATTTGTCATCATCCCGCTGTTAGTAATTTATATAATTTTCGCGATTTTAGCCGAATTTTATGCATTCCTTACAGTTTTAGCGGTTTTCAATCCATATTATGACTTGCTTAAAATTTCACCAATTATTTGCGATTTTTTTGCAAAGTTTGCAATAAAGGCGGCCTTTCGCGTGGTTTTTTTTTAAGAAGTTTTAACAATTTTGAAGAGTTTAAAACATTATTAGACTTTGTCATCTTGCTGTTAGAGCTTTTTGCCAATTTCCGTCATTTCACGAATTTTTTTTATTTATATACATGTATAATTGCACTAATTTTTATTAACCAAAAATATAATTTTTTGCACTGAAAGCGATAATTGATATATGTACACACATAAATTTATAATAAAGAAAAAGAATTGTCAAAATTTATTTTATATCTAAGCAAATGCTCACATGACTCAACATATACATATATTAGAATACGAAATTCAACATATCATGTAGACACAAAAATTTTATGCTAACTCATATGTTGTATTATCATTTGCTGACATATGTTGACTTTAAAAAATGTGGTACTTTCAGCATACTGTGTAGACGGCTAACATATAATATATACTGACAGCAGGATTTGTTGTTATTTTAATTCATATGAACATAAGCATACATTTGCTGATTCAACATATCGTCTAGACTTAGCTTAATACAAATGAATATGAACAAATTTGCTAAGTTTTTTAAGTTTTATTTATTTTTTAACCCTGAACTGTAAAATCCTGTTTTAGTGTTAAATTTTTAATACAAAAAAATAATGTACTTTTAAACTAAAAAAATAAATTCTAAGATTGGTGCGTTTTTTTGTAAATGGCGCGTTTTTTTCTCCATTTTTGTGCGTTTTGAAATTTCAAAGTTGACAACGCTGGTTTGGAGAGTGACATTGTGAACTTTATGGTTATATGTATCTCTCTCTATCTGAGGAGATATGGTTTAGTAGAAGTTTAATATATTTTAGGTATGGAGAAATCCAAGCACATATAGAAGAAACTCATTTTCTAATTCAAACACAAAATTCTCTCAATCAGACGTGCCATACCATAATGTCATGACCATAGCCAAAACCAAAATTAAATTTCTATGGTTATGGCTATGGAGTTATGGCTAGTCATCTATAATCAAATACAGTGTTGCCCATAAGTGTGGTTCAAACAGCAGTTTGATTATAAGATTTAGGTCCTAAAAAGAAATTTGTAATTCAATGTACTCTCGTGCTCTTCTTGTTGTTCATTTTGATTGATCGTGTTATATACATGTAAATGCCGAAAAGTAGGCGACAAGCCTGCTTATGCTTTATATAGTTTTATTTTGTATAATATAAAATTGTAACAAACAATTAATTAACTGAAACAGTAAAAAATATTTACTGAATCTAAATTTTATTTCAAGTAAACGTTTGTTGGAAAATTTTTTGGGAATAATTTTTTTGTGCATATAAATACTTAAATATGTTCATCTACTACAAATCGTACCATAAATCGTTCAAGTATAAAATAAGTTGCTAAGTCCCATATCACACTGTGCAAGTCTTATTGCTAAGCTGATTATTTTCAGGGAGAGAGAGACGAGGGGAACAGCAACGTTTCTTTTCCCCCCGTCTCTCTCTCCTAATAAACTAATCAGCTTAGCAATACGACTTGCATAGTGTAAATAGGGACTAAGAGCTAACGTCCATAACCTGCCTTATATGTTCCACGATATTTCGTTTATGGTCTGGCCATCGACAAGAATGAAAATAAGATATAAGAAACGTTTTTTTTTTGCTTTTGTTTTCAATATAAGTAAGTGATAGAAACTTTCTTGTCGACATCGTGGTCCAGGCCGTTAATGTTAATGAGCAACAACTGCACAGAAAAAATATTCCTGCAATTAACAACTTTAATTGAAAATAAAACCAAAAGTTAGCTAAAAATGTAATTGAATCAATTAAATTTTGTAATCAGTTAAATTAAAAAAAAAAGTTTAATTGGCTTAAATACAATTTTAATTGATTTTTGTTTTTATTTTCAACTAAAGTTGTTTATTGCAGGAATATTTTTTTCTGTGCGAGTAAACATTAGACCACACAAATAGTTTGTGCGGTAACTAACTATGTATATATGTTCGTACATATTATGTATCTATTTATTATACATACACATGCATATACATACATACATATTTTTTTTTTGTAAGAGAGATAACAGTTGAGGAACCAGTATGCCCTACCAACAAACATTTGTATGCATGTTCTTCAGAAAATATATTTACATATATATACATACATACATATAAACATACATACTTAGCCGTTGTATAAGATATAAACTTGAAAATTTTTTATGAACAATTAATATTAATATGTACCTATAAAACACAATTATTTTCGTTAGTTAGTTCGCTCACACGGTGATCTTGAAAATAAAGTACAAATATTTACTTTTTTTATGAACAGTCAGAGACGAAAGTTTAATTACACTTACCAAATCTGTAGTAATAAAAACTAGGGTTTCTCTGAAAATTTGTGCCATGTATTTTTATTTGTCTTCCTTGATTACATAGTAATAAATATAACAAAAAAATTATTTAATTAAGTTTAAACATAACGATGATATTTAAAAAATGCAATGAAATTAAGTAGACGAAAGTTTAAATACATGTTGGGATATTTTGTAATGAAATTAAATTTTGTAATCAAAATACAAAAATATAATGTTTTAGTACTTTGTTAACTCACCGTGACTTTCTATGATAGCTTTTGAACAATGTATCAACAACAATATCAACACCAAATTTGCCATCTCAGAAGGTGTTGTTTCTGGCCAGACCTTTTTCAGAAAATTTTTTAACATTTCCTTGCTAATAATTTCTGCCATTCTTACTCTACGCTTCATTATAAAATATCCAATTCATTATTCTTTATTTTTTAGAACAAAAACTGTAAGAAATATCTGAATAGAGCAGAAATTTTAAGAAAATTAAATTTGTGTAAATGTACATACATATCGATACCTTAATATAGAAAGGCTCTAACTCATTATTTTTTTGATATCGAGTTGTTTGTATACTTTAATAGAAGAAAAATGAATTTATCGAAAAATGTTAAATCTCGATTTCAAAAAAAATTATGAGTTAAGGTTTTTTATATTAAGGTATCGATATGTATGTATGTTCTAGTGGTGCACGAATATTCGTATTCGAATTCGAATTGCCGAATATTCGGCCATTTTTAGATATTCGTATTCGCGAAATACAGGCGAATACGAATATTTTTCCATTAAATTTATAATAGAAATTTGTGCCATTTTCAAATATTATTTAATGACGATCATTAAAATATTGGGTAGTTTTTATTAAGTTTAAAGTACGCCACCAGTAGCATTAAGTTCTTTTTCATAACAAATTTCTATTATTTCATATTGCAGGCGTAAATAGATCCCCAATTTAATGTCTACAAATTTCACATATAATACTCGTATTCGTATTCGCGAATATCAAAAATTGACATTCGTTACATCACTAGTATGTACATGTCACTCATTTACTAAAACAACGTCATAACTCCAAAAAAATAAACTGCAAGAAAACGCGTTTAAAGTTTTCAATTTACACACAGCTTAATGGGAAAGAAAATCTAATTTTGCTTTCAAGAGTTGAGTAAACAAGATATTTGTATGAAATTTTTCCATAATATGAGTGTTAATTCCATTTTTTTTAGTTATGATGTTCTTTCAGTAAATATTCTTCAAAATATTCAATATATGAAGAACTGCAGCACAAAGTAAACTTCTAGCCACTAGAAAAAAACTATATGAAACTGAAAATGGTAATAAGTTTTTTACTTATTGATAGATGCATCTAATTGCCATAATCGTAATTTAACTCTGGGTGCGAGAACACCTTTTCGCGTCGTCGTAGTTATTTTTTAAATGCGGCCAGGGATTGTGTTGTTGCCTTGCTTTCGAGAATTTTGCGGCTGTCGCATTGTTTAATGTTTTTTTCCGCGATTAACCGTAATTAATTGCGGTTCTGTCTGGAATTCTTCATTGGCATATGCAATCGTTTTGTTTGTTAAGTACATACTCATATGTATAACTGTTCGTGATTTGTGACATTTTGATGACCTGTTCAACCGCTTATATTGTAACTAGCATAACTACACTTTTTTATGGATTGTATGACACGTGAAGGATTTCGATGAAACATATAAATACTAGATACTGACTTTTTAAAATTTTGGAACAATAAACTGGTGGAGACCACATTGAATACTCTATGAACTGGATAAATAAACTGATTTGGAACACGTAATACTAATCTGACGATAGCATTTTGTTGAAGAACCTGGTGGAGACCAAATATAATACTCGGATGGTGGATAGTATTTGTGTTGGGCATAATTGGCAATTTGTTGTAGAACCTGGTGGAGAACCATATATAACTCGAATTTGAAGAGAATTTTGACTAGTGGGGACCATTTAAACTCTAGTAGTGGACTCTAGGATTCTCTACTTCCCATGTGAAGGCGTGGGTCGAATGAGGCCTTGAGAAAACTTCTATTTGTTGAAGAACCTGGCACTTTGCTCCTGGTAGCTAGCCATAAACTACGAAACCCCAAAAAAAAGTTACCACATTAAATGTTAAGAATGTTTAATTTAAAACCATATCACAAAAATTACTTTTGTAAAAAATATGTTAAAAAAAAGAGTACGTTTTGTATGTACTACGAGCACATACAAAAGTTAATATTTCTATAACAAAAAATGTCAAAATGCATAAATATGTATGTACATAAACATAAAAAACTAAATTTCTAAGAACAAATAGGGATTTCCGCTGTTGAAGCATTGCATATTCATTAAATCAAAAAGTGTAGCTATGCGAAAAAATGGCAAGGACTACGAGAAAAAAGTACGTATGAGTAATATGTAACTACATACATACATTTGCAATAATATTACTCATACTGTTTCTATCGAAATGTGTAAATTTAAAAAAAAAAATTGACAATACGAACCATGTTTTATACCATATATTAATAGTTGAGTGCGTTTTAAAAATTTTAGTAACATACATACATATTTGTTCGAATAAAATTTCTTGAATTTTTCTTTGTTGAAATAAAAACAAAGGGTCTTATTTATAAAAATTATTAAGGCTTTGTAAAGGGTTTTTAAGACAGTTTTCCATACAAAATTTTGATTATTAAGGCTTTATAAAGCCTTAATAATTTTTATAAATAAGGCCAAAATAATTTTAAAGCTCACATTAAAATATAATTAATGACGAAAGGAATTGGTAAAGAAAAACTACTTATTTATATATATCGCTCTTTTATTGCAAAAGAGCTAAAACTCAAAAATGCTAGTTTTGCAGAAAATAAGTTTAAAATTTTCAATTTACAATCCTTTTGTAGGAAATGTTTACAAAAACTCAATTATTCATTCAGTATTATTAACACCAAAAACAAGATTTTTGAGATATGTGTGGGTTGCAATAAAGAACCGATAACAATATATGTATGTGCAACATTTTTAAATATATACAGCTTTTAGTTCAGATTTACTTTGAAGACGACTCTTTTATTTTTTTTTAATAAAGTAAAAAAATTAATAAATAATGAAATGAAAATAAAAAATTAACCTACTTGTATTTTTTACACACATTGTTAATGTTGGTGATACGGTTAAAATAGAATTAAAAAATATACCAATAAATCAACCTTAACATTTTTAACGACTTTTATTGATATACATACACACTTTTTCACATCAGTTAATAGAACATTATCATTTACATCGTACTGTTTTCGACCATTGCTGGACGTTGGTTGCAAAATCAATCCAAATTTTCTTTAAGTCTTTTTTTAAGCCTGTTCTTTTCAAATTATTATTATTATTATTATAAACCGCAATTTTTTGCAAAAATTTTAAAACCTGGACTTCAGATACTTTTCATAATTATTAAAAAAATTTAAATGAATGCTTATTTTAATTAATTTACTTGCTGAAGTATTATTTATATAAGATAAGTAAAAAACTAAAATAAGGTAAAATATTTAAAAATTTTAACTAAAGTAAACACCTCATTCATAAAAGAGAAACCATTTGACAAACAAATTTACATAGAAATTTTTGTTCTTAAACCGTTTATAAACCTAAATAATTTTTTATGAATACGGCAGTAAATGTTAAATAAATGTACTTTTCCTTAAACTTGTTTTTGAAAAGTAATTTGTAGCTTGTCACCTATCTATCACAAGCAAACTCTACTCTCTTTCCATCAGTAAAATATACTAAACATTTCAAACCGTTTAATAAGAAACCACAATTCCCGCACTTTTCCCAGTGATATAATTTTGGTTCTAGTTAGTGTTCACTACAACTGTGAAAATAATTCATTCTCACCGTTGCGGACGCAGAAATCAAAAGTGAACACTTCAAATTCGTCGTGGTGAAATTCAGCCCCTGCTGCGATCAATGTGTTGAATGCTCTTATTTACGTATTTTTAAGTTTGGCTTTATGTCAGTGTTGGGCGCTGTGAAAGGATTGGTGTCGTATCAATGTATTGAGGTTGAAAGCAACCCACCAAACACAAAGCCACATGATTCAAATATTAATTGAAAATAAAACATTTTATATGTAAACAGTCAATTGAAAAAAAAATCAAACTTTACTTTAGTATCGTCCACTGATAGCAACCAGTTCTGATGGTAATGTGTAAGTTTTTGCTGGGTGATTTTAATAGTTTCCAATTTTGTTGGATTCTATAAAATTGTCTATTAGTTACGTATGAAACTGTTTAACCTAATATATACGTGTCTGAATTAGACAGATTTTTATTAGTAATTAGTGGTTACGCTTTTTTGGGCACATGGCACACATATGTAAAGTCGGCCTTAGAATTTAGTACAGAGAATCAGGTTGTTTCACTCACAAAGGGTGGAAGCATAGTATAAGCAGCTTCATGTAGTTTTTTTTTGAGTTTTTTTTTAATTTATAAATTTTTAAATATCTGAAATAATCTTGTATGTGATGGAAATCGATCGATTTCAAAAACGAGTTTCACTTAAAGATGACTTATTGATGATTTTTATTGTTTTCGAGGCTTAGAATATTTTATTCGAACTTAAATTCGATTTCACCATATCATGCGATTTACAGAACAGCTATTTGGCTGTACACTACAGATAATAAACATGATTTTTTACATAAGTATTTTATCATTTAACAATATTATAATACATATGTATATGTAATATAAATATGTATGTATCTCTTTCAGATGCGTTGTAACATTGAAATAATCCCCGATTCTTTGGCTGATATGGGTGAAGGACCTCATTGGGATAATGCCAGCCAAAGTTTGTACTATAATGATATTAACGCTGGCATCATTTTACGCTACAGCTATAAAGAAAATAAAGTATATAAAGCTAAAGTATATGGAGTTGAAGGACAAAAAGAAAAATTTGTCAGTTTTATTATACCAGTCGAGGGTGAAAGTGATCAATTTGCTGTGGGATGTGGTCGTCGTGTTCTCATTGTACAGTGGGATGGAAAATCAAGAAATGCTACAGCAATTTCTACACTCTTCGAAGTTGAAAAGGATGATGACCTTTACGCAGAAAATCGTTTCAATGATGCCAAATGTGATTCAAAAGGACGTTTGTTTGCTGGTACTATGCGTTATTTGGGAGACGTATTTGTGGAACGTAGAGGACAACTATACAAATATGACAAGTGTCTGGGAGTCAAGGTATTCAAGCCAAATGTATCTATTTCGAATGGTTTAACGTGGAACGATAAAACCAAAAAATTCTATTTTGCCGACACAAGTGATTTTGATGTTAAGGAATACGATTATGATGTTAAAACTGGAAAAGCGGGTATGTTGATATTAGACTTGGATAATAAATCCTTACATATGTATTTAGTTTTTTTCATTAATACCACATTTTTCTAATTTGTATCAAAATGTATGTATGCAGATATTAATAAGCCCAGAGTTGTTTTGGATTTGCATAGAAGCAATTATCAGCATTTACAGCCTGATGGCATGACCATTGATACCGATGGTAATGTATATGTAGCCACATTTAATGGTTCAGCTGTGTTCAAATTTAGTCCCAAGTAAGTTTATGAATATTAATTGAAATTACTCATCCTTATTCCAGTTGTCGGCATCGACGTCACTTTAACACAATACCAAAAATGGGGCTTGTGTAGCCGTTTTAGAAAACAACTGACAGGTTTATACTATTTTGTAGATCTTAAGGAACGGAAATAGATTGTCGCGAGAGCGATTTAATAATCCCAAATTTTTTGGTATTGTGTTAAAGTGACGTCAATATCGACAATGTCGACGTCGTTGACTATTAAGCACTTTACTTTTGCAGAAATCTTAATAACGTACAAAAACTGGAAGTACCTTGTTTACACGTTACTTCAGTGGCTTTTGGTGGACCCAACAATGACATTTTGTTTGTGACAACTTCTACTCAAGGCAATTTAACATATCCTTGTGGTTCAGTTTTTAAAATCAGTGGCTTGGGAGCTCGAGGCTATCCAATGACTAATATTAAACTTTAATTTCATGTAATTTAAGGTAGTTTCATAAATACATATACTTATTTACGAAATAAATTTAAATACACAGGTATTTACCCATAAAATTGATAAATAGAAAATTTTGCATATGTACTTACTAGAGCTGAGCACAACCTGTTTGCTTGCTTAATCTTCATGGTGTACATTATTGAATTGTTCTCTGTTTTTAGTGCTCTTGATTTTATGAGAACACTACAACTGGTATTCAATTTTATCAAAAGCATGCAACAGCATTTGTTTATCTGCCAAGCGTATTGATGTACGTGTGTATCAGTGTTAACAAGCGATGTCGCTAAGACTTCTTGTTCATAACAAATACTCAAAAGAAGTAGCGTTGATGCGTGTATGCTTGTTAGTTTTCATATTGTACGTTGGAGTGTGTGTAAGATGTAGATGGTAAGCTATTATGTGCTTAAAGGTGGTTTTTTAAAGCAACCGCACACAGCTAATGTCAATGCATGTGTGCGTTTGCATGTGCACAGAAAAATAAAAGATCATACACACAATTTGTTTGTTTTAGAAGATTTCGCTGTAGTAAAGCATTTGAAAAATCCCTCATGTCTTAAGAGTTTTGTAAGTGGTCTTGTGCAGGGGTCTATTACGTATATACAATAAATTTTATTAAGATAGATGAAAATAAATATATTGCAACACAATGTCGGATATATACATATGTACATATTTGATGACCTAGAATGTTAATTAAGCAACATCCGACATTCTTATTTTGAAGCCACGATTTGATTTGAAGATAAAGCTTATCTAAATAAAAAATTTAACCGACTTCAACAAAAGTTAAAGACAATTCAAATTACCTGCAGTGATGTTCCAAGTCGGTGCAAATAAGATTGGCAACTAAAAGCATAAATATGTATGATGAGTGACTTCGAACAGGACTGTGGATGACACATACATATGTATGTATTAAAGGGTTGCATTTGTATACTTGTTTGTATAGCCAAAAAAAATAATATACCATGGTATGTACCATATAATTGTAGTGTGAGCGACAGAACTAGTATAAGAGTTATTGTGTGTGTGTGCTTTTCCAAATTACAATACAATTAAAAAGTGATAACAAGTGCTTATTGTATTGCTGCAGAGCTACTGGTTGTATCTGTTTTTGCTCAAAAATACATATTGTAATATAATAAGCTTAAATTAGACGTGATATAGCCATAATGCTATAGCCATAACCAAATCAAAATTCAATTGGTTTCTATGGTGAGAGTTATGGCGTTATGGCGAGTCACGTATAATCGAATACAGTGTAGCCCATTAGTTTGGTTCGAACGGCTGTTCTCTATGGTTATGTCACGTCTGATTGATCCTTTATGTTTTTTGTAGCGCAGCCAAGTATAGAGAGAGAGAGAGAGAGACAATTTTGCTCTGAGAGTAATTACATATACATATCGTGTGTAATTTTTTTGTATTTGCATTTACTTACATATGTATGTGAAATTTTGCTTTTATGCATTCATTCATCAGCCATGTATATTTTTTCTCAACACATCATAAGTTACTTATTGTAAAAGCAGTTTTTAATTGCTTTAAAAAATCAACATTAAAAACTAGCCACGGAAACGCTAAATAACATATTTGTTCATACCAGAACCAAAAACACTCAAAACTGGTGCAAACAGATGTATCTGTGCATGGCAATAGTATGTATATCTGTATATCATGAAATCCATGTCACGCACTGTTACGGCATGCGTATAATTATAGCTGATTTTTTTAATGAAAGTTTTTATTACGTAAGTACATTTAGGTTCTAACTATTCAATTTTGTACCCGTTTTTAAAATGTGTAAAGTGTTTATGAAACGAGTTTTTATTTTCGTTGATATAAAGCGAAATGTTGCGTACGCACGCGCTACAAAAATTATACTCTGAAACTATGATGTCAGTTTATATTTTAAATTTCTGCGAATCCACTTGAGATAGAATTTTCTTATTTTTTTTTCAGCTATAAGCAGCAGAAAGTTTAACGTATGACGGATTCATTGTGCCCCGGGCTTACACAGCGTCTATACCTGATAGTGTTTTCACACTGACATTGTTTTAATAAAAGTTGATTTTAACGTTAAAACCAACTGTTAAAACCTGGTTTACCATACAAATTGTTTTTGTTAAAACCAAATTAAAACCATTTTTGAATTAAGTTGGATTTAAGTTGGTTTTGTGAAATGCAATCTTGTTTTCGCTGTGATAAATTCAGTGCTGCCAAGTTGAAATGCCCGACAGCAGCTGGTAATGGTATGCCAGTGAATAACAATAGATGGCGCCTGAAAAATTTTCAACTTAAAAATTAATGCAGCAGCAACAATAATCCAAAAATTATGGAAAAAAAAGAGTTTTTTGGAAGGAAAACAACGAAAATATTTTAAATTGAACTGTGGAAAGTGAAAATAGACAATATGACTGACATTCATCTGCCTATAAAAAAGGTTTATCTTATAATGTATTTGTGCATTTTTATATTATTAACAATATTTCCAAGCACTTTTTCATTCTGTATAAGAAGTTCTATAATTTAAAAAAATTTATTTACAAAATATAAAATAATTTCCATTTTAGAGCGCATTGTGAAATATCTCAGTTTTTCATATAAACAAAAACAGTTGAATAGTATGTCCAACAAGTGTTATTAAAAAGCAGAAAAAATGCAACAACAAATACACGCATTTCGGCAGGAGATTTGTTTTATTTTGAGCAAAGTTATTAGACAGCCTGTAAGTTAAAAACTGAATTTAAAAAACTTGTTTATGGTTTTAACGTTAAAACCGGGTTTTAACTTTCAGTGTGAAAATACTATGATATAATATAAAATATATTTCTATCAGCAAACGTCAAATTTCAAAGTAGAGCGAATTATACTACGTGTGGACTGCAATATTAGATTTATATTAATATTATATCAGATATTATAATGTTGTTTTCGTAATATGTATTTAGAAAACAATATTATGATATCAAGTGTCAAAAATCGCACACATACATAGATACGTGAAGAGAATTTTGTATATTAAAGTGAAAATTAATATTTTTTGATAAAAAAAGCAATGTGAGTCCGATCAAAGAGGAGATGTGTAAACATCTAGTAATGAAATTTTTTTTTTAAGTTGGAAGTACTTATGCTTTTAGTATCTTTTTTAAATTAATTAATTAAAAGTATCAAAACTTTCAATATTGTAAATACATATGAATTTGTTGGTTCTTGTTTGTTTTATTAAACTTATTTGGTTAGTAATTGGGCACATTGCAGTATATGTATATGTACTGCATTCAAAATTGCAGTAAGCAGTAAATTTACTGATTACTGAAAAAATTCAGTAAATTTTTACTGCTAATGAAATTTAATTTGCATTACCAGTAAAATCGTAGGGCCGTAATCATAATAAAATTGTAGCAAGTGGCAAAGTTTTTTCATTCAAATTTTGAAACTTTTGTATGAAAAACATTTAGCCACTTGGTAGAATTTCATTATGAATACTGATTACTGAAAATTCAATGCACCTCATCATATAACAAATCATTTAGGAAATTTATAAAAATTGTAGAAAAAAATTTTAGTAATCAGTAAAAATTTACTTGTTAAAAATTTTTTACTGAAACTTTAGTGGTACTGCAGTGCTCATCTATGGTAAATGCCTTTACTTTTACTTTTTAATTTTTAATTCCTGTTGTTCGTCGTTTAGTTGTTGCTGTTCTTGTTGTTGTGTACGCATTGCAATTTAAATAAATTCAGTAAAGTGCGACTTTGACTCGCGCACATTCGGTTTTGATTTTTATTTTTTTTATTTAGTTTTCTTCCTTTTTTAAGTTTTTTCAGTTTAAACGATTTTTTTTCAGTATTATCGCTTTTTTCTCGTTTTGGCGTTTTTTTCTCTTTTTGCGTTTTCTTAGTTTTCGCAATTTTTTTTCATTTTGGCGATTTTTTCATTTTGGCGATTTTTTTCTGTTTTTTGGGGTTTTTTTCATTTTGGCGATTTTTTCGGTTTTTTTGGGTTTTTTTTATTTAGGCGAATTTTTCATATTGGCGATTTTTTTGTTGAAGGATTTTTTTCATTTTGGCGATTTTTCCGGTTTTTCGCGATTTATTTTAGTCCTAGAAATTTGTTTTAATTTGGTGCTTTTTTTCAATTTGGCGATTTTTTTTTGTTTTTGGCGATTTTTTTATATTTGGCGATTTTATATTTTTTTGATTTTTTAGTTTTACCGTTTATGAAAATTTCAAGAGTTTTGCTCTTACGGTCTCCAAGATACAGCAAGTTGTCAAAATTACAAAGTAAAAACTTCATTAACTAATGGAACACCCTTTAATTTAAACTTTTTAAATTTAGTGTTAATTGTTGTAGTCTGTATAAAAATACACTAACTTTTAAAATTTCAAGTGTATGTATATTACATGGGATTTTAACATTTTTCGTTGCTCGTTTTGGAACACCCTTTAGTTTTTAACTCTCATGTATTTGTTGTTCTAGTGGCCAAATGTCTACATATTGTGTCCATATTTCAAGTCCGTAGCTCTTACGGTTCATTTTCACCTTTGGTGTACGGAAATATACAGAAAAATAACCGGCGGCGGCGCACCGTCGGTTTCGAGCCGGTCGACTTGTTTCTCTGCTTGGTATTGCTTCTTTCAAACACTAATACACTCATACATAGCTCACACCGATTTGACAATGCAAAGCAAAAGCAAAAAGCAAAGAAATCTCAGCAAAGAAATCTCAGCAAAGAATCAAAGCCAAAAAATTTTTACCCCCCAGCGTATAGATGTTTACACATCAAAAAAAATGCGGAAATGTTTTAATTATGCACGATGTATTAAGGAAATACCAAAATTTTTATAAAACACACATTACTATTACAATAACGAAGATGTTTACTGCACGGCTGCGTGATATATATGAAATATTATGATATTTACAAGAGTACGTTTTCCCCTACATAGATATTAATATCAATATTAATATATTATTCTTCTTATTCTGCCGACGTTCTCTCTCATATTATATCAGAGTTAGTATCAGGTATAGACGATATGTTAAGAGTGAACATATTATTATGTTTTACGGAATTAAGTAACGTCTATGCCATGCATATGAGCAATTCCATCCCTGTACTTGAGTATTGTCATAGCGCGATTCATAGCCGCCGATGCATATACCAGCGCTGTCTAGATGCCTGCAACAAGATAGAACTTTGTACTGAACACGTCATATTTAGAAAAATGTGCAAATTGATTAAAAACAAACAAAAAATAAATAAATAAAAAAGAACCTTATTCAAAAATGGTATATATAGATCGAAGTAAGAAAATTAATTTTAATGAAAAATTTGTGTACATACTAATTATCGTTTACAGATGGTCGTGTGTTGGAAAAGCGGCCTTGGAACCTCGATCGTGTAATAGAAGTGTTGCTTTCGTTTTGGTTTCTAGTGGTGCAATTGTAATTGAACAAAATTTTATAAAATCATAGTCTCCTAACATTTTTCTATTTTAAACAGTTTTACAACTTTAATTGCGCCATTTAGAAGAGAAAATCGTGGAAGTAGAAATAATGGTAGCGGTTGGGGCTCTGGCGGTGGTGGTGGAGGAGGTGGAGCTGGTGGAAGTTCTGGAAGTAATGCTGGCCTTCGACCAAGCCGACGTATGGGACGTATAACAAACTCAATGGACTGCAATATTCCTGGTGGTGGATGATCGCGGTAATGTGTTCGAGCATAGCATCAAAGCAACGTTTATTTTTTAATACTCGAGGGCGCTCATAATGCTAAACGTTGCTTGCTTGCTTGAACACTGCAAATCCTATTTAGCATAATTATGCATGACATGTTTTGTTCTTTTGGTATTTTATTACCCTCATGACGAGCAACTTTTAAACTCTATACAGGGGGAAGTTGTTCCGAAAATTTTCAAGAACTCTACATATATTTTAATTGAAAATATTGGTGATTTGACATGATATATCTGATTTACATTAAGCATGTTTTTCATGAAATTAGTTGCATGAAATTTTTTATTTGTCAATAGGAGGCCTGGAGGAGCAACTTATATTAAAAAAGTTGTCAAAAATACATCAGAGATTCATTCTACGCCATTTTTTATATATGTAACATTCTCTTTTATAGCGCTGCAAGTAGCAAATAGAAAAAGTTGCGTGCAACAAAATTCATGAAATTTCATGAAAAAATGGTTAATGTAAATCAGGTAATAGTCTAATAAAGTAATTTTAATTAAAATTCCCTATCAAGTTTTTATTTCCAATTAGATTTGTCGATACCTACCAGAAATGGTTTTATAAAATTTTAAAGTATGGATGACTCAAAACTTATCAACACAGTTTGTATTTATATCGAGTACAGCTAAGTTGCGAAACACACCATGAGCACCAATTTTAAAAACGATGTGCTGATTTGAAGAAAGTTTTTAATGCATGGGGAGTTGTGCTCGCAGCCTTCGCACATGCACTTGCACATATCATTCCAAATGAATAATCATACCGTGTGTTATGAAAAGCACAAAAACTGTGCGCCTTACAATCAGCGTTGCCACAACCAAAATATTTTTGTAACCAAAATATAGAAAAAAAGTAACCAAACCAAAATTTTTACTTTTGTGGCTGCCTCAGCGCTACCCAAACGGTGTTAAGAATCATTCCTAGGAAGTTCATATGTTGTAGAAAGTTGTTTATTGAGATCTTAGGTAGATTTTTATCGTTTATAGTTTCCTTGAATTTTGAACCGATTGCTACCTATGTACCTGAACAGGGGAAAAAAGGTATAAAACTCAAATTTTTTTAAATTTTTTTTGCGATTTTGATCTTGCATATAATGTTTTTTTATTTTTATATGTTTACAATTTTTGTTATATGACAAGAGCTACAACTTTGCCTCAAAGAGAATCAAAATTCGGAACGATATGAACCGGAGAAAATGCAAAAATGACACCGAGGCCCCAAATCTTTGGGCAAACAAAAATGTGCATGATCTGGGGCAAGACACCGGTCTTTTTTTTTGCCTTTTATCATGCAGTAGTGTTCGTATATGATGATATTTCCATGACTTAAAAAAAAACACAGTAGCCCAATTCACAATCTTGTGCAAATGGTTTTGCATCGTTGCATGTGCAAAGTGGTATAGTTAGTATATTGATACTCACCACTAAGAATTGTTAAGTGGTGAATATGAATATGCTATACTATTTTGCGCATGCAATGATGAAAGACCATTTGCACAAGATTGTGAATTGGCCTAGTGTTATATTCGTTATCCAAACACATGACTGAATAGATAAACTATTAAAATATACATACATATGCATTATAGAGTTGGCATTGAAATCAATCTTATTCCTGCATTTAATTCTGACTAAACCTAGCTGGGAAAATATTCTTTCAGAAGACCCCGAAGTGTGTGAAAATGGCATTAAACTAAAAACGAAATTTAATAAAGTCAACAAAAGTGAAAAGCAACATTTTTTATTGTTTTCGTTACGCAGTCGGTTTGTCTGTCTGTCACGCCGTTTTCTCAAGAACAGTCAAAGCTACAGACCTGAAATTTTCACATAATATGTAAAACTTTCGCCGCTACAGCAACAAATATATTGTGCCATAACCGCAAAAAGCTTAACCGCCAAAATTTAAAAACCTCGTTTTTTTACGAAAATCGATTATTTACGTTCGCTATGACACGATATGACAGTTAAAAATTATAATGTGTTCTAATGGATGTTTCAGCAGGATAACGCACCAACCACACATCTCGCTATGTGAAGGATAGGTTTCAAGCAAACTGTGTTAATCTTCTGGACTGGCCAAGTCCATTCCCGGACCTTGTTGAAATCCTTTGGGGACAGCTAAGGCAAGGGATATCAAATCATATATTTCAAAATAAAGAAAATTTTTAGAATTTTGTTTATAAAAAAACTTGGTATGAAATACCATTGGACACCTATCGCAAACTTATTAACAGTAAACCAAAAGAAATTCAAAAAAATTTCCAAAAAAAAGGAGGATACACTGGATATTAAGCAAATATCCACTTCGAATTTAAACTTATGATTTAATCATATCCAAAATGTACTTATTATTTCGACCACTAATCTTTATTTTTTTATTTATATTTATATTTTCTCTTTGATTTTAGTTTAAAATTTTTTCTCTTGCTAAAATATTTTTTTTCTTTATTTACATTAAAAAGTAAAAGATCGTCGTGTACTTATTATTTTGACCATATGTGTATATATTTAATATTCCAATATCTGGGGCCCGTTTCTCAAAACTTACAAAGTGTTTTAATACAAGAAAAACGGTTTTTAAAATATGCTATTTTCATACTATAAAATAAAATAATCTCAAAAACTAGACATACCTATTTGGATTTAGCAAACTAAAGTCCATTAAAATCGCATAATAAAGTTCTTGGTCCAGATTTTTTTCAGAACAGTGTTATTATGAATATACATGCTTACATAGATTCTCTGATCAATAAATTATGTGAAATTTGCTAAAGAAAACAATATTCGAACTATAACTTATACTGACTATTCTATCCCACCTTCTCCTCCATGGCATCTTAAAAAAGATACGTTAAACATCTCACTTAGCTAATATCCAAAGGATAACACCGCAAATGTATAGGAAATTATTCGTAGAAACATCCTCCCTCTATAAAAACTACACTTTCTTATATAATGATGGATTCAAAGACGACACATATAGTCATACTGCTCTCTAATTCGAAACGAACGGAAATACTTTCGAATTTGCATGTAATTAGCATACAAATTCGAAAGTATTTTCTTTCGTTTCGAATAACAGAGTAGACCCCTGAATATTTCGAGCCATTACCGCCAAAGAAGCTAAACCAACATGATTTTCGAAATGCGTTTTTGTTATAAAAGTCATTAACTTGTTTTGTTTACAGTTTTTGTAACAGCAACATGTTACTTAAGTTAAAATTTCCTTTTGAAAATAAAGCAAGTAAGAGTGCTGTATTCGGACTAGCCGAATATTATATATCCTTCACCGACGTCGGTGGACGTATGTATATGGATAAATACAATAGGTGTGTTTTTTTTACTTTTGCAGTAAAATGCAGTAAATAAGTAGTTATTGCGAAAATTTTAAAATTTTCTCTCAAAAAGAGCTGTTGCCGAAAAAAGTACGCGAACGGAAAAATAGTAAAAATTAGTAGGATTAAAAAAACAGCTGACTCCAACTCCACATAGTAGGTGTGTTCACAAGATTTTGTACAAGTTGGGACTAATGAGAGAAAAAAGAAAATTACTCTCTGAATATGCAAAAGTTATCCAAAATTGCTGGACCGCAAAAAACATAATTGCACATCTTGAAATATTAATGTTGCTTACTTTTTACATTAAATTTAATTCAAGTGATTTTTGTCGCTTGAAACGCATAACATTGTAAAAACAAACAACAGATATAAAAAGTAAATAAAAATAAGTTCCAAAATAGTTAATTTTTTAAAAAGGAAATTTCTTTATATTAAAGAAATGGAGAAATATGCACAAAGGTGCAACTTCAACTTTGTTCAAAAAACCTTCCATTTTGCTTTTTAATAAATTTGTTTGTAAAAACTTTTTTTCTATATTTGCAAATTTTCTTATTAATTTTGCAGTTTCATATGTAAACATAAAACAGCTGATTATTTAATTCTTGTCCGAAATTACCCAGAAGAAAAAGTTCGTACCAAGAATGATAAAATAAAGATTACGCCTTGCGCATGATTTACCGTTTGATGACGTAGTAGTCCCCTCGCAAAGGTTACCAAGCCTGTATCACATGTGAAATTTATATTTTCTTGCAAAAAATTTATGTATTTTGTTGTAGTTGGCAGCCCTGTGATTAATTTACTCAGAGGGATCTCCAATAAAAAAATTACATGTTGTTGTTTAAAGGCTGCAAAACTAAGAAAAATAAAAAACAAAATAAAAATAAAGAGATAAGAAAAAGAGCAAATATGAAATGTGAGTTTGTGTGCGTGTAATAGTTCTTCAGCAGGGCTGTCAGATATGGCGATTTCTCGCCAAACGTGGCGATTTTTCAAATTGTTTGGCGTCCAAATTTTTGGTTTGGCGACATGGCGATTTTTCTGGCGATAAATAAACTTGTTGGCGATTTTTTAACAAAGTTTAACACCAAAATTTGTATAATTCAAGAAAATTAGTTTGTTGAAGGAGTAGTTTCAAAAGTAAATCCTACCAAAACTCGTCTGCAAGAAGTTAAAACAATTTGATTTTAATGATTTTTCTTACATTTTGGAATTTGGATGACAAAAATTTACAAAAAATAATTTTGGCGATTTTATTTCCAATTTTGGCGATTTTCTGATAAATTTTGATACGATTATTTTATAAAAATTTATATTAAAAAAGTGTTATATAAAAACAAATTTATTATCAATATTTACTAAGAAAAACTACATAAAACTGATTTTTGGCGACTTTTGGCGACTTTTGGCGATTTTTAAAATCAATTTGGCGAAATAGGTTGGAAAAAATCTGACAGCCCTGTTCTTCAGTTGAATTTTACTAGCCAATGAGAACACAGGCTGAGTGACGTCAGAATTCCATCACAGAATACACAGAAATGAAGAAAGTGACAGGTAAAAAAAGCTCCAATTTGTTAAAATTCATGGAAGAAAGAGAAAAGCATAGTGTATTTGATACTGTAGTGTATTACTACTTACCAATTAACACAGCTAATAAAAATGTATTGCACTAGAAAGACGTAGCAAAACAAAACCGACGACAAAATTTGAGGGAAAACGAGACAAACTGAAAAATACCCGTATCTTCCGTCTCGTGACACTTCTGTATGTTTTGTGATTCCATCATGCGCAGAAATGTTTTTTTATTCTTGCGAGCTGGCGTAATCTTTATTTTATCATTCTTGGTTCGTACTAGTGTGTACAGGAAATGAAAAAAATTGCTTTCATTCGCTCTCAAAATTGCAAAAAAAATTGTTATCTGGAACGCTTTCGGATAACTTTGTACAAGTTCGGACTGTTTTGTTATGCATCTGGAACAGACCTAGTGTTGAAAAATATATAAACTTTTGACTATTCAACTCTTTTAATTATTGCTATTCGATACAATATTTTTACAACACGAACAATCTAAGAATAAATTTTGTAATTTGTTTCATGTAACATTTGTAATTAATTTCTTTGTGATTTCCTTGTTTTGTTATTGGTGAAATTAATAAAAATTACATGACTATTTGTTAATGTTACTAATTACCTTAAAGGCAAGTGCAATACTAAAGGTACGGTCACACTTGTCAAACATTTGCCCAAAAAAGCGTAACCAACAAACACTAATGAAAAAGTTTTGATCCAGACACTTGTTTATCAAATTAAACAGTTCCGAACACAACTAATTGACAATGTCATAGAAATCCAACATTATTGGATACCCTTTAACTTGACAAACTTTTGTCTGAATTGAAAGATTTTTCATTGGCATTTAGTGGTTACGCTTTTTTGAGCAAATGTTTGACAATTGTGACCGTAGCTTAAGTAACCAGATACTTTAAAGTTTTACAACTCTAAGTAATTAGAATAATTTGCGAAACAAAAGGATTAATAAAATAAATTACAAAATATGTATATTAACAGCTATCATTATTATGCTTTAGAAATAAATTATTTTTTAATGACTCACAATTTTTATTTAACTTTTTCTCAAATTTTTACACTTTTTGTTTTTAATTTCTTATGCAACCGAACTAGGGATTGGCAAATATCTTTTAAAATCGATTTTCGATTTTTCGATCAACTTTTTTGATTTCGATTTTTGAAATCGATTAATCGGGCATGAAAATCGATTTTAAAATCGTTTAAGACAAATTGGCTAATTTATAAACAAAATAATCTTTGTTCATAAAAATTCAAGTAAAGAATTAACAAGCAAAAAAAAGTTAACATATTTATGTACATTAAAAATAGACACAAAGTTAATTTAGCGAAACACATTAACTTCAGTAAGGTACATAATATGTATATGCATATTAAATATTAAAGGCCGTATTCAGATAAAAATAACTTAGGTTTACTAAACGTTTAACAAACAAATTTCCATACAAAATTTGTTTCGTAAACCTTTTGCAAACCTTAATTATTTTTTCTGGATACGACAGTAAAACGGTGTTTTTAAATTAAATTTATACGTAAACTAAAAAAAAATTTCAAAACATTACGAATTATTATATGTATGTAGTTAGTGTCAGAAATTATTACTAGGGATTATTAGTTTTAATGTTTCATACTAATCACCTTTACTTGATCTTGTTAACATCGACGTCAGGCAATGTCAAAATAACACACTTAAATACTATTTTTTTCTCAATAATTGTTTATTTTTAACCGATTCTTGCTATTTTCCAGCCTTTAGAGAAAGTAAGTGTCCTATTTTCGATATTGTTTTGGCAGTGATGTCGACAAAAAGTTACGGAATAAAGATGAATAATATTAGTTATCAAACCAATCAAATTGCCAAAATTTTTACATAATAAAAAAATCGATTTTTATAGCCCAATAATCGATTTCAGCATAAAATCGTAGATGTAAGATCGATTGCAAAAAAATCGAGTTTTTTTTCTCATAAAATCGGTTTTCGATTGGAATCGAAATCGATTTACCAATCCCTAAACCGAACTTACTGCCTGTTTATAGAAGCCATGTAAAAATTCTCATCTGCGTATTTATATTGAAAACAAAAACAAATTTGAGTGCTTTGTTTTTGTTTTCAATATAAATAGGCAGACGAGAATTTTCACATGCCTTCTATAAACTGGCAGTTAAAAAAAATAAGAAAACAACAGTGCAATTCGTCTAGGATCTAGATTATGTGCCCCTCTAATTTCAAGGTATTTTTAAGGAATATTTTCTTTAATGGGCAAATATTATCTATTGAAAATGTAATATTGTAGAAGGGACAAAAATTAAGAAAATAAAAAGTACATATCTTTCGTAATTGACATCATTTTGAGTCATTTGATCTCCCAAAACACCCCAACAATCTGTATGTTTAAAGCTCTCCCGCTAAGTGCAATGGTTAAAAAAATGAAAATGAAATATATTTCACCACGGCAGCCTTTATTGATCCAAGATATAATTTTTTTTTGTTTCACGCACATTTTATATTGATTTGAAAATGCCCAAACGGAGCCATATTTAAGCTCTCTGAAATACACGACGACTTCACTTATAGAAACTAGTGAAAGCGATCGTAAGGTTAATGCCAATTCTCGTCTTGGTGTTTCAAATACTGTTCAGTTATTAATATGGAAAACTATAGCAGATTATTCGGCAAAAAACGGATAGCAACAATATAGAAATAAATTTCTTTTTCTAAATTATTTCAAATTAATATTTGTGTGCCATTCATTTAAATTTCAATTTGGATTTATGAATTTCTTTATATACATATTTTTTTAAACGAATACGAATATCTAGAAATGTCCGAATATTTTGGAATTCGAATACACATCACTAATACATATAGTTTAGGAATAACCTCCCCATAAAACCATAATTTTTGGAGTTTGAGGACACTTGGGAAGAAATTTAAAAAATATTTTCGTCAATATATAGAGTATGTCCATACGTAAGCTTATTTAATTTTTATCTACGCACTGTGCTAGTCAACAAATGAATTTAAAACAATGAATTAAATTTAATTTTTTTTTTAAATAAAAACTTTAAACTATTTATTTTTTATCTCATTGTTACGTTATTCCTGGGGGAGGGGGTTCATAGTTGTGTTACGATCTGTTCCTGGGGCGGTCGGGGGGTCAAAAATCGGGGAAAACAGCGTTACGTAATATATGGACGGCCCCCTAAGTCTTAAATATGGTTATTTGGATAACTCTGAAACAATTTATTATGATTTAAATTTGATTACGTAATAAGTCTGTAGAAGATACACTATATGGAGCCGATAAAAGAGACAATATTTTAGCAATTTGGAATTTTTAGCAATTTTAGCTTAACCAATACAAAAATATACACAGGAGGTTATCAGGGAGACAGCAAAAAAAGCTTAAGGGACAAAAATACCGTTATTATGCTAATATTTAGTTAAAATTCGTTGCGTTATTTATATTTAGCATAAAAACACTTAAATACTAAAATTCAATGAATTGACTGAAATAGCAGCGATGATAATTTAAAAAAAACCTTCTTTGTTACTTAAGCTTTTTGTGCGGTTATGGCTCGATTTATTTATTTATTTACATGATATTAAGCTTATATAAATATAAGACTAATATATTATTTAAATAGCACTAGCTACTTTGGCTATCAACTATATATTATATATTATATAAAGAAAGCTCGAATCATAAGTCATAATCGTTAATCCTTGAATTTATATTTTCATGTCGATATACTTCGCCAGTGGCACACAAATTAGGATAAGGGCTGTTTGGATGTTTTTTCTTTTTTACACAATTCGGCAGACCTCTTGCAGCTGTAATAGACTTTTTCAAAATGCAGGTTAGTTGTACCGTAATTGCAGACCAAAGCGAAAATTTTCAAAGAAGTTCCATTGGTGCTTTGTGAGAAAGTAGACGCAGCACATCCTATTACATTGTTGCGGTCATGCACCATCATAGCGTACACACAAAAAAATATAAGAGGTAATATTAACTAAGCTTGCATAGATAACTTTTTTTTGTATATGAAAGTAAAAAACTTGGGTTTTATTAACTATGCAGTTAGGTAATTTGTACATTACACATTACCTAAAATCCAAGTTAATATAAACTATTACAATAAGGTACATACATACATACATACATATTTTTCGAAATTATTTTTATTGAAACATTTTATATTTTATTGTCAAAAGTAAAAAAAGGTATGTATACATTAAATTTTTAAAATTTTTAAATTTATGTAAAATAATTCTTTTTAATTATTATAGATGAACTAGCTGAACCCTGCAAAAGTCCTCTCTCTTGCTTGTATCCTGCATATACATAGGTGATTCCTTCGGAAGCTGCAGACGACCTATACCTTCGCATAGGAAGATCCCCATCCCAAGTTTTAATGGTCTCCACCAACTCAGAGCTGCTTTACGAATCCGGCAAACGTGGTCTTATGAAAGAAACATAACTGGGAAGAACGACGAATTTCGTGGACGGTGACGAATTCGTCGATAGTAATTCGCTGAGAAAATTCGTCGTGTGAAGCACAACAACGACGACTAAATAATAGCTCTTATAATTCATAAAGTTGTTTATGGTTTGTGCTGAAATATATCGGAGAGTTCGTCACGCACGACGAGTTTCGTTCGACGGCAGTGTTGTGTTAATTTGCATATGCATGAATATATTTTATTTTTTATGACAAAAGCTCACTACGAAAAATTCGTCGTTCGTCCCAGTTGTGTTCCTAGCATTTCCTTCAAATGTTTTATTTTCGTGGTATTTTCTATTTTTCATTTTATATATGTAAATATATAAATTAATAAATAAATAATAATTTTTTTTAGAAATTCAAAAATTCTTTAAATCCATGACAGTTATGGAACTATAAATAGTTATATTAACTAAAATACATGATAATTTGCCGCACTATATATGTATAAATTTACTTTGCTATTTAGATAATTCACAGAAAACAAAAGTATGAATTTACCTAGTCGTTAAGGAGTTTCAACTAAAATTTTAGTTGATTTTTCGAACATAAAAATCAACTAAAATTTTTGTCAAATTACCTAAAAAACTTTGTAAATGCCATTCTACCCTTTCACTTAGTTAAAATTATACCATTATTTTAGGAAATATAACCTATGATTTTTTTTGTGTGTATGGAAATGTGTCACTTAATTAAAAGAAAAAAATAAAAATATATATTAATTAAATGTAAGCATTTTATCGTAACTCATGAATTTTGAAAACTTACTTGTATTCATGTCGAAATATATGTATGTATTTTATTTTTATTAGCCTTAGAAGAAAGCTCTTTCCATTCCTTAATTATTTCGAGTATTTCTTCTGTAGTATTGAAATCGCTCTCGCTAGGATACTTTGCTTTAAAATTATAACTTTTAAGGTTACTTGGAGTGTTATTATTATAACATGGAGCAGCAGGATTTTTACACTTTTGTAAGACATCCGAAGCAAGTTTAGCCAAATTCGGATCCCAACGCACAGTCAACATATGACATGCTTTCTGGAGATTTTCTACAGAACCACTTGCAACCGAGTTGCGTTCCTTATTAATCTCATCAGTTATAAGTTCTTTCAAAGTATTCATATGTACTGATGTATAATTTTCAGTTTTAGGCCACATGAGCTACAAGGAAAGGAAGTTGTTCATAATGACTAAATTTAACAGTATTCATGTACATATATTATTATACTATATACATATGTATCTATGTATACTTACCCCATAAGGATTACAATCATAATCGCAATCGTTGGCAAATACTCCCGTAACAAAAAAAATATTAAGTACCTGATCATTCTATAGAAAATTATAACTATTTGTATGTATGTATACTAGTCCGTTGGTTGTTACTGAATCACATTAACAAATGAATTAACGTGCTTTTACAGAAAATATTTTGTTTTCTTTTTAACTATTTTTTATTTGCTTCTTTTAACTTAACGTATTGACGTAAAATGGTATTGCTTATACAGAAACGACAGTCGAACTTCTTTATAACGAAGTAGCTGGTGCCCAACGATCTTTTACGTTGTGGAGAAAATTCTAAATAATACTTTTTTAATTAAAATAATGTTAATGCTAATGTTAACTTTAATTGCGTTCGCGTACTCAAAAGTTTTTATACATTTTTACTGAACTTTACTGCAGTTTACTAAATTGCGTTCGTTTACCCAAAATACAGTAAATAAGAACACAAATTGAGAGAGTAAAGTGACAGTTCTTGACTGAGTGTTTTGCAAATTTTTACTGCAGAAATTTGTCGTAGTGAAGTTTAGTAAGATAAAAACATATGATTCAAATGTAAACAAATGGAAAGTAAGCAAATGAAAAGTGTAAACATTTGAAAAAAGGTTAAATGGAAATCGTGAAAGTCATTAACAAGATAATTAATTTATTAATGATAATAATAATAGCTGTTAATATACATATTTTAAACATATTTTATTGAACCTTTTGTTTTGCAATTTATTTTTAATTACTCAGAGTTGTAAAATTTTAAAGTATCTGGGTACTTAGTATCGGACTTGCTTTTAAGGTAATCAGTAACATTAACAAATAGTCATGTAATTTTTAGTAATTTAGCCAACAACAAAACAAGGAAATCAAAAAGATATTAATTACAAATATTACATGAAATAAATTACAGAATTTATTCTTATATTGTCCGTGTTATAAAAATATTGTATCGAGTACCAATAATTAAAAGAGTTGCATAGTACAAAGATTATATATTTTTCAACACTATGTGGAGTTAGAGTCAGCTGTTTCTTTAATCTTACTAATTTTTACTACTTTTCGTTCGCGTACTTTTTTTGGCTTTCGCTCTTTTTGAGAGTAAATTTTAAAATTTTTGCAGTAACTACTCATTTACTGCATTTTACTGCAAAAGTAAACGAACACACTTATTGTAAATACCATTTTAAACATTTATTTATAAATATGATCATGCTTAATACACACATTAATGTACATACATATGTATATTAAACCAGAGCTGATGGTCAACGCCGCTAGTGCTCTCTAATTAAATTTAATCTTACAATTATATTCGTAAAGATTAACAGTATTATTTATAAAAATTATTAAGGCTTTATAAAGGCTTTGTAAGAAAAATTTCTTATGAAAATTTGTTTTAAAAAGCCTTAATATTTTTGAAAATCACAAAAGAATAAAATAAGTATAGTAGGCTTAAGCTGGATTCACCCATTGTTTCCGAACAAAATTTTTGTCCGGACAAAATTTTTTTTATATGTAGTTTGAATTCTCTCTTCTTGAGAGAGAGAAAATATTTTTTACAAACAACTCTCAGTTTGAATGAGGTAGTTTAGACGAGAACAATTTTTAAGCCGCACAATTTTTGTTCTTTTCCAAATTACACGAGACTAATTCATCTGGCACAAAATGTATACGTATACAAAGCTTTGTGTGTGTTAGTGTTTATCGTATTCATTTAAGACTTGCTGTTTTTTAATTTGTGTGTGTATTGGTTTTATGCTGCTAATGCGGGGTTGTAGCTGGTTGAAAAGTTATGCCAACCGCAAAACCACTCTCGTTGCCTCTCTCACCTACAAACTGGCATGTTATGCCAGCACAATTATGCCCGTGTAAATCAGCGCAATTGGTTTAATTTTATATTTTGTCCGGAAAAAATCGAACTGAGCTGCCAAGTATTTTATTTTTTCAGCCAAAGTTAAGCTGAGCTGCCACGTCATGCTATATGAATAATAAAAACACAGAGTATACTTGTGTTAATTACAATAGAAATAAAAGAAAATTGGAAAATAAAACATATACATGTGGAGCTGAACGAATGAATTGCATTAATTAAAAATACACAGCGAATTGTAATCATTTGCCGCTGTGCTGCAACTTATAAAATTAATACGCATCGTTTACACACGTATTTCATATGGTAGCTTTGATTTTCCAGACAAAATGTTCGAAATGGATGAATCGTGTTGCAGAAAACTCTCAGTAAAAAAATTTTGTCTGGACAAACATTTTGTTCGGAAACAATGGGTGAATCCAGCTTTAAGGTAAGGGCAAACTTGGGAAATATTAGCGCGAAAAAGCGTAACCACTAAGTACTAATGAAAAACTTTTTGATTCAGACACGTGTTTATTAAGTTAAAATAATAATAAATAAAATAGCCCTGTAAATACGAATGTGTAGCCGATTAATACTCACACATTCTATAAATTTTAGTTATACATAGTTATTTTATGATGACAAAATGTTTATGGTCAACAAAAAAAATTATTGTTTTTGGTTAGAGTTTAAATCAACATGACAAGACCAGAGAATTGGTCTGCGAAAGCAAGTATTTGCACTAATGATAACTGAGGCTGTGGTAACATGTCATAGAAAGAAAACTCACCACTCGCAACGTTAAATAAAAATATGAACCTGAAAAGATTTTAAACTATATTTTATTACCTTGAGCAGGCACTTAAACGATTATAGCAGAACACTATTTTATGCATTTTATGAAAAATTTTTAATAATTCTTTGTAGGTATTCGATATACATAAATTATTTTTTATAAATACAAACATATTGGACAAAATTAGTATAATTCAGAAGAAAGACTTCTAAATTTTTTACTTTAAAATTGTCTTACTTTTATTAATAAATAATCGAAATCATTTATGCTGAAGAAAAAATATAAGTACGCCGACTTTAATACATACACAATGCAAAACTTTGAATGTGAAGGTTACTTATGCCGCTTTCAAATAAGTGGAATAAATTAAAGCACTATAAGCAAATTATAATAAATTGTAAGATGAAAACCACTGAGCAGTAAATAACTAAAAAGGTGTTTTGTTACACACATACATATGTATATACATACATATGTATATACATACATATGTATATGCACATATGTATATACGTATTATAGCATTGCACAGATACATCTGTTTGCACTAGTTTTGCGTGTTTTTGGTTCTGGTATGAACAAATATGTTATTTATCATTTTCTGTTACTAGGTGTAAATGTTGATTTTTTAAGCAATTATTGTATGGGTGGGAAATGAGCAAATGAAAACAACACATTTATTTTTGTTTTTCTAAGGCAAATAAGATACATAAAACTGCTTTTACCATAAGTGCCTTATGATGTGTTGAGAAAAAATGTAATTGGCTGATGAATGAATGAATGAAAGCAAAATTGCACATACATATGTAAGTAAATGATACATGTACATGAAACACATGCATTTGTAATTACTCTCAGAGCAAAATTGTCTCTTTCTCTCTCTATACTTGGCTGCGCCACAAAATAACATAACGAACGTCCGCACATACATCTGCACATCATGTATTTGTTTCAATAGTGGTTTTTTTTATATATTTGTATTACAATATGTATTTTTTGAGCAAAAACAGATCAAACAGTTGCTCAGCAGCAATACAATAAGCAATTGTTATTTGTTTTCAATTGTATTTTAATTTGGAAAAGCACGCACACACAATAACTCTTATACTAGTTCTGTCGCTCACACTACAATTATATGGTACATACCATGGTATATTTGTTTTGGCTATACAAACGAGTATACAAATGCAACCCTTTAATACGTATATGGTTAATTACAGAAAAAGGTCAATCAAAAAAAAAAATTTTTTTTCCTCAAAAATTTTTGTTTTATTTTAAATAATAAAGCATAAAGGTCTATAGTTTACAAATGTAAAAGCATTTTTAATTCTTGAAATTTTTAGACCGAAATATGGGATTGTTAAAAGAAATATTTTCTTTGTTTAGTCTTTTTTTTTATCGATTATTTAAAGTAATTTGTATTATATTTAATTTTTTGTAATTTGCAAATTTTCTGCTAAGAACAACCTACGCATTAGCAGAAAATAAGGAGAATGGAGTTCTAATAAGGGAAGTTGTTTCACTTTGCTTCCACTTATATCTTAATGTCGCATATGTCGCAAAAAACCAATATTTATTAATTTTTTTCAGCAGTATATAAGCATTTGTTATTGTTTAACTACTTTTCAATTAAAGTTCAATCAATATTAGCAAAGTTACTCCGTTTAGTTCTCTTGGGAATAAAATGTCGCGTCCGCCTTGTCGCGTCCGAATTTGTATTTAAACCATTTGAAAAAAAAATTAAAACAAAATTTTCATATTTCATAAATTTTGTAAACACAGATTTTGTTTTCTATTTTTATAGTTGTTTTTGCTGTAAAGTACAACTAAGGGGATGGTCACACTTGGGCAAATATTTGCTCAAAAAACGTGACCACAAAATATTAATGAAAAAGCTTTCAATTCAGATACGTGTTTGTTAAGTTAAGTAGTTTCCAATAATGTTGGAATCAATGACGTTGTCTATTAGTTGTTTATGAAACTGTTTAACTTAAGAAACACTTGTCTGAATCAAATGGTTTTTTACAAACATTGAGTGGTTACGTTTTTTTTTGGGCAAATGTTTGGCAAGTGTGACCGTACCTTAATAGCCGTATTCTAATAAATTGTGAAAAAATTTTTGTCATACAATTTTGTCAAATTTCTTGTTATATAATTTTAAATAAAATTGTCATGGTATTCTGTTGCTCATATGACAAGGAAAAGCTTCACATAGGGTCTCCACCTAACATAATATGTAAGATAAGAGCGTCAAATTCAATCGCAGAGAGAATTATGTTACGTCTAGACTTCAAATTAGTGTTATGTCAATCTTATAAGATTTATTATAAGAGCGTTGTTATAAGAAATCCTATAACAACAATCTTATGATATGAACTGTCAAAAAATTACACGTACATGAAAATAAATTAGTATGCATGTGTGAGTGTTTATTAAAATAAATGAAAAACAATGTTTTGGACAAAGTTTCTGGGATTTTATATGTTTAATTGATTTATAAATTAAAGTTTGTGGAAAAAAGTAAAAACAAAATAAATAGTTATATAAAATTAATACATGTTAACTCGATGAGAATTTGCATAAAATGAAATGTTATAAGAAAAGTAAAATTACGTTGTCCTGTTGTATGACATGAAGAGATATATCGGCATTTTATTTTTGTAATTCTGCCGACGTTCTCTCAAATATTATATATATCAGAGTAGGTCCCAGTTGTAGACGCTATTTAACATAGCGTCTATACCTGATATAATATCAAATATATTTCTATCAGCAAACGTCAAATTTCATAGCAGAGCGAATTATATTACGTGTGGACTGCAATATTAGTATTATATTAATATTATATCAGATATTATAATATTGTTACGTTTTTCTCTCTATAAAAACGCTTTTCCGTAGATCCGAAGATTTGCAAATGAATACAAGAGCCGAGTGTAGTAATTAGGGTTAAGAATGATACAAGTTTTATTTACAAATAGACTTACACTAAATTACTCAAGAGCTTAAATACCTAATACAACTTAAACTAATAAATTACACACAGATATTCACAACTGGTTACCACTACGCCTTCCTCGCTGTTGTTTACACACGTCTCTTATCTGGCTGCGCAAGTATTAACGTGACACCTCTCTGTCTGCTGCCGTCACTTACGAGACTCTCTCTGCCGTCACTCACAGTTGGTACACCAATACCTCTTTGTCTGCTGCTTGTCACACACGGCACTCACTCTGCCGACACTCACAGTTGATACACCAATAAAGACTCACTGGCTTTACTTACACCCTTATACACGTCTATTCGCTGCGCTGTTCCCTTTACTCCAGTCGACACGATAGACTCCACAATAATCTCAATTCCACGACAGACTATTATTAATTCACAACTTAATTATCAACTGATTAACGAGTTCTTAACTTCACTACTTTCTGATTAGCACTAACTATAACTGTTCGCGACTGACTTACAACTGCGACTAACTCACTCATTGGATGCGTCACCTCTATTTATATTTCACAGAAATTCCACTAGAAGTTTCAAGCAATGTCTAGACGATCATTATCATCTTATATGCTGCCTAATTAAGTTCATGTGGTAACTATGTACATACATGTGTATATGCGTACGTGCGTACATCATTAACTAAGCAACACACGGTGGTTGTTTATCTTTTGCTTTTCGTTTGAATTGGCATGTATGTATGTGTACAAATATGTGAATCTTCTTAATAAGCAGACGCTTTTTGTTGTTACTTTTGCTTGTTTACGTTTCATCAAGCTAGGCATGCTTATTTAGTTGTTGGCTACTATTCTAGACTATTCTTTACTTTGACCCTGTAGGAATATTTTCGCGTAGCATTTACATTAACCCTGTTGGAATATTTCTGTGTAATGCTACTTAACATTGTTGACGGCTATTTTCGTAACAATATTGTTTTCGTAATATATATTTACTGCCTTATTCATAAAAAACATTTCAGGTTTATTAAGCGCTTATTTGACATATTTCTATGGGAAATTTGTCAAATAAACCTGTAATAAACCTAAAATATTTTTATGAATTAGACCGTTAGAAAACAATATTATGATATCAAGTGTCAAAAAACGCACACATACATAGATACGAGAAGAGAATTTTGTGAATTTAAATGAAAATGAATATTTTTTGATAAAAAGTGATGAAATGCTTTAATTATACACGATGTATTAAGGAAATCGCTAAATTTTTATGAAATACACATTACTATTCAAATAAACAAAGATGTTCACTGCACGGCTGCCTGATAATTATAAAATATTGTTACGAAAATAGCCGTCAACAATGTTAAGCAACATTACACAAAAATATTCCAACAGGGTTAATGTAAATGCTACGCGAAAATATTCCTACAGGGTCAAAGCAAAGAATAGTCTAGAAAGTAGCCAACAACTAAATAAGCATGCCTAGCTTGATTAAACAAGCAAAAGCAACAACAACAAAAAAAGCGTCTGCTTATTATGAAGATTCACATATTTGTACACATACATACATGCCAATTCAAACGAAAAGCAAAAGATAAACAACCACCGTGTGTTGCTTAGTTAATGATGTACACACGTACGCATATACACATGTATGTACATAGTTACCACATGAACTTAATTAGGCAGCATATAAGATGATAATGATCGTCTAGACATTGCTTGAAACTTCTAGTGGAATTTCTGTGAAATATAAATAGAGGTGACGCATCCAATGAGTTAGTTAGTTGCAGTTGTAAGTCAGTCGCGAACAGTTATAGTTAGTGCTAATCAGAAAGTAGTGAAGTTAAGAACTCGTTAATCAGTTGATAATTAAGTTGTGAATTGATAATATTCTGTCGTGGAATTGAGATTATTGTGGAGTCTATCGTGTCGACTGGAGTAAAGGGAACAGCGCAGCGAATAGACGTGTATAAGGGTGTAAGTAAAGCCAGTGAGTCTTTATTGGTGTATCAACTGTGAGTGTCGGCAGAGTGAGTGCCGTGTGTGACAAGCAGCAGACAAAGAGGTATTGGTGTATCAACTGTGAGTGACGGCAGAGTGAGTCTCGTAAGTGACGAGCAGTAGACAAAGAGGTGTCACGTGATTACTTGCGCAGCCAGCTAAGAAACGTGCGTAAACTACAACGAGGAAGGCGTAGTGGTAACCAGTTGTGAATATCTGTGTGTAATTTATTAGTTTAAGTTGTATTAGTGTATTTAAGCTCTTGAGTAATTTAGTATAAGTGTATTTGTAAATAAAACTTGTATCATTCTTAACCCTAATTACTACACTCGGCTCTTGTATTCATTTGCAAATCTTCGGATCTACGGAAAAGCGTTTTTATAGAGAGAAAAACGTAACAATATTATGATATTTACAACTGTACGTTTTCCCCTACATAGATATTAGGTCCGTTTGTTTACCCCAAAATTTTTGCAATTTTGTGCAAATTTGTACCTGATTTTACTGAAATGCGTTCGTTTACACACAAATATTGCAAAAGAGAGTGCCAAATGAGAGAGTAAATTGACAGTTGTTGACTGAGAGTCTGCAAATTTTTAATGGACAAATTTTTTCAGTAAAATCCAGTAGACGAGTAAAACATATGATTCAATAAAATAAACAAAAGTAAGCAAATACAAAGTATAATTTTTTTAATAAAAACATTTAAAAGAAGAAAAGTTGAAGCAAAAGTTTAACAAAACAAATCTAAAAATTTTTATATTCAAGATGAAACAAATTAAAGAATAATAATCGTTAAATATCAGTTTTCAAATTTAATTCAATTGTGTTATTTACTTTAGTTTTTTAGAGATGTAAGGTTTATGTATATGTGAATACTTATTTCTGCATAGTCGCTATTCACACTATGCCTTTTTAGCCTGCCTTGTATTGACAATTTTCTTTTGAAACCCCTACGAAAAGTCACACACATTTACATTAAGCCTTTTTTATTCATGCCTTTTTGGCATTTATATACACGTTTAATGCTGAGAATACGAAAGAGGCAAAGAGAAATGTCATAAATCCCCTCGAATTTTCATTTCGTGCCTTTTGTTCTACACCGCAAGCTTCTCACCCCCTCTCACCAATAAACTAAAAAAGCCTGCCTGCACAGGCAAGCAGAAAAGGCATGTTTTCCTATGCCATTTACCCAGAAAAAATAAAACTAAAAACCAAATACAAGCTTAAGCTTTCACACAACTTCTATTTTAGAAATATGTATGTATATATCGCTTCAAATTTATAATTATAAAAATGTATGCATCAATTACCAAAAATATGTATTTGATGGGTTTCAAAAACAACAAAAACCTACAACAATATTATCAGCTGTCTTGATTAATCTGAAAATTTTTGCAATTTTTCCGTTCGCGTACTTTTTTGTGCCAGAGTAAAATTTTCAAATTACCAAAAATTTACTCAACTACTGAATTTTACTGGAAAAGTAAACAAACGGACCTATTAATATTAATATAAATATATTTTTCTTCTCATTCTGCCGACGTTCTCTCTCATATTATATCAGATTTAATATCAGGTGTAGACGCTATGTAAAAAGCTCAAAAAGCTTTCAACATACTATGGTGAGATTTATTTCAAATTGACAACTATATTTATTTATTTAAAAAATAAAAAATGTATTATGAATGTAAAGAAATGTATTTTTTTTATTTCTTTAGTCGGAGTATCTTGCATTTACATAAGTAATTAGCAAACGATGGTCGCACACCATCGCTTTTTTTTTTTGCAAAAATTAAGGAACAAATTTACCATCGGAATATTCAGAAATATTAAATTTTTAATTTAAAAAGTGATCTAATAGAGTGCCTAGACACGTTCAAATTGTATAAATATATTCGCAAAAGTTGTCCATTTTACCATAGCTACAACTACAAATATTGTTGGCAAAAAACCAGGAGTCCCTGGATGTTATTTTGGAAAAATGTTTCCTTTACTTTTGCAAAAAAAAAAGTGCACAAAGCAATTATTTTTATTGGCATAAGATGTTAACAATTTTTCAATAATCACGCTTTTTTCTCTTTAATTCTCACAACTAAAAAGTAAATTAAAAGGAAAATTAATAAATTTTTATTTTGTTACATATGTGCTTTTCATTAGGTGACAAATTTGTTATATTTTATTCATGACAATATTTTTCAGAATACCAAAAATATAAAAATAGTCATTCACCTCAGTTTTGTTATAATTTTGTAATTGTCACAGAGGTTAGAATACGGGTATAAAACTGTAATTGTTATGTTTCATCAAATTTGCTTATTATCAAATTATGTAATGATAGATTGCAATTAAAAATATAATATATATAAAAAAAAAATATTTCATAAATGTACACATAAACGATCTCCTTTCACCTTCATTTCCACATTTACAAAAAAAAAAATTCTTCAAAAAATTTCGCTGAATTATGTATTGAATTTCTATAAGTACACAAAAATAACTTCCATTTTTGTCGCGTCCGTTTCTCGCTGATATTTGCTTGTGTCTTTTTACTATATTATTGATATCGCCAAAAAATTTTTCTTTAATATATTTATTACTCCTTCATTGCTTTAAAACAGTCAAGATATATATTGGATCTTTCCATTCCTTTCTTGTTTTTTACTCAAATAAAAGTGCACGAATGTTCCGTCCGTCGCCTGGGAATTGCCCATATGTACATATGTACATTAGTATGTCTACATACATACATATGTATTCTTATAAAAAACTAAACATACATAAATACTACATTCATGTAAATAGTAATTAAACAATCTATTAATTTTTTTATTTTTATATACAATTATATCTTGGCGTGATACAATTCTACGACTAATTATTATTTCTTTTTTAAATTGTTACTTTAATAGTTTTAAGCGTAGTTTTCAGTTAAAGTTTATTTTCTTACTATATTAGCGATTAAAGTATGTAGGTATTTTTTTAAAAATATGTTTGGTTTGGAATTTGTCTTAAATCGTTAGGTTTAACAAACATAAATTAATACAACAGCGTTTTGTTGATTTAGTTATTAATTACAATATATATGTGTCAATGTAAAGTATATTTAATATGTGCATGTACATATGTAGGTATGTACAATATAAATATTGTATTTAATTTAATTCTTTTGTCTTGACTTACTTACTTAAGTACATACTTTAATGATGATTTCTAGATGATTGAATAATTGTTTTTGTTTATATCTGTATATAGTGGTATCAAAAAATACGTATTTTCACTTTTCTTTATATGTATATACGTACAAATATTTAAAACATACACAACTATTTATATAGCCTTAGTTTTTTAATAGACACCACAATTTTAGGTGTAGGTATCTTTAAATTTTAAGATACGCCAACAATTTGAGTGAATGATGGGAAAGACTTAATTAACTTTGTTTTTGTGGTTGCTGCTGTTGTTGTTGTTGTGTTCCAAACTTACTAGTTATTTTATGCGATACATTAACAATCGCCATTTCATGCTTTGAATCCATATCGCAATCATATAAACCACTTAATGAATCTAAACTTAATAGTCTGGAACTAGCGCGGCTTGATACAGATGTATCATCAACATCTCGAGCATTATATAAAGAATTAATATCAGATAAAGCACCTTCGGCATCGGTTAAACCAGCCTCATTAAGCAGAGATATATTTTCTAGACCAGGTTCATCTGTAATATATCCTGTGGACTCTGCACCTCCTGTAAATAAAGGCAATCAACAGAGAAATCGAAAATATGTATTAAATATGTATGTATGCGGTAAAATTGTGGATATATAGTATATGTATGTATGTATGTATGCTCTAAAAGTTAAAGAAAAAATATGGCTTAATTTAAAATAAAGTATTGTAGTAGAATAATATATAAAGCAACATTTGTAAAATATATCATGTCTAGCAATCTGGGTTTTTATGAACAGTGTAAAAATAAATTATTACCATACCAAGCGTTGAACGTTATTCTACAGTATTTATATTTTGCACGGGACTTCATTTGAGGTCAGATAAAAATAAAAAGAGACAAAATAACTACATACATACGAGTACATATCGCACACTAAATCATAAACAGTCACAACTCAAAATGACCAAAGTGGTTTTGCTTTTTTATAAATCAGTTATCTAAAAAAAACTCTAACGACCAAAACACTTTGTTATTAAAGATTTCTTGAAGAATATAAAATACGCTTATTCTATTTTTTATGTTAGATACTTGCGTCATTTGTACAGTATCAATAGTTGTTTGCCACTACTCAGCATCTGAAATTTTTTGAGTTGTGACCCTTTATGATTTAGTGTGCGACATGTAAATAAAAACTATTTTCAGAATTATCGTTTTTGAAATAATTAAAAAAAAAGTTTTTTTTTAATGGTTTACTTTTTATTTATGTTAATAATCACCCTTATTCCAGTTGTCGGCATCGACGTCACTTTAAGACAACACCAAAAAATTGGGGCTTGTGCACGCGTTGCCGAAAACAAGTGACTCCTGTTGGCAGGTTTATGCTATTTTCTAGACCTTAGGGAACGGAAATAGATTATCAGTTGCACAAAATTTTTCTCGAGAGCGAGTAAACAAGCCTAATTTTTTTGGCATTGTGTTAAAGCAATGCTGCCCACAGAGAGAAAACCGAGAGAAATGTATAAGCGTATGTGCATTCAATTGTACAAAAAGCCGATTGATGTTCGGCACTCTGGCGCTTCTCTGGCCAGCAGTGGTTAAAGTGACATCGATGCCGACAACTGGAATAAGGGGTAATAATTAATTTGGCTTGTCTGCCGAAACACTCACGAGCCTCCGGCGGGAATACTTCGACTAGCACATGAAAATGCTTATGTATAACTTCATAGCAACCTCAACAAATTTCAAGTGTCTATATACATATCGCACATTCACATATGTAAATACCTTGTACTATCACCTCCTGAGAGAAGAATATTTGTTCATGTCGTCATTGAGTTATATGTATGTAAATTGAAAACTTTAAACGTGTTTTTTTGAGTTATGACACTATTGAACTGGATGTGCGATATAATTGTATGTATATTACATGGGATTTTAAAATTTTTCTTTTCTACATACTCTGTCCAAATTTCAAGTCCGTAGCTCTTACGGTTTCTGAGAAAATAGCCTGTGACGGACAGACAGAGGGAAAGGATAGCGAAAACAATAGGGCTCTTTTTCACCTTTGGTGTGCGGAACCTTAATAAGAGAACATATGAAATATATATGTGTGTGTGTGTGTGTAATAGTTCTACAGCACTCACACAGGGTGAGTGAGGTCAGAGTTCCATCATGCGCAGAAAAGTTTTTTATTCTTTTGCGATGGCGTAATCTTTATTTTATCATTCTTGGTAGTGTGTACAGTGTACACATAATAATAAATATAATATTGATTCCTACGGTTCAAAAGGGCCACGATAAGTAAAATAATATGTATGTATATAATATGCTTTTGTAATATGTACCTGTCGCCTCCTCTCTACAATCATCATCTGACCACTCGGATTGACTTTCCAAATGATTCGAGTCCATTGATTGGTGATTATGATGACCGGCGCCATATTTGAGCTCATCATTTATCACATTTGCTTCAATGAAATCGTTGCAATGATAATGCGAGGCATTTGGCAAGACCGCAACCAGAGCCTCCTCAGGAACACATTTACGTTCCTCAACTCTTTCTTCGTCTAAATCGTCTTCACTGTTATAGGGGCTCCGTTTACATTGTCGCTGCTGTTGATGATGACGACTGACCAAATCGACTTGTGCTAAATGATTCTTGCGCTCATCTCGACCAACTTCATCGTCTTCGAATTCCTCGTCGGCTAAATTATCTTCCGTATCGTCGCGTTCATCTTCATCTTGACTATTGGCATGATGTTGATGATTATTCCGTTGTCGCTGATGATTATGAGCATGAGCATGATGATTTTTGTGGTGATGGTGGTGGTGGTGATGATGATGGCGATTGTAGCGTGAGTTCTTATTATCGGTCGGATTATCCATCTGATCAAGACTTTCGTGACTTTGATCGAAATCTTTGGAACGTGGTCGACTGCGATGACGATGATTCTGTTCTTTGGTAGCAATTTGTTGCTGCTGATTTACCATTTGTTGCGGATATTTGTTGTAATTTGTACCACTTGTTGAAGATTTATTGGTTACATCCATCATGGTCAAATTTAACTGATTGCGTGTTTCATGCAATATTTCACACGATTCAGTATCAGAAGTCTGCCTGTTTGATAATAATAGATTTTATTTAAGGTTATTTATAAGTTGCATATATGTATGTATGTATGTATATATATATGGTCTCAAGTAGAAAGGCCCTAACTCGCATTTTTTTTTCGAAATTGAGTCTCAAGTGGAAGGACCCTAACTCGTATTTTTCACCAAATTGAGTTTTTCAGTGATTCCAATATATTTCACACAAATACCCCTCGTCACAAACATTTATAGCAATAGTGTCAAAAAATAACGCTTTTAGAAGCAGTTGTAATAAAAAAGTTACACGTTGAATATTAAAGTTTCTATTATTTTTTTACCTTCTCCTGTAATGTTACAATTATTTGAGTTAGGGACTTTCTATATGAGACCAACGATATGTATGTATGTATTTTAAAAACCTACATTTGGCTGGATTCTGAGGGATTTTTATTTCTTGTTATTTCCTTTATAGCCTCTAGTCCCACCGGGTGCTTGGCAATCATAAAACTTGTACTCACAGGTATCTTCGAAGTATGTTGTCTTCCCGTCGTAGGTGAATTTAATTCATCTAATATAGTGGTTGCCATGGCTATTGTAACATTTTTCAAATTGTTGTTGCCACTAAGGGGAGTGCTGCCGCTTAAGTTGCCATTGCTACCTAAACTTCCACTGCCACCAATGCCAGCGGCAACATTAAGGCCATTCGAACTTAATTTGCTATTGCTTCCAGAGAGGCTTACGTCAATGTTATTACGACTACTGCTGTTGCTGGTGGTATTACCACATTCAGCATTGCCTCCAGATACAGATGTAATATTGCCGCCCGTCGATGAAGAAGCAGTAGCTGCTGTTGAATTCTGAGTTGTAGCTGTTAAGCCTCTTGCTCTAGAGGATTCATTTAAAAGTCTTTGCAATTCCCTCTCAAAGGGTGATTTAGTAGCATTTTGGTTACCAGTTCCCAATACATGACTCGCTTTCCTTTGTGGCAAAGCCAACTGGTCTTGATATTCGAAACTATTACACGAGTCTCCCTTATTTTGCGTAGTAGTTGTATATTGGCCCTGACTCTCCGTTGTGGAACTTACTTCGAAATCCTTCAGATCAATAACGGGTGATGTAGGATCTACTTGTATATCGCAGGGGTAAAGCCACTGTAAAGGATTACGCATCACATGGTTATTAGCTGCTGCTACACGAGGTGAATCTTCTTCGCCCTCTCCCTCGGTAGTTTTGGAGTAACTTTCGTCAGAAGAGCTCATTGATGGTGAATGAGGGCGAGAGCTTAAATCGTCTGTGGAAGACATTTCACGACTCTCTTCCAGTTCAGTTGGCAGCTTTGGGAGAGGTTTCATATATGACCGTAGGAGAGGTGCATTCTGTTTTAGGCTTGATGTGAATACAGCAGGTTTAGGTGGTAGGGCTGGTAGTGGTGGTTGCGGTTGTTGGGAGTATAAAGGGTATTGCTGTTGCTGATATTGTGAATAGTTC
Organism: Tachina grossa; assembly: GCA_949987645.1. Classification (NCBI taxonomy): domain Eukaryota; kingdom Metazoa; phylum Arthropoda; class Insecta; order Diptera; family Tachinidae; genus Tachina; species Tachina grossa. The sequence continues at coordinate 108,701,154 of OX465277.1, read as the reverse complement.
TGTTGGATTTCTTGTTGCTGTTGCAGAAATAAATTTATGGGAGCGTATATTAATTACATTGTGACCCAGCAAAAAATAAATGAAGGCGTTCAAAATGAAGTAGTGTTTCATGAGTTCTTAAGCATGTGTTTCTTCGCATGCATTCTGAATGGCATCGCAAATAATGCTATACTATTTGAACTCATTAAAAACGCATGCGACGAACGCATGCATACATTGAAATTAATATCCAGCAAAAAAGGCATGCAAAAACGGAATTAAATCATCACATTGAAGCATTTTCATAAAACAAGTTTTATCTCCAACAAATAACAAGAGTGCAATAGCTCAGTGGTAGAGAGTATGCCTTAACAGTCAGAACAGCACGGTTCGTATCCTGGCTGCGAAAATTTTTTTTCGTTTTGTATTTACGTGAAAAAACGTCATCGAATCATGGGTTCTAAGCACTCATTTCAAACGTCATCGAATCATGGGTTCTTGCATGGGTTCTAAGCACTCATTCGAATGATGAGCAGTGAATCGATTCATGCATACATGCATACATATGTATATATGTATGTGTGTGCATATATAGATATGTATGTGCCTTGTGGGATCATTATGAAATTGTTAGACACTATGAATGGACATTATTTTTATGAAATTTATTAGATTTTTATTTTATATTGCGTACAAAGGATTATATTTGGTAGTTGGAATAGGATTTCAGATTTAAATAAAAACTCACATACAGATAAAAAACACATATCGTTACTATAGTCGAAAAAAGTGCTAAGTCCATTTTAAATGCAGTTATTTTCTTTAATCCATCCTCTTAAATTACCAGTAGTCGTAGGATTTTAAAATAAATCATTTGCGGACTTATAAGCTTTTTTGGACTTAGCAAATTTGCTCTTTGAAATTTCATTATTTTAGTAGGGACTTAGCATATTTTCCTTAAATGTGTTTTCTTTTATTTCTGGAATTTAATTTCAGGAATTGTTCCTTATGAAGCATAATTCGTTACAGCGGTGTTCGCTGTATCCAAAAAATCTCAATAAAACTATTAAAAAAGTTAATGAATTTGATGTTTAAAAGAATATATTTATGTTTAAAATTTTTAAACGCATTAATAATCCCAAATTAATATTTTACTTATTAAGTAAAATATTTTTTTTTTTGTATTAAAAATACATTGAAATTGATTATTGAGGGGTTTAGCTGGATCCTATGCGCATTTCACTGTTGCTAATGCAGATCATCAGGGAACCTTTACCCGAAATTTCTTAGAACAACTAGAGTTATTATATTATAAACTTTCATTTAAACAAATGAGAAGCTTAAAACAAATAACAAAGTTGAAACAAGAACTCAATAATCAACATGTTTTTATTTTCTTTACCATTACTACATTGGCTGATTTTTTTCAGCTTCAAATTGTAGTTGTAAAAGTATGTAAAAAGAAAATAAATGTAAATAACAACAACAGCTATTTAAGAATAGAGTGTTGCCACACAAGTATTTTTTGACCTGGTGCAGTCAATTTAATAATTAGTGATTTTTTATGGGAATTGTTAAAATTTAAGTTTAAAATCCAGCTAAACCCCTCAATAATCAATTTTAATGTCTTTTTAATACAAAAAAAAAATATTTTACTTAATAAGTAAAATATTAATTTGGGATTATTAGTGCGTTTAAAAATTTTAAACTTAAATTTTAACAATTCTCATAAAAAATCACTAAGAATATATTTATTTTATTGGTGTTGACAAACAAAATATTAATTGGTTAACAATAAATAAGAATAAGAATTATTAGTTTAAAGAAAAAAATAATAATAATAAAAAGGTATATATTTGCGGTATAGGGAACATCCAATTGCTTAAAATTATACGATTATGTTGAATTCAATAGTGTATTAATTTTAGCCGGAAGCTTTCTATGTTAAAAGAATAGGTACAGAATATTTAGAAAAACAAATACTTAAGATTGTATTTAGACGAAAAAAATATTGAAAATAACCAAAATTCTCAATGAATGCAAAAGCATTTAAAACTGTAATCACTTTGATATAACGAATTATATGAAATGCAAATTAGATATTTAATATTGTAGCTATTGCGAAATTGCTGTAATTCTTTATAATTCAACTTGAAAAGAAAAGACTTTATTTAAAAAAAAATTTTTTCCTTTCAACTGGACTTGACATACATATGTATTTTCTTACTTTAAAAAATTTTTTTGGACTTAGCATATTTGCCTACCACTACATTCCAGGAAGAAAAAACAAAATGATGCCATTATTTTTCTTGTAAATGATGTATTTTGAATTATAGTATGAATGATGTATTATATTATAGCAAGCTACATCAAAATCTCAATTTCGACGAAAAGTGGACCTACCACTTTTTCCGACTAAGGTAACGATATATAGATAACAAATACATACATACATATGTATATCATCCCTGTCGGAAATTCCGTCAACTTTAAGCTAACTATTTCGCAACTATTACTGACTGACACTTGGATTACTTTTCAATGTAATCAACTGGATATTTTAACATTGCGATGTCCTAGGCGGTAGTCAATTGTCTCAATCTGAATTACTTTTCAATTAACTTAAAGTTGATTTGTTTAAATCACCTGGTAGTCAGTGTATTTAAAAAAATCAACTTTCTGGGGTTCGAACATGTATAGTCAGTCACACGTTGTGTGACTATAAAGTTAACTATAATTTAATTATTTTTGTAGTCAACCACACAATCTCCGAGAGGGATTGCTAGACAACAAGAGTAATGTATTAATTTCTCTCGTGTATATCACAACACAGTAGTATTGTTTTACTATTATTTTATTTTACTTTTCTTTTACTTATTTGTTTGTTAATCTTTCTTTAGTTATTATATAGTAGTTAATTTTAAGGACTTGAGTTTCTTAAGTATTATTTCAATAGCATCCCTTTTTCTTTCCTTTTTTTTTTTTGAATTAATTTGTTAAAAAGTTTTTTTATAATATTAGTGTGATGGATGTATGTGAATTTGTAAAATGTTTATTGATTTTCTATTCTTTGAAAAATACCTTAGTATGTAAAGAAATTGATTGATTTTGTTTTAGTCTAACCTAATATTATATTATATTATAACGTTTTGGAAAAAATAAATCTGAATCTGAATCATTTCTCTTGTTGGCCAGGACTAATATAAAGTTTTTATTTTAAACTAAAATCGTAAAAATGTTTTATACATATCGCTCAACAAAGCCATAACTCAAAACTGCTTCAGAGAGTGTGCGTTTAACTTTAAAGTTTTAATTTTACACACAACTTAATGGAATAGGAAAAATTCATTTTTCTCCCAAGAGTTGAATATACGAGAATGTATTTTTACTCAATGTAACATCAGGACTAATACTGCATTATTATTTAAAAAAATTATCTCTATAATACGAGTATGTGGAGCTAAATATGTATATTATATGTATGTATATGATGATCCAGGTCTGTCCGGCCGTTAAATTTCTATAAAAATGTATAAAAGTGCTAATGTTGTATTATTACGTAAGAAATAAAGAAAAATATGGCAAAAACACATATGAAGGGAAGGCAAACAATGGTCACAACAGCTACGGAAAGGCGAAATATTCTAATAATAGCTTCCAATTCTAGTGACTGCTGCAAAAATTAAAGCTAAAAGTGGGGTCCACACCATAAAACAAGCATCGTAAGTAATTAGGGTTGAATTTTTGTAAAGAGAGTGAGTGAAATAAAGTAGTTTTTTTAGATTAAAAAAAAATTAAATTTTGATAGTTCGATGGTTTTAACTACTATTTCCATGATTTGATTAATGAAGAACGTTTTTTATCCCGTCACCATAGTAGAGTAGGTCGTGCTACGGTCTGGGGTACGATATCGTACCATGGAGCCGTAGACTTGGAACTACAAACCATAGCAAATTCTTACAAATCTATTCAGCAAACGGCGTTTCCAAAATTCAAAGATTTGTTAGGACTCATCCGATGGACTTCCTAACAAGATAATGCTCCACAGTACGGATTATTAAGGCGTAGCTGTTGTGGCTACATTTCCCTTTCCTTCTTGTTTTTGCCATAGTTTTCTTTATTTCTTAAGTAATTCCATACAAAGTTAGCACTTTATTAATTTTATAAAAAGTTCACGGCCGGACAGACCTTGTTCATCACAGGCATCAATTTTTGTCTTCTCCTCCACAGTTAATGATTTACAATTTTACCTATTTTCAATTAAAATTTATAGAATAATAATTATGATGTTTGTTTTTAATTTTGTAGTTAAAATTTACACAAATGGCTATACAACCACTTATTTATCACTTCACCTGTTCAAGTGGCGCAAAAATAATTCACATTATTCTTCACAAATTATAAAAAGAAGCACAAATTAAATCTAACGGAACTTTTTTGACTTTCCATTGTTTACACTTTTTTCTGAACTGTTAAACCTTTAATACAAAGGACAACATAATCCTCTCGATGACAAATGTATCTTGGGATTGGTAGAACACTGCACCTATTAAATAATAAATTAAATTTATTTATATTAAACTTACATCTATGTATGTTTTTTGATTTGTTTTTATTTGTTCACACACACATACACATATACCAATTTTTTTTTTGATAGCTGGTTCATATAAAGTTACGATAAACTGCCATAAAAGTTAGAGAAGATACCAATTTTATATTGAATCTACTTGTATAATTTTGTATGACGAAGCAAGTGAACATGAATAGGTAGCGAAGATCTAGTACCTGTATTCCGCACAGGGCAGAGATACATCATATACATACATATGTATCGAACCATAACCGACAAAAAGCTTAACCGATGCATTTTTTGATCACGTTGAACTGAAAGAGGATAGGATACGTGATGACCTTGCTGACAAATTTCAAAAACTTGTTTTTGTTTTAGATATAGTGCAATTACACTGTGTGACAAAAAAAATGGCCCATTGACGTGTTACTATTTTTCTAGTAGGTATTGCCGGGTAAAACAACAATCTGTATTAGACATTTTCAAATACCCCAAAAATCTTGAGTTACGGGTAAAAGGCCGGGTTTTCGTACACGTATGCACTTATCAAACTCTAACTATCTTAAATATCAACCGATTTTAAACAGATTTAGAAAGAAGAGACTAAAACCTTTCGAACCATATATTTTGTTTCAATAAATTTTCGTTTGGATTTGTTCTTAGGTAGTATTTTTGTACTGGTACCATACTGTTTATGACTTCATTTGAACAACATAATTGATTTAGAGTAATTCGCAGGCTTGTGTTAATAAATTGCTTAGAAATTTACTGAGTATTCAGAGACTTTTTGTTAAAAAACTACCTGCATAGTGTTTTTCGCGTTCTATTTGTGCGCTTTCTGCGTATTTAAGCTTCCAGGATGAAGGAAGTACAATTTAGTAGATGTATATCAACACAAAGCATAAAATTAATACAAGAGTGGTCGCCAAACTTTTTTCTTTGAGAGTCACATTTTTCACATACACCAACCATACTTACAGTCGGCACACTAATACTTCTACACAAAGAAGCCCTGTGCTCCAATGTGAGAGAAAGATGACAGAAAATAATTAGAATTATAAAAGCTGCGGACGTAGTAAAACTTAAAAACTGATGTGAATGAATACCTTTATTATTAGTAAAAATTTATTTATTACTGCATGTTTTCAGTAATCAGTAAAAATTTACTGCTTACTGGAATTTTTTTACTGCTTACTGAAATTTTTTCAGTATTCAGTAAATTTTTACTGGATACTGAAAGTTTTTTTCATTAACCAGTAAATTTTTACTGGATACTGAAAGTTTTTTTCATTAACCAGTAAATTTTTACTGGATAGTGAAATTGTTTCAGTAATCAGTAAAAATTTACTGGTTACTGGAACTTAAAATGCAATAAATATATACTGAGTATGCCCATGTATGATTTTGGACATGTACCCTACATTTAGCAATATCATAAAATAGTAAATTTTAAAAATATTTTTTGTGTTTAAGCGCTTATAAAAAGTTGTGACGGTAGATTTTAGAAGTTTCAACTATAACATTTTATTATGCAGATAGTTTTAAAAATTTTTAAGTAAAATTTAAGAGTGCGGATGTACGCGCAGATTTTCTGAAAAAATAAAAAATTTAGGGAAAATATATGCCCCTATTACGGTTTACAGCTCAACTAAGTTTAGTTGAAATTGTAACAACTTAACCTTAAAACAAATTAACTGTTTTGGCATTCTGAATTACCACTAATTTTATTTGTATTCGAAACAATGTTCGAAAAGAAAAGGTTTTTATCTATGCTATGTTTTTTGATACCATAGTAGCCTTGTATTTTTTTCGATGTCATGTTTTATGAACGTAGCAACAATATTGGTTGACAAATGGGATTGGTTGGCGTCTGGAATAATGAAGCAAAACTAATACAACACTCGAAATAAAAACCAAAATACAACTGATAAAAAGCAGTTGTCTCATGGTGAAAAAAGTTGTAATCCATAATAAAAATTTAACACTACCATAACAAATATAAAGGGTCCGCCAGATACCTTTTTTTTGAAAATGCTATAAAAAAAACTACTGAAGCCTCGGCTGTGTTGCACGTAGCGCCGCCCTGTTGAAACCAAATGTTGCCAATATCCTCCTCTTCAATTTTTGTGAACAAAAATTCGTTCAACGTGGCCCGATAACGATCGCCATTGACTGTAACGACCACTCCTTGCTCATTTTCAAAAAAAAAAATAATTAAAAATTTTTTTTAAATTTATTTTCAAGATGCATAATAGAGATGTACATATGTTTATAATTAATCACGCATGAGTGTATGAGCGTGACTTAAAAAAATTACTCGTGCGTGAGCTATTTTTGATAATCACGCCGAATTATCATGCTCTCACGAGATATCATTCCTGCATAGGTGAGTATCAATTTACTATACCATTTCGCACATGCTACGGTGCAAGACCATTTGCACAAGATTGTGAATTTGGCTATTGTAATAATTTTTTCAGGCTCATATGAAATTCAGAAATACCAATATAGAAAAATAAAATTATTTTAATAAAGGGTCCGCCATCTAACGTTTTTTTTTCAACTAGTGCTTATTTCGTGAATGGTAACACTTAGCTCATGTCTGATTTGATAGATAATTAGTTTTATCCTTCCGCTGAACGAGCCAACTGACCATCCAATGCGTTTTCGCTTCGCTAAGTGGGCCTGCGATCGACTTACAGAAGATGCCGATTTTGCCAAAAAATCATCTTTTCAGATGTAGCTCATTTTGATCTTGGCGGGTATGTAAACAAGCAAAATTGTCGCATTTGGGGCACAGAAAACCCGCACGCATACATTGAAAAGCCGACGCACCCAAAACGAGTCACTTTTTGGTGCGGATTTTGGTCCAGAAGCATAATTGGGCCATTTTTTTTTTTTTTTTGAAAATGAGCAAGGAGTGGTCGTTACAGTCAATGGCGATCGTTATCGGGCCACGTTGAACGAATTTTTGTTCACAAAAATTGAAGAGGAGGATATTGGCAACATTTGGTTTCAACAGGGCGGCGCTACGTGCAACACAGCCGAGGCTTCAGTAGTTTTTTTTATAGCATTTTCAAAAAAAAGGTATCTGGCGGACCCTTTATATTTGTTATGGTAGTGTTAAATTTTTGTTATGGATTACAACTTTTTTCCCCATGAGACAACTGCTTTTTATCAGTTGTATTTTGGTTTTTATTTCGAGTGTTGTATTAGTTTTGCTTCATTATTCCAGACGCCAACCAATCCCATTTGTCAACCAATATTGTTGCTACGTTCATAAAACATGAAATCGAAAAAAATACAAGGCTACTATGGTATCAAAAAACATAGCATAGATAAAAACCTTTTCTTTTCGAACATTATTTCGAATACAAATAAAATTAGTGGTAATTCAGAATGCCAAAACAGTTAATTTGTTTTAAGGTTAAGTTGTTACAATTTCAACTAAACTTAGTTGAGCTGTAAACCGTAATAGGGGCATATATTTTCCCTAAATTTTTTATTTTTTCAGAAAATCTGCGCGTACATCCGCACTCTTAAATTTTACTTAAAAATTTTTAAAACTATCTGCATAATAAAATGTTATAGTTGAAACTTCTAAAATCTACCGTCACAACTTTTTATAAGCGCTTAAACACAAAAAATATTTTTAAAATTTACTATTTTATGATATTGCTAAATGTAGGGTACATGTCCAAAATCATACATGGGCATACTCAGTATATATTTATTGCATTTTAAGTTCCAGTAACCAGTAAATTTTTACTGATTACTGAAACAATTTCACTATCCAGTAAAAATTTACTGGTTAATGAAAAAAACTTTCAGTATCCAGTAAAAATTTACTGAATACTGAAAAAATTTCAGTAAGCAGTAAAAAAATTCCAGTAAGCAGTAAATTTTTACTGATTACTGAAAACATGCAGCAATAAATAAATTTTTACTAATAATAAAGGTATTCACATCAGTTTTTTTCTTGTTGGAAAAATGGAAAAAAATGTAATTTTTTTACAACAAAACAAAGGAAAAAAAATACATTTTTCCAACAAGAAAAAAACTGATGTGAATACCCTTTATGTACTTTTATCATAGGAAATATTCATTCGTGTAAACAACTGCATGTTTTCAGTAATCAGTAAAAATTTACTGCTTACTGGAATTTTTTTACTGCAGTAAATTTTTACTGGATACTGAAAATTTTTTCAATTATCAGTAAAAATTTATTTTTACTGGAATTTTAGCACTTTTTTTATTTGTGCTAACTAAATAATAATAATATTCTTAATGTATTGTCTTTAGCGCTATGTAATTAAAATTGAATGTATTAAACAAAGTTTTTTACAAAACTGAAAATAATAAAGATACTAAAAAAACACATGCCTTTTGCAGGGAAATTTTAAAATTTTGATTATTTAGCGTTTTCCCTATTTCACGAATGGAGATATCAATAAATTTTTCTTCTATTTTTTTTTAATTTTGGCAAAAATTTAATGCTGTCTTTTAATTTAAAATTTATGAGAGATATGGAAAGAATTTCTTAAGAATTTCAAGTTTATCTCAAAATGATTTATCAGGTAAAAATCGGACAATTTTTAAAAAATTTGCAAGCCTCAGAGGGATTTTTTGATTCCCAGGTAGTCAACTTTGGCCCACTGTAACTCCTGGCCAGCTCAAGCCAGAAGGCTGCCATGACATGTGTTATAAAGCTAAAGTCCTCCCCTACGGATGTTATATAAATCCAATCAGTAGTTTAGAAGCTCCAGATTTATTTCCATTTCCATTGAATTTTTTTTATATTTTTCTGTTTTGTATTCTTTTATTTACCTCTCTTTTATTTACAAAGCAGCTGGACCACAGAAATGCCATATTTAATAACAAAAACAAACGCTTTCATTTTTTTCGGATTTATGAAAACGTATGAAAGTTGAAAAAGCAAAACAAAAATGGTACGAATCGAAAAATCTGAAAATTTTCACTTTCGTACAAGTTATGTGACACACACGAATGTACATACATACATACATACATACATACATACATATGTATGTATTTTAGTTTTACTGAAACGGAATTACTAAATTTTCATTAATTTTTGACTTACAAAAAACTTCTTAAATAACCTAAATTCAGTTAAAACTTTTTTGAGTGTAAATTTAAATGCCTTTTGTAAATGCCCGAAAAGACAAGGGGGTCTACTCTGTATTTCGAAACGAAAGAAAATGCTTTCGAATTCGTATGTTATTAACATTGCATTTCCGGTCATATTCCACACGTCTTGCTTAATAAAACAAAATCATAGCAGATATTCTTCGTTACAGGTCAAAAGGGCAATCTCTTGATCACCTTTATCATTGTCATTGTCGTCACAACTACTATCATCGTCTATGTAACTCACCTTGGCCACTTGGGTGGCGAGCAACAACGGTTCACTCTCGCGGCAATTGCGATAATTGCTGAAATGATTGTTAATATTATTATGAGTTATATTGGGTGAAGAAGACAAAGGTGACAATGTCTGTTGTTGTTGTTGCTGTTGCTGCTGATAATTTTTAATATTGTGATTTTGCTGATGATGAAAATTATTTGGATGCGTTATATGATTATTAAGATTGTGATGTTGATGCGCAGACAACATTGCTGAATGATGTTGATACAAATAATGATGGTAATTGTTTAATGTAGAAGTAGTAATAGTTGATGTTGGCGTAGTGGTAATTGTTGTATGGATGGAGGATGCATGCAATTGTTCACGTTTACCATTACCACCGTTAGCGGCACCATACAAGGGATTATTAAAATTTTCCAGCGGAGCGTAGGGATCATGCATTTGTTGTTGCTGTTGTAGATGTTCAGTTTGTTTTTGTAGTTGATTGTGTTGATGGTGGTGGTGGTGGTGGTGCGTTAAGTATTGTGAAAGAGGAGTAGGAAGATTATTAGAATTATTAAAAATATTACAACAATTATTTGTAGGATTTTCAATAATATTAAATTGTTCACGGATCATTACCGATGTTGATGTTAGGGATGATGGTTGTTGTTTTGTTTGGAGATTTTGAAGATGCTGCAAGGCGGGTGGTACATTGGGCATTGCTGTGGATGTAGATGACAGAGGGGGCGGTGTTGATGGTAGTGTTTGAGGTAAAGGTTGTTGCTGTTGTTGGGTTACGGAATTATGATTTAAGCCCATACTGCTCATGGAACTAGTAGAAGTTTGTCTTTGGTGCTGCTGAGGAAAACCATTACCAACGATACCGACACCTCCTCCACCGCCTCCGCCGCCACCTAAGTAATTGTTGTAAGCGGTATGCTCATTTTCATTATGTTCAGCACTGTGACCATTCTCGTGTATGTTGGGTAATCCACCATTGGCTAGAAACGGTTGCTTTTGAAGCTTACTTTGCATTCTTTGCTGCTGCTGTTGCTGCAAATGATGTTGATGATGTTGCGGATGCATATGTTGTAATAGTAGTTGTTGTTCTTCATTTATTGAGTTGGCTTTAGTTAAGACATTATTGCTTTCAGGTTCCATGTTATTGAATCCCAAATGTTTTTTTACATTGTAAGTTTCAGAATTCATATTAACATTATAGTTCTTGTCTTGATATTGAGTTTGTTTTTGAAAATACTCCGTAGATTGCATTTGGGTTTGTGGCAGATGGCCAAAGGATGGCCGGTTACCAATCATAGCATTGCGCACTTCGCCACTTAAGCCATGGTTGGAGTTGTCATTCAGGAAATAGGTGATCATATCACCTTTACCCTTGACCTTGATAGTACCACGACACCTGTTAAATAGTTGAGATTAAGACAAATTAAGGAAATTTTATTTAAGCTTAAGACCTACTTGAATTCAAAATGTGATCCCTGCAGACTATCTACAACTTCTTGGGTGACTTGTGTATATCCTGGTATACCAGTTGAGTCCATACGGCTAGCAACATTAACTGTATTGCCCCAAATATCATATTGAGGTTTGCGGGCTCCTATGACACCAGCTACCACAGGCCCAATATTTATACCTAAAAAATAATTCTTCAATTGACAAGATAAAAATTTCATTTCGCTGTTTTATCGAGTACTCACCAACTCTTAACATAAAATTATTATAGGAATGACTGTTTATTTCCTGCAAAGACATTCGCATAGACTTAACGTATTCCACCAAAGCAGTCATATGACGCCGTACGGAGTTTGGATCCACTGGATTCATCTTATATTCTTAACAGAAATGTTCATATTTAATTGCTTATATTACTAACATATATACATATATCGCTGATTTACTCAAAGGACGTCATAACTAAAAAAAACTAGTTTTGCCAGAAAACGAGTTTAAAGTTTTCAATTTACAGACAACTTAATGGAAAAAGAAAGTTTTATTTTTCTCTCAAGAGTTGAGTAAACAAGATATTTGTATGCAATTTTTACACAATAAGAGGATTAATTCTGCATCATTAACTCAAAAATTCTTTGAGTAAATGGCGTTCTTTGAGTAAATGAGCGGTATATATGTGACAACATTAAACACATTTTACTAATTGCAACTTTAACAATACCTGGAATTAAACCCACAACCGCCATATAAGTGCTGCCCACTGTTTTGATTTTATCGATGCCATGAAAACGTTCTTCTTTTAGTAGCTATTCAAAAAAGAAAAAGAAGTTATCGTTAAATTTGGTTTTCGTGCAATGACAAATAACAAACCTCATCAAAATCTGCTATGATTTCATTAAGTAGACGCAAGCATTCTAGACCCTGATCCGACCCATCCATTTCCGTATAAAATTCATGAAAATTTGGCACACTAGCAAATATGACACCCACTTTGGCATAACTTTGATGATATAGTTCCTAAGTTATAAAGGAAAATTACAGATTTGAATAAAAAATTTAAGTATTTTAACAGTGCATAACATGACGAAATATCATCGTTAAGCTTTAAGTTCTTTGAATTTTTTACATATTAGCATAAAATTGTATAGTAATTGCCCAAAAGTTTCATAAAAACATTGAATTTCATCAACTAGATGCTTTATTGCGCAAGTGATTCGCAACTCAAAAAGTCCCAAATGATCAGAATTGGTAAAAAACCGTTTATACTATACAAATGACGCAACTATGCAACATAGAAACAGAAAAAAATACCAACGTAAAATCACCATGCAAAAAGTTTGATTCAAATTCATTAAAATCACATTAAGTGTACAAGAAATAATATGTTGTTTAAGTGTGTTGGTGTTTATTTGCTTTGCTCATACATATACGCAAATTACTCAAAGTCCCACTGGGTAGCTGCAATACACTTCGTGCTCAGTTGTTTTTGTATTGTTGTTGTTTTTTATGTTTGTAAACAGCCGACAAACTGCTGCTGGCTGGTAGGCAGTGTACCGGTCTTGCAGTTGGAGGATCGCAGCTTCGGATCCTCGAGTCAAGTCAAAGTGTTTTTTTTAAGTAAAAATTTTCAAGTCAAAGTATTTTGTATTTTGTTTAACTAAAACTTTTGAAATAAATTGTAAGTTAAGTGATCAATGAAATAATATTGAATTAAAATTTTATACATGATGGTACACATTTACGGTCTAATTCATATAAATTATTTTAGGTTTATTACAGGTTTATTTGACAAATTTCCCATAGAAATATGTCAAATAAGCGCTTAATAACCCTGAAATATTTTTTATGAATAAGGCAGTTAGTGTGTATCTAAAGAATATTTAAAGTTGTTGTGGCTGCAGTGGTAAGCACGTTGGCTACCACGCGATGAGTTCCGAGTTCAAATCTTGGCCGAGGAAGCCAATTTATATACAAACATTGGAAAATACGCAGGCAAATATTTAACAAAACTCGAATCACATCCTAATCCGCTTGCTCGTAATATTTTGAACTTTACTGGACACATCCGCTTAAAAAAGAGGGACACACGGGCTCTTATACCTAACACTCCAGATGGGACTACTTGAAAATACTTCCCCCCCCCTTTTTTTTTTTTGATTATCACTACTAATGTATTATTTATAACTACCACTAAGTTTATGTCCGACACTGGTCGGGCCTAATAATTTTCTTTTTTTTTTTTATAGATTTAAGATTTGAATACTTTTTGTTAGTTCACATATGAAGATACAATAAATAAATACATGCATTATAAAAAAAAAAAAAAAAAAAATATACAAACAAACATTTTTCTGATGTCTATGTTAACCACAAGTCGTAAGTTAAATAATTAATCAAATAAAACACATTTACTAGATTAAATTAGGAGTTCATGTTGCTCCAACTTGAAATAACTTTGATTCAACATGATCCTTCATTTTGATTTTAACAGTACGTAAATGTTAAATCAACGTTCAATAAAGTTATTTCAAAAGGACTAATTTTCTTTGGAAATTACTATAAATCATGTAAGATTAACATGAAACACATATGAAGCAAAATCATTGTCGAAAAAGATTAGATTAGCCTTGTTTACGGAGAATTTAAAGTTTTATGTTTTTATGTGTGTAGAAACAGGATTAGCGGTATCTTAAGTATATTGTTCAAGAAAAGACTTTGTTGCAAAAGAAACTCTTACGGTCTTCAGAGGCCTGTTTAGAGAAATTTTAGCTCATTTTTAGGGTTCCGTACACCAAAGGTGAAAAGGAAGCCTATTGTTTTCGCTACGCTGTCCTACTGTCCGTCACACGCTATTTTCTCAGGAACCGACGGCGTATGTAGAACCTTGGCCGCTACAACAACAAATACATGAGATTTAAAAATTAAAAACCGAGCAATGAAAAATGTTAAAATCCCATGTAATATACATACAATTGTATGTATGTAAAATTAGTATATTTTTATACAGACTACAACAATAAACACTAAAATTAAAAAAAATTTAATTAAAGGTTGTTCTATCAGTTAATGCAATTTTGACTATGGAATTTAGAAAACTTGCTGTATCTTGGTAAAAAAACGGTAAAACTAGAAAATCCCAAAATTATAAAATCGCCAAACCGAAAAAAATCGCCAAAAATTTAAAAAATCGCCAAAATTAAAAAAAAAATTCTAACACTAAAATAAATCGCCAAATTCGAAAAAATCGCCCAAATGAAAAAAATAGCCAAAATGAAAAAAACGCCAAAAACTGAAAAAAGTCGCCAAAACGCGAAAAAGGCACAAAAACTAAAAATTGTTTATATGAAAAAAAAAATCGCCAAAATGAAAAACGCAAAAAGAACCGCAAAAAGAACCGCAAAAAATCGCCAAAACGAGAAAAAAGTGTCAAAACTTAAAAAAATCGCCAAAACCTAAAAAACGCCAAAGCTAAAAAAACGCACAAAACCGAAAAAAAATGTCAAAATTATATTTTATATAGGCTAAGTTCGTATTGAATTACATATCTAGTGTCCGTACGGAACCCTTCGTGCGCGGGTCAAAGTCGCACTTCACTGAATTTATTGTATTTCTAGCATCGTAAAAGTTTTCACATGAAGTGTGAAACAAAAAATTTATATTAAAAATTTTTGAACAAAAAATTTATATTAAAAATTTTTGAACAAAAAATTTATTGTTTTTCGATATTTGAGAAAAAAGTGTTTTGTATTAGAATGCGAAAACAGACAACACTGATTCCGTTTTTACTGGATTATTAATTAATACAAATATTAAAGCGAAAAAATCTACGCTTAAGTTAATTTTTTGTTTCATATTACACATGTCAAAACGATTTCTAAGGCCACTGTTTTGTTAGTCACTTTGCATACATATGATACTGAGATACAATGCCTTTAAATTACTTTTTTCTTAATCGACTCTGTATCTCGAGATTTTCCGTTTTATAGATAATTAGCACTTACTAGAGAATTATGTAATTCTTCGATTAAATTAAAAAAGATAAGACACAGCAGGATTGGAAACAAAGAACCCAGTTTTGCAGAAAATATTTTTTTCTCAAGAGGTGCGTGTGCAAACAAGCATTTTCTATGAAATTTTTACACAAGTTTAAATATAATATATATGTACATATATCTATTTTGTATATCTTATTAACTCCAAAAACAAATTTTGAGATATTACTATGTTGCAATAAAGGTGTTTTATGTAAATAGTACGTATGTATATACCTACATAAGTATGTAGATACATCAATGCTGGCCACAGAGAGTAATGTACTCGCGTATGTTATTAATTTGTTACTACGTTTATACGCACGGCTTATATTCAAATAAAACTGTAAATTGTTGCCATATTATTGTTTTTATTGCGACTTACTAATTCAGAAAACTATTCACGATTAACTCACTATTTGCAAATAAAGTTCTTGAGGTTGCCACACTCACAAATGTTTGCTAATAAAAAACATTAAATTGATAGAATATCGCACAAAAAACATTAATAGAAGAAAATAAGGACAATAAAGACAAATTATGATTTGTTATTTTATACATTTAAAAATTTTTTTTTTCAAACATAAGTAACATTTCTATAGAAGTGCTACCAAGTTTTTATGCATTTAAAATGCCGTATAAACAGTGAGTTAATTTATTTGCAAATATTTTTATTTGCAAATGGTGTGCGCATAAACGTAGTATGTATGAGAAACCGATTGATGTTCGGCACTCTGGTGCTACTCTGGTATGTATGTACGTATGTATCTGGGGTAACTTACCATATTACTGCGGAATTGATTATCAAGAAAATGTGCAGCCACATGGGCCGGCAACAAATTGTGTAAAATTCTTCTGTTCGACTCTTGCAAAACATCCATTTCCTTTTTCTCTTGAGATGCTTGTAGTTGCCACAGAAAATCTAACCTGGCTGTCCATTCAACTAAGCGGCCATGTACAAGGATTGCAATCATAAAAATTAAAATGCGAGCCAATGAGATTAAGTGAAGTGGAATTGAGGCGCTACAGTTTCAAATTTGTGTTTTTAAAAAGATAGAAAAAGCAAGAGATGCATCATTAATTTAAAATGCAGAAAGAAAAACATCTACATATTAACAGCAGCCTTATGTATAACGAAAATCTGACAAGAAGTTAGCATAGGTGGTAAAATTGAACATGGTCTCAACTAGATTTGCCATACAATTTTACATTAAAAATAACACTGATACTTGACAGTGTCTTTAAAATACATTATGCTTATGATTTTTAAAGTCAAATTTTAAGGAGTAACACGAGTAACACCTAGTTCAAGTTCGTCATTTATGCTAAATTCATGAAATTTTTTTCTGATACATAAGGATGTATATATGTATGTATTTACTACATATATACAAAACATATGCATATGCAAATATATATGTATAAATACTTACTTGACACGACTGTCATAACAATCAAAAATATTTGTGTGCGATAGTTCGATAAATAAACTATACACGATTCCTATCAGAATAACCAATAAGGATTTAAATACAATGGGCAACCTAGAACATAAAATATTCAAATAAAATTAAACAAATTTAAAATAAAATTAAACAAATTTTAAATAAAAAAAGAGTTAGCTTATACGGGATTTACACGATGACTTTCTCCCCTGCATTTTTCTTGAATTCCTTTTATGTTGCTACTTCTTTGATCACCTTTGTACCCCTTTTCTCAATAAACTCTAGAAAAGCCACGGTAAAAAGTCATAGTGCAAATCCCGTATTATTGTGGGTTTAGTATGTCTAGATGTATTTCGTTGCTGCTTATCCGCGTCTAGACTAGCAATAAATATGTTAGAAATAATAGAGTAAATACGCTGCCAGAATAACACAGTATTTGCCTATTGTTTTGCTTATGTTAAGGGTATGGAGCACATACATATACATATATTTATGTTAGCGCACAATCGTATATGTTCTGGCTTCCACATCGTTTTCACGTGCTTTCTCGTGAGTTCGGATGTAAAAACACATGCTACACCTTTTTAAGTTAAAATTTAGACAATACGAATTAAAGTACATACATATGTAACGCTCTACAGAAACAGCACTACATGAAGTGGTAAGGTTCATAGAGAGATCCCTGGAGCACAAACAATACACCCTGACAGCCTTCCTAGACATAGAAGGCACTTTCAATAATGTACCGGTGACAGCTATCCAAAATGCTCTCCAGGATGCTGATGTTGAATATTACATCAAAAAACATGAAGTGGTAAGGTTCATAGAGAGATCCCTGGAGCACAAACAATACACCCTGGCAGACTTCATAGACATAGAAGGCGCTTTCAATAATGTAACGGTGACAGCTATCCAAAATGCTCTCCAGGATGCTGATGTTGAAGATTACATCAGCAGCTGGATAATAACCATGCTGGAGGCAAGAAATGTCACTGCTTAATTAGTCAATAGCGAGAGGTCGAAATGGGCATACAGAGGGACACCGCAGGGTGAGTTGATCTCACCTTTAACACAATACTTTTCAGCTTAGATGCCTTGGGGTTAAAGTTGTAGCGTACGCGGACGATGTGGTAATAATGGTCTCAGGGATGTTCACGGACGTGATTAGTGATATCATGTCCAACGCTTTGGGCACACTTAGTAACTGGGCTACATATTGTGGGCTAGGAGTGAACCCAAACAAAACGGAACGGGTACTATTTACCACAAAGACCAAGGTACAGAACTTTAGACTTCATCGGCTGAATAATCATGAATTGACGTTATTGAGCAACCCAAAATATCTAGGAGTTATACTGGACCATAAATTTTCATGGAAACAGAATATTAGAAAGGCAACGGTAGCATACTATTCCTGTCGTAGGATGTTTGGATCTAAATGGAACCTAAACCCTAAAATGCTTAAATGGATGTAAACAGCAATCGTGCGTCCAATACTGACTTACGGCTCTGTTGTATGGTGGGCTGCCACAAGTAGGAAATACGTGGTAGATCAACTTTATAGAATACAGAATCTTAAATTTCTTTAAATCTTATACCAATTTAAAGAAATTTAAGATTCTGTTTAAGGTTAGATAGTTAATACAGATATCCGCTTGCGTAAGGATAACAGGATGTTTACGTACTAGTCCTTCGGAGGCTCTGAATGCTATACTAAACCTTATTCGATCGACCTTCATATATTGGCGGAATCCTCAAGTAGAGTAGAGAGATCAAGGTCCCATGGCCATGCCAGAATCTTGGATCAACTATCCCCTTCGCTAAAGAAATCTGCTGGTTACATGGTGCCTCATCTGGAATTTGACAAGGTATTTAAAGTTCTGATTCCATCCAGACGAGAGTGGAAGCGAGGCGAATATGACGTCAGAATATACACTGATGGATCAAGAATGGTCTGCGGTGTTGGCTCTGGGGTATTTTCAGGCGATCTTGGTATAGAATGCTCTTTTTGTCTGCCTAACGAAGCCATTGTATTTCAGGCTAAAATTTTGGCGGTAAGAGAAGCGGCTGGAGTGCTGATTGATAGGAAGGTACAGGGCAAAGTTGGTATCTTTGTCGACAGCCTGGCGGCGATTCTATATCTAAGATCATACATCACTTCGTCTATTATAGTCGGGCAGTGCAAGAGTTTGCTATTTAGACTGGGTGGTCAGGCTGACCTCACCCTCATCTGGGTTCCAGCACACAGCAATTTTTTATGTAACGAACGGGCGGACGAGCTTGCTAGAGCTGGCTCTGATATGAATGCCTCAATGCCGAATCGGTAGCCATGCCGTTTGGTGCTATTAGAAGCGGTATATTCATGTGGCCTCGCTATAATAATAGGTGCTCAACACAATTAACAAATAGAAACATGCTCGTTGCAGTTACGACAGGTCACTGGACGGTTGGCAGACATGCTAGTACGATAGGTCTGCCCTATAATGAGAAGAGACAATCTTCCACTTTCTTTGCTTTGCATCTCTCGAGACACAAATTTTTAGGAAGTCATGTAGTCATGTAATAGACGGTCTTTAAGATTTATCTGAGATTGGGTTGAATGACATTATCAGATATCTCAACGCGACAGGTTGGATCTAGTAAATATCACCGTATCAGAATACTAAGATACGGTTTTAATATGTTGACACTGATGAATGTAGTGATCCTTTCAAAAAGGAAGCATCTAGATTCTACTTGAATGCCTGCACTCTCAATAATTTCAAAATGTGTGTGTATATTGTTCCGTTATTTTAAAACAAAACTTTCAAAAGAGATGTGTTTTGCTTTATGATAAGAATACAGCAGTACAGAACAAAACTGCAATAGAACAATGTTGAAGTAAAACCAAGCATTTCAAAACAAAAATTAAATAGAACATCAAAATTCACACAGAACATTCGAAACATGTTTGAATGTTTTGACAGCAAAGATAATTTTCCATATAAAAGACACATTGCGCTTCGTTAGGAATATGAAAGCTGAAAAGAGGTTTTATTTACTATGAAATAATATCATACATACTTATGTACATTTATATATAAATTGTTAATTTTTATTTTCAATATATGTATACATATATACACACATATACATACATAGGTTGCATATTTGTACTCGTGTCTAGTGCACTCGATGTTTCTGCTATGATTTACTGTTGTTTTGTTTCATTCTCGCTTTTTGTTTTGATGTTCTACTTGTTTTGAGAACACAAGCACTAAAAAAACTGCAGAGAAAAACTATTCGAATGATGCTTGCAAGGCCTATTTATTAGGTCTATGCAACTCTACAAAAACACAGCAACACAAAAAACAACTTTGTGTTTCAGTTGTCAGAAACACACACAAACATGAACTAAAGTTATGGTGCAAACAGCTTTTGACAGTTAAAACACGAAAACACAGAATATCATCAGGACGATTGCGTTGACCTGATAAATAGGCCTTGGATGCTTGATTGATTTTAGTGAGAGTCATGTTTTGTTAGTTTTGTTTTGTTATTTATGCTTGCACTAAAACAGACTGCTTGGCAGCGTTGTCAACTCGGTGCTTTTCGCACCGTTTTTAGTGCTTTTTGAAATTTTCGACGCGAAAAATTTTGAAGTTAGTGCTCGGTGCTTTTTTAAACTAATTTTTGGTCCTTTTTGTTTCTTGGCGGTGGCACTAAACCCAAAATTCAAAAGAATTTTCCTTACATAATATATATATATTTTTTAAGAAGTCTAACATTTAAAAAAACATAAGTACTGAAGTTAAATGGAACATTTCAAAATATTCTAATAAGATTGTACAAAACTTGGTTGATGAAATACGTGCATTTTATTCTCAAACTTTCACATTTTAAGCATAATTAATGGAAACAGTGTTTTGCCACACGACAAAGAAGACATAATGTAAGTATAGTCTAAAGCATTAAACACATTCACCACAGCAAGCTACCGACTACCAAATGTCTAGGATAGAATACACATGTTTATATGAGAATAATTCTTTTGAAGGCAGCATGGCGACAGGTTGTTGTATATGCTGATTTTGTCGTTGTATTCCAATTAAACTAATTTCTATTTCTTTGGCTACAATGAAAAATTCAGTATTGCCAGTACAATACAAAATGTTGAAAGAATGATTTTGTACAATTATTCCATATTATTTTACAGAAATAATATCCAAAAATTGATGTTAAGAATAAATTGATTAATTTTTGTACTTTTACGTGAAATAAGTATATTTTAAAAGAGTAATTAATTTTTATAAATGCAAAACATATAAAAGTGGCAATACTGAACTATGTATTTGTACATGAATATCAACTGCAGATGGTGCTGCTGCCGTCTCCAAAATAATTAAGTAGCCGGCTACGAGGCGACAAATGCTGCTGGCGGCATTTGAAGTCGTGTGTTCGTGTAGCCTGCTGTGGTGAATGTGTTTAATGCTTAATAGGGAATTATTTTCTAGTATATACTGTAAATAGAGAATAATTCACTTAATGCAATGGAGAAACTTTGAGTTCGCTATCGAGTTTTAGGCAAAAATAAAGTCTTATAACGTTTGAGGCATTATCGAAATTGCATTCTTATCAAACTTCAATGTTTAAACGCAGAAGTTGATCACGTTTTTACCTTTATTACTTTATTTAAGCCTCAAATACGTAAAAAATTGTCTTTACACTTGGCTTTATATAAAAGCGATCTGAAACGAGAAAATTGTGTTGCTAATAGAGCTGCCGTTTTAGGTTACATATTTATAACCTACTTCGTTCCTTTTTTCTAAAATAATAGTACATATAATTTAAGTTTATATAACTTGGTTAACTTGCAAATTACTTTTTTTTTAGTTTTGTAACTTTGTTATTAATATTGCGTTTGCTGTGAAAGAATGTTTCCACAGCATTGTTTAATAAAAATCAAATTTTGAAAGTCTTGACTTTAAAAAAATGACTACTAATCCCATCGAGTTCAAACTTTAATCAGCAAGTCAAAAAGACTTGCCAATTGCTGCTAATTTGACTAATTTCAGGTGATTTGTTTCTTCGTTGACGAAAAAAAATTAAATTTTTTATAATAACCTAAAAAGGTTGACTTTAGAATTCACTGATTCTCATAGAATCAAAATGTGTATCGGATGCTTCAAATTTGAAGTTTTAGGGATAAAATGCAAGGTCAACTGATTTCTATATTTTTTATATACAAAATTTTTGTTATAAAACAAAAAAATTTTAATTTAGTGCTTTTATAAATTACGCGTTTTTTTCCTGGTTTCAGTGCTTTTTAAAATTTTAAAGTTGACAACGCTGCTGCTTGGCAGTAGTGTGAAATAGAATACAAAACTTTTAGAACGATTTACGCAGCCCTTTAATATGTACAGGGTGGGCAGAATTTTTTAATTACTATTCTTTCTGATAGGCCATTTACACCAGCACAAAATCTAGCAGATTTTAATTAAAATCTTTATGAAAATCTATACCATTTAGAGCAATTTTTTGACATTTAGCAGGATTTTTTATCCAACACAAAACCCATTAACTAAAAGATTTCTATAACTACAACCAAATAACTTCAATGTAGCTAAGTCAAACACCTTTTTAAGCAGATCGTAGCTAATTCACTCATCAGTTTTATAAATATGACTTACAAGGTGGTAAAAAATAAATAAATATATTAGATTTTTATTAGATTTCCTATAAATCTACTGACAAAATAGATTTTGTTTTGTATGGGAAATCTAGTAAAAAGCAGCAAGATTTACCTCGAAATCTAGTACTTACGAAATCTCGAAATATCGTAAGTACTAGATTTTGAGGTAATGTAAATGCCCTGTGAGACATTTTTAGATTCAATTGAACTGTAGTGAATTTCAATCAGAAATAATTTCTTAACCAGGCTTAAGCTCAGTAATTTTAATTCTTATTGTTTTGTTATTCTTTCTTTATTTTCTTTTCAGCATTTTGTGAAGAAGACTTGGCGAATTAGTTTTGAATCATTACACGATCGAACAAAGTACAAATATAATTGAATTTTATTTTTCAAACCAACAGTTTACTGTGTTGACACAGCGTGCATATCGTCGTCATTTTAATGTGCGCATTGCACCCACAGTTTTCTTTGGAGAAATTTTAAAGAAAGATTGTACGTTAACAAACCAAGAACCATACTCCAACTAAAAACCAACATTCGAAATGAAATCATGGCCATTACACCCGAAATTTTGCGAAAAGTTATGGAAAATATGAGATGTATACTCTCTCTCGCTAAAAAGAGAACGTATGTGCGAAGCAGAAAATGGACATAAGTTACAGGATATTATTTTTCAAAGCTAATTGCAAAAAAATTCCCAATAATATACTGTATTTAAAAAAAAATATAATAATCGCATAAATAAAAAAGTGATAAGCCATTTAAACCATATAGCTCATTCTGTGCCACCCTGTTCATAGATACATTCATTGATAACCAAAGGTTTATGAAGGCAAAATATAAACGACTCGATTATGGATGGCAACTGAACTTCAGTTCGCAAATTTCTACAGTTGCCAAAAACTTATCGAAAATATGGTTGTGACAGAATGGCAACTGTAAATAATTTAAGCAGGATTCGGTTGCCATCCATAATCAATGTAAAAATAGACAATGCATGTAGAAAAATATTATTATTTGTTGTTTTTGGAACAATTTTCTTGGCTTACTGTGTTTATATTTTATGATCGTAAGTTTTTCTATAAGCATTAGAGTTTTGTAGCTTTCTTTCAATGCTGATTCTAGTCTACTGATGCCTTGCCCAAGCAGCAAATAAATTCATCAAGACCCACAACAAATTTTTTTTAATGCGTATTCATATACGTACGAATTTAAAAAAATTATTAGTTGTTGGTTAAGCACATCACAATTCAAAAAAGATTATGGAAAAACTCTCAATAAATTATTATTGTCTATAACCATTGAGGTTTTGTAGACTTTTTTGAATTGTGTTTGAAATCTACTGTTGAGTTGCTTGAGCAGCAACGAAATGCATCTAGATGTGCTTAACTAACAACAAACACATTGTTTTACGTTCTTATTCATTTTGACACTTAAAATAACTATAGCAATTTACTTTAAAGTTGTTTTACCTTAAAAATACCGATACAGAAAGTAAAGCAAACGTGGCCGAAAGTGCAACATATTGTGGCAGAGAGCATTTTCTATGAGCTTCACTTTGATGAGCCATCATTAGAAGATCCTCCTCAAAACTAGGAACAGGAATAGTGATATTGCTGGAACAAGGATGATCAGATATACAAGTAAACTGATAAAAGAAATAACAATAAAGTATACAAATGAGCAAACTAGTAAAATATTTTTTATGTGCATATAATTAATGTGTGTGTAACATTTGGATTTACGAGTACTTACCACGTTAACTTGGCCCACAGAGTAAATTAAAATTACAGTAAATATCGTTATGGCCATACGCAGTGTAAAACTTTGCGATAAATCCCAAATAATCCATTTTAAACGTACGGCCAACAGTAGCATTAAAACAGCACTGACCCACACAAAAGCTGTTAGGAAGAGTAGCAACAATATCAGAGTCCTGGGTAGAGCAGTTACCTGCAAAGCTGCTCCCAATATCAAAAGCAGCAGAGAGCAGCCCATAGCGGTGGTAAAGCCTAAATCAAAATCTTTACGATACTCTCTTTCCTTATCGCTCTCTCTGAATCGTAAAGTTATGCGATCCACATGTTCAGATTTGTCACAATCTACCGAACGGGCATTTATGGCTTGTGAGAGGAAACGATTTACACGATTTGTTGGCTGATGATGAACCGACGAGTGACGCTTGCGAAAAGGTCTCTTTAATTTATCGGTTACTTTTGACTATAGCATGATATTGTGTAGTCGTTTGTTTTTAATGCGTTAAAATGATTTTGAAACATTTTTTTTTGCGAAAAAAAAGGAAGAAATTATATAGAAGATGAGAGTAAGCATATTTTTAAGCAATTTAGTAAAAAGTAAACATTATGGCACAAATTAGCAAATAATCTTACACCCAAAGATAAAATGTTAGAATAAACAACTTTTACATGCAATCAATCATACAATAAGTTTGATGTAGTGCTATGAAATGGGTTTATTCGAAAAGCTATGTGTGTACATTAGTGTGTCTCAAAATTTTTTTTATCAGCCGTGTCACAGATTTCGTTCGGAATTGTGTTGTTTTCGTATTTACCATTCCATTCGAATTTCATTTAAATATCTGAAAAATATTATTCTTTATTTTAAATATATTTCTTTTACTTTAACATGCAGAGCATTTTAATTTCATTCATGAAATTAAAAGTGATTGTTTTCCGAAAAATATATTTTTCGTTTTTCGCTTTCTAAAGCAGCAAAATACGAATTGAATTCCGTTTCCGAATGAAATTGAGCTCTGTGACATGGCTGTATATTTTAGTTTCATAGGTGCTCAAGCAAAATTTTGAAAGCTTATAGAGTCAAGTATTTTTGAGATTTTTTTTCAGATTATTCGGAAAAGGTTTTAAGGTGGTAGAAGTGGAACTTTGTAAAAGTTCTATTTACAAAATTTATGGACAAATTACGAAAAAATGTAATGCAGGCTATTTAAATGAGCAAATTTATTGCCAAAACTTACCCAATAAGCAATCTTGCTTGAAATCAAGTGTAAAACAACTGTTATTCAAGCCACACATTCAATTGTCAAGGGTTGAATTATACTTGATTTACACTTTATTTCAATAGCATTCTCCAGTGAAAAGGGAGCTTGAATTCAATTCAAACAATTCAGTTTTAGTACAGTGTAATTCAAGCCTTGAATTATACTACAATTAAACCTTGTATTACAGTTGACTTCAAGTGTATTTCAAGCTTCAAAAACAATGCTTTTAAAATAGAAAACAAAATGCAATTCCTGTTTTCTAATAATAATTATGCGCATATCTGCCTTCGCTATTGTTTTCACGATTTTACTCACCTTTGTTTTTCAAGTTCACATTTTTATTTATTTATTTTTAATATTTTCAACACAATTTCAGTTTTAATAATAAATAAATTACTTTTTTGACAAGGTTTGAACATATTGTATGTTGTTTGATTTTTTATTTAAAAATATTTTCAAACTTGTAAACTACTTGAAAAATTACTTGAATTCACCTTTGGTTCCAGTTAAATTTCAAGCGCTTGAATTTTAGTTTTTTGAGTGCTTATTGGGTATAGTTGTTGCGCACAAAAATAAAGCTTGAATATTATTCTTTTGAAATGTATCATCAAAAGTGTAGAAAATTGTAGTGGTCGACCAAGTTATGAAGAAAACACAAAAAACGACCGGCAAACTCGATTTTTGGCATAAATTCGATTTGTGTGACTTTTTAACTTTTTCCTAAAAATCTGAAAAAAAAATACCAAAAATACTTGGCTCCATAAGCTTTCAAATTATGCTTGAGTACCTATGACTTTTTTTTTTGGCGACAACCTAAAGTACATGTACTTTTTTTTAAAGAATGTTCTGTTGAAAAATATTTACGAGCTCGTTCTCATTCATGCTGATGGCAATGAAAGCAAAAAACAATAAAACAAATTTAAATGTAACTTCCTGAAATGAAAAAGAAATCATATTCCTAATTTACTTAAAAATCTCGATTTATTATTTGTATGTATTACGTTTTCACTTGCTCGAAATATTTCGCTTCGAAGTGAATTTTAAATATCAGACCTTTAACTTATAAAAACCATTTTAACTTATTTTAAACTTATGAGAATTGAACCAAACCCTTTTTGAAAGGCCGTCGTCTGTCTTTTGATTTTAGTTCTATTACTAAAGATTCGCAAGGCTCAAAACAATTGTTTGAAAGTTAAGTTTTCTCAGATCTGTATTAAGAATGAATATATTTTTCATTAATTTGATAATTACATATTAATTCAGGCATGAAGAAATGTATACATATATTGGACCATATCATATAAATTGTACGAGCGTGGGTCATTAATTCAGTGTCTTTTCGAATTTCCCGCCATTTAATTGCTCCTGTCAACAGGCAACTGTCAGTTGACTGCTGTCTAAATTTGAACAAGCTGCGTCATTTAGTTTGTGTTTGGCTGCCGTTGATGGCGGAAAAAATTAAATTTCGTGTGCTCATTAAGCATTATTTTTTGTGAAAAAAAAATTAATCACTCAAACCCAGGCGTTGAATGAAGTAGTTAGCACGTTGAGTGCAAAACCGAAGGTCCTATGTCAAGCCCGGTATTCAACAAGCCCGGTATCAATAACAACACTAGGCATTTTTCTGATATGCATTAGTATCTGCTTCAGCAGATACTAATCCTAATGTAACATCAGAGCGCCCTCCTTCGTTGTGTAGCAAAATCACCGGCGAAGTAAAATAAACAGTAAAATGGCTACTAAGCACAGCTTCAAAAATTTTATACGCCTCATTTACACCAGAGGCGCTTCAACTCAGCATTATTTCAAAAATTGGGCCTGGAAAATTATTTATTTAAGGAATTCATGCATATTTATTAAATGCAAGTTTGCGTGAGATGTTAAAGACAAATACGTAAAATGTAAATTAACCATTTTTTTTTTTCATGAAATTAGTTGTATTAAAATTTTTCAATTGTCAGTAGGAGGCCTGGAGGAGCAACTCATATTAAAAAATTGCAAAATAAAACATCATAGATTCATTCTACGTCCTTTTTTATATAAAATTATTTTCTATCAAACATGATCGACAGTCTGAACAGTCAACACTATCATTCAAAACTGATGATTTTTTTTTACCCTTAACTCATGTTTTATAGTGTGTACCCCAGTTAACGTAAGTCCCCTTTTTCAATTGACATTAACGTAGATAACGACGGATAAGGTTGACACAATGAGTTCTTTGATGACGAAAACATTTGAACAGTTCCAATACGTTTGTTCTCCATTTTAAGTTTTTTTTTGTATTTTGTTTTATTTTTGCTGTCAGAAAACACAAAACCCTGTCAGTTGAATACGTGCGACTGTTTCTATTTGCCTCGGCCTTGTATATGTTTTTCAAACAAGATTTTCCGGACAAAATTTTCCGGGAAAGAAATCCCGGCAAATTTGTGCGGTAATTCCCAGGATTTTTTTTAATTTTATTATGGCAACTTAAGGTGCAATTAGACGTGACATGGCAATAATGCCATAGCCATAACCAAACCAAAATTCAATTGGTTTCTATGGTAATGACTATAGCGTTATGTCGAGTCACCTATAATCGAATTCAATGTTGCCCATTAGTTTGGTTCGAACGGCTGTTTCCTATGGCTATGGTTATGTCACGTCTGATTGCACCTTTAATGAGTGTCGTTACGAGTATTAATTTTACCCCCCGTCTAAACTGGCAATAAAATCATTAACATATATTGCAGCAAATGTCAAATTATTGATATTGCCAATGGAGACAGCTCATTGCCAGTACTTGCAATAATTGTAGCAATAATTGTCAACAGTTTTTCGTTATATTATATTATATTAATTATATTATTATTATTATTTTTCGTGTATATTAAAAAAGGAAAATAGTCTCTTAAAAGCGTGTGTAGTGAAATAATTTGCATTATTATAAGTTTTTAAAAATAAAAATTTTTTCGATTAACCAGATATTTACAAGTGAATTATACTTTTATTCTGCACCTTTCCTGTTGAGTTTTTCATAACATAACAATGTAAAGCAATAAGCAATATTGTTCCGCTATTCTGCCGGCGTTATTGCTGTATTGCCAACATATTTATTGCCAGTCTAGACGGGGGGTTATGAATGCGATGGTGCAATAATAAGGTGATGGCACTAGCACATCAATTAAGGCCGATTTTACATCTGGCACACATGTGCTCTGAGACTTGGAGGCCTTTATTTGCCAAAAGCGGAACGCGACGTTCAAAATGCAATTCTACAACAATTCATAAAAGTAGAAACATAAATGCGCAAGTAAATAAAAGAAAAATTACAAACTAATTACAGTTTCTTTTTGCCAAAAAGAACGATTATATTAATGCTTATTCTGTACTAAAGTCCTATTTCCAAGGAAATATGTTTTAATATTTTTTCAATAATATAATTTGTTTTTTCTTTTGCGTTATATTTGGCCTTGCATTTACATATAATATTGGTATTTATTTATGCATCACTATTATATAAAAAAACTGAAACGTTTTTTATAAAACGTTATTCTTTAATCGATCTGATGCGTTATTATAATTTGTTTTTTGTTGAAATAAATTAAATTAAAAAATATTTTGTATTCCTGGAAAGCGAAAAGTCGTTCCCGCTTTCTCTGGAAAACTCCGGGAAAAGAAAAACTCTAATAACTATTGACTGACGTTTCTTTGCGCAATAATACGTGTGAATGTATTCAATACAATTGTGCCAAGAAACGCCCATCAATTATGGGCCACGGTGGCAAGCCGCTTTGACCAAGATTGTGAATTAAGCCATTATTTTATGCAAATTGCATTTAATTTCTCACTATTAATTATTAAAAAAATGCATACACATAAAGAAATGTGTCTGTCATAAAGATTAGCGCAATCTTTTATTTTACTCATCCCCTTAATGAGCATTTCGAAAAATAATCTGGGTGTAAATTAATCCAAACATTTTATATGAAAAAGAGCACATTAATTTTAAATCGATTTAAGGGGTCAACAACATGGGGAAAAATTAAATAAAATTATATAACGAACAAAGCATGCAGAAGTCTAAAAATTAAAATAAAAACTAGAGATGTGCACGTGAGCGTTTTTTGAATCACGACACGCACGCTCACGCAGAAAAATATTTTACTCACGCACTTTCACGCACGAACCATATTGAAAATTTTCAGGATCACGCACACTCACGAATAAAATATTCTTAATCACGCACGAGTGGTTTACAGCTTATCACGATCACGCACGCTCACGAAAAAGTATGTAATCCATTTTGTATCTTTTTTTTGGGTTGAAAAATAGGTTTTTACACATACATATGTATGTATGTACATACATATGCATGCACGTGTATATGTAAAATTTACATTGCACAGTGGGGACTTTTACAAAGTAAATGGCAATAAATCTGGAACTTCTAAACTACTGATTGGATTTATATGAAACTCCTAACATGACTTAGGATGACTTAGCCTTTATAACACATGTCATGACAGCCTTCTGGCTTGAGCTGGACATGAGTTACAGTGGTCCAAAGTTGACTACCTGGGACTCAAAAAAACTTCTGAGTCTTATAACTTTTTTAAAAATTATCCGATTTTTACCGGATAAAGCATTTTGACATAAACTTGAAATTCTTAAGAAATAATTTCGCAAGATGTGTTTCTCATAAGATATTTTACCCAAGCCAAAAAAAAATTTTTTTCCTTGACCTTTTTTAGTATTTTGCCTATTACTTTTTAGTTCATTGTTGGATTTTAAGTTAAAAGACAGCATTAAATTTTTGACAAATTTTAAATAAAAATAGGAAAAAAGTTATTAACATATTCATTTGTGAAATCGGGAAAAGGCTAAAAAATCCAAATTTTGAAATTTCCCTGAAAAAGGCATGTGTTTTTTTAAGTCTCTTCATTATTTTCAGTTTTGTATTAACTTTGTTTAATACATTTTTAATTTTTTAATTACATAATGCTAAAGACAATGCATTAAGAATGTGCTCAGAGCCAATTATTTTGTATCTCGGACCTACATTCAACAAAATCCTAAAATAGTAAGTTTTAAAAATATTTTTTGTGTTTAACCGGATATAAAAAGTTGTGACGGTTGATTTTGAAATTTTCAACTATAAGATTTTATTATGTAGATAGTTTTATACATTTGCACGTGATTCACGCGTGACACGATCAAATCACGAGATTTGCACATCTCTAATAAAAACGTCTTTCAGTACGGACTCAATTATCGCTGGAGTTGTTTAAATATTTGAAATAGCCGCTCATTACATACTTTATTTCATGACAGCACATTTTTAACCCAATTCCTAATACCTAGTTATATGAGATACATATGTATATAGCTTTTATAACATCGGGGCAGAAACAATGTTTGGTTTACAAAATAACTTTGATTACTAATCCAAACTTCTCAATTGAAAATATTACCAGTGAATATATAAAAAAGAATGTACAAGAAAATTTTAAAAAGCACTGGCATACAATGGGTTAAGTGAATAAGAAAATAGCATTTCGATTTTTACTTAAAAATTTGTTTTAAAACCTAAAATACACTTAGTCGCAAAACTTTACATACGATTTTATGTATTTAACATCTTTTTTTCAGAATTTTTATTTAATGTTTAATTTTTGAAAATATTGTATCTTGGGTATTATATTGGATCCACTTTATAACTTCGAGATAAAAAAAACCTAAAAAACACTGTTAATTTGTTGCTAAATCAAAAAATGCTGAAAAATTACGCTAAGCCAACGTCGAAAAAGTGTACATACGCTTTTGAATTGTATTGAGTACAGATAAAGTAGCACCTTTTATTTTATAATTTTGTGTTTATTTAGTCTTGTTTTAACAATATGTGTTACATTTTGCTTAAATTGTGATTTGATTATTAGCAGTAGCTGAGCAAAATGGGAAAAAATAAGGAAATATCAACCGACGTTCGAAAATTAGTCAGCAATCTTTCAAATGAAGGGAATTAAATGAGAAAAGCCGGACAGATCTTCAATTTTTCTAAATTTACTATCCGAACTACCATTAAAACTACAAAAGAATGAAAGTTTTCAATGATTGGAACGAATAGCACGGCTTGGTGAAATACTAAGGCAAAAAATTGTAAGACAAATTGCGAAAAATACAAAGAGAAGTAGCACAAAACCGAAAGAGGACCTTAAAAATATTTATGGAATTCTTGTAGATGCTAATACAATTCGCCGTTGCTTAAAGAAAGTTGGATTTTAGACGTGTATAGCCAGAAAATACCATAAATAAGTCCCATAAGCAAAATTAAACGATATACTTATGCTCTGGACTACAAACACCCCCATCTTAACAAATCTAAGTTTTGGGAAAAGAGTTATTTTTAGAAGTATCGTAAGTTCAACATATTTTTGAAACGACGGACGACCATAAACACGGATATAATGTAATATTGACTTGTATAATAAAACGTATGCAGTGTTGTCAAACATTGTGGGGACTCAGTAACGGTGTGGGAGTGCATAAGTGCTGATGGGGTTTGAGAATTAAAATTTTTGATGGAATTATGGATGGTCGTGGTAATTTAAATATTTTAAAAAATAATTTTTTGCAGAATGTAAACAAATTGTACTTTAAAGATAAATATATATTTATGCATGATAATGACCCCAAGAATAACTTAAGGCTGGTTAAGGAATAGCTTCTTTATAAAGTAAAACCGAAGCTTCCACATCTTCCACAGTCCCCAGATTTAAATCTAATTGATTATTTATGGGCTTCCTTGAACCAGAGGCATCAAAAATAGACAGCCATCGTCTCTATCTCAAAAAAGTACAATTTCAAACGAAAAATTTAAAAATGTGTCACCGAAAACAACTGAAGATCTGGTTTCTTCGATGCCTAAAAGGCTTAGAATAGTTTTTGATCAAAAAGCAAACACACAAGCTAATAAAACTTTAAAAAATTTTACACAATATATTCAACTATACATCGTATGTACACTTTTGCAATCGGATAAAATATTGAATTATAATATTTTTTGGTGTAACTAAAAAGGTGTAGAAAAATAAAATAGATTCAAATCGAATATAAATTATTTGCTGGGTTTTTTGTATTAGTTTCTAAGCCTACTACGCTTATTTTTCTTTTCTGATTTTCAAAAAATATTATTATTTGTGAATTCTCAAATAGTTCTTGAAAGTCTGTGCATAAGATAAGAGGTTTGTGACTATTCAAAATGAGTGGTTGAGGTCTACTGATGATTTGTTACAGCAACAATCAAATATATAGACAACGCTGAACCACTAGCAAATAAATTTCAAATTAAAATAAACTTCTGACAATATGTCGAATAATAAATTTCTTAAATATAATATTTTTTGTTTGTTTAATATTGCTTACTGAAATCAAGTGTGATATTTTTATTTAATTTAAACTACTTCTATTTAAAATAAAAAAAAAAGTTGAAAAATTAATGATTTTCCTTTAAAAACTACAATTTTTTGAAAATATTAAGTCGTATGTTGAGTTTTGCGGCCAAGTGTATGTATGTGTTTTTTTTTTTTTTAACAAATTGTTAAGTAAAAAGCAAATGCTTTTTTTATTCACTTTACCCGATAAGTGTCATTATTTAAATATATTTACAACCATATGTATCTGTAAAGGCCGTGTCAGATACAACTTCGTGGCTTTATGTGACGTTTCTAACGTTGACAGAAGAGCATAAAGCAAAATGTATTTTGTTTTATGAATAAAACTGAGCACAAATCTATTACTCCGATGCCTCCACCTCGTTATTTATGTTAAATTACTAAAAGTTTAGATTTACGTGCGAGTTTGGACAAACAAATTAATAAAATTGTGCCAATTATTGTCAAAAAACGCAAAAAGATGAGAGTTGCCTAACATTTCGCTTAGGTTTGCGTTAAAAGTATTTATGTGAAATGTTTCATATAAACATGTACATTTCATCTTAGATGTCAAAGCGAATCTACATCGAAACGCGAAAAAAAAGTTTTATCTGCCATGGCTTTAAAAGCCACAAATAGTGGATAGTGCAGACACTGTTACATTTACAGTGAAAGCTCCATTTTAACGATTTTATTTTCTGATGATGTATTTTTTCAAGCAGTGGACCGTCTAATTCAAAATAAATAGTAATAAATCTGTTTTCTGAATACTGGTCCGCTTTTAAAAATGCAAAATATGAACATAACAAAAAATTTTAATTTTAATTATTTATTATATTATATAAAACACTGTGTGACAAAAAAAGTGATGGTACATGATATGTACTATTTTTCTGGTAGATATTGTCGAGTACAACAAAAATCTGTTTTTGAAATTTTCAGAAACAATCTAAGCCAGTTCAGCTCATGTGATCACCAACATACAATTGCATTGGAAAGATGTTTTAAAGGCAAAAATGTAATAAAACTAATTTCAGATCATTGTTGGCCACTTCGACCGGCTACTGATGATGCCACAACAATTTAATGAGTAAAATGTTATTATAGTTTAATAAAAACTTAAAGCATCAGTAAAAAATATCATCTTCGCAACTATGAACTAGAAAATAAAATAAGAATTTCCAAGTACATGAAAGTACAACAAACTGACACTTTCTGAAAGAAAAAATTTCATAGTGTGAACAGTTACTAAATGTAACATCGCAAAAGCGTGTTTACACTGAGGCAGGAATTTGTGACAAAGTGCTGGCGACACGCATTTGTAGGTGAAAAGTGTAGAGAAAGTAACGGGGAAGTCAAAGACGCACGAAATGAAAATTTAATTTTAAATCTTTTTCTCTTTCGCATTCTTGTCATGTTATGTGTGATCGGTGTTGACAGTTGATATTATTTTTTACGAATTTTGAAAATGGACGAATTAACTAATTAATAGTAGCCCTGCATGAAATAAGTTCTAATTCATATTAAAATTAAAAAAAAAAACAGTAAGAAGTAAGCCAGTTATTATACTTTGCTGGTGGCGAATAATTTTGTTTAGTGGATAAATCCTATATTTGGCTGTCAATTTTATTTTGGTTTTAATAATTCCCAAAAAGTTTCGTTTATAGGAACGCTTGCTATGAATGCTCGAATAAAATGACCAGTGAGTGACCAATTTATGAAACGTTAAGAAGTCTCCTGACTTTTACAGTAAAAAAGAGGATTATGTAAATTCGAGGGATTTAAGCAAGGACTTCAAAAGAAAATGCAAGCATTGTCTCAACTACGTAACCCTAATTGTAAATCTGCTCTAAATGTAAAATTTATTTATGTATATCACACGTACAAAAGTATGTATATATGTATATATGTATGGGCCGATTTGTATGCACAAAAATTAATCGATATTGTGCCATCGATTTTTCGATAGCTTTTGGCATGAGAAAAGAAAGTTCCACTATGATATATCAAAAAAATTATTTTCAAAGCGCCACAATTTAAATTTTTTGACATTTTTCTTTAGTTTTTTGATGGTTTTTTTTAGTAGGTAATATAAATGATCGGCTGATTTAATTTTTTTATATAATCATATAAATAAATTTTTTTCTTATGGTGGAGTTAATAAATGTTGGCCCTTATTACTAGTGTCGTATTACGACTTCGACTAGGACGATTTTGTACAAGACTAAAGAACATTGCAATATTTTTTCTATATTCTAGCTCAAAATCGTCGCAGTTGTAGTCAAAATACGACACTCGTAATTTGGCCCATTGATACGCAATAAATTATTATTATGCAAAATAATTATGTATTTTAAATTTATTTGCGCTATAAAAGAAATCTGCATATTAGTTATTTGAGAGACCGACAAAACTTCTACTGAGAACGTTCGTATCTTAAGTCTTTTGTTTTATACTGCTAAAAAAAAGTAAAAAATTCGAGTATTTTTCTTAAAAAATTTAAGCGAGACTTTAAATAACTTCTTCGTGGCCTGAAAATGATTAAGGGCTTTTTAGGGTTCCATACACTAAAGGTGAAAAGGAACCCTATTGTTTTCGCTACGCTGTCCGTCTGTTCGTTTGTCCGTCTGTCCGTGACACGCTATTTTCTCAGGAACCGTAAGTGCTACGGACCTGAAATTTGGAGAGAGTATGTAGAACTTTGGCCGCTACAACAACAAATACATGAGAGTTAAAAATTAAAGGGTGTTCCAAAACGAGCAACGAAAAATGTTAAAATCCCATGTAATATACATACATACAATTGTATGTACATATATACATACGTATATTGACACTTAAAATTTTTAAAGTTAGTGTATTTTTATACAGACTAGAACAATTAACACTAAAATTTAAAAAATTTAAATTAAAGGGTATTATATCAGTTAATGCAATTTTGACTATGTAATTTTGACAACTTGCTGTATCTTGGAAACCGTAAGAGGCAAACTCTTGAAATTTTCAAAAACGGTAGAACTAAAAAAATCCCAAAATTATAAAATTCGCCAAAACGAAAAAATAGCGAAAATTAAAAAAAAAATCTAACACTAAAATAAATCGCCCAATTCGAAAAAGTCGCCCAAATGGAAAAAACGCCAAAACCAAAAAAAAAACTCCAAAACGCGAAAATGTCGCCAAAATTAAAAAAAATGTTTACATGAAAAAAATCGCCAAAATTAAAAAACGCCAAAAAACTGAAAAAATCGTCAAAACGAGAAAAAAAAGTGTCAAATTTAAAAAAATCACCAAGACCAAAAAAAAAAAACGCCAAAACTAAAAAAAAACGCTCAAAGCCGAAAAAAACCCAAAAACGAAAAAAATGACAAAAATATATTTTATATAGGCTAAATTTCGTATTGAATTACATATCTAGTGTCCGTATGGAACCCTTCATGCTCAGGTCAAAGTCGCAATTCACTGAATTTATTCTAATGTATTTTGGATAATCTTGTTTGGTGTTATTTTATATTACAAAATTTTTAAAAATCGACATTTAATATGAAATTCATTACACAGTTTCATGTATTATTTACTATTTGTAAACATTTTTCATTATTTTTTAATTCTATTAATTAACAAATACAAAAATGCCACTTTTCGTCTCTGATCACATATGAGAAGAAAAAAACAAAATTCTTTGGCATTAAAATTGAATTTATGTGACTTATGTTTTTTTTTTTTAACAAAGAAATGCAAAATTTTCAGTTTCAGTTTAGTTGGTTGGATAATTCGTCGCTGTTTTAACTAACTGACCTAACTAACATTTTAAAAATTTAACAGGAGAACAGCTTTTATGGTTCTTTTATACATTCATTGTTATGGCTGCGTCAGAAATCTTTTTACTTATATAGGCACAAAAGTAATGCTTACAGTCATGAAAATTTTAGACAATGTGTAGTATGACTAGTAAAGTCTAGTAGAGGACTTAACTCATTTTTCAAAAAAATGTCAGTTATGTCGGTTAGTTAAAACAGCGACGAATTGTTGCAAGTAAAAATTTTACTAGTCTCTCAATTTTTTTTCTCTCTTTTGATGCTCTCTACTTGCAAACTTTTTGAGTTTTCCAGTAGCAATTGTTACAAATTCGTAACAATTTTTAGTAAATGAGCAAACCTTGTATGTATGTATATATATTGCAAGTTACAGAGCAAAACGCATAGAACGTATAGATGCATAGGATGCATAAAGTAAGTTTATTTTCTACTTTTGTATCCGTTTAAAAAAAAATCAGCTGTTTTTTATAGCCAAAGATGACAAGTTATATTCTAGGTATTTTCAATGATATCGATAGAAATGTTCATGTGGTTATCGATTAATTTTTTGTAATGAGGGCCACCTCAGTTGTGTTTATTATTATTTTTTACGCATTGAGCGTCTTGGTGTTCGTGTTCGTGTCGTGACGTGTTGGAAAAATTCGTGACGCGCCCATCTCTAATTTGGATAAACGAGTAGTATTAGTAAAATAAATAGTAGTAAAATTTTAAATAATTTTATCCCTGATGTATACATAAGTATGTATGTAAATATATAATAAATAATAATTTAACATAATCACTACTCTTTCTTTAAGTAAATTTTAGCTTTCGGATGCTTTTCATTTGCTTTCACACAATACCCCCTGTTTCAACAATACGGATGGTGGTTTTTATAAAAATTTTCTAGACGAGTCGCATGCCTGGCTTGTGAAAACAGGGTATTAACGATTTTCGGACTTTTTGAAATACTGTTTGCAGAGTCAAACTAGACAAACCAACACAAGTGTTTTTAAAAATTATTTTAAAAAATTATTTGCCAGGAAAGCAATTTAAAATTTCCAACTTTTTCTACAATTATTTAATTAATATGTATGTATGTATGTATGTAAGCTTGTGATAAATATGTATATGTATAAGACAGTTTTAATAGCAATAAATGAAAGGGTAGTACATATTTTTTTAAATTAAATCCTTAATTGAGTTATCGATAAGTCGCTAAAACCATGGTACACTATAATACTAAACCGTTCTTGGTATAAATGCGAAAATCGAAGTAAAAAGCTTTTAAAGTCTCAGCAAGGTCTACTTACTATTTTGAAACACAGTGTTATTTCGAGCCCTATTTTCGATTTAGTCGTAAGCGACAAAAATTAAAATTTTCAGAGGAGTTTTTTTTTATAATTGTAATTGTTGTTGTGTTGTAATTTCAATAAAAAAATTAATTTTTGACTACATATCTGTCACTCACGATTAAATCGAATATAAAGCTCGATGTATTATATTGAAATTTCGAATGTACGTATGTATGTATGTATGTATGAATTTATGTATGTTTCTATGTATGCCTATGTGTATGAATTGTTGTTTTGAAAAATAAACGTAAAAAATAACAGCAAATATACGGATGTGATATAAACGCAACATATAACAAACATATAACGACTATTAAAAATTAAGCATTTTTTCAATTTCGGTTTTTCCAAAACAACAAATCTCACTTTATTTTTGTGATTATTATTATGTCTATGAATGCGACTAATCGTATTCGAAGCTGAGTTAGAAGTTGATCCTACTTGAATGGTAGCACCGCCACCTGGTGGTGTTGGGGCATGTAAGATTTTTTGTAGTCGTATCACCTAGAGAAAAACACAAATGAAACACAAAAAAACACAGATGTAAAATAACAAAATTAGAGAAAAAAGGAAAGTATTTAAACAAAATTTATTTATACCGTAAAATAATCGTAAAAAATAATGAACCGTTTACGAAACAAAGTGATAATCACCCCTATCGTGAATAACAAGTGGATTTTTGTGAACTTGAAATTTTCATTCCCCTCGAAGGGAAAAATGATATCGTGAATCTGCAATAGTAGGAAACAGGTGATCGACATTGTTATGTGAAAAGTAATGAAAATGTTATAGATATGTATCGATCAGCTGTTTCCTACGTTGCAGTTACATTCCATTTCAATCTAAAGGCTCAGTTAATGTAAAGTTAGCCAATGTAGTAAAGTTAGAAAATAAAAAACATGTTAATTATTGAGTTCTTGTTTCAACTTTGATATACATATGTTGAGCTTCTCATTTGTTTAAATGAAAGTTTAACATAATAACTCAATTGTTCTTAGAAATTTTTGCGTAAAAGTGCGCATAGGACCCAGCTAAACCCTTCAATAATCAATTTCAATGTAAAATGTTAAATTTATTCTTTACGTTAATTTCGGAATATTACTTCTGCTAAATAATATTAAATAGTTGTAAGATATCGGGTCTAATTACGACTACGACTACGACGATTTTGTACTAAATAAAAGAAAAAATAATGCAATAATCCTTACTCTAGTACAAAATTGTCGTAGTCAAAGTCGTAACACGACACTCGTAATAAGGCCCATCATTTATTCAACATTTGGTACTATACTGGCAACACTGTATTTGCTCATTGTCGCCAAAGAAATGGAAATTAGTTTGATTGGACTACAAGGACAAAATATCCTTGACATTTTGTAGTCGGAATGGGTTTAATATATACATGTTTGTTTTCATTTATGACAAAATGGCAGTTAGTTCAACTTGTGACATTCCTTTTGCGCCGCCTTGTATTTTCGATTTTAATGATTTTTTTTGTTGAATTTAGCGCACTTTGCCTTGTGATAAAAGCTTAAATTAGACGCGACATAGCCATAGCCATAACCAAACCAAATTTCAATTGGTTTCTATGGCAATGGCTATGGAGTTATGGCGAGTCACTTTTAATCAAATGCAGTGTTGCCCATAAGTTTGGTTCGAACAGCTGTTTTCTATGGTTATGGTTATGTTACGTCTGATTGAGCCTTTAATTAAACTAAGGAATGACAAATTTTTTAAACAAAGACTAGACACACATTTCGTAAAATTATCCTGCCTATCATTCCGATTATTTCACTATTTGGAAGTACAAGCAAATTTCACCCATTAAAT
This sequence comes from Tachina grossa, assembly GCA_949987645.1. Classification (NCBI taxonomy): domain Eukaryota; kingdom Metazoa; phylum Arthropoda; class Insecta; order Diptera; family Tachinidae; genus Tachina; species Tachina grossa. Next base: position 108,661,204 of record OX465277.1, on the reverse strand, counting down.
TTGAGTGAGAAAATTTTTTGCTTTTAACTGGCTGTTTTGTATAACGACAGAGAACTTTCATTCGTAACGTCAACGTCTTACACAAACAGGCTGTTATATCAATTTTTTTTATTTATTGTTATTTTAAGGCATACATGCATACTCGTACAAATTGTCAAACGAGAACTCTCTATTGTTTTATAAAAACAGACTGTACAGCCAGAGACACACTTTTACATTGTTTATATAAGTTTGGGCACATACATAAATATATGTATGTATGTACATAGTATGCAAATAATATATTTACATACACACATATCGTTACCTTTGTATATTTCGATAGAAAAATGCAAAAATCACAATATCAAAAAAAAAATAATAAATATATAATAAGGTAACGATATGTAAGTAAATACTTAAATACATATCGATGGCTTAATATAAAATAGGGCTAACTCGAATTTTCGATATTTTACAGGAGAAGCAAAAACTGAAGAAAGAATAAAGCATTTACATGCATAAATAGTTTTTAAAGTTGCCATAAGTCCTTGATTTTGAACTGTAACGTACTAAGATCTTCAAGGAGGACGCAATTATACGTTTTCGCCAAGAAAACATTAAAAACACAATTTCGAAAAAAATTGCGTTAGGCCCTTTTTATATTAAGCCATCGATATGTATTTATAGTAAATCTTAAGATCTATGTATATGTATATTTATAGATTATGTATTTATATTATTTACACACAACAACTAAGACATATTTTCAAAATTTACAGCGTGAACTACATTTACCCAATTCAAAGCAGTGCAATTAATATTAGCGCTCTATTTCTCGAAGTTGACAAATCTTGAATTAAAGGCAAAACTCATTTAAAAATTTGCAACAAGTCTATAATATTAATAACTTGGGGGCCACACGTGCAATTTTTGCCTTTCAATTTCATTAAATTTGTAATACACTCACACTTTTTTCACAAACACAATCAAACTTTTTTTAATTGAAAACTAGATTGCTTTCAAATTCACCTATCCATGAATAGCTGGTCACAGCCCACACTGATTGAAGCTACAAATTTGAGTTGTTTCTTCGTCGGTGGCATTTAAAAAATGAAATTGATTATCAATTTGTGTGACAGCTATCAATTTCAAAGAATTTTGACACAGTATGTGTGATAAAATTCAAAGCGATTTATTGAACATGTGGCTGCAGCGTAAGGCAAAACAAAATTTTAAGGTTAATAAAATCGGCTCGATGGTAATTCAAATTTACATCGTGATCTAAATATGCCACTAGTGCCTGCTGAATTTGCAAAAAAAAAACGCAGGCAAATATAAAAAACTCGAGTTCCATCCTAATCGCCTTGCTCGTAACATCTTGAACTTTACTGGACACATCCCCTTAAAAAAGAGCGACACTAGAGCTCTAATAAGCAACACTCCAGATGAAACTTTTTGAAAATATTTTTGTGCTTAATACGACACACGAAATAAATAACCTTTTTGAGAAATTATAACAGATACCAACCATAAAGAAAAAAGCTATTTAATATATCAAACAATTTTCAAATGCACTATACTCTAACGCAGTTTGTTTGCTTTGGATTGGGTAAATATTTACTATGGATATTTGAAATTTGAAACATCAAATTATTAGCTATTTCAATATCGTACTATACAATGTAAGTAAATATGTATGCATGTATGCATACAGTATTTTAATAATATATTTTCTTGTTTGTTATTTTTATAAATCTACCAATAAATCTAATATAAAACGGATATTATTAGTTACTATTCAAAAAAACACGCACTTGTACATACATATGTATTCATTTTGAAATTTGTAAGTACATATTATACATAAAATTACATCGGTATTTAAATTCAGAGGATGCGGGTCAAAATGTTAAGTTTTTTATTATTATTATTAAAAGCTATCAGGTATCAAGGCACATTTATTTCCAGGTAATATCAGGATTACAAGAACAATGAAAAAATACAACAATAAAAAAAACAACATGGCTTTTAGTTGATCCAAAATATCAAAAATAGAATTTGTTGTAAAATAATAATAATGAAAATTATTCACATAAATTTGAAAAAATTTCTTCACGGCAGCTACCACTAACAAAATTTGCAACGTTTAGGCACTTTTCACAATTTTTTAATAGTTTTTTCATATTTTTAAGTTTGTTTCAAAAGAATTTTTTTAATAAAATATTTTTCACATTGAAAATTTTTTAACATTTTTTTTTTAATTTCTCTTTCGTGAACAATTTTTGAAGCTTCGAATGAACTATAATTTAAAAAAAATAGCTCAGCTGCGTTTCCGCTACTACCTGGTGAATGTGCCTTGATCAGGTATGTACTCGTACTGACACTAGCAGGGTTTTCAAATCGCCTTGTGAGTTGCCATATCGATTTAAGTCAGCTGTTGGCTGAAATCGTACATAAGTAAAAAATGCAAAAAGACAAGGGACCTGTCCCGCGATATCGACATCGTTCGACTTATCGCACATTTACATTTAAAGCAAAAACTAATTTTAAAATTGTGTTGTTGTTTCTAATGTAACTGTGCGACAAGGCGAACGTTGTCGACATGGTGGGACAGGCTCAAAATTAACAAAATAAAAGTATGTACATTTTATAAATTCCATTTTTTTAATAAAAATATTAAAATTAAAATTATTTAAAAATTCAACTTTAGGTGGAATTTTTTTTCTGTGTTCGTTGTAAAAAATACATTTTTTTATGTATGATTACAATAAAAAAAACACTGATTACAATAAAAAAAACACTTATTTAATTTCATTTATTAATCATTTTATTATTTCGTTAAAGTTTGGTTTAGGATAAAGACATACACCAGTTCACTTCAGTATATTTTTGCGATTTGAACTTGCAAAGAGTCTTGTAATTGCGATTTACCCACAATTGAAAATATTGTGCGATATGCGATTGTCAGAATTCTAAGTACATACTTATGTATGTATGTATATCTGTATTATTATTGCTGCTTGAATGTTGTAAATACTCATACATGTGTACATACATACGAGTATGTAAGTATCATGGATCATTCAGACAAATATAAATTATAATTGGGCTATTCAAATGGTTGTCTTAGTTATCTTAAGTGTCATATTGCTTTAATATTTTAACATCGTTAAAGAAACTGTTGTTGTGGCTCGAAAAAAAAATAAAGTCATAAAATAATGAGACTTTCTCTGAGAGAGAAGGAGAGGGATTAAGCAATATACAAAGATGCTAAAGCGAAAATACAAATAAGTACAATATTTATAATTGTAAATTATGAAGGGTAAAGGTAGAGGTCCATAGCTCGCTTTTTGCGCGTTATGCTTTACACGCGTTTCATCCTCTTGTTTCATTCTATACTTTGTTCGCGTTGAGTACATACAGTGCTTTTAATGCGCCATTTTATTTTTGTTTTGATAAGCTATGTGCGTTTGTTTAAATACTTATAAAGAAAAAATGGGGAGTGAAATCGAGTTTTTAAAAGAATTTGTGGACTTAGTCGAGTTTGTATATTTAATTTATTAAATTTTCCTCCGTTTTATTGTTTAAAAATATGTAGTGCACACAAAGTAAATAATATAGATTTAGCGGAGATGACACTCAGTACGCAAAAGTAATCGATAAGTAATATGCAAAATTTGTTACTGAGAAAAGTGTGGTGAAAAGTTAATTAAAATACATCGCATTAATGAAAATATTCACATATTTTATTAAACAAGTTTTTTTTACTAAGAAATTTTTTTATTGAAAAAAAAAGAAAACAATTATTCACGGCAAAATAATATTTATCGATAACGTTAGAAATAAAGTATTATTTAACATCTTTAGCTTTCAAGAACAGCTGACTTTCTTTCATGGTTCTTGTAACGCGTACAAAAGTAGAAAGTAGACCTACTTTTTGCTTTGAACGCGCCTACGCGTTCTGCGCTTTTTGCAATGTAACTTGTCACATACTATTACATTGATTCTACTTTTTTGACAGATGCATAGAAAGCGTAACGCGCAAAACGCGAGCTATGGACCTCTACCTTAAATGAACGCTTTACTTGCAAAAACTTGCAAGAAAATTTTATTCATGTCAGCACCATGGATGTAAAACCTCATACAATTGTACCTTTTGTAATGTATTTTTCATAATCTTTTTTGATAATATTTTAAATTGCAATTTTTTTAAAAATCGACATTTAATATGAAATACTTCACACAGCTTCATGTATTATTTAATATTTTAATGCATTTTTCATTAAATCTATTCTATTATCAAATACAAAAACCCCATTTTCCATCTCTGATCAGATATGATAAGGAAACAAAATTCCTTGACAATAAAATTGAATTTATGTGGCTTAAATCTTAGTTTACACTATGCAAGTCTTATTGCTAAGCTGATTAGTTTGATAGGAGAGAGGGACGAGGGGCAAAGAAACGTTTCTGTTACTCTCGCAATGGTGGCCTTTTTAACTCTTTCTTCTATATTGGGTTTCCACGTCAGCTTAAATTTCCTATTAGTAAAAATCACAAGCTTAGTTTTTCAGGTTTAAGTTCAGACCTACCCGCGTTGCCCACCTATGAATATCCCTTAACGAGGAGTACATGAGGGAACTAATTGTGCCGAAGAACTTACCAGTTATGATAATGGCTATGTCGTCTGCATATTCTATAATCCTAGATGTATGTCATTAATAACCAACGGCGATATAACTCCTCCTTGGGGAGTTCCTCTATTAGCTTCCTTGTTTACAGTGGAATTGCCCAAATTTTGCAGATACTATTTTATACTTTAAGAGATTGCTAGACCAGTTCTTGACTTGCAACTGAGCACTGGCACGATGTAAGCTTTCCAGAATTGCGTCCGTAGAGACATTACTGAAAGAGACTTCAATGACCAGGAAGACCCCTATAGTAGTATATTGTATATGGCATAAAATTAACTTTATTCTTCTGCTACTAATCTTCTAAAAATATTGACGAGTATTCGTAGTGGTCTGAGACCCCAAAGTGGCTTAAAGCTATATCGATCTTATATAAGAGGAAATACTTCGGTTTTTTTTCTTTCTTTTTCCGGTTATACCTGTTAGGCCATGGTACAGAAATGTTAAATGGGATCCGATTAATATAAATATTATTAATAGACTCTTATGTTGTCATTGTTATAATGGGGCTTACCTCCACATGATTCGGAGAAAGGATTCAGACTTGTATGACTTTTGTAATATCAGGGTATACCACCAGTTGTTTCGTAAATTCACCAACATTTTCGATTTATTTAATTCTCATGATATAGGTAAATATTATCACTTGATTGTTTTTTTTTTATCAAGGAAACAAGAATTCATGAACGTTTCTAAATACTTTAATACCCAACCGTTAGTCATTTCTCAGTGATATATTAAGCAAAGAAATTATTATTTTTGATTTTTGTGGTTTTCAAAGGTAAGTGACCACCACAAACCTCTTCTTTTATATTGCAGTCCTTAATTTCAAATGCACAAGAAAAAGTAAAGTAAAATTTAGGATATTGATTATAGTAATCGACCAGAGATCTCACTGCTTTAAAATCGTTAGTTACCATAAATTTCTAATCCGATAGTGCAGAAATCCAATGTAGCATTCTAAGATCTGTTTGTTAAAAAGGATTATTATATTTACAATATATATATAATAGAATATTGGGTTGAATTATAGGAAAGGAAAAAATTTAAAAAGAACCTGTTGCTACGGAATGCAGCTTCTTTTAAATAATATTCTAAGTTGCATTTTCCAGCAAAAAATTTCAATAAGCCTTCATATAAAAAATAGGTACACAACCATCTTAATATATTATCATTGGTCACAAAATATGCTCGTTGGCATCAGATTGAGACCCCAAGCGTACTTCTTTGAACTTTGCGAAGGTAACTCAAACCAGTGACCAACAAATAAAAATAAACTGTCTCTGCATGAACAACAACATTTAAGCAGCAGATATTTTTGTATAAACAGAATCCCAATAAAAAAAGAACTTATCATTTTGACGTGCATCCTATAAAACTAACACAAGTAAAATTTTTTAATAAATAAGATGAAATTAAAATTGAACTTACCGCATCCTGAAATAAAAAAAAAATTAAAGATATAAAATTAAAATCACACAAAATTATGCAGGTAATTTAAACAAGAAAGTGGATGGTCAAAGTTAGGAAAAAAATTAATTACGGAAATTAAATACTCGCATTCACCCTTATTCTAGTTGTCAACATCGACGTTACATCAATACAATACCAAAAAATTATTGCTTGTCCAATCGTTCTAGAGAACAATTTTGTGCTAGTGACAGTCTATTTCTATTCCCTTAGGTCTAGAAAATAGCATGAGCTTGTCAATAGCAGCCAATTGTTTTCGAGAACGGGGAGACAGGCCCGAAATTTTTTAAGGTTGTATTGACGTGACGTCGATGTTTACAACTGGAATAAGGATGATTATGTTATGCAAAATAAAGCGTGAAATTAAAAAAAGATATTTATAATTAAATTGAAATCGAAGTCAATTAATAGAAAAATTGCTAAACTATTTTAGGGCTTTTTATGTATAATATTTTCAATAATAAAAATAATCTTCGCAACATTATTAAATTATTCATTTAATTAAAAAATTTAAATGAAAAAAAAATATAGAAATAAAAATAATTATAATAATAATTTAAAAGCAGCAATATTTTTTATACGATATATAAGTGTATTATATTTCCTTACTAATAAGTAATAATATATTGTAATATTTTTATGTTTATTAAATAATAGTTTTCTGAATTCTTACCTTTCTAGTACTTTTCTCCAATTGGTTTTCTCCACATCCAGTACTGCATCTGCCACCTCCACTGCCAGCAGAGGAGGGGAAAGAGCCGGTGGCTATATTTGAAAATGGCACAGGTTCTGAGAATTTAATGGTGTGCAACAACTGCATGACCACATTGGAGACATTACGGAATGATAGTTTACGACGAGAACCAATAGCGGAACGAACTCCTAAAGTATTTAGCATTAAAGGCTAAAGGGATTAAAATACAATCAATATTAGAAAAACATTTAGATGTATAGGACATAAATAATTACAAGTGGTTTTCATGAGTAACAGCTTTTGTCCCGAAAGATACTTATCCCAACATTTTTTCATATATATATTTATATTTTCATATAAAAAAATGAAAAATTATTATAATTTTGGAAAGCAAATAAAAAAATTAATATGTAATTTTTTATATTTGGTCTATATTTTGGTTATAGTTGAGTCTTGAGTATGCAAAAAACATTTAAAAATTCGTTATTAATGTAATTTCAAATTTTAATTCAATAATACTAAAAATTAATAGGTGGTGGAAAACTGGTAAAAATTGCGTTTTTGATGTACTTTTTATCAGATTTTAAATTTTAATTATTTTTTAAACAAGAACTAAACTAAAAAGTAGAGATGTGTCTCAGGACATCCGGTTATAGCTATGCTGCTTAGCTATATAAAACAAATTTAATGTGTTAAATAACAATGCAATAAAATTATATTATCACATGATGTAAAATCCAAAATGTTTCCATTTATTTCCCATTATTTTCTTTTGTAGAGGCATAGACACTGGTCACTGAACTACACCTGCTTCAGCGGATACAAATGCTAATGTAACATCAGAGCATCCTCCGTCGGTATTAATAGTATGTAACAGATTCATCGGCGAAGTGAAATAACCAATAAAATGGCTACTAAGCACAGCTTCAAAAATTTAATACGCCTCATTGACACCATAGGCACTGCAAGTCTGCATTATTAAAAAAAACGTGCAAAACGTGCAAAAACAGAGTTTTTGAAGCTTTCCTCCATCTCTTCCTTCACCACCTGTCTTTGCTATCACTACCCCTTTCATAAAGAAGGTAAAACCTAGTAATAGTACTAGGCATTCATTTCCTGAGTGTTACTTCTCTTTAAATAAAAAACAAATCCTGTTTTGATCTGTGAGTATTCATTCTTTAATTTTACGTCTTAAGTCTCCTAATCTGGGGAGACCCTTCCTCTTTGTCATCCTGAGCTTTTGTGTACTCTGAATGGCCAAGTGAATGGCAATTAACGCTATGAGGTTTCGTAAGTGGAATCTAGGAAGGTTTACCGCGACCTGCGTTTTCGTTGAATTTCTTTCGGGCCATGGGGTCTACTGTATACATAATTCCTAACAAAAGAAAATGGTTTCGAATTTGTATGCTCATAACATGTAAATTCGAAAGTACTTTCTTTCGTTTCGAATTACAGAGTAGATCCCCAGATTTATCTATCTCAACACAACTGGGATATTTCTCCCATCATTTATTCGCAACTTGCGAGACCATATTATGGCATGTTGAGGAGGATTCCAATATTTCAGATCGTCTATCTTGTTTCTTGAGTGCTGGTGGCATTAGCATAACAGGTCTGCACAGATATACCTGTTTGCACCAGTTTTGCGTGTGTTGGTTCTGGTATGTACAGATAGATACCTTATGTTATTAAGAGTTTCGTTTACTAGTCATGTTTTATACTCGATTGTTTTTCTTGAATCAAGTCTGAGTTTATGAAAGAGAGAGAGAGAGAGAGAGAGAGAGAGAGAGCAAAGAAGAATGAGTGCTACTGATTTGCTTGTTCCGATCAGTTATGAATAGTAACAGAAAGGCTGAATAACCTGTACATTCCAGAACCAACACACGTAGAGCTGGTGCAAACAGTTATATCTGTGCAGACCTATAATTAGCAAGGGCATCCCATGTACAGGAACCTATGCATAATGATTTAGATCAGTTGGTGAATATTTTTGGACGACATTTACTGGAAGCAGTAGACCATTTTCATATACTGATCGATCAGATATCCTCGTCGATGATATGTTAGGTTGAAGAGAGGGGCCATTACACTCATGTCCGGGGACAGACGCCAGTAGCCAACTCTGATGTGAATTAGAACGAGCCACACCTCTATAGACATTCAGTATAATTTAGGTAGTCCCTCAAACTTTTCCAGTCAATGCCTCTAAGCTGGGTAATATCCGGTAAGGTGTCATCTCCAAAATAACGGGATTTCGGCTGTGCGAAAGCTGGGAAATGACAAAGAAAGTGCTTCATTGTCCCGATGCGCTGCATGTATTGTTTCTTGTAGCTCCAATCCGGTACAAATGTCCTCGTAAATTAGGGTGCCCTGTTAAGATACCGATCAACTTTCCTAGATTGGGCTTGTTTAGTTTCTACAGCTTCCTTGTTGTGCCTGCATCTGGTTCACCCATAGATCCTTGGTTAGATTACCCACAGTATCGCTATTCCAACGTATCCTATGTGTCATCTTTTCCCGATTTCTAACTTAATCTTTGCTGCCCTGAAAGGCGAGCGTTCATTTCCGATTACTTCGTAGTGCGCCGGCACTCATACAACACGAATTTTGCCATGTACTGCATAATCTTTAATCATATTCTTGCAATTTAAAACGTTTCTAGAGGTTACCCTTTCGGTTGTTATTGCACTATTTGCCAATTTATTTCCAGTAAATATATTGACATCTGTTACCTTAATATTCACACTGACCCATTTTAAAACCTCCGTTATAGCACGAACTTCCACCTGGAAGACTCTATTATGGTCAGGTAAGCGGAAATAAATTTAGGTCTCCGGTTTTTTATGAAGAAACCTAGGTCCGTTATTTTCCCTAGCTTCGAGCCATGGGTGTTTGTTCCAGGGTTCGATTGACCCAGGAGTGTCTTTACGGTATCAATGTTTCGCATTCAATTACCACCTTAGTCTCAAGTACCTGATCGGAAATTTCCAAACTCTGGTCGTATCCGTCCAGTGACGTCCATATGTTTCGATGGTTTGGTATGTTGTATTTATCCGATCCATTCCTCCATCACTTGTAAACGTTTTTTTTTAGCAAGAGCTGCTTCGTATCTAATACGAATAGCTATAGGTTGGACACAAATAATGTCCTCCAATGCCCTGTGTAGTAGTTCTCAGTGTGTCGCAATAGGGCGAAGTCTGGGCCCAATGGCCCTTCTGCAGAGAGACCAGCGCGAGTTACTGTTGACTGTTTCCTAAATGTGGTGCCTCCACAACATCTAACGATCTGGGATCACTCCTAAATATTTAATCCTATCGGATGAGGATCCATTTAATGCATGCTCTTTGTATTCCTGATGAAAGAACCTATCTCTTCTGTTTTTTCTGGGTTCATATTCAGTCCTCTCGGCCGAGACCAGTTTAACGCAGTGGTGAGAGGTCTTTCCACCCTCCTGTAAATTTGGTTAAGGTTCTTGGCCCTTAGAAGTAGCATGACATCGTCCACATAGCAGACAGGTCCATAGCTTTCATTGCTCAGGTCCCTTAGCAGGCTGTGTATAGTGGTTACCCAAAGAAGGGGCGAAATTATTCCTCCTTGAGGCATCCTACGTGGAACCTATCATCAAAGATTGTAGTATCAACTTAGAATCCTTGCATTACCATAATTGTTGTTTTTCCATTCTTTTATGGTTTTCAAACGTATAAGCAAATCAAACAATAGCAACATATATATATACATACATATGTATGTAATCTTGTGTTCGAAATCGAGCAAATTTTTGCGACCGTGACATCATGAAAACCACAGATTTGTATTTCATATTTTACTTTACGTCTGTGTGGTGGTGGTACTATAAAATATGTATCAACACCATGATCTCTTAAATAAGATGATCTTTGATCACCATGACCAGCCTCGACTTCATATTCACCGGACAATGCATCTAAAGTCGAACGTGTTACATGAACTCTACCCGGTTCACCACCCGATTCCATGTGGTTAGCCAATGTGACATCATTGGACCAGACATCGAATTGCCATTTGCGCAAACCTAAAACTCCACACAAAACACGGCCCGTATGAATGCCGACACGCATGTTTAACATCACATCGGTAGCTTCAACTACCGAACTGAAAAAAAATCAACATTCTAGAATTTAAATTTAAAAAACATGTGAATACATAACGCTCCTTTATTACAACCCAGGCATAACTCAAAAATAGTTTGAAGTTTTAAATTTATATGAAGTTTTATATAAAGTTTTTACAAAGATGCATTTTATGAGATATGACTGTTTTGCAATAGAGGAGCGATATGTTCATAATTATTTTGCTTACGCTATTGCATCAATCATATCAAGCCCCATTTCTACAGTACATTTCGCATGATCTTTGCGCGCCTCTGGCAAGCCCGATACACAGTAGTAACAATCTCCTAAGATTTTAATGCGTAAACAATGGTTGTCCTTTATACATGTACATGTATATATGTATTTAGAAATAAAAACAATTTAAAATTGTAAGCATTTAAGTGGTTTTCATGATAATTACATGGGCCAATTGATCAAATCTGCCAAACAGTTCATTCAACAGTCTTACTAGTTCCTGTGCACTGCACTGAGAGGACAATACCGTGAAGCCAACAATATCCGCAAAGAGAATGCTAAAACGAGATTTATATGACAATATTTAGTTTCACATGTATAAATGCAAGCAATTACATATATTCCAATATACTAAATCACCAAATCGTTTTTCTATAAACATGTTTTACGGTCCTGGAAACATTATCTCTATTAAAGACGATATTAAATATGTATCTATGTAAGTAGGTATTATTTTAGACAAAAAAAAAACTTAGCTTCAAAGCAACACATGAATAAAGTGTGTACGATAAGAGGTCTAAGCACAATTTAAAAAATATATTATAGCTGTATAATATGTGTATTCCACTGAATCTAACCCCTTAACTCAATGAATATTAGTACAACTCTAAATTAAAATGTTGCATAATAAAAAACAAATAATTTTTACACTAACAAACATGCCAGGCGAATATGCAGAGTTGCAAATCGAGACCACCTGGTATGAATTCGTCTTGACTTTAATCGTCGCTTTCTCAATGGGCGCATTTATAAGACGTAGCTGTTGAGCTCAACAGTTGGCAATCGTTGGCCCCAATAGTTACGTCTTAGAAACGGCTTGATGGATATAATTTAGTTTTATATCTTTATTTCGTTACTTTATCACATTTGTAACGTAAAATTTAACAAATATTTGCTCCTTGCCACCTAATAAAGCATATAAACGATCAGCTGTTCATGCTGAGCACAATATGTTGACTATAGGTAGCGAAACAATTTTATGATGGAAAATTAGTCAACTGTTGAGTGGAGTGGTACTATTCAACTATGCGTTTTTAAGACAAACATTCAACGGTTGCGCAACAGCTACGTCTTATGAATGCACCCATTGACGACAAAATGAAAGAGCATAAAAATGTGCGTGATTATGTTGCTCGCAATTGCGGTATGGCGTGCAGTTTTTGTAATAGATTAAAGGAAATTTGTATACAAAAAAAAGCTAAAGCTGAATTCACCCATTGTTTCCGAACAAAATTTTTGTTATATGTATTTTGACTTTTCTCTTCTTGAGAGAGAAAAAATATTTTTTACGAACAACTCTCAGTTTGGATTGGTTTAATTTTATATTTTGTCCGGACAAAATCGAACTGAGCTGCCAAGTATTTTAATTTTTCAGCTAAAGTTGAACTGAGCTGCCACATCATGTTGTATGAATAATAAAAGCAAAGAATATACTTTTATTAAATACAATATAAATAAAGCAAAATTGTAAAATAAAACATATACATACATATGGAGTTGAACGAAAGAATTGCATTGAACAATTAAAAAGACACAGCGATGCCGATGTGCTGCCACTTGTAAAATTAATACGCATCGTTTACACACGTATTTCATATCGTAGCTTTGATTTTCCAGACAAAATGTTCGAAATGGATGAATCGTGCTGCAGAAGACTCTCAGCAAAAAAATTTTTGTCTGGACAAAAATTTTTGTTCGGAAACAATGGGTGAATCCAGCTTAAGAAGCACCCCATGCACGATTCAATTCAATTTTCAATTGAGTCGGTTGTTGTCCTAATCGAAGCGTGTATGGCTCTGTCAATTGATTAGATTGGCAGTTGTCGAGTTGGTTGAATAAAAATCAAAAGATTTTGATTTATCATGTTGACTAATAAATCTTTCAATTCGATTGTGCTGTGTGTTCGAGTCTCTTGATTAGCTGTCAAAATTTATGTTTTTAGCTTTATTTTGTATCGAAAAAGCTGTGTATTTTGAAAATTGTATTTAATTTCATTGAATTTTAAATAAACAATATAAAAATTAATGAATGAATGCAACAGAAGTTTTATATGTTTAAATTTGTAATTGTGAAAAAAATATAAATTTGACAGGTGAATGAAAATCTTTTAATTCTGTTTATGAAGTGTGTGGCCAAGAATTGAAAGATTCAATTCACAATTAAATTGAAACGTATATGGGGTGCTTAACATAAACGTCTTACGCAAACAGGTCGTAAATGATGTGCTGAAGTTTAGAAATAAAAAAAGAGAAAACTAGAAAAACTTGCTGATATTTTTACTGGCAATACTTCTAGCATTGAAGGAGTGTAAAATAAATAAAAATTCATATGCGTTTTTCAATTTGTGGAAAACACAGCTTGCCTCTGAAGCACAGGGATGGAAAACCGAAATACAAAGTCAGATCAAATCAGAACCTCTGGTCACGTTATATAACATACATAAGGGCAAATATACATACATATTTATTGTCAACATTCAAAATTAATTTCGTATGGAAGTTCTTTTCAATAATTTATTTTTCATTTCGTACTTACCTAACGTTCTCATGCTTCTGTATATAGATTCGGTGAAATTGTCCCGCTACCGGTGAAAGTATATCATTTTTCATTTGCATTGCTACATGCTGAGGTAGAACCGACAATAAGAGTCTTTCGAGCTTTTCATTCTCATCTTGTATCTCCAGACGCGCTGCTATACAATTTCGCGTATCGAGGAAAGCACGACGCTGGGCGCGTTCCATCATTATGTTAACAACAAGGCCGGCCACATTAACACCAATAAACATAACAATGTTGGCAATAAGCTAAAAGAAATTAAGTATTATTAAATTGTTTATCTAATTTTTCGTCCTTTTTTATACATATATTTAGAACTAGTTTTTAACATAAAGATAAACTTCTCGTATAAGTTAAATGTAGTTTAAACTTAAAATTTTGTTTTTCAAATAAGGATTATCTAGTTAATAATCTAGGTTTAACCGAGCAACATTGCTCAGTTAACTTTACTTAGAACATGCCACATGGTAAATATATGAAATAAATATTTCGCAATTGAAAAAAAAACGGTTTTACTAAAAAGTTTAATAAATAAATATGTATATTTATACATAAATGAAATGGATGCTTGTTATGACGACGAATATTCTAGTGATTATGAAACCAGAATAACTTTGATAGGACAATTGTGAGAAAAATAAGAGAGATAAAAACACATCCAAATCATTTTATATGTAAATAAAATGAATTGGAGTTCTTGAAAAGATTTTAACAAAGAGGTCTGTGCATGATGATTTCAGAATTAATTGGAAAGAAAATATATTTCGTTGGATTTAAAATGTTATGATCTTTTTTGGTTTTATTTTTGGAACCTCACTATTTTTTAAGTCCATATTGGGCCTTATTACGAGTGTCGTATTACTACTTCGACTACGACGATTTTGTATAAGACTAAAGAACATTGCAACATTTTTTCTTTAATCTCATACAGTAGTAATACGACACTCGTAATTAGGCCCATTATTTATTTTTTTTTATTTTCCAAAAATTTAGTTATTGAAGTTTTTTTTTTCAAATAAATTTAAACAATTGTCACATCGCTTTTTAAGTGTTGCCCCATTTACGTGAAATATTTTCTAATAAAAGTATTAGAAATATGTGTTATCATTTCTAAGAACAATTTCAAAAACGTATTGTATGTTACTAGGGATCTCTCCACTAGCCATGAACTTGGTATGGGCATTATGTCGGACATCGCAAATGGCTAATAGAGACCGCTCATGTCCAAGTTTCGTCCATGCTCTGACATGAATGCCCGAACTCATGTATGAGCAACAATGTTCGCCGAAATCATTGGCAATAGAACGAAAAGAGACAGAACAAAATTGGTAAATATTCCATCTCTATTGCACTAGCGCAAAATATTTTGATATGCCTGAACATGGACATCGCACGTATTCTCTACAACAAAGAAGTTAATAAATTTTTTATAGTTGCCGGCTTCATTTCTAAGTCATGCTCAGGTCTATGGCTCCTGAAGACGTAGGGTTAAAAAGTTTTTTTCTTTTTTAAAATTAATTTATGTATTATTAGGTCTGTTTATTTACTTTCCAAATAAAAATTACCAATGAGAGAGTAAAGCAGAAATTTACAAAATTACTATACCATTTCATTTTATATTTATGTTAGGAAGAATTGAAATTACTGAATTTAAGCCCGATTAAGAAATTAATTCTGATTAAAATTCAATACGGTTCAACTAAATTTAAAAATGTCTCAATTATAAAAATTGAGATTTTGTTATTGAGAATAAAGACCAAAGAAAAAATTAAATAAGTCCTAGTTTAGACGGTCGAACATTTGGAAGGAAAACATCTGGAATTCTCTTTTGTTGTTTCCTTCTCGGTCACACAGACGAAAATTTTGCTGGCGACATTCCAATATTATTGGATAAAAGCAAGCATATTTCTACATATATGTGTGTATGTTTAGCAAAGAATATGAAAACAAAACGTGTCGCCGGTTACCGAACACAAAAATGATTCTCTCTTCCCCACTCGTAAATTGCCAACAAACTAAATGTTTCCCTTCCAATTGTTTTCGTGTCTAAACGCGGTATAACGAAAAATAAGAATTATCCGGAAAAAGTTAAACGAAGATTAACGAAATATTGAAATACAAAACTAAAAATATATAAATTGACCTAAAGCTTAATAAAATAGTTTCATTGGGAAGTATTATTTTTAATGCATTTCAGTTCAATACAAATTATTAGGAACTCAAACAATTTGGTTCGAAAATTATGTCGCTTAAGCTTTTTTGGCGGTTATGGCACAATATGTGTAAATAACAGTATTTTACGTCAATGCTTTAAGTTAAAAAAGAAGCAAATAAAAAAAAATTAAAAAGCAAACAAAGTATTTTCTATAAAAGCCCGTGAATTCATTCATATACATATATGATTCAGTAACAGCCAAAACTATCTGATATACGTACATACAATTAGTTATAATTTTTGACCTAAATATAAAATTGACCTAAAGCTTAATAAAATAGTTTCATTGGGAAGTATTATTTTTAATGCATTTCAGTTCAATACAAATTATTAGGAACTCAAACAATTTGGTTCGAAAATTATGTCGCTTAAGCTTTTTTGGCGGTTATGGCACAATATGTGTAAATAACAGTATTTTACGTCAATGCTTTAAGTTAAAAAAGAAGCAAATAAAAAAAATTAAAAAGCAAACAAAGTATTTTCTATAAAAGCCCGTGAATTCATTCATATACATATATGATTCAGTAACAGCCAAAACTATCTGATATACGTACATACAATTAGTTATAATTTTTGACCTAAATATAAAATTGACCTAAAGCTTAATAAAATAGTTTCATTGGGAAGTATTATTTTTAATGCATTTCAGTTCAATACAAATTATTAGGAACTCAAACAATTTGGTTCGAAAATTATGTCGCTTAAGCTTTTTTGGCGGTTATGGCACAATATGTGTAAATAACAGTATTTTACGTCAATGCTTTAAGTTAAAAAAGAAGCAAATAAAAAAAATTAAAAAGCAAACAAAGTATTTTCTATAAAAGCCCGTGAATTCATTCATATACATATATGATTCAGTAACAGCCAAAACTATCTGATATACGTACATACAATTAGTTATAATTTTTGACCTAAATATAAAATTGACCTAAAGCTTAATAAAATAGTTTCATTAGGAAGTATTATTTTTAATGCATTTCAGTTCAATACAAATTATTAGGAACTCAAACAATTTGGTTTGAAAATTATGTCGCTTAAGCTTTTTTGGCGGTTATGGCACAATATGTGTAAATAACAGTATTTTACATCAATGCTTTAAGTTAAAAAAGAAGCAAATAAAAAAAAAATTAAAAAGCAAACAAAATATTTTCTATAAAAGCCCGTGAATTCATTCATATACATATATGATTCAGTAACAGCCAAAACTATCTGATATACATACATACAATTAGTTATAATTTTTCATAGAATGAACAAGTACTTAATATTTTTTTGTGCTGCGGGAGTATTTGTCAACTCCCAATGGGACTCGTACGACAACAAATATTGCAATATGAATTGCAACAAAGTCAAACATATTGGTTGTCATCGTAATAACGTAAGTACATATAATGATAAATTTAGTCATTACATATAGACAACTTCATTTCCTTGTAGCACATCAGTTCGGAATGTAAAAATTTTACATTAATACCAATAACTAATAAACGTTTGCAAAAACTTATAACTGATAAGCACAATAGGGAACGTAACTCGGTTGCAGGTGGTTCAGTACCAAATCTTCAAAGGGCATGTCGTATGTTGACTATGAGTTGGGATCCGGAATTGGCTAAACTTGCTGAGATAACCTTATCAAAAAATTGTGCAAACCCTGGTGATTCATGTCATAACACTGATAATTTTCCCAATGCCGGCCAAAGTACTGGTTTCTTTAAATATTCAACAGATTTCAATTTTAACTCCGAGTATGAAGACAAAATACTGCAAATAGTTGAGTGGTGGAAAGAGCTTTCTCTTAAAACTGATGCACGTAAAATACATTTACTTGGATTTAATGACATGTAAGTTTGGAAAATTAATTTTAAATTTAAGCATATTACATACAAATATATCGCTGCTTAATTCAACACTGTCCTATCCGACTTAAAATAATGAAGAATAATTTGCGATATAATATTTTATATTCGTCTATGTTTTGGCTTTCAGATCGATTTCACTCGTTTTCCTGTGAGATAGGATGTTAAAATATATACTAGTGCTATGTTTAAGTTGAAATTTAGAAAATAAAAATTAATAATATTATACTAGCATACGAATTCAGATGAAAACAATTTTTAAATGGACGATTTCAAAAAACTCGTATTCTTTTCACTTGTTAAAAATCTTGTGAAAGCAAAACTAAACAACAAAAAAAAATTCAAAAAATTTAAATCGTCCATTTCCAAATTTCAGATGCTAGAACACTCACTTCTTGAGAAAATATAACTTTTGATTATCTTTACTGAGCTCTACGTAAATTGAAACCTTTTAGCTCATTTTCTGCAAAACTTGTTGCAACAATAAGAGATATTAGATAAAAAATTTTGATATGTATGTATTTTTCTTTAATCAAGGAACATATTTCCATACACGTCCATGGTGAATGACCGCAACAATGCTTTAGGATGTGCTGCGTCTACATTCGTCAGCAGCAGCAAAGGAACATATTTTGAAAGAAAAACTGACGTTTTACAATATATCTATCTTGTCTGCAACTACGCTAGAAATAATATTTTCAATGAAAGAGTCTATCAAAGTTGCGATACTACTGCTAAATATTGTAAAGAAACTCCAATAAAACCTTACCTTAATTTGTGTCCCAGTCGAGAAACATATCGATATGATGATATAAATTCCATGATTGAGGATTATGGATTCTAACTCGAGCTTTTTATTTATTATTATGTACACTCAAATAAAAAAAAGACATATACTATGTTTCTAAACTTAAGTAAACATTTTTTCTAAATTTAATTAATTTTTTCCAAGTTTAAGTAAATTTTTACAAAAATCTAGTAAAAATTACTTAGTATGAGTAAAAAATAAAAAGTTCATATCCTTAAAGATAGTTCACAAAAATACACACAAAAATTCTCACATTCAAGGACAAGTTTACTGGCTTAAAGCAAATATTTACCAAAAATTGGAAAATGGTTTAAAAGTTTAGGGAAATTGTGTGCTAAGAACTAGTCAATCTCGTTTTAAATCAAAAAATAAATTTTAAGAAAATGGCTTATTCCTGATTAGTTCATCAAATTTTATTTACTTGAGAGATATAAAAAGGTATATTAAATTTAAAAAAAAAATATTTATTATTTTTAAGTGTTTTTCTTGCAATTATATATAGATATTTTATTTGCATTAAGCAAAAAATCTAGGTAAATTTTTCATATTTCCGAGGAATATTTGAACTTGAAATATATTTTATTGTAAATAAAATAAAATTTAAAAATTTAAAAACTTCAATCCTTATTATATAATATGAAGATGCAATAAAAAACAATACCATGAGGTATAGAATTTAATTAAAAGTAAATATAAGTACCAGAATTAAAGACATAAAAAAATTTGAGATCAAAGATTTAAAATTTTTTTGCAAAGCTCAGAATTTTATGGGAAAATTTAACTTAATTTTAGAAAAATTTTACTTAAATATAAAATATAATATACTTCGTCGAATCGACTACGACCTATTTCAAGAGCCAATAAAAAACGTCTTGAGCAAAAATAAGTACGAACATAGATTTATTATTGATATTTAGCTAGTTTTTAATTATCATATAACGAAATTCATATATTTCTTTTAATCGTTTAACGTAAAATTAACATTTCACAGACTTCTATCAATTGGCATTTTTTCTTAAAACATAGCATTTATAGCATCAATGGTATGAAATATTACACATTTTTTTCCATTAAGTCTTGTAGTTTCTTATAATAAATTTATTAAACTATAAAAACAACATTAGTTTCGAGTAACTGATATTAGCGGCTAACGCTATACGAAAAACGAAACAAAAACAATCACAAAAAATATGTTTTAAATCGAAAATAAAATCGCGCGTCGTCATTTCGACGAAGTATGATAGTGCAGGGTTAATAAAAATTAATTGACAAGCATTTAACAGCCTTATTTATAAAAATTATTAAGGCTTTTTAAGAAAAATTTTGTGTAAAAATTTGTTTTAAAAACCCTTTATAAAGCCTTAATAAGTTTAATAAATAAGGCAGTATGTACTCGTATTTAAAAAGTATGTATGTATGTGTATGTATGCTTTTTTAATAACACTGTGTGACAAAAAAAAATACCTGTGACGTGTTACTAATTTTCTGGTAGGTATTGTAGAGTACAACAACAATTTGTATTTGGAATTTTCCAAACACCCCCAAAATCTGGAGTTAAGGGTAAAATAAACCGTGTTTCGTACCCGTATGCACTTATCAACCTCTAACTAACTTTTAAATGAACTGATTTGAAATTTGCAAAAGGATTTAGAAATTAGTGACTAAGACCTTTCGAACCATATTTATTTTATTTCAGTAAACTTCAGATGTATGATATGTGATATGAGTGTTTTTTTAACCAAACATATTTTTTCGGTTTTTTCGTCACTTTTCTACTTTGGATTCGTTCTTAGGCAGTCACCCTTATTCCAGTTACCAAAATGGTGCTTGATTACCTGCCCTCGAAAAACAATTGCGTGCTATTGACAGCCTACTTCTGTTTCCTAAGTTCTAGGAAAGAGCATGAGACTGCCAAAAGCAGTCATTTGTGTTCGACAACCGGTAAAAATGCATAAATTTTCAAGTATTGTTTTGACATGACGTCGATGTTGACAACTGGAATAAGGATAAGTATTTTTTTACTGGAAACATACTGTTTATGAATTTATTTATAAAGCATAATCGATTAGGAGTAATTCGCAGGTGTGTGTTAATAAATTCCATAGAAATTGGCTTATTAATTATTATTAAATATTTTAGTATTTAAGCGCTTTCTGTGTGTTTAACTCTTCAATTCCCAGTGTCACCTGCAGGTGACATAAATAGATTGGAGACATTTTTAAGCATTCATATTGATACCTTTTGAACATTTATTTTTTATTTGTACAATTATAACACCCTATAGTGTTTGTAATTTTATTTTGAAAATTCTGGCATTTTTTTATCTGATTTATTATTGATTTCTTTGTACTGGAGTGCCTTGTGATAAATAAATTGTTGTAGAAATCTCAAAAGGTTAATTAACGAAAAGATTTTTGCAAATTAGTACTATGAGATATTAAAACTAATGATTTGAAATTATATCGTTAAAAAATAAAATATGTGTTAGCGAAAATTGGAGAAAGTTTATGAAGTGTCACCTGTAGGTGACACTGGGTATTATTATACAGTATAAACAGATGTATGTAACAAAATTTGTGAATACTAAATTTCACTATTGCTACTTGTATTGCTGTAGATTGAGTTTGAACGATATACTGGAAATATCAGAGAGTGGAGATCCCGCTGTTTACACTCCTTGAGGATGGAAAGGTTAATGATGAAGATAGTGGAGATGAAAATGAAGTCGATTTTGTTCACCTTCCTAGCCGAATGTTACGTTTAGAAATTGAGGTTCATACAAGATCTATCGATAGAAGTGGTGAGGTGGATTATATTACATTATAAGTATCATAATACAGTGAAGAAGGATTTTTTGTACAGTAAAGAAATGCTGCAAGTTTTACTCAGATTTCAGTATTTCTGACTGCCTCTAGTTATAATATAGTGAGAATATAGAAAATCTAATCGCGAATATGAGCAACTTGAACAATTATAAGACAGTTAACTAAGTCAAAGTTTATACTGTCTGGTTACCATACACAAAAATATTTGAGAATGTGCTGACACATACAATTAGGTATCTGGGAGCATAAAACGAAACCGTTTTTTTTGAAAAACAACAATATCTCCACTTGTGTAAAATTGCCAAGACCAGAAAATACTTTGAGTTGCTTATTGGTACCTTCTGAACTGATACTTTACTGGAACATTTACATACATGGTCGGCCGCGACAGCCGATGATATATTATAAACTGTGAAGTGTGCCAAGCAGCAAGTAGTCCGAATTTCAAAACACACCACTTCAAAAAGGACTTTCCACAACGGCACTGTGATTTTTTCATGAACGGACAAGGAAAATGTGCTCTAAGTACAATATTAGACATTTCAAATAATGGTACAAATCCCTCAAAAAATTTATTAAACTAAAATTTTGTTCTGCCAAAGTTTAAGTAAATAATAGAATAATTTGTTGTTAGTTTTTTCATATACTGCCAATGATAAACTGTGCCTAGTGTCACCTGTAGGTGACACCCATGGTGTAATTATACAGGTGACTGCGTAAGGATTTGTTATACAAAAATATGGCTACCATAGCTGTGTAAAGAACCGAAGAATGTCAAAAGCACAAAAATAATTATACTTAAACCAAAACAAAATCGAAGTTTTTGACATTCTTCAGATACAAAGTACATAGAGCAAAAAATTATCAGCTGAAGTAGCGCTGCCACCTAGATAGATAAACCTTGGTGATACCTCTCTAAAAACAAAGCTAGCAATATTTTTTTTATATCGAAAATTTTTTTGGTGTAAATCAAACATACTTATGCTATACACAAAAATAAATCAGCTTTATTTTCATAAATGAAGGTATGGGAATTGGAGAGTTAAGCTTTCAGGATGGTGAAAGTACAATTTGATAGACGTTTACCAACACAAAGTATAAAATTGGTGTAATAGAGGTAGCCAAACTTTTTTTTAAATGAGAGCCGGCAAATTTTTCACATACACCAACCATATATTCCGCTAAATTACACAAAATGAAAATTTATTTCGGTGTGGGCATCGTTCTTTGACATACTGCAATGGAAAATAATAATAATCAATACGATTTGTACAGTTTTAGGGCCGCAAGTAGCAAATCACTGTTACACTAAATTCAAGTTAGAGGGGCATCAAAAAATTTGCAAGTAAAAATACTTGTACTATAGGGTGCCGCAGAATGGTATATATGGTTTGAATTCTTTCTAACTTTTTTAATTATTACTCTTTTTTTTGTTGTTTTTTTCAGAATTTTGTGAAGAAGACTTGGAGAATTAATTATGAATCATTACACGATCGAACAACGTACAAAAATAATTGAATTTTATTTTTCAAACCAACAGTCTATTGTGTTGACACAGCGTGCATATCGTCGTCATTTTAATGTGCGCATTGCACCCACAGCTTTCTTTGGAGATATTTGAAAGAAAGAGTGTACGTTAACAAACCAAGAACCATACTCCAACTAAAACTCAACATTCGAAATGAAATTATGGCCATTACACCCGAAATTTTGGGAAAAGATATGGAAAATATGAGATGTTTAGTCTCTCTCTCGCTAAAAAAGAGTACGTATGTGCGAAACAGAAAATGGACATCACTTACTATAATATACTCTATTTAAAAAAAATATATGTATAATAATCGCATAAATAAAAAATTTATAATCCATTTAAACCATATAGGTCATTCTGCGCCACCCTGTATAATTAATTATAATTTTTTATGTGAAAATTTTTATTCTCTAGAAAACAAGTTTGGCGACCATTGTTGTACCAATTTTCTACTATGTGTTGACGACCTACATATGTTTCTTAAATTCTACTTTAATCATCCTGGAAGCTTAAATACACAGAAAGCTTATAAATATAATACGAAATACATCATGCCGATAGTTTTGAATAAATCGTTTTAGAAAGTCTGATTGGCAGCATCGAGAAACTAAGTCTTAGGAATAATTTCCATTTTTAAAAAAGAGAACGACCCGCAAAACTCAGCCAAATGCGCTCGACTGTCGATCATTCATAAGGTCCCCTACATTCTACCATCTCCACCGCAATCACCGGAGAAGAACTCGATTAAAAATCTTTCAGATGAATTAGATAGATGAATAGATGAATGGAAAAGCGTGATATTCCCAGTAAAACATAACTCGAAGAATTTCTGAAGGAATACTGGGATGTTATTGGAATTGGTGTAACAAAAAACTTCCCAGCAAAAAATTTCAAAAAAGGTAATCGAGTTTGGAATTAAGAATTTTTGGTGGAGGCTGTTCCTTACTGGATTACCAACTTAATGATTTTAACAAGACGTGAGACTAAAATAATCGATTCTTGAGAAGTAGTTATGTTGTTTGTTGTAGGAAGTAATTATTTTTTTCGTTGTGGGAAATAGTTATTTTTTTCTTTATGGAACTACTTTTTTTTAGCCGAAAAAAATTACTTTTTGTTTTTGAAATTAGGTTAGGTTAGGAAGGTTGTTCATATTACCTCAAATCTCAGGACCAGTTGGGTTTATTGTGATTCACTTCTAGTGACACGATAGAAAAGTTTTGTTATGCCTGCGTGTTGGCTTAATTTTTTTCTATCATTCTTATTAATTACTATTTATACAGAAAAAAGTTATATATGATGCAATTTTTTAATCATATTTTTTTAAAGTTTGTTCTTTTAAAAATTGTTTAAATGCACTTAGGAAAGTTTCAAATTCATATCACTGAACTATAATATATTTGCATTATGTAGATTAAAATAATTTGGTGCAGAAATAATACTGCTGTAATCTATAACAAGCAATATACCGTGCAATACCCTCAAATCAAGGGCCAATAACACGATGTCGACAACGTTCGACTTTTCACGCACTTACATTTGAAACAACAACAAAATATATATTAAAATTTGTTTTTGTTTTAAAATTGCATTCATGGCCGAAAATCGATAAATTGACTTTATAGACTTTTATCGAGTTAGAATAATGCTGCTGATCAGGACTGTAATAACTTATTGCTCAATTATTACTACATCTACATTTACCTGATTGTACTCCAAATTTCGAAACGAGTCTGTAAATATTTTGTACACAGTTACACTAATATGCAGCAGTGGTAAGATTATGCCGAAACAAACGGCCTCCCAGATTTGTAACGGCATCATAGCGTAAGCCAGAAAGACGACAAATACTATCTGCCAAACACCTTCGGCCATGACCTGTAATAAGATTAATTAAAAATTAAAATTAAATTCAAATATTACTATTTAAACTGCATATCGCTCATTTACTTCAATAACGTCATAACTCAAAAGAAAAAAAAAACATGTGCATAATTAGTAACGAACAATGGAACGAATGCCAAGACTGTTGTAAATTTAGAGATGGTAAAATTGAGCTTTCATTACAAAAAAAAAAAAAAAAAAAAAAGCTTTCACCAAATTGTAATACGATGTATCAAAACAATTCACATATTCCATATGCAATAACAGTTGCGTATATAACCAAACACAGTGGACCACACACAAACAACGCTGATGATGGAGGTGTAGTGGCCTTCGAAAACAGCTAGTTGTTCCGTTCTACTACGTGTTTGTCAGAATATTTACAGTTAACTTTGGTGTTATTTGTTCATTAACAATTATCACATGTAATTTGGCTAACAAAGCGATACAAACTTTTTAGCCTGGTAAAATCATAAATGAAAATAAAACTAGTTTCACAGAAAACGAGTGTAATGGCTCGATTATGGATGGCAATCGAGTTTTAGTTGTGTTGCCAGCTGTCGAAATGGTATTAGTACGACAACTGGCAACTAACAGCTAAATTTTTAGTTGCTGCATAGTTTTTAAAGCAAAGAAAAAGAGTAAAAATTAGAAACTAAGTGCAATAATATTTTTATTTTTGAATTTCTTCTTTGCATATTTAAAGAAAATATTCTTTAAAGTTAAAAAAGAAATTGTTAAAACTTATTTTAGGCAATAACATTTACTCACAATAGAGGCGATAACTCTAAAGAGCCCGCTAACAGATTCATCATTTTGTAGTTCCTTCTCTTCATCAGCAATTAATTCCATTAATTCCTGTCGGAAATTACGTTAACTTTAAACTAACTAAGGGCTAATAAATCAGTTCAAGTTAATCTCTGTTTTTTGTTTAAAATGTTTTTAAACCAGC
This sequence comes from Tachina grossa, assembly GCA_949987645.1. Classification (NCBI taxonomy): domain Eukaryota; kingdom Metazoa; phylum Arthropoda; class Insecta; order Diptera; family Tachinidae; genus Tachina; species Tachina grossa. The sequence goes on along the minus strand of OX465277.1, from coordinate 108,635,358 downwards.
AAACATATAAATCAATGCATTATTTAAACCATCTGTAAACGCATAAAATTGGGCGTTTAAACTACCAATACAGGCCATATGATTTTATTACTTGCAGACCATATGTTTTGCATTTAAAAAGCATTCATCTTTTTTCCAAGCTTCTACTTTTTCTTCAGATTCGATTCGATTTGTTCTCTTACACTCTATTGTTCTTTTATACTATTCTACTTTGCCAAGAATATGTACAATTTCTTTCTCAGTAAAATTTGGGTACTTTTAATTAAATGTTATTAAATTTTTTGACTTTTTGATTGTACAAACAACTGATAGCCTGCTCCAAAATAGCTGTTTTTTTACATTTATTCTAGTGCTGCGACAGTATTAGTTTTTAAATTACAATTGAGGCGTGGTTCACTGATTTACTCCTGTTGAGTTTAAACCATATATGAATAAAAGTTTAGTTCAACTAAACCATAGTTTAAACTTTAACTTTAGCCCTAAGCTAACTATTTCGCAACTAGTACTGACTGACACTTGGATTACTTTTAATGTAATCATCTGACTATTTTAACATTGCGATGTGCTAGGCGGTAGTCACTTGTCTAACTCTACATTACTTTCAGCTAACTTAAAGTTGATTTTATTAAATCACATGCACATATCATCGCATATTGTGTACTCAACACGACGCGCTACCACTCAGCTAAAGTGCCATCTAAAATAACAACAGCAAAATGTTAATATAAAGCTGAAATGAGTTTCAAATTAGCTGAGAAAAAATTTGCTGGCTCACATGAAATTCGATTAAGTACTCAACTTAAAGCTAGGGTCACACGATTGGCACAATGTACCAAATTTTCGTCGGCTCACTGAGATAAAGTCATAAGTAATAAGCCAAAATGACATTATTACTTAATTAATTCTTGAATAAGTCTATATGGCTTTATTACTAATGCAGTGTGGTGCAGTTATGTAATTATATTTCAATTAGTTGAGAAATAAGGCAAATTTACTTTGTTACTTATGAATTTATTTCATTGAGCCGACGAAAATTGGTACATTGCGCCAATCGTGTGACCCCAGCTTAAGAATTAATTTTGGGTTTGTTCTGGATGACATTGCAGTTAGCTCTTAGTCAGTCTAAGGATGCAATCAGACGTGCCATACACAGAAAAAAATATCATCGAAATGCAACCAACAAAACAAATTGTTAACATTTAGTTTAAAAATTAACAATCATCATTATTGATATAACAAATTTTAATTTTTGTAGTCAATTAAATTACTCAACAAAATTATTTGTTAAATTATATCGTAATGGAATGCGCACATTTAGAAAAAAAAAGAAATCATATTTTGTGTGTATTCATCATTTGTGTATTAAATGAAGTGTTGGTCTTTAGCTGAGAGGTAAGTGAGTCAGTTTATTAGTGTTGATGTTGCCGGTTCAACTCCGCCCAAAGACATTGAGTGTTTTTCGCAGACAAGCAAAAAATCGTTTAGAGGATTGTGATTGTGTATAAAACAATTATGATACATAAAATCAACAATTCACATTGTTAATATAACAATAACTTTAATTGAAATAACTTTGAAATCTAACAAAAATAAATGTTGAAAAAATAAATAATTTTCAACAAATTATTTGTTGATATATTTAATTGAAAATATTTTTCAGATTTTCCTTCAACTTACAATTTCGTTAATTGTATTTACAAAAATCATTTTAGGTTCAAAATCAATTAATTATTTAATTGATATAACAAAAAAAATTAATTGTATTTACAAATCATTTTTTTCTGTGTAACCATAACCATAGAAAACAGCCGTTCGAACCAAACTAAAGGGCAACACTGGGGGCTAATCGTCGCTTTCGATAACGTGCTGATTCAATCACGTGTTTTTGAAATTGTGGTATTCGTTATCGATCAATGTAGTAGTATAGCTCGATATCGAATTGCATAACTTCAAACTGAAAAAACGTGATCGAATCAGCTTGTTATCGAAAGCGACGATTAATCTGTATGTGATTAAAGGTGACTCGCCATAACGCCATAACAATTGCCATAGAAACCAATTGAATTTTGGTTAGGTTATGGCTATGGCATTGTGGCTATGTCACGTCTGATTGCACCTTAAGAAAAGTTAACTATAAGTTAACTATTTTTTTAGTCAAACACACATTCTCCGACAGAGTAATGTTTTAAACACTTTTACTTAATGAATTTCTTTTTAGCACTTGTATTTCTTATATTTTGAATTTTTGTTTACATTATTCTCAGTTGTCAATCTGTCATAAACGTATTTTCGATAACTTTTTGGCAACTGGAAAAATTTGCCATACACAATACCAATTTTAATTTCAGTTGCGCTGCTAGTTAACTCGGCAACTGAAGTTCGGTTGCCACCCATAATCTATTCATAAACTTTTCAATTTACACTGTATGAATAACGACATGAGGATTATTTCTGCATTTTTAACGACGTTTTTGAAGCAAATGAGCGATATGTATAAGTCAATTAGAAAAGCTGACTTCTAAAACGTCCATTGCTTTATCTTCGAACAAACTGTAGTGTTTCATAACGCGGCTTGTTACAAAATTTTGAATAAAACCTTTTATTTCTTATTAATTTTTATTATAAAGGGTGTTTTTTATTGGGGTATAGAACTTTAAGTTGGCATCACTTTTTTAACTGGCGGCCATTTTGTCAGCTGTCAAGTGATAAATATTTAGTTTGGTTTGCCATTTCATCATGAACAGGTTGACAAAAGAACAACGCTTGCAAATCGTGCAAATTTATTTCGAAAATAATGGTTCAGTTCGCGAAGTTTACCGCAAGCTCCGTCCATTTTATGGTCGACATAATCGTCCATCAGAGCAATTAATTCGGTTAACCATGGATCGTTTTCGCACTACGTTTACTCTATGTGATGATACGCATCCGCAGAGACGTCGAACAGTGCGCACCGAAGAAACAATTGCCGCTGTAGAGCAAAGTGTTGAAGAGGACACGAATGAATCGATTCGCCACCGTGCACAGCAATTGGAGCCGACTAACCGACTATTTTGTTCCCGAATTGGATGGCATGAATGTGGATGAGTTGTGGTTCCAACAAGACGGCGCTACATGCCACACAGCGCACGTCACAATCGATTTATTGAAGGAAACATTCGATGAGCGCATAATTTCGCGGAATGGACCTGTCAATTGGCCACCAAGATCGTGTGATTTGACACCATTGGATTATTTTCTTTGGGGATATGTGAAGTCGCTCGTCTACGCCAACAAACCAGAAACGTTAGGGGACTTGGAAACCAACATTCCTGGCGTTATTGCCAACATACGGCCCCATATGCTCGAAAAAGTGGTTGAAAATTGGACCTGTAGAATTGGCTTTATTCGAGCCAGCCGCGGCGGCCACATGCCCAAAATCATATTTAAGCATTAATGGCATAAAATTTTCCTTCCAATAAAGCCAAATTGATGGACATTAAAACGATTTTCTTGTGTTTTATTTCAATTCAAAGTTCTATACCTCTTAAAAAAACACCCTATATAATCTAGGGATTGCCGTTTGGTTTTAACCGAAACCGAAACCGCGGTTTTTAACACATAAAAACCGAAACCGACAAAAAAAGCGTCGGTTTTTAAGATTTACTTTGACATTATTATCTTGTTTAAAAATACAGCAAATGTACTTTACATTGAAGACTTTTATACATTACTAAGCATTCTGTAACAAGGAAAGGTAAGAAAGTTGTAAAATTTTAAGAAAATTATAACAATTCTTTGCAGGAAGAATTGTAATCTGTTATCAAAAAAGCTCTAGCAGATGTAAAGCAAAAAGATGATAATTTTTAACGTTCTTCGACAAGAATTTGTAATTTATAAAAAAAACGAACAACAAAATAAAACAACACATTATTGCTTAACAAGGCAATTACACAATAAAGCCCTATTCAACTAAAAGCGAAGTAGTAACTTGTGCACAAAAATAAGATTTCGTTTAAACGAATCTACATTGAACATTGGATAATTATATAAATTTTTTATTCTCAAGCTTTTTATACATATACTCACTACTATATGTTCGTTTTTTCTGAATTAAATACAAACCCTCTAGTAACAATTTTTTCCCTCGAAAAGTTTTCCCAGAAATATTTTCCCTTTTTTGGGTTCTCCTTATCATGAATATCTGCCTTATCGTGGTTGGCGTATTTCAAATACGACTACGAATGTTTGGTAATAAATTAAAGAAAAACTATTAAAGTCTTCTTTAATCTATTATCAAACAATCGTAGTCGTATTTGAAATACGCCAACCACGATAAGGCACGTGAATTTTTTCACTTCTCCCTTGGTTTTGTTCACTTTATTTTTGCAGGCGAGCTGAATTATTACATCGAATAATTTCGATATAACTATTTCTTCGAATTATATATTAAAAGTTAAAATTATTCATTTTTGGGACAAAATTATTAAGTAAAGCTTACGATTGTTAACAATAATTCCCTACAACACATTTTTTCATAGAGTATGAATCTCTTTGGTTGACAGACAGTAAATTTCATGGTGGCGCACCACGGTGGTATACTTAATGAAAAAATAGCTAAATCAACAAAAGCGCCTTTAAAGTTAAATAAATTTAATTTAAAACATAAAATTTGTGTGATTTTTTTATTTATCTTAAATTTTTCCGATTTTCAAAAATTCTTCCCTTTTTTACGTTTACGTGGACTGATAGCGGGGAAAAAATTCCACCGGATATTTAAGATATCATTTTTCTCTTCGAGGGTAATGAAAATTTCACATGAAGAAAAATTCCATTTGTTTCTCACGACAGGGATGATTATTTTTAAATCATCATTTATCTTTCCAGCATACATACGTATTTATATACATGCATTTTTTTTTAACCGAAACCGAACCAAAATAGCTTAAAACCGGAAACCGGAAACCGCGGTTTTTTAATTTTTACGGTTTTTGGCAAACCCTAATATAATCTGTCTTATAAAAAAAATTAAAAAAAAACAAAGAGAAAAAAAAGAAATAAATTACACACGTACCTCCTTCGTATCCACAGGAAATATCGAACTTAACGTTGGCATCGATACAATACAAATGGCAGCAGTAAACAATAAAATTATATAACAAAGACACGGCAAATGATGATCTTTGATCACACGACATTGTAACAATATTAAAATTATAGCCAACAACAGGCAAGCAAATGAATTAAAGATATTCTGTAAGGAATGACAAAATAAAACGATTAATAAATTAGTAAATATGTAAATAAAAAAGTAAATAAATTTATGATACGTTTCTGTAACGAATGTGATAACTTCTCGAGTCGATGAGTAAGAAAAACAAACACTATTTGTTGATTAGTGTTTTTTATGGGAATTGTTGAAATTTAAATTTAAAATTTTTTTTAAACGCACTAATAATCCACAAATAACAAAGTTGAAACAAGAACTCAATGAGGTAGTTTAGACGAGAACAATTTTTAAGCCGCACAATTTTTGTTCTTTTCCAAATTACACGAGACTAATTCATCTGGCACAAAATGTATTCGTATACACAGCTGTGTGTGTGTTAGTGTTTTTAGTATTCATTTAACATTTGCTGTTTTTTGGTTTTATGCTGCTAATGCGGGGTTGAAGCTGGTTGAAAAGTTATGCCAACCGCAAAACCACTCTCTTTGCCTCTCTCACCTAAAAACTGGCATGTTATGACAGCACAATTATGCCCGTGTAAATCAACGCAATAATCAACATGTTTTTTTATTTTCTTACTTTACCATTAATACATTGGCTGACTTTTTTCAGCTTCAAATTGTATTTGTAAGAGTGCGTAAAAAGAAAATAAATGTAAATAACAACAACAGCTATTTAAAAACAAACAGCTAAAAAAAATACTTGCGTGGCAACACTCTATACTTAAATAGCTGTTGTTGTTATTTACATTTATTTTCTTTTACATACTCTTACAAATACAATATGAAGATGAAAAAAAGTCAGCCAATGTATTAATGGTAAAGTAAGAAAATAAAAAAAACATGTTGATTATTGAGTTCTTGATTCAACGTTGTTATTTGTTGTTGAGCTTCTCATTTGTTTAAATGAAAGTTTATAACATAATAACTCTAGTTGTTCTAAGAAACTTTGGGTAAATAAATGTTCCCTGATGATCTGCATTAGCAACAGTGAAATGCGCATAGGATCCAGCTAAACCCCTCAATAATCAATTTCAATGTATTTTTAATAAAAAAAAATATTTTACTTAACAAGTAAAATATCAATTTGGGATTATCAGTGCGTTTAAAAAATTTTTAAACTATTTGTTGATGTTTTTTTTTTTGTAAGTTTATTTAAGTTTTTATATGAACAATCCTGTGTAAACTCGGACAAGCAACATAATTATTTGATTTTTCCCGATGCGAACGAAAACTTCTCACAAGTTACAGAAACTAGGATGGCAACGATAGTACTTACATGAAAAGTTGGAGCATTATTATAGCCTAAAGATAAACCTGCCATGACACCACAAAGCACAACAACCAAAGCTACAACACCCAACACAGAGAAACGTTGCAATTTCAACGTATAGCGTTGATACAGACATTCCAGTTCATCGTTTTCAAAACGAAGTGTATTCCAGGGCCGACCACGTGTAGCTTTAACCGCATGATCCATAATGATGATATCAATTTTGGCTTAATAAATACATATAAATATATGTATGTAGGTATGGATTTATTTTAAAGTAGTGAAATGCCCAACCAACCACCACCGCCTGGTAGAGGCGGTCCTTTAAAATGACGAAACAAAAATTATATGACTTTCATTGGGATGTAGATATTGCAGAGCCACAATAAACATTTAAAACTGAAAGAAAACATATTTACTTTATTTAAAATAATAATAACAAAAATTAAATATTATACATATGTATTAAATTTAATTGAACCAGAAGGAATTTTAATCAGGAATAATTTCTTAATTTCGTTTAAGTTCAGTATTTTCAATTTTTATCATGTAATGTGTAAAGAAGAGAAGAAAAATTAAACTAGACTTTTTAACTCGAAGAAATTCGCATTTTTCTTTGCAGCCACGCACTTCATCAGCACCCATGTTGTGTATATACTTGGGCAGAGATTGTTATGTAGTTACAAAGAGAGTTATCAAATAATGTTGAGCATTGTCAATTAATTATCACCTTATTACAGTTGTCAACGTCACGTCGACGTCATGTCAATACATCTCGAGAATAATTTTGTGTTATTGACAGTCTATTTATGTTCCCTAAGGTCTAGAAAATATCATCAGCCTGTCAATAGCCTTAAATTGTTTTCGACAAAAGGCAGACCAGGCCCAATTATTTGGTATAGCATTGACGTGACATCGATTTTCAGTGAATGCAAGCCCAACTGACCTGGGATTCGATATAAAAGAATGCTGATTAAAGCGAAGAAATTTTTAAACAAAATTCTTCGATATTTGACCGCAAATCTAAGAAAATTCGAATGCTCGCTAAAGCTTCGAGCTTAGAACTTTCTCGATAGTTCATCGAATGTGTGATGGTAGCCTGTTAGTTTAGAGGTAGCAAGTTCAAGGCATGGCAGCACTGTAAGTTGAAAAATAAAATAAGAACACATACCTACATACATCGAGCCATAACCGCTAAAATAGCTTGAGCGACACATTTTTTGGACTTCGTTTTTTTTTTTTTTTTTATTAAAATCGACTATTTACGATCGCAAATAATCGATTTTGGTCAAACATTGAGGTTCGTAAATTATGTCGCTTAAGCTATTTTGGCGGTTATGGCACGACATATGTTCCCTTAATTATAAAAGTTGTCTAAGTCATATATTCCTTTGGTCAATATATTTAGTAAATTACATTTGAAAAAATCAAAATATATTTTTATATTATGCAACATTTTAATTTAGAGTTGTTCTAGTCTCGATTAATCTTAGAAAGATAATCATATTATGACATACGTTAAAGATAATCATGCGTAAAATTTACGCATACTTTTTGGAAAGCTAAATTGTAGCATTTTGTTGATTAATTTAAAATAACTTAATGTCGATTACGTTTTTCTATATAACTGCAGTAAAAATAGCCGAGTTTTAAATATGTTAATATATTTTTATTATCAGAAAAAACAAAAACAAAAGAACAACTTCAGTAATATAAAAAATTTAGAGGTCATATATCTTTGAAAACTTATCACCCGTTTTTGGATTTATAGTCATTAATTTCAATGAATATACTAAGTAAACAAATTATTTTTTATAAAATATATGTATAAAGATTTTTAAAATTAGTCAGATACGACTTAGGCAGATGTCGATATTATCAAGACCTTTTTCACTGCTGTCATTACCAAAATCCCAATTAAAGCACAAATTTAAACTTCGCACGTATTCCGAAATACAGCGCTGGTCATAGATTTACAATTAAAGCGCAAATTTCAACTTCGCACGTATCCCGAAATACATCGCTGGTCATAGATTTACTTCTTTTAAAAGATATCTCGGCATTAGTCCATTTTACGATATTCGTAATTATCTCATCAACCAAAAACTTGTTTAAGGATGAAAGGGGATCATGCAGACTGCAACACATTCGTGTAGCACCCCTTTGAGATCTAACAAAATATTAAATGCTGGCACGCGTCTACGTGATTTTGGTGTCAACCAACAATGTTAATATTTCCTCTTTTAGCCCTCTGTGACAGAGATCCTGATGAAGAAGCTGGTTGCTCCATCTTAACTTCGTGTATGTACTCGCCTTTCCAATTTTTTTAAACACACAAACACAACCCGCACAGCGATTAGCTTGTCTGCGAAAAACACACAGGGTCTATGGTGGGAATCGAACCAACGATCTCTGGACTGAGAGGCTAGTAGCATTGCTACCACTCAGCCACAGGGGCACCTGTGTGTGTTTGTGTGTTTTTTGATTTTTTTGGAGTCAGGCTATCGACAAATGAAAAGCTTCTACATAAAATTTAACAATTTATGCACAATAAGTGGTTATCAATAAACAAACAACACGAATGTTCATAAAAATAGTAAACTTGAAAGTCACTCTAAAGATAATCATGCGTAATTTTGACTCACATACCCCTTATATTTCAAAAATTTAAATACAAACCGTCACGACGTTTGGGTCTCATTAAAGGTATCATATATATAGCAATATATTGAAAGGGTATGCGTAAATTATACGCAGATTATCTTTCTAGGGTTAATATAAGTTTATTTAACATTTATTAAATATTCATTAAATTTTTTTCAAGACTAATTGAATATTTCGAAACAAAAATGCATGTGACTTAGATCAGTTTCATAATTGAGGGCACATATGTGCAATAATTGAGGAGAAAAAAATTTGCCATGATAGCATAGTGAATGTGTGCTAGTCTGTTAGAATAGAGATACCATGTTCAAATCCAGCAGCGTAAGTTAAGGTATTAAAAAAATATAAATAAAATAAGTAAGTTAATATAAATAAATTAAAGAATAAAATTACTTTTACTTTTTCTGCTGCATTTTTGCGATATCGAAATAAGTTCGGTATTCTCCCACTTTTGATGTTGCTAGCGAAACTTCGAAATCGAACATGAGCGACAGGTGAACTTCTTCGTATCAGTTTTAAGTTTCACTCTCGACAGTTTTACACAATAAATATTTGAGATATATTCGATATAACGATAATAACGAAAGTCTTGATCAACTGGAAGTATCCACATACTCATACACACATAATTACGGGTGTTCCAATAGGAATGATAATTTTGAAGAACCAGCCATTTAAATTTTTGTCATGACTAAACTTGTAACTACTTGAGAGATGACAACTAAAAACTACACCATTAAAAAAAATGTCACTACAAATTTTTTTAACATTTTGTGGTAACAGTTCGCATTATAGTATGTTTCCACCGACTTTAAATCAAGTAGATTTAAGTAAATCACTTCAAAATGTTTTCACCGAGCTTGCGAGTGATTTGTTGCTCGAATTATAAGGTGGGCGTAGCAGCTGTAATGTGAATTTTATCGACATTAAGTTGACATTTAAAATTGGTTAAAGATTCCTTAATGTCATTTTTTCGAAATTGTCAATCACTATTGATGGATGACCCAGGGATGGAGGTTGTAATTTTAAAAGCAACGCAGGGTTGCATATATAAATATAGATCGAAAAATAGTATTTTCGACATCAACTACTTTGAGGTGATTTATCCATATGCAAAATGTATAGTAAATCATGTATAAATTAACATGATTTGCACAAATCATCGTGATTTGTCTAAATTATGCCGGTACAAACATGCTATTAGAGATGAGCGATGTTTAGAAACCTGTTATTAATCACAACTATGACTGAATTTATCAAGTAACAGGTTTTGGAAATATAGTTCTTTCATACAAACTGTAAATGTTCTTGTGTGGTTACTTTATAGTAAATAAAGCTACCACACTGGTTTTTTTTATAACCTCGGTGTTTGCCAAGAAAACATCGTCAAATCATGTGAAATCGTCTTTTTTTGGCAACTATGTATAGCTCTCACATTTTCGTCTTTATAATTTTATTGTCTATTTGACTCTTATTCGCTAATTCTTAATATTTAGATGGGGTTGATTGCTGATTGTTTGTTCTTGTCGCTCTTCTTATTGGTATTTATCAAAATACTAATACGAATAAATACTTTTACAGCAGAAGAACTGAAATGTGTTAAACCGTGATCACAATCACTGTTTAATTTCACTGCTGCTCTTCTTATTAGTTTTCTAAACAAAAAATAAAAAAAATAAAAAAAATAAAAAAACACAACTGCTAAAAACAAAATACTGCTACACTGTGATCACAGTGTATAATAGCAATTTATAAATTGCAAATTTCAAATTGCAAATTGTTCACAAAGAGCAACATTATTAAAAAATCACTTTATCGCTCATCAGTAGTTCGCATAACTAAAGCATTTTCATGTCAGAGGCTACGTTAACACTACTCTTTATATTAAATAAACATCCAAAGATTTCGCTTACCAATAATCGTTTCTTTTTTTACAAAATGAAACCTGTTATTGGAAAACACTTTATTATGCTGTTAATGAAAATATGGGTAACAGAGAACTGAAGATGAACGATTTTGTGCTTCGTTGACTGTAAAAATTCTATAATTATTTACAGCCACATCAAAGGCACTTTCACCACCTAACGAATATGCAAAGGAAGTTTGCACTAGTACATGCTCTAATAGAGTAAATAGTTTAAACTATTTTCCTATAATTGCTTACTACGAGGGTGAATCATTAACTTTTCTTTTTCTTTGTCTTTTTGAATTTACCGCCTCTTAATTGAAATGGTAAAACTGCTCTTGTCAATAGGCAACTGTCAGTTGACTCCTATCTTAATTTGCATAAGCTGCGCCATTTAGTTTGTGTTTGGTTGGAGTTTTGAGAAGAAAATGGAAAAAAGTGAATTTCGTGTGCTCATTGAGTATTGTTATTTGCGAAAAAAACATCATTTAAACCAAGGCTAAGCTTAATTAATACTATGGGGATTCTTCACCATCGGTTTTAATGGTAAAAAAGTGATTTACTGCATTTCGTTGTGACCGTATAAGCTGAACGATGTGAAGTCTCTACATTCGAATTAATTTTAAAAAAATTCACGATATGGGTTTAGCCGACCAAAGATTGAAAGTGAGAGAGATTGTGTGAAGCTAAAGGCATCTCACATGGCTCAGTGTTTTCAATTTTGAATGATCACGTGGGTATGAGAAAGCTTTCCGCAAAATGGGTGTCGCGTTTACACACAATCAACTGCAAAAGCATGTGCAGTTTCCATGGCAAAAATCCATAAATTAGACTACGAATTGCTCCCTCATCCGCCCTTTTCTCTAGACTTAGCCCCTTGTGAATATTTCTTGTTCCCAAACTTGAAGAAATGGCTCGGCGGAAAGAGATTTGACTCCAACTACGAATCATCTCACAATATGCATTTACCTATTTTGATGACCTCGACAAATCATATTTTTCGGAACTCAAAGGAGACTAAGTTAAAAAATAAAATAACTTTTTATATAAAAATTATGCATTTCTTCAAAAACGTACTGAGCCAATGGCCGAACCACCCCCCTAAAACCAGTTTTAACAATTGATTTAAACGTTAAAACCAACATTTATTAAAACCATGTCAGTGTAAAAACACTATTATTTATATATTTATAAAAACTACTAAGGCAAACACAAAAATTGTTCTTATTAAGCCTTAATGAGTTTTAGAAATAAGGATTTTACTCAACTATCTCCAAAGTGTCTGGAATGTTTTTCATTTTGTCACACACTGTTATTGTTGAGAATTTTCTTTTTTTTATATTTTTTTTACCAAAAAAACTTAAAGTGCTAACGTATATACAATGATACAATAATATAAAGGTAAAACCATTCTCTCTTTTCGTAGCCATGTTAACCTTCTGACGTTTAACCCGATTATTTTTTACTCTCAAAATTAATGCTACTGTATTCATTTGTAAAATTCGACTTTTTTATTACTTTTTTTTTGACTGTTATGCTTTTTTAATTAAAAAAATGTTTTATAATAAAAATATTGAAAAATTCATCACTTTTACATTAAAAGTTATTAAATAGATATTAATATATATATAATAAATAATTGTGATTTGTGTAAAAAAATAAATGTTGAGAAATGAGCTGCATATACCCCAATAGCAGTAATACTAAGCATTTCAGCTAAGGCATGAATGTCAAGTTTTTTCAATTTCCTTCAATTCGATATATGAGGCAGAAATGGATAGAAGCATGCAATATAGATGATGGTTTTGCTACCAAAAAATCTCTTGGTTTGTTCTGTTCACTTCCGTGAAGAACATATGAATGTAAAACATCATTGCACCCTTTTGAGCCTGAGGCTATTAACAAGGCTATTTTGTGCAAATTGAAGCTGTGAAGAAGAGAATTATTAGAGCGAACCCGTTTAAAATAAGCAAATGCGATTCAAATGTTCAAAATTCATGTTTGAACAGTTTTTAATACATCTTCAGAGCATAAACCATTATATTTATTATTTAAAATCACAAATTACACATTTCCAAAAACATTCCTAAAAAGAGTTCCCCGCAAGTTCGTGTGGCAACGTTTTCCTCTCTGTTTACAAAAAAAAACAGTAATCAAATAATTGGGACAAAAGTCAGAATTAATTTTATACGTCAAATGTGGTTGTACCCATGATACAATAATATAAAGGTAAAACCGTTCTCTCTTTTCGTCACCATATAACCTTCTGACGTTTGTTCCGATTATTTTTTACTCTCAAAATTAATGCTACCTTATTAATTTATGAAATTCGAGTTTTTTTATTAATTTTTTGACGTTCTTGTTTATTAAATTAAAAATAATGGAAAATATTTTAATTATTTCATAAATTTATAAAAAAAATAAACAGCAAATAAATTACAGCAGCACCAACAACGGCAGCAAGCAAGATACAACTGGAAGGAAATTTCCAACTGAATCAAAGCAGAACTTTGTCTCTATACACTCTCTGGTGTATTGCCTTACATCACCTGCGTCCAAGCTATACGCACTATGTGCAAAGTTGTACAAAAAACCTTTTGTGTTTTCAAACTGACGAGAGCAAATATCCAAGCAGGGGGCAAATCGCGGCAATCGTTATCGAATCTAATTACGAAATATTTCAATAGAATTTATATGGAAATATTTCGTAATTCGATAACGAGTGCCGCGATTTTCCTCCAGATCTCGGCGATATCTTTGGTCTTTGCAAAGAAACAATAACAAAGCTGTTTACCTGAAATACATATATTAGAGTATGTGTGTTTGGACGTAGCTGCCTTACATCATTCGCATGAAATTGTTAACGGGTTGTAGCATTCTTAAGGACATTATTAGTCCATTCTAAGGAGAAATGTGATAATTAAATGTTCCTAGTCCAATAATAGGCCATGTCCTTAGCAAACAAAATCGAAGAACAGTGTTTGTTGTATATATCAACAAAGCATTAACTCTTATTCAGCTACGCCCAAGCCATATGCACAATGTGCAAACTTTTATAAAGAGCTTTTTGTACTTTCACACCGACGAGAGCACAACAGCCAACCATCTCGGCAACAACAATGCCTACTGTTACTTTGTAAAGAAACAAGAACAAATTTAAGAGCTTTGAAAGGTGTTTACCTCAAATGCAAATGTCGCAGTATGTTTGTTATGCTTGATGTAAACCAGCAATAAATTTGCACATGAAGTATATGCGAATGTGTATTATAATTATCTTTGTATCGATGTTTTTAAAAACGAAGTTGTATCCCAAGCCGTGAGGCCTTTTTTTTTTTTTTTTTTTTTTGTTATCTATTGAATTAAATAATTAATGAAATATTTGCTTTTGTATGTCTTAATACACACAGATTTCGTTATTCTCATGTTCAATTAACATTAAAAAATATGTGTTTAACTACAATTTCTAAACTCAAATTACACATTTCAAAAAGCATTCCTAAATAAAAGTTGCCATTACATGTGTGTGGCAACGCTTTCCTCTCTGTTTACAAAAAACAGTAATCAAATAATTAGGACAAAAGTCAGAATTAATTTTATACGTCAAATGTGGTTGTACCTTTATATTATTGTATCATGGTATATACATACATATATGTGACCTGCTCCACGAAAAGGGACCTCTGCGCCGAAAAGAAGTTATTGAGAAAAACGCGTTAAAAAAAAGCGTTTAATTTTTTCGTGTTTTGCGCATGGTTATGCAACTCTTCCTTCAACCTGATCATCTGGCGATGTATTTCGACTCTCTGGTACTTTGTACGATGTTCACTATGCAGTGTTGCCTCTATGAAAATTATTTCTAACAGTTAAAAACCTGTTTTTGCTAATTTTGTTTTCAAAATTACTAGAGCTGTTTTATTCCTTATCAAATTATCAATGTTTTGGATTTAAGCCGATAGAATTGAAACTATTATTTATTATTATTTAATTTATCTATTATTTAATTAATTTCAGGTTAAAATAAATCTTAATTAACGTAAGAAAATGTGTCTGGAAGACGAATTTAAGAGTGTTGAAGAACAATACTTCAGCGATTGTTTGGAAGAATGTTTACCTATAGTCAGTGATGAGTCGGATGCATTTTCATCGCCAGAAGTTTCAGAAGTGCTGCAATTATCTCTTCAAGATATTGAAGAAGAGCAAACTTTATCGCAGTTTTTAGAAAAACCTTGCTGTACGAATGGATGCAATACTGTAATTCCGGAAGAATGAATTGTTTTTGCAAGAAATAACTTTTTGGAATTACAGAAAGATGAACAAGATTTAGTTATTCTAAGCCAAATTCAGTCTGGTAAAGGGCATGACGATTTCAATGTCGCCTATAAAGATATATTGGCGAAAATCAAGTATGGACGTAAGTCAACTCAAGACAGCTCAAAAGGTTACGTACTTTTTTACTTTCATCAGTTGCCCATCTGCCGCAAAATGTTTCTATTTCTACACGTTTGTGGACTGAAGAGGTATAAGAGTTTACTCGCACATTTCGATCGCCATGGTGTTGTGATGCGAATTCACGCATCGAAGAACAAACCCTGCACTAATCCGGCCGCACTACACCCGGAAGAAATCACTAAAGTTGTAGATTTTATAAAAAGTACGGCAGATCAATTAGTGATTCCATTACCCGGACGTATGCCTCGTTTCAAAGATTATAAAGTAATGAAACTCCCCTCATCTGAAACAAAATCCTCTTTGTATCGAACGTACATATCTTCACTTCAACCAGAAGATAGAAAATTGAGTAATCAGTCATTCAGGAAAATCTGGAACCTTTATGTACCATATATCACCATTATGAAACCCTCCGCTGACTTATGCGACGTTTGCAGAGGTATTTTTAAAATAATTTATTATTATGTGTAAAAAATTAACAATGTGTAACTAATCATTGAAATTCTTTATACAGAGAATACGTTGGTGATTTCTCAGCTGAAAAATTGCGGAACTGAAGAAAAAGAAAAACTAATTTCTTCTTTCATGGATCATATCCCAAAAGCAACGAGTCAACGTGCCTACTACAAGAAATTTTGCACAGACACCAATGAAGATGCCGATGTACGGTCATTTGATTTTGAACAAAACGTCAATTACCCCGTCAGTCCTCAGCAGCCGGGCAGTGCATATTTTAAGGCTGGTAGAAAGTGCTCAGTTTTCGGCATTACTAATGAATTATTGAAGAAGCAGGTACCTTTTCATTCATTATTGAATTTTTTTAATTCCATCACAGAATGTGACCTTGACGATCTTAACATTTTTTTTCTTTTCAGTTTTTCTACTTGATTAATGAACAAGACGAAATAGGAAAAGGCCCAAATTGTACCATCAGCTTATTGCATCACCATCTTTCAACCTCATCTGTACCTGACAAAATCTTGATATTATTTAGTGACAACTGCGTTGCGCCAGATAGATACTTTGGAATTTTTAAAGCCAAGTACGCCATCAGTAATATTGATACTTATTGATTCTCCCTCCGGCTGTAATAAACCAGTGACAATGGAAAACGTCACATGTTATGATTGGGTTGAATATTTCAAGAAGTTTTTTAAGCCATTAGTTTGAATTACGACCTTTCGCCATTTCACCATTAGTAAGGATGGCGTGGAAGCGAAATTATTCGCAGATAGCCAGGATACAATAAAATTTGAGCTACGTATCTGCACCGATGATTTATCCTATCATAACGTTATTACTCCGGATGGATTAAACTTAGAAAGACAATGGTATTTATACAAAAATATAAGAGAGCTTGTTTTCGATAAGAAAAAGTGCGATGATGTGGCTCCGAAGCCACAAAAACCGACGAAGAAGAAGGCAGCGAAATTCAAAGAATTTACATCAACCGAAAACAAGGCAGTCACAAAAAAAAATAAGAACAAAAAAAAACTGACTGAAAACAAAACTGAGACTCCTAAAAAATCGGTAGCAAAAGTGAAAAAACTCCCTAAGAAGACAGCTGCAGTTGAAAAAGCTCAACCTGATGTGAAAACCAGAAACAAAGACGGAGATAAACAATCTATAAAGAAACGTGCTACAATGGTGAATAAATCGGAGATGAAAATAACAAAAAAAAACTGGAAGAACTTCCTAAAAAAAATCAAACAAAGGTGAAAAGCAGCAAAATACAGAAGAACCACCAGAAAAGCGTGTTAGGAGTAAAAAAGAGTAAAATTTTGATATTTTTGTAATTTTGTACCTTTGATATTCAACTTTTTTTAAATTTCAAATATTATTTATATTATATGTTTATATCACATTTTTAAATTTTTTCATTAATTATGTTCATTTTTACAGGTGATTTGTAAAAAAACTAAAAGACATAGAAAATTGCGGTTTGCGGCATTTGAAAGAGCGTTTTTTTTCCTATAAGAATCACTCAAAAAGTAAAAAAAAATTTTCGGCGCAGAGGTCCCTTTTCGTGGAGCAGGTCACATATATGTATGTATAAGTGTTATTTAATTGCTCTTGTGAGAAATATAAAATGCTCCAGTCAGACGTCACTAATAACATTGAAAAATATCAACAAGATATTAAAGCAAATTTTTGATACTGTATTTTAACTTGCCTTTCGTTGTATTTTACGCACATTAAAAAATTTCTATTTTTCCCTAATTGAATTGAAGAAAACATGAAAAAATTACAAAACGATTGCAAATTAGGTATGATAAATTGAGCTTTCATTGCAAAAAAAAAAAACTTTCAGAAGTATCAAAACAATTCTCATATTCCAATTGCATTGAAAGCTATGTACATAAAATCAGGGAAAAGGTGCAACTTATAAATAAGACCGCGTTATATGAATTCAATAAATTTCATTATAATAGAAAAATTATATTAATACATTGACTGCCAAGGCACGTTCAACAAATAAGATGCTGGTGGGCCACAGCATTTTTTGTTTGCGTAATCTCTTTAAAAACGTCAATATTATAATTTAGGCTACTACCAGTAACATTTACTGCTTAGAAACTTTGCGTTTTTTTTACAAATAATAGTGTCGCGCACATAATAAGTTATACAAAATCACGTCGAACATGTACTTTATGTTATTCCAGAATAAAACTGATGGAAGAGAGAGAGAGAGAGAGACCGCCAGAAAGAAGGCAAAAAGAGTGCACACGTATTGCCCGGATTGTCCACAAAAGCCTTTATGTGTTTAGAATGATTTGCAAATCAAAAATTATATGTTAAATAATTTTCTTCTACTTTTTTTTCCTTACTGTGTATAATAAAATGAATTGTGTTTTCTCAAAAACAATTTTTTTTCTAAACTAATTTTTGAGTTGTGCCGAAACCATAATTACAGAAATTTCATGGGGGCCATACATCATATTACTGCAATAAAATTCTATTTATCGTCAGCCACTATTGTGTGACATGGCTAGAGAGAATGAAAATAGCGTTGGACATATGTGTCTGACGTGGCGTAAACCACATAGTGCTGTGTCACACATATGTGTCCGGCGTGGCAGTCAATGTGTTAAAATACTTTAAATCAATAATTTTAAACTTCGAGTTAATGTTGATTCGATTTATTTATCGAATTACATTGAATCAATATTGTTTAGAAGACTAAACATATTATTTTAAAACCTTTATTTCATTAAATTCTTAGTTAAATTGAAATTTAAACTGCAAAATATTGAATTAATAAGAGACATATTAAGATCTAAAGGACACCAATTTAAATGAATGTGTAAACCATATAATATCAATAAGTCGACAATACTGTTCCATAAGAGTTCAATATTAATTCAGTGCCGAAAAATATTATTTCTTTATTTAATTTCATATTAAAATAATCAAAATAAATTAATATTTCTATATTTATGATTTTATTGGGCTAAAGTTCGTATCGCTTTGTAAGCCAAATTACATGTGATAATTATTAATAAACAAATAACACCAAAGTTTATTGTAAATATTCGGACAAACACATAGTAGAACTGAACAACTAGCTATTTTCGAAGGCCACTACACCTTCATCATCAGTGTTCTTTGTGTTTGGTCCACTGTCAGTTAATGTAGATTTCTATCTTATATATATAAAGGGTGTTTTTTATTGAGGTATAGAACTTTAAGTTGGCATCACTTTTTTAACTGGCGGCCATTTTGTCAGCTGTCAAGTGATTAATATTTAGTTTGGTTTGCCATTTCATCATGAACAGGTTGACAAGAGAACAACGCTTGCAAATCGTGCAAATTTATTTCGAAAAAAATGGTTCAGTTCGCGAAGTTTACCGCAAGCTCCGTCCATTTTATGGTCGACATAATCGTCCATCAGAGCAATTAATTCGGTTAACCATGGATCGTTTTCGCACTACGTTTACTCTATGTGATAATACGCATCCGCAGAGACGTCGAACAGTGCGCACCGAAGAAACAATTGCCGCTGTAGAGCAAAGTGTTGAAGGGGACCCGAATGAATCGATTCGCCACCGTGCACAGCAATTGGAGCTTTGTTCATCAAATTTTGTTCCCGAATTGGATGGCATGAATGTGGATGAGTTGTGGTTCCAACAAGACGGCGCTACATGCCACACAGCACACGTCACAATCGATTTATTGAAGGAAACATTCGATGAGCGCATAATTTCGCGGAATGGACCTGTCAATTGGCCACCAAGATCGTGTGATTTGACACCATTGGATTATTTTCTTTGGGGATATGTGAAGTCGCTCGTCTACTCCAACAAACAAGAAACGTTAGGGGCTTGGAAGCCAACATTCGTGGCGTTATTGCCAACATACGGCCCCATATGCTCGAAAAAGTGGTTGAAAATTGGACCTGTAGAATTGGCTTTATTCGAGCCAGCCGCGACGGCTACATGCCCTAAATCATATTTAAACATTAATGGCATAAAATTATCCTTCCAATAAAGCCAAATTGATGGACAATAAAACGATTTTTTTGTGTTTTATTTCAATTCGAAGTTCTATACCTCTAAGAAAAACACCCTATATATGTGAATTGTTTTGATACATCGTATTACAATTACAGATGTCTGTCAGAATAAAGAAATGAAAATGGTTATTATTTTTTTCTGATACTGACTGACTAGTGCTCAATTTACATTAAGCATTTTTTTCATGAAATTAGTTGCATCAAAATTTTTTATTTGTCAATAGGAGGCCTGGAAGAGCAACTTGTATCGAAAATCTTGTCAAGAATACATCAGAGATTCATTCTACGCCCTTTTTTATATAACATTCTCTTTTATAGCGCTGCAATTAGCAAATAGAAAAAGTTGCGTGCAACAAAATTCATGAAATTTCATGAAAAAATGCTTAATGTAAATCAGGTATAGGATTCAACTTAAGCCTTTTTTTTAGTTAAAATTTATACATGAGTTACTTTGTATTGTTACGTCATACAATACTGAAGATACAATTTACTTAGTTTAACAAATTTGTTAAGCCTAGACCAGTATGGCCAATGGCACAAAACATACAGAAGTGTCACGAGACGGAAGATACGGGTATTTTTATGTCTGTCTCGTTTTCCCTCAAATTTTGTCGTCGTTTTTGTTTTGATACGTCTTTCTAGTGCAATAAATTTTTATTAGCTGTTTTAATTGATAAGTAGTAATACACTACAGTATCAAATACACTATACCTTTCTCTTTTTTCCACGAATTAAAAAAAAAACCTGATCGGAGGTTTTTTTTTACCTGTCACTTTCTTCACTTCTGTGTACTCTGTGCCAATGCTTTCGTGAACGTGAAAATCTCTGTGACCATGGGGAAATGCGATATTGTATTTCAGGCTGAAACTGAATAATTAATAATAGTGGAGCAGTTCTTACTTTCTACTTCTATTTAATTTTTACTTATGAATATGTAATATTGAAAGCAACTTGTTATAATAAAGAGTTTTGTAGCAAAATTGAAATTGATTTTTAATAATAACTTTTCTTTTGCAAAAACAAAATTAATATCGAAAAATACAATTTTTCATGAAAAGCAGTTACACAGAATATCTTAACTAAGTAAAGCTAAAAAAGCTAAACGTGTACCGAAATGTAGAAATTTATTTCATACAAGGGGCACTGATAGAAATAAAGGCATTGAACGAACAACCAATACAATACATTGTATAATTCGATAGAAGAACGATCTAATGTATCGAAAAATGCAAAAAATCTCGATTTCAAAAAAGTATGAGCTAGGGCTAGGGTTTGCAAATAATCGCAGATTTCCCTAATCGCGATTACGATTAAAAAATATGCGATTAATCGTGATTATCGGTTAATCTCGATTAATCAAGAAAATATACTATTATAATTTTTTCTAAAACCAAAATAAATCGCGTCATGAGTTTTAGTCAAATTGTATGGGTTTAGCCAAAGAAAATTAATTATTTTGTCTTGAGTTCGCGTTTTAATTGAATTTTTCAATTAAAATATGTTTATTATTTGAGAAAATTTTAAAGCATGTAAAACGCAGTTCGTAAATCAGAACTTATGAGTATCAAAAACAATACAGATTGTGGGCAATCAATCTTTTGTTAGGAAAACTTTTCTAATTCTATTTTCTCAATTTATTTTTTATTCAATTTTGTATCCACACTTGATGAATTTATATCATAATGAATGAACAATTTCATATATGTAAAAACAGTATTTTTGATACCGTTTTTTTTTATACGATCTACCAACCGAATAAAAAATATTTTTGTATCAGTTGTAATGAAATTCGTGAGATATTGCGACGTTTTTGAAATAGAATTGGCAGAATATAATAAAATTATCTATATATTTCTTTGGTGCTTAGCCAAATTATCAGTAGACTTCAGCCACATATTTTTCACAGTCACAAACCTCTTATCTTATGCAGAGACTTTCAATAACTATTTGAAAATTCACAAATAATAATATTTTTTAAAATCACATAAGGGGCTGTCCATATATTACGTAACGCTCTAGAGGGGGAGGGGTTCGAGTTTTCTTACGATTTGTTATGGTGGGCGGGACTTTGAAAATGTTACGCAACAGAAAAAAATTACTAATTTTGTACAAAAATACGTATGCCTACATATATTATGTACGAGTGAGTATGTATACTACATACATCTGCCGAATGTCAACTTTTGATATTCGAGAATATGAATTCGAATTTTTAAAACGATATCCGCAAATACAAATATTTAAAACGATATTCGCGAATACGAATATCTATTGTATGTGAAATTTATGGACATTTAATTGGAGGTCTATTTTATTCTGCAAATTAAATAAAAAAAATTTGAATGGAAAAGAACTTCATAATTCTATCCGCGTACATTAAAGTTTATGAAAACTATCCAAAAATTTAAATAACATTTGAAAACTATATAGTTTTTATAATAAATTAAATAAATTGTAGTCAAACTGAACATACATGGTTCTGAATTCCTCATCTTTATCCACTTACATTTTTAAATATTCTTAATATAAGTATGTACATAAAAAACTTCTTTTTATATTAAACTGCAGAATATATTAACATTAAATCCACCAAATACATAGAAGGAAATGGTATTTGCAGAAGTTTAGGAAAAGGTTTCTTGCAATTCTCATTGACAAAAAACCCAGCAAAAAAGTTTGCCTACTAGAATGCAAAAAAGTGTATGTACTCTTCAGTCGTGAGTACTTACAATTTGACTGAATAAGCCATTATTTTTGTATGAGAAGTTCAAAAAGTATGCGGTACCCTACACTTTTTGCTTACAAATATCCAAAAGTTAATAGATTACTGATTGCTTAAAAGTATTCAAAATATAATGGGTTATTTTATGCTCACAAAAATGCAAAATTTAATAAAATAGCCAAAAATTATAAACAAATAGAATTTTGTAACATAATTATAAAATTTGAACCTTTTTTGGGATTGTTAAAAATCATAATTTTACAAAGCAAATATATGAATACGCATATTGAAGAATATGCGAAAATACTTAGATTTTGTAATAAATATTGCAGTAAACCAAAGTTATTTTATTGTTTTCGAAGCTCACTTTCACGATCAATAAATATTTTTTAGATAGATTTCAGGATTAACTAGGAAGTACTACAATAAGTACCTTCATGTAATGATATAAATAAGTTGTTATTTTATTCATTACAAGACAGTCATTATTATACACATAAAATAATTAAATAAATAAGTACCACTCATTACTTTGTAAGCCATTAAAAGAGTACACCCATTACAAAATCTTCAAATTTTTTTGCTGGGAAGTGTCCTTTCAAAAAATAAATTCTTCTATATATGTACATGACAATATCAAATTATTAAGTTTTAAATTTATTAA
Source organism: Tachina grossa (assembly GCA_949987645.1). Taxonomy (NCBI): domain Eukaryota; kingdom Metazoa; phylum Arthropoda; class Insecta; order Diptera; family Tachinidae; genus Tachina; species Tachina grossa. Next base: position 108,611,965 of record OX465277.1, on the reverse strand, counting down.
ATAAATAAAAGTCTATTTTAAAATTTCATAGGAATTAAGAAAAGCATGTGTGCAAAGCACGGTATGTACTTCTTTGCTTTGCAAATCGGACCAAATGTCAGTTTTAAAAGTAATATTTTCCATTGTGTGTAATTTAGTTTAGTTTTAGTTTTAGTTTTTAATGTTCCTGACAAAACTTCATATTTTTTATCAACCCAACAAGTCACAGTAGCTCTACTTGGAACTTTACAATGCGGTGATATAACTTTCACTGGGTGTCTAAAACCTTCTGTAACAGTAATTTTAAGCCATATATATTATTGATTTTACATCAAATATGGAAAAAGAACTTACATTGCTGATTATTACCAATACCAAGAAAATTTTGACAAATTTTTCACAATAAAAAACGTTTTAAAAGTCATTCTAGTAGGGGTTTTTTATCACTACATTAAATGAGTTGCAAGCATCAATATATACAAGAAGTCGTGTTTTCGATACATCGAATAAAAACATCGATCTATCGATTAACATCGTATGATACGATACATCGGCATTTATTCGATGTATCAAAACCAAAACATCGATGTTTACGATGCATCGATTAACATCGAGCAGCTCTAGTGTTAATGGAAACTTGCATAAATAGACGTATTTTCATAATTTTATTTTAATTGTTATTTTAATTTTTTATGCAACAGAACTTAAAAAAAAATATTATGAAAACAACAGTGAAATGTGTTTAGGAACTAGATTGTGTGCTCCTCTAATTTTAAGGCAAATATGTATTGAAAATGTAATGTTGTAGAAGGGACAAAAATTAAGAAAAGGAAAATTGCATATCTTTCGTAATTGACATCATTTTGACTCATTTGATATCCCAACAATCTGTATGTTTAAAGCGGGTTAAAAATGTTCTCTTTTAGAAAATGAAATATAATTCACCATGGCAACCTTTACTGATCCAAGATATAATTTTTTTGTTTCACGCACATTTTAGATTGATTTGAAGATGGCCAAACGGAGTCATCTTTAAGCTCTATTTCGTCTTTATGTTTGAAATACTGCTCAGTCATCAATACGGAAAACTATAGCAGATTATTTGGCAAAAAACGCATAGCAAAAAAAAAATAAAAAAAATTTTTTTTTTAATTATTACAAACTAATATTTGTGTGCCATTCATTTAAATTTCGTTTTAGATTTATGAATTTCTTTATATATATTTTTTAACGAATACGAATATCTAGAAACGGCCGAATTGTTTGGAATTTTAACACACATCACTAATATTACATACATACAGTTTAGGAATAAGCACTCTATAAAACCATAATTTTTGGAGTTTTTGGACACTTGGGAAAAAATAATTTCGCCAATATATGGAGTACGTTCATACGTAAGCTTATTTAATTTTTGTCTACGCACTGTGCTAGTCTAACAAATGAATTTAAAACAATGACTGTTTAAACTGTTTAATTTATTTTTTATCTCATTGTTACGTTATTCCTGGGGGGAGGGGTTCACAGTTTTATCGATTTCGTTACGACTATGACAACGATAATAAGGCCGCACATGTCGAAAAATTAAAAGAAATGAATACACTATTCTAATCACATTAGATTAATTACGTCTAAAGATCACATTTTTATAGGCACATACATTAAAAGTTTGCATGAGCACTTGAACAGTATTTTTGCTCTATTGAAATATTTTAAATTCATACATAGGTTTTTTTCTACAAATTCAACAGATACATATGTATGTATTCATACGTTCGCTAAGAGGAGTATGGTTTATTAGTGTCCCGGCCTTCTACTCTGCAACTCGAATACAACTATAATTGAGTCGAACTCATTTAGTCGGTCGTTTTTTGACTAAAACTATTTATCAAATCTATGTAATTTAAATGGGTTTGATCTTAGGTTTGTATCAAAAACGACCTAAACGGTCTAAATAAAAAACAAAATAATTTTGAACTGCAATGTAAAAACATACATACACACTCGAGCAGTTTTTTAGACAAAATACTTCGCATTATTCTGCAAATATTTCTCGCTTTTACGTCAACCCGACAACAAAAAGTTTTCACTTGCCTTGTATTGTATTCTACTCCAACTGTAAAGAGGTGTCAATAGTACTCAATTATTACCGACAAGTAGATAATTTTTTTTAGCGTTGAGGAGTCGACATACAGATAGTTATATACTGCAATTATGAATAAATTTCCGCAAGAAATTTCTCCCTTTTCCAATTAGATTTTTTTCCTATTATTTGCTACTGCTTGAAATTATTCCCCGGGAAAACTTCTTGTGGAATTTGAATTATAATTGCCCTCATAATATAGAATAAGACGAAATAAATTTGTTAAACTTATGAATTTTTCAAATGTTATTTCCCTTCCAAAGGTAATATGTTTCTTTTGTTTTCAAAATAATTCTAAAATGTACATATATTGTAGCACCTTTGATGAAAATAACCGTAAGAAAGTAGTTTATTTATTTTGCTCTTGTTGTTAATTTATAAGAAATATGTCGCGAATAGTCATTAAATTGTTAAAACTGTACGTATCAAATTGTATGGGACTTTTAAATATTATAAAAAATACCTTAAAATCAACGAAAATTAGAATTTATAAAGTTTTTATATAAAAATTGCTAAGAAATCCCGAAAATGAAATCCCGGGATCGAATTTTACGAATTTTCGGGATTTGGCAAATCCCGAAAATCTCGGAATTTCCAGGTTCGGGATTTCCCATTTGGCATCCCTAGTTTGTAGTGTGTGTCTGTGTATCTGTTTGTTTTTACGAGTCCACGTACAGACCAAACGGCTGGACCGATTTTGATTTAGTTTTTTTCTGTTTGAAAGGTGACTTGATCGAAAGTGTTCTTAGCTATGTTTAAAGAAAATCGGTCCAGCCGCTTAGAAGGTATCACATCGTTTTTAGATATATTCTGTTAGATCTGTGTGTCTTTGACGCCGTAGCTCCCGAACGGCTTGACCGATTTTAATTTGCTTTGTTTTCGTTTGAAAGGTGACATGATCATATACATATATTCTAATTTATACTTGAAGAAAATCGGTCTAGTCGATTGGAAGTTATCTTAAATTTTCTATATATTAATTTACTCTCTTCTTTTTTGCGATTCTGCTACTTCAATAGTATTAGTGGAACATAGAGTTCTTAACTTATACTACAGCGTCAACTGCGGCAAAGGTTCTTAAAATTTTTAAGTTTTGTTATTAATATTTCTAAAACTGTTATTGAAATCATATTCAGGTATGTTCTCACACTCGCAAGGTTTTCAAATCGCATGTGAGTTGCAAATCGCTAAACTTGTTTCTGCATGTTCTGTAACTCATGCGTTTTGCTTGCGACTTTTCATATTGATTTATCCTCAAATCGCCAGAGTATAAGGAAACAATGGAGAGGAAAAATGAGCAAAACAAAAAAGGTTTTTTTAAATTTAATATATTTTATTAAAATTGTCAGCAAAATCGTCTAGTTTTGATACAAATAAAAAGAAAACATATTTAATTTAATATACATATTTATCATTTTATTGTTTGTTTAAAGTTCAGTTTATTGTAATTTCATCAGTTCTCTTCAGTATACCCTTGCTAGTTCAACTCGCCAAAATTCTGGCGTTTGCGATTTACAGAACACTAATCTTGCGAGTTCAAGTCATAATCCCAAATATTATACGAGTTGCGAGTGTGAGAACATGTCTGATGGTTTTCGTGTGTAATGAATAATTTTTCGTTTGTTAATAAAAAAATTAAACTAATACACATACATGTCGTTTTTTGCAAACTTTTTTAAGATTATTCGAATATATTTTTTATTCTTTGTTCGTTCGAATATTCGAACAAAAGTACAAAATTATTCGTCTGCTCGAACAAGAAAAAAAATCATGAAATTTTATTCGAACAAATATAAAAGACGAATAATTAACAACACTAGTATTGCTTCTCATTGGTTCATTGTAAAAACTGTGGGCAGAGACACACCCCCATTTTCTTTATTTGATTTTATGATATTCTGCTTATTTGATTGCTTCGAAACTTATCCAACACATTATTGAGCTCTCGTAGCGACATAATCTTGAAGTTGAAGAAATGGGCACACACCCTAGCAAACTCAATTTTAAAAACGTTTTAAGTTGGTTTTAATAAAATAATTTTGTATGGTAAAACTAGATTTTAACAATTGGTTTTAACTTTAAAACCAACTTCTATTAAGACCATGCCAGTGTCAAAATACTATAAGTTGCAATTTTAGGTTTTAACTTATCGTTATATTTGCAAAAATACAAAATTCTTCTTAGACTTAATAAATTTTCTTAAATGTTAACTTTAGTCTGATTTTTGTTTTCTTCTTAAAAAAAAACTTTTTTCGATATGGCAAGTTAAAGTACGTAAAAGTAATTTATAATTTTTATAAGGTAATTTTTAGGCTTCAATTAAATTTTCATTAAAAAAATTTTTTGAAGATATTAGATAGATAAAAAAAATTTAATAAAAACTCCTGTAAAATATGTTTTTTTTTTGTCAGTAATGTACGTTATTTTTCCGATAACATTTCATTATCAATATGCTATATTTAAATGTTCATTCATTTTGTACAAATTGGAAAATAAAGGCCCAACTATAATATGAATAAGCTGGCTTAAGCTAATATCAGAATTGAACGATAAGTCTGTCAAATGCTTAAACAATTCAGATGTGACTTTTAGCTGGCAACAATGTACTTACATGCACTTAAGTATTCTTTAGCCACAGCTGCACATCTAGGTATTGTCAATAATTTTGTATTAATTTTGTTTCTTCTCATAACTCATAAATGAATGCAATTCAATCAAACTAACTTAAAGAATGTCCTAATCTATTAAAAATTCACATATAAATATATCCGTCACCTTATTACTTGTTTTATTTGTTTTGCCTACTAAAAAGTACAACAGTGAATATACATAAGTAAATACATGTGCATGTGTGTATATGTGTATTGTAAAACAAACAATGAAAATAAAAGCTGCTGCTTGTTTGAGTTTAAAAAATGCACAAACAGTTGTTTCCTTATGGAATGTGCGTTCAGTTTGGCACTTTACTTAAGCAAATGACATTTGACGAAACTTGACGAAAAGTTTGTTAAGTACATTATAGTTTGCCACATACGTTTTATATGTAACCGCACAGTAGCTTAAGCTAGCTTATTCATATTATAGTTGGGCCTTAAGTCAAGAGCTTTCTGCCTAAAAATATGTTTTTGATGTGTGTAAACATCTATACGTTAGGGGGTAAAAATCTTTTGACTTTGATTTCTTTGCTGAGATTTCTTTGCTGAGATTTCTTTGCTGAGATTTCTTTGCATTGTCAAATCGCTGTGAACTATGTATGAGTGTATTAGTGTTTGAAGAAGCAATACCAAGCAGAGAAATAAGTCGACCGGCTCGAAGCCGACGGTGCGCCGCCGCCGGTTATTTTTCTGTATATTTCCGTACACCAAAGGTGAAAATGAACCGTAAGAGCTACGGACTTGAAATTTGGACACAATATGTAGACATTTGGCCACTACAATAACAGCTACATGAGAGTTAAAAACTAAAGGGTGTTCCAAAACGAACAACGAAAAATGTTAAAATCCCATGTAATATACATACAATTATTATATGTACATAATATATACACTTGAAATTTTAAAAGTTAGCGTATTTTTGTACAGACTACAACAATTAACACTAAATTTAAAAAATTTAAATCAATCCATCAGTTAATGCAATTTTGACTTTGTAATTTTGACAACTTGCTGTATCTTGGAGACCGTAAGAGCAAAACTCTTGAAATTTTCAAAAACGGTAAAACTAAAAAATCAAAAAAATATAAAATCGCCAAATATAAAAAAATCGCCAAAAACAAAAAAAAATCGCCAAAACGGAAAAAAGCACCAAATTAAAAAAAAAACACTAGGACTAAAATAAATCGCGAAACACCGGAAAATTCGCCAAAATGAAAAAATCCTTAAACAAAAAAATCGCCAATATGAAAAAATTGCAAAAATGAAAAAATCGCCTAAATAAAAAAACCCCAAAAACAGAAAAAAATCGCCAAAATGAAAAAAACCCCAAAAACAGAAAAAAATCGCCAAAATGAAAAAAATCACCAAAATGAAAAAATTGCTAAAATTAAAAAAACCCAAAAAGAGAAAAAAACGCCAAAACGAGAAAAAAGCGATAAAACTGAAAAAAATTGTTTAAACTGAAAAAAACTTAAAAAAGGAAGAAAGCTAAATAAAAAAAAATGATCAAAACCGAATGTGCGCGAGTCAAAGTCGCACTTTACTGAATTTATTTTAATTGCAATGCGTACACAACAACAAGAACAGCAACAACTAAACGATGAACAAAAGGAATTAAAAATTAAAAAGTAAAAGTAAAGGCATTTACCATAGATGATCACTGCAGTACCACTAAAGTTTCAGTAAAAACAATAAAAAATGTTTAACAAGTAAATTTTTACTGATTACTAAAATTTTTTTCTAAAATTTTTATAAATTGCTTAAATGATTTGTTATATGATGAAGTGCATTAAATTTTCAGTAATCAGTAATGCCCGTATTCATAATGAAATTCTACCAAGTGGCTAAATGTTTTTCATACAAAAGTTTCAAAATTTGAATGAAAAAACTTTGCCACTTGCTACAATTTTATTATGATTACGGCCCTATGATTTTACTGGTAATGCAAATTAAATTTCATTAGCAGTAAAAATTTACTGAATTTGTTTAGTAATCAGTAAATTTACTGATTACTGCAATTTTGAATGCAGTACATATACATATACTGCAGTGTGCCCATTTACTAACCAAATAAGTTTAATAAAACAAACAAAAACCAACAAAATCATATGTATTAACAATATTGAAAGTTTTGATACTTTTAATTAATTAATTTAAAAAAATATACTAAAAGCATAAGTACTTCCAACTTAAAAAAAAATTTCATTACTAGATGTTTACACATCTCCTCTGTGATCGGACTCACATTGCTTTTTTTTCGAGCTAACACACACAATTTTTATATTAGATATCAAATTTAGCAATTGCGAGCACATTAATTTTTTTATTTTTATATTTTAGAAACAGGAAATTCAAATTAATTTGCAGCCAAAAGCTATTGACTTTTTATTTTAGTTTCCTTCCCGTTTTTATAAAATAAAATTATAGAATATTTTTGATTTTGCAATATTCGCACATTTCTAAACTGAGAGTTTATACGTTCTATTGATTGCAACAAGTATTAACTTGTTGACGTCAAGAATAAGAATATAGAAAATAGCCGCCGCCACTATACTCACGTGCATAACATATGTTTTAACACAAATATGAAGGTAAATGCTAGAGATGAGCAATGAAATGAAAAAATAAATAAATAAAAATATATACAAATATTGAAGTTTATCTATTATTATTATTTGTATTATTTTTATTGTTTAGCCAAGAGCAAAATCAATACAAAAGCATATGTTTATTCCATTTCATTTCATGTCACTACATCACAACATTCACTGGATGTCAGTCAGATTATTGCTTTGCTATGCATTTAATTAAAATATTTTCATTGTGCTCATTTTGGGTGGCGTCTAACTCGGTGTGTCAAGTGGTGACAAATAGTTTAAGTGACGGCAAGTATTGTAAGAATTTTACGAATAAATCTATTGCAGTTACTATTATGTAGTGCCAGTGCTTTTGGTGGCATGTGTGTAAACGTTTTAAGTGCTAATTTGTTTCTTTTATGAATGAGCCGCTTGTTTGTATAAAAACACACACACACATCAGTTTAAAAATAGATATAATGATAAAAATGTTTAAAGTTATATATTTAAATTTTACGAGGGTTGTAAGGAAATATTTTAGTTTTACTTTTTGTTACTCCATGGAAATGCATTATTATGAATAAAAATCATGCGTGATATTTTACGTGTGTTGTACGAAAAAGCAATATAAGCTTTCAATATTTTTAAGGCCAATAATTGGCAGGAAAAAAACAAAAATAGTTTCCTGAAGAACCCACACAAAGGAGTGGAGAAACATTAAAATATAAAATTTTAATGTAAAATGAAGAGACCTTAAGCTTAATAAACTTAGAGAATATAATGTTAACAAAATTTGTTTGGTAGACTCATAGCTATGTTATTGCCGTATCGTCGGTTGGCTATTGGTTTGCGGCACAGTATATTCAAAATACATTGGCGCATATGCAGAAATTATCACTAAGTGTTAACTTTTTTAAGTACCTATTTAAGTTATTCATAGTTGATTACTTTCAGCAGTAAAAGTTTAGACTTAATTAAGGCGTAACGAACTTGACCTCTTCAGGCTCTAACTTGCAAGAAGCATGCTACCTAAAAATTCCGGCCGTGCTCAGAGAAAACGGGTTGGTTCTTACCCCTTACAAATTAGACTAAAGTTCCTAACATGAATATAAAAAAAATCAGGTAGCTATCAATAGAATTAAAAAAAAAACAAGCACAAAAAAAAACACGAAGCCTCAGTCGAAGGGATTAAGATGTAAGTCCCTCTTTTATTTTCTTCACCCTCCCATGCCTTACTATCTATGATAAAATTTACAGACAGCCCTACAAAATATCTTACCTAAAGTTGACCTTAACTTTTCGTGAATATAAAGATTTCAAATTAAGATTTCATTATTGAAATTAATTTAAAGGTTTTTATTTTAAATAAGTAATTAAATTTAATTTAAGTCGAAAAATTATAAAAATAAACAAATTAATGATTTAATTGTATTAAGTGCCTGACTAACGTTTAAAATATTCATTAATGTTAACATTCCAAAAATTATAAAATTTTTAACATACATTTTTTTTCTTCTGCAAAATTAACATTAAATTCTAATGACACCTCAATAACTTTATGTTAAAAAAATAAATAAATAAGGAAACAAACAAAAAAATGTGTAATTTAATGTTATGAACGTAATGTTACATGGACAAAAAAAATTAAAGAAAAAGTTTATGTTCAATAAATTATGTTATTGCACATTTATGTAATGTAAACAGTAAACATTAAATATTTGACGATTCTAATATACATAGATTGTGAAATTATTTTTAAGTACACAAATACATGTATGTATATATGTACATATAGCGGGTGTTTTTTTAGAGGTATAGAACTTCAAATTGAAATAAAACACAAGAAAATCGTTTTAATGTCCATCAATTTGGCTTTATTGGAAGGATGATTTTATGCCATTAATGTTTAAATATGATTTCGGGCATGTGGCCGCCGCGGCTGGCTCGAATAAAGCCAATTCTATAGGTCCAATTTTCAACCACTTTTTCGAGCATATGGGGCCGCATGTTGGCAATAACGCCACGAATGTTGGCTTCCAAGTCCCCTAACGTTTCTGGTTTGTTGGCGTAGACGAGCGACTTCACATATCCCCAAAGAAAATAATCCAATGGTGTCAAATCACACGATCTTGGTGGCCAATTGACAGGTCGATTCCGCGAAATTATGCGCTCATCGAATGTTTCCTTCAATAAATCGATTGTGACGTGCGCTGTGTGGCATGTAGCGCCGTATTGTTGGAACCACAACTCATCCACATTCATGCCATCCAATTCGGGAACAAAATAGTCGGTTATCATGGCTCTATACCGGTCTCCATTAACGGTAACTGACTCTCCAGCATTATTTCGGAAGAAGTATGGCCCAATGACTCCACCAGCCCATAGAGCATACCAAACAGTCAGTTTTTGTGGATGTAATGGCGTCTCAAGGGTCTCATGTGGATTCTCTTCACTCCAAATGCGGTAATTTTGCTTGTTGACGTAGCCATTCAACCAAAAATGAGCCTCATCACTGAACAAAATTTTGCGATTGCATTGCATGGTCTCGCGGCTTTAATTCTTGCACAAGCTGGATCTTGTAAGGTCGCAAGCCAAGATCTTTGCGCAAAATATTCCATAAAGTTGATGGACAAAGCTCCAATTGCTGTGCACGGTGGCGAATCGATTCATTCGGGTCCTCTTCAACACTTTGCTCTACAGCGGCAATTGTTTCTTCGGTGCGCACTGTTCGACGTCTCTGCGGATGCGTATTATCACATAGAGTAAACGTAGTGCGAAAACGATCCATGGTTAACCGAATTAATTGCTCTGATGGACGATTATGTCGACCATAAAATGGACGGAGCTTGCGGTAAACTTCGCGAACTGAACCATTATTTTCGAAATAAATTTGCACGATTTGCAAGCGTTGTTCTTTTGTCAACCTGTTCATGATGAAATGGCAAACCAAACTAAATATTAATCACTTGACAGCTGACAAAATGGCCGCCAGTTAAAAAAGTGATGCCAACTTAAAGTTCTATACCTCAATAAAAAACACCCATTATATATAAGTACATGTATATAGGTACGTATCTTTGCTTGAGTGAAAATTATAATAATGCAATAAGTAATAAAAAAAAATTAACTCACCAATTTTTGTATCCATCGCAGACTGCAGGCCTGATGTCTGATGATGCTGGAGTTGTAGATTGCATATACGTATGTATATTCATATGTACTTAGTAAATTTTCACTCAAAAGATATTATTAATTTGTTAGATTCGTCAAATATGCTCTTAAATTATGATGAATAAATATCTCAAAAGTTCAAAGCAACTTAAAAAAAAATTATACTAATAATTATTTGATTAACATTGATTAATGATGCAAACACATCTTGGATTCTAACCGATACTGGACTTAATGGAAACTGATTCGTGGTTCTATTTAAGCAAGAGTTGATCTTGGTACTCATCAGTATATACAAATTCCTTATATTGGTTATATAAGCATTAAAACAACAATGTGTAGACTCAAACATATATTAGTATTCCTATGTCCTTTGCTCTGTGGTTAGAATTTATTGAATTTATTTGATGATCAAATTCCCGTATTGGCTCATAATTTGAATTTCCTCAAACAAAAATATCTTGCAGCTTCTCGTAAACTTGATGTGGCTCTAAAATATGACCATCAGCAGTAAATATAACGCAAATTGCACTTAAATTTAAAGTTTTAAAATTACGCCACAGATGCAATAAATTTTATATAATTCGTTCTTTAAAAAAAATTATTTTTTTTTATTTTTTTTATTTTGAAATTAAAATCATTGGTAAACACCACTATTGTCACACAACCTTTCTTTTAATCCCCAAAAAAAAATATAATTAAAATTTTCTTTACAGAATATACAAAACTACTCGATTGAATTTTTATTTATTTATTTTTTTATTTCTAAAGTAAATCTAAATCACAAAGGGTAAAGCTGTAACTAAATACCAACTAACTAATACATTCAAAGAACAGCTGGTTGATTTCATTAACAATTTATTTGAAAAGTAAAATGAATTTGTGGCTCTTTAAAATGCACAAAAATAAAACAAATACTCTTTATTTTCTAACAATTTCCTATATAATAAGCTTACCTTATTATATTTACTTCTTGCATTTATTTCTGTTGCGTCCAAAAAAATATCCATATAAAGTAATAAAATAAATTAGAGATGTGTTTTTGGCCAACAAAATTTTACTGAATAACTTTATTTTTACATGCCCTTATTTTAATTGATTTATATACAGACTATGACTAAAAAATTACTTTTTTAGAATTTGTAAATTTGTTTAATGCCCTAATTCAGTAAGAAGATTTAGGACGTTTTTGTTTGAAAATACTTCTGCGTTTTTGTGTTTGAATTCTCTATATAATTTTCCTCAAAAATGGTTGTTGTTTTTGATAATGAAAAATACAAATATTATTGCCATGATTTTAAAACATAAAAATTAAATTAAAGTATTATACAATAGTTTGAAAAATATATAAATAAATATGTGTTGGAAATAATGTTTGGAACAAAATCATAAGGCAAATACACGAACCTTTTAGCATAGACAATAAAAAATAATTGTTTTAAAGAATCACAACTACGGCTTTGTTTCGTCCATAGACAAGACGATACAATCGTCGAACAGAATTAGGGCATAAGAAAATAAAACTGTTTTTTTTTTAATAGCTTCATAAGCTTCTTAATTAATTGCAGAATTTATCGTTCAAAATACTATCGACATTTTATGCTCTCTACATAGCAATATGCAAGGTTGCATTTCGTTTACCATAATAATCTTGGCAATTATTGCCATGGCAACTGTCAAATTCGATTGCCGACACAAGATATTAGCGTGTGGGCCGTATGAATATGTGTTCAAATATATATTCAGCAACAAATGTTAAAATACATTGCTGAGCAACAATCTCTTAACACATGCTGTCAAATACAAATTATATTAATTTTTTTTCAACAAAAAAGTAGAAAACAAAAGTTTTAACTACATAAAATTAGTAAAAGTTCAAAGTAAACTTAGAAAAGGATAAAATTATTAATAATTTAAGTATTTATGTGAATAAAAAGCAAATATACTTGAATATACGTGTTCACCACCTCCAGATACATTGTTGAACACAAGCAATTTGACATCATCATTCTGCTGGCGTTATTGCTTGTATTAAGACACATCAAATTGCTCGTGTGGTCGTAGTGTAAGAGTTTTGTGACAAGAAGTAACACTCAGGCAATGCATACCCACAACTATTACTAGGTGTTACCTGTTTTAGGAAAGTCATAGTGGTAGAGAAGACAGGCGGTGAAGGAAGAGACAGAGAAAAGCTTCATTCTTTTTTCCAACTCTGCTTTTTGCACGTTTTTTTAATAATGCACTGTTGCAGCGCTTCTGGTGTTAAATGAGTCGCATTAAATTTTTTTGAAGCTGTGGTTAGTAGCCATTTTATAGGTTATTTTACTTCGCCGATGATTCTGCTACACAACGAGGGAGGGCGCTCTGATGTTACATTAGGATTAGTATCTGCTGAAGTCAGTATAGTTCAGTGACCAGTGACTATGCCTTCATGACTTGAACTTTCCTACAAGAACTGACACAAAGGGACACTAATGCACATCAGAAAAATGTCTGGTGTTGTTATTTTAATGACTGTTGGATACAGGGATTGAACCCAGTACCTTCGGTTTTGTAGTCAACGTGCTACTACTTCAGGCAACGCCACCCTCAAAATATGAGATTGAAGTCTACTGATTATTTGGCAAAGCACCAATGAAATGCATATAGACATGCTTAACCACCAGCAAATAAATTTTAATTAAAAAAGTATTATTATTAAGAATTTTCTCTACAGCGTAAAAGATCGTTGGGCACCAGCTACTACGTTATAGAGAAGTTCGACTGTAGTTTCTGTATACGCAATAGCATTTTACGTCAATACCTTAAGTTAAAAGAAAACAAATAAAAAATAGTTAATAAAAAGTAAACAAACTATTTTCTATAAAGGCCCGTTAATTCATTTGTTAATATGAGTCAGTAACAAACAACGTACTAGTATACATACATACAAATAGTTATAATTTTTCGATAGAATGATCAAGTACTTAATATTTTTTTATGCTGCGAGAGTTTTTGCCAACGATTGCAATTATGATTGTAATCCTTATGGGGTAAGTATACATACATAAATACATATACATACATATATAATATAATATATGTACTTGAATACTGTTAAATTTAGTCATTATGAACAACTTCCTTTCCTTGTAGCTCATGTGGCCTAAAGCTGAAAATTATACATCAGTACATATGAATACTTTGAAAGAACTTATAACTGATGAAATTAATAAGGCACGCAACTCGGTTGCAAGTGGTTCTGTAAAAAATCTCCAGAAAGCATGTCGTATGTTGACTGTGAGTTGGGATTCGAATTTGGCTAAACTTGCTTCGGATGTCTTACAAAAGTGTAAAAATCCTGCTGCTCCATGTTATAATAATAATAACACTCCAAGTAACATTAAAAGTTATAATTTTAAAGCAAGGTATCCTCGCGAGAGCGATTTCAATACTACAGAAGAAATACTCGAAATAATTAAGGAATGGAAAGAGCTTTCTTCTAAGGCTGATAAAAATAAAATTCATTTATTTAGTTATGAATACAAGTAAGTTTGCAAAATTCATGAGTTACGATAAAATAATTACATTTAATTAATTTATATTTTTATTTAATTAAGTGACATGTTTCCCTATGCATTGATGGTGCATGACCGAAACAATGCAATAGGATGTGCTGCGTCTACTTTCTCACAAAGCACCAGAGGAACTCCTTATGCAGAATATGGTTATTTCAAAATATTGGCTTTTGTCTGCAAGTACGGTACAACTAACCTGCATTTTGAAACAGTCTATTACAGCTGCAAGGAGTCTGCTGAATTGTGTAAAAAAAGAAATTCAAACAGCCCTTATTCTAATTTGTGTGCCAGTGACGAAGTATATCGACATGATGATATAAATTCCATCATTGAGGATTATAACTTCTGATTCGAGCTTTCTTTATAAATATTGTATTGTATTTATTATTTTCCAAAACATTACAAAAAAATATTTAATTCTAAAAATTAAATTTAAAAATCTTCTATTCAAAAATTTCTTTTCATGCTAAAATATTTACCAAAGACTATCAAATTATGAAAAAAATACATTATATATATACAGCCATTGTTGTAGGAATTTAAATTTTTATATAATTCCCCAAAAAAAGGGAAAAAAGGGAGGCACTTAAATTAATAAACTTATGACTAATTTCATTCTTTATAATATATGTGTGTTTCATAATTTTTTAAATTTTGAGGTCTTTTACAAAAAAAAAAAAAAAAAACTGTTTTATTTCAAAAGAAATCAAATAAATAATGTTTAACTTTCATGACTTTTTTACTATTTCGTGATCGAATTAATTTTTTTCGTTTGTATTCCTTAAAAAGATACATACATATGTATGTACGTTAGAATGGGTATTATATGTCGCCCATACATCTTATATAATATGAGTGAGTATATTACATATTACTCGTATGTAACGTGTATTTGACCAATCCTGATCGCTAGCTGTATAGTGTGTTTCCCAAAATATTAGATAGTTTTTCATGAATATAGTTTTGGTATTGAAACGTCCAGTTGTTGTTGCGTTCCATTATTTACTGATTTTCTAAAAATTTTACAAACTAAACTTAAGGCTAAAATTCACAAAAATAAGCAAGAATAGTTAAACATACGTAGGTAGAGTAATATAACTTCGTGCTAACCTAAATAGAAAAATGAAAAAATGGAAAAACAGGGGAAATGAATAGTGATACTTACATATGTATTTACCAAAGGTAAATCAATAATTGTATTAATGCGAGGACAAGATATTTATCCGTTTCAGAACTTTTTACGAATTTTAGCATCGATTTGTTGTGCATATTTTTGCATATTCTACCCTTTAAAGCATGTTTTCGCATATCTCAGTCTTATACGCATATTTTTGGCATATTGTCTAACTTTTAGAGCATAATTTACGCTCTTATGGCATATTTTGATACTTTATAAAATTTTTTATTTTAATACGATTTCCATATTATGTGTTGCTCAAACTTTTTATTTTTATTTTTCGCCACCTAAATCTCATTTCAAATATTCTGTGAACATAGAGTATAAATTTTTCTTATACTATATATTACGCAGTTATTACGGACATTACTCGTAGTTTCAATAAAAATTAGGTTTTGCTATTTGTGACGGGCTGCCCCGAATATGCGTTGAAGGAACATTGTTAATGTATAAAAGTTTACTTAGATGTGACAGGCAACGAGTTTTATTTGAAAATCTAGCTCGATATTTTTTTGTTTAAAATTTTTGATATTTTAAAATTTTTGGAAATTGAAGTAAAATTTTTACTAGAGAATCAAAAAAAAAATTAATTTGTATTATTTGCTTTAATCAAAATTTGTGTGGCAATTACTTTCAACGTGCACTTCAAACCCAAATTATTTTTTTTAATACAGAAGTTATTCTTTGTTAATTATTTTATTGTTTCTCTTTTTTGTTTATTTTATTTCTGTCTTATTTTATATGCAAATGTTGTCGAATTTTTAAATAAAAAATGTATTTTCGTTGACAAATAAATCAATTTGTTTTATTTTTAAGAGCATATTTTTTGAGTTTTTAGTGCATATTTTCAAGTTTTTAGTGCATATTGAATGCGCATAAAACACTTTTTTTAGAGCATATTTCTGGTTTCCCTGTTAATAACAATCTCCGCCCAAGTAAATAGACTAGGGTGCTGATGAAGTGCGTTGCTGCACAGAAAAATATCGGTATTTCCCCCAGCTTAAAAGTCTAATTTAATTTTTCTTCTCTTCTTTAGAAACTCGCATTAATTAATAAAAATATTTCATTCAATAAGAAATGAAATTACTGAACTTAACCCAGAATAAGAAATTATTTCTGATAAAAATTTGGTGTCTAAGAGAATTGCACTAAACAAAAATTCATATCATGAGATTTATCTGCAAAGCAAATTCACACGTTAAACTTACATAAGTTGCAATTCATATTGTGTGAATTTGCATGCAAAGCCAATTCACGTACGTTATGAAATCTTGAATAACTATTAGGGTAGTTCGCATTGAAAACAGTTATACATGATTATATACACCATCGATTTACTACACAATTTAGTTCTAAAAAGAACAAGTTTGCCAATTATCTTTAAAATCTTATTTTATGTCATAAGATTTGTAGGCATATTTTAATTTAAAAAATAAATAAAACTTCGGTGATATTTCATACTTGTGTAAATTTTTGATATTAATTATTAGGTCTGTTTCTTTACTCTAAACTGGGCATCCGTGGGATCCCACTCTTATCGAAAAGCGTTCCGGTACTCGAAAATTGTGTAAGTCGGATATTTTGAGAGAGTAATGTTGTTCTTGCACGAAACAGTGCGTACTTTTTCTTCGGGATAGATTTGTGTAATACGAAGAGCAATCAGCTGTTTGAAAAATAAACGATAATACAAGCAGCGATGCCAACTTGGTGCTTTTGGCACTATTTTGAGTGTTTTTTGAAGACTCAAAACGCCAAGTTTTGAGCGTTAGTGCCAAACTAAGAAAAAGCACTAAGTAGTGCTTTTAAGAAATTTGAGTATTTCTTAAAATTACTTTAATAAAAACCTGGTGTATTTATTTTTTCAGTCTAAAGCATACCTTTTTCGTCTGATATATTTTATTAAAGATGATATTATTGCAGAAATAGAGAATTGCTTAGGAAATATTAAACATTATTAAACTTTACTCGTTTGAATCTTCACTCCTTTTTCACACTAGTGCTTTTTGCGCTTTTTAGATATCAAAATTACGCTTTTAAGTGCTTTTTTTTAATTTTGATGTGCTTTTAGAACCAAAAAAGTTGGCATCACTGAATACAAGTACATATTAGAAAATAAACATTGCTTTCATGCTATGCGCGAACACATTACCACGACCATCACCCACCAGGAATATGGCATTCCATTGAGTTCGTTATATGTGGAGCATACGGCACACAGTGCGGCCAAGCCCCAGATTAATTCATATCTCTCCACAAGTATAATAGTAAGAGTCACCAAATTTGATGTGGATAACTCTTAGAGCAAAGTACATTTTTTGATAAAATCTTGGCGGTATAAGAGGGGTGAAAGGCGTACAAGCCTAAAGCCTAGATTCCATTATCGGCACAATGTACCGATTTTCGTCGGCTCACTGAAATAAAGTCACTTACAGGTAGCACCAAGGGATCATTATATTGGACCCAAGTGAGCTGGACTCTAATTTTCTACTTTTCCTTGCCAGCAGCCTGCTAACCTAACCTAACCTTGTAATAACTACACTCAAAATATTCCATGCTTAAAAATACGAAACATTTTTTCGTAATTTAATTTTTGTACAATAAACGAAAATTTTGTGCATTTGTTCAGATTTCGTAATTTTACGAATTTCGTTAAGTTACAAAAATTATTTAGTACAATTATTTTTGTATATAGTGCCACATTTTCCGTTTATTTTATTGAATTTAAGAGAAAATAAAAAATATTTTATAAAATTAGAAATTTCGTAACATAAACAAATTTTGTTTTGTTATCAATTTCTTTGTAGTACAAAATTATTCTTGAATCTATACAAGTTTCGTGAATTTTACGAAAAAAATTTTTGTAATATTAGAATAAAAACTGTTGTTTTGTTTTATTTTGTAATATTTTCCCAATTTATTTTCCTGTCATTGTATATGTTGTACAAAAAATTATTGAATAAATTTCAGTTAAAATTAAAAATTATTATAATTATTGTTTTTTATGCTGAGAAAACGACTGGGACGAACTGTACACCAACGAAGAATACGTAACAGATCTTATAATTGACAATTGAATATTTGGTTATTGTTTGTGCAAACAGAGAGAAAATTGTTTCTTCGTCGTTCGTCGGCGTAAGAAATAGAAATAAATCTATCGCAGAATTCATCACGCTCGATGAATTTTGTTCTAAAGCGGTGTGGTGTTAATTTTCATATAAACAAATGTGTTTTATTGAAAGTTCGCAACGAAAAATTCGTTGTTCCTCCCAGTTTAGAGTTGTGCTTATCAGCTCTTTTGAGTGACCCCTCTTTTCAGCTCAGCTCACTTTACTGAAGTATTTCATTCAGTTGGCTCAGTAGCTCAGTTCATTTGTAGTGAAACATTTTATCAAGCATAAAGAAAGAGCGAAAACAGAAGCATAAAAAGTGACAGATTTATACAGTGAGTGTGTGTGTGTGTGTGTGTGTGTGTGTGTGTGTGTGTGTGTGTGTATGTATGTGTGTGTGTGTGTGTGTGTGGTTATACATTACAAAACAAGGCAGATGAAGTATAAAAAATAAATAAAACTAAAATTCTACTCGTTTAATGAGTGCTATTTGTTATGTTATGTTATGTACATATGATGTATGTACAATCTAAATTAAACTAATTTAAGGTTTCAGATATTTTAATATTATCACAATACATATATAAAATTTTTTTTATGTACTTGTGCGACAAAAAAAAATTGCTAAAAACCACAAGACTTGTATCGAACTCTTTCATTAGGTCGTTTTAGACACAAACATATTATCAGACACACCTAAAATACGTAGGTTTGTGTATAAAACGAACTGCTGAAAGAGTTTGATGGAAGTCTACATGTAATTTAAATTGGGTTTGATTATAGGTTTTTGTCTAAAACGAGCTACTGAAAGAGTTCGATACAAATCAAGAAACCACTCAGTACTGAGCTGAAAGCGCGCAGTGGATTGACCGGCTCACAGCGCTCAGTGAGGTGAATCGTTCAATTGAACTAGTTCATTCATGAGCTGCACAACTCTATCCCATTTGTGTTCCCAGTTTGATTCGTGCGTTTTCAGTGTATGTATGTACGAGTATGTGTATGTGATGTATGATGCTGTAAATTAAATTATCTTCTTCTTCCTGTTGTTACAACATTCAATTCCAATATGTAATTTTTTGCAGATTTTTATGTTTTAAAGACTTCAGTTTTACACAAAATTTCGTATATAAAGGGGCCCATACACACATACTGCTTGCAGCTACTGCCGATGAGCCCTTGGTATACGTGTGTGATTGATATTTTACCAAAAACTTATCAATCATCATTTAAAATAAAAATTTATAAAATAAACATGCCCTTGAGAATAAAAAAAATTATTGGTAGAATTCAAGAAATTGAGAAAAAACGTTTTTTCTTTATACATTTTTTTCCAAACTTATTTTTTGTTTGTTTTATTTCCTTTTATGTTTGTTTTACTTTCTTTTTTTCAGTAAAACTTCAAATTTAAAAAAATACATATCAGAAAAAATGAATAAATTCATTCACATACTGCATGAGCAGTATGTGTGTATGGACCCCTTAACACAAAATTGTTTTTCATAATTCACGAATTTATTTTGTAATATAAACACTGCGTTTCGTAAATTTACAAAAAAAAAAATATAAAAATACAAAATTTTGTTATTTACAGACCAAGGTGTATCTAACTAGGTGGCAGCGCTACTTCAGCTGATAATTTTTTGCTCTGTGTGCTTTGTAGCTGTAGAATGTCAAAAACTTCGTTTTGTTTTGGTTTTAGTACAATTTTTTTGTGCTTTTGACATTCTTCGGTTCTTTACACAGCTATGGTTGCCGTATTTTTGTATAAGAAATCCTTACGCAGTCACCTGTATAATTACACCATGTTTACAGACAAAAAGTATTTCGTAAAATAAACAAATATCATTTGTTATGTACGAAGGATTTCGTACCGTAAAAACAACGAATATTTTCGTAAAATAAACCACATTTATCGTTTATTTTACCTATGAAATATTTTGAGTGTAAGAAAAAAAATTACTTCAATTCAAACAAAAAAATTCAAAGCAAACAAGACAATTCAAAACAATCAACGCAAACTTCTTGTACAATTAACATTAAAAAAAGTTTAAATATTTTTCTGCACCTAAAGAGAGGAATGTTTTACTTCAAAAACATAAGGTAAGAAACTTTGTCTCTATCAAGCCTATTACGATGACGCGTGTAAATAAAACCAACACTGACTAAACATCCTGTTCTTTATATAACTTTGTTTGAACCATTTGCTATCCGTTTTTCCGCCAAATAGTCTACTATAGTTTTTCGTATTAATGAATTTACAGAATTTTTAAAAACTAACGGCCTGTTCCATGGTGACATCCATAAACCGTTCGATCGAATACTTGTATTGAAAACAACAAAAATTTTTCTAATATTATTGTTGTTTGCAACACAACTTGTCGATCGAACGATTTCTGGTGACATCGTGGGATATTATTTAATGGTGACCATTACAATTTTGGATAGTTTTTATTTACTTTTTTTTATAAAAAAATATTCATATACATACATACTTAGATACATATGATTTTGTAGCCGTAAATAGAACCTGGACCTTAATTTAATGTCTACAAATTTCACATATAATATTCGTCTTGGTATTCGCGAATATTGTTTTAAATACAGTGGACACCCCCTTTACGCGGACATTTTTGAAATGTCCCGGCAGCGCTTCATAAGAAAAGCATTGCAATCGCTCCCCCTTGAACGGACTCTCTCATGAGCGGATACGGAGAACCGTTTAACAAAAAAATTCTCTTGAAGGGACACTTCGTTTATTTATTCCAATTTTTTTCGTGGCATAAATTTTATTAAAATAAAAAAAAAATTGCCAAGACTCTTAATTTGCTCACCTTAAGGCTCAATCAGACGTGACATAACCATAGCCATAGAGAGCAGCCGTTCGAACCAAACTAATGGGCAACACTGTCAGTGTTGCCATATTTATTTTTCAAAAATCTTCAAGTCAAACAAACAAAATCTTTTTTTGTTACCAAAAATCTTTTTTGTTATTTTATTGAATGAAAGTGAGTTAAAATTTACTTTGTTTCTTGTGAACTATTAAAATTAAGACCAAATAACACAAAATAGTTACGGTATAGAATATGTGTAAGATCATTATGAGGCAAATCAGAAAACTTTTAAGTAGTTTAATCAAAAAGCCCCTCTATAATATATTAAAAGTTCCAAAAGTAAAATTTTTAAAAATCTTATTTTTAGAAAATAAATCTTTTTTGCCGTTTTAACATGTCTAAAAACTTCAAAAATAAGATAAATCTTCACATATGGTAACAATGAACACTGTATTCGATTATACGTGACTCGCCATAACGCCATAACTCTCACCATAGAAACCAATTGAATCTTGGTTTGGTTATGGTTATGGCGTTATGGCTATTTCACGTCTAATTTAAGCTTTAACAACAAGACTCGGTTTGTCATATTTACTACATCAGATAGCATACTTAAATGTGGGTTTGGTAAATATTTTCTCTCTTAAATAATGTTTTCAAACGAACTTAGCGTCTACATTTGCGATTAACTTTGATATAACATTAAGGAGAACGTCGGCAGGATAAGAAAAATAAAACCTCGATATTTTTCTTCATCTTATAGAAAGGGAACACGCAATTTTATAAGATTTCATTTTATGTAAATGCTCATCGAGTAAACATCTACTGCTTTTGCATAATTAGTTATTTAATTTTGAATAAGTCATAAAAATTTTACTTTATAAATTAATTAAACACATTTAAATATATAAAATCACAGAAATTTATTAAAAAACATCGCTTTTAATTTACTTAAATAAACACACATGTTCACAATAATATATTTTCATGTACGTTAATCTCCGATTATAGTTCATATTAGATTATTGTTATACGATTTCTTGTAACATCCATCTCTCGATCAATAAAAAATTTCATAAGATTGAGATGACAGTAACATGACAATCTCATGTTTTATATATAGTAATCGCTTACATTTTTAAAATGTATTCGGGAATATCAAAATTTGACATTAGTTACATCACTAGTATGTATGTATGTACAATGTATGTGTCAGTTTTTTCTTCAGATGTATGCATGTCCATTAATGTCCCTGCAGTCAGACTAGGGCCAAATGTGTTTATGTCAACACTAAAATTCCAGTAGTAGTTACATTGTCTACAATTTGTCTTCTATTCGTCAGTATAAAAGAAAGAGAGAAAACAGATGTGGTGTATTTCTGGTAGATTTTGGAACAAGTTGTCAATATAAATAAATTTATATGTACGTGAGGTATAGAAATGTACCAGTAAATGAATGGTCGGTATGTCTCCATGTTGCCATAGGAACTACGTAGTCAGTACCTAGTCAATTGTTTTAGTGTTACTAGTAGATTTTCAATGACAAGCACATGTTAAATGTCTATAGCACAAAGTAGTACTGGTGATAAAGTCAAAAGCGACTCAGTACATTTTCACCATGGACATTTCCTTCAGGGGTGTAATTAAAAAATTTTTTGTGGGTGGCAGCACTGTTTCAGTATATAATTTACAGCATACTTTCAAGCTGTAATATTAATTAATTATAACCGTCTACAAATAGCGCATGGTAACTGTGTTGCCACCCTCAAATCTGAGACTACATACTTTTTTCAAACAATAACCCAATTTTTACTTATGTACATATGTATGTATCTAATTGTTAGATTCAATTGCAAATTGTACATAAAACAAATTTTTTACTTTTAATAATTTTATTCCACTTTCAAGTATTTATGTATATGAAATAATGTTGATACATGTGTGTGTGTATGGCCTGTCTTCTCGTGTTCAGAGACATTATAATATAACAGATGCCAAGAATCAAAAGGAGAATACAAAAAAAAATACAATCAAATGCAACATGAAAAGAACGTTTTGCAAACAAGATTAATAATTTACGTCGACAATTAAACAATTACATGGGCGAGGTGTAACAAAATGTCACAATTTAATTTTTAGATTTTCAACATTTAAATAGGGGACAATTTGTTTAAATTTTTAGACACACATATTTCTCATGTATTGTTGAACTTCATATAAATAGACTGAATTTAAAAATCGTAATTATTTTATGATTAAAATTTTTAAATAAAATTTATTTTTAGTGATTATTTTTGTTTCTTAAACTAGTAAGCTGACGTAAATTTTTTGTTTGAATAGATTATACTCGTACAATTTGTAAATTTACGTCAAGCTACCTTGAAAGTAAAAAGTTTTCATATGTGATAAAGTTTTGTAAAATGCACAATTAGCGAGAGATTTTAAATTTAATTGAACTATAGTGAATTTTAATCAGAAAAAACTTCTTAATCGGGCTTAAGTTCAGTAATTTCAATTCTAATTGAATGAAATATTTTTTATTAATTAATGTGAGTTTCTAAAGAAGAGGAGAAATATTAAAATATACTTTTTATTAGCTGGGGGAAATACCGATGTTTTTCTGTGCAGCCACGCACTTCATCAGCACCTTAGTCTATCTAATTGGTTAGAGATGATGAAGTGCGGAAGAGATAGAGGAAAGCTGCATTAGTTTAGAACTCTGCTCTGCTTTTTTGCACGTTTTTAATAATGCTGTGTTGCAGCGCCTCTGGTGTTAAATGAGGCATATTAAAATTTTTTTTGAAACTGTGTTTAGTAGCCATTTTATTGGACGCAGGAGAGCGTTCTGGTGTTACATTAGGATTAGTATCTGCTGAAGTCGGTATAGTTCAGTGACCATTGTCTATGCCTACATCACTTGAACTTCCCTACAACAACTGATATAAAGGGACACTCATGCGCATCAGAAAACTTCGTGGTGTTATTATTTAATGATTGTTGGATGCCGGGCTTGAACCCAGGACCTTCGGTTTTGTAGTCAACGTGGTAACTACGAGTACTTTAGCCAACGCCACAATGAATTTATAATTTACGAGTTTCTGCGACTTTATTTGTTACATATGCAGTCATTCCGCTTTTTCTATTCAATCATTTTATTGTTTTTTTTCAACCTAATCTTTCGTAGCATCCCGAATTCTTTCATTATTTTTTTTTTAAATTATGGTTTTTTAATAAATTTTATCTTCCTTAAATTTTTTTCCACCTTTAGCAACTCTCTATATTTTTCTCGCCGTTTTTGCTAATATACTTAAAACTTTAAAATTTGTGAAAATATGTACTTTCAGAATTTTTTTCTTAGTTTTACACTTACGATGTCACACGTGACCAGCTTTATATGTATATATAATTTTTTATCAAGGTTTTTTATTTTAATTGTTTTTAATGTCTCTGCTTGTACTTTCGACGCAACTTTTTTTTTCAATGTCGCATGTGACATGGAAATGTTATAATGCATTATTTTTGAACTCTTTGTATCCTCAGCAAAAATTTCAGAGAGCAATAGTTAATTGATAATGCCTCTCCTTAAGAAGTTGTATAAAAAAAACGAGCAAAAGACATCTAAATAAAAGGAAAAACGGAACTTTTGTAACTTTTACTTAATTTAGCTAACTCTTAACTCTTAAATAACAGGGGTGTATGTATCGCAAAATGGTTTAGGTAGATATGATAAAGTTTTTTGCATTAGTACATTTTATTGTTTCCCTATAAAAATATTATAAAACAAAATGTTTTCAATAATTTTTATTTATTTATTTATTTTTTGTTCTGTGGAAAAGCACATATCCTCTACACTAGATTAATAAATTTGATTTTTTTCAGCGTATGTATATACTCACATACATATACATACAATGACTTAATTGAGAATATTGACATGTATGTCATTTCCCTCAAACTAAATTTTTTTTATTCATTACAGCAAATGCCAGGCATTTGTTTGCATACAAATTTTAACACCTCTTGCCAATACATACATACGTATGTATGTATATATATATATATATATATATATATATATATATGTTTGTATGAATATATATTTACATATAAAGGGTGTTCCAATAATGTGCCTACTTAACACCCGAGGCACTGCAACGATGCTATAAAAATTAACAAAACGCACAATATCATAACTGTAAAAAATAAAATAATCATCTCTGTCTGTCATTTCACCATCTGTACTTTCATTATCACTTTTCTACTCTCACAATATTTTTAGTAATTATAATTTAAAACTTTCATTCCCAATTACAATTACAAAAAAAAAATTAATTGATAATTTTCACTTACAATTAGATTTTATTTCAATTAAAAAAAAAAAAAACAATTACATTTAAAAGTATTTGTGGTGGAAAACCCTCAATTAAAAGTGTATGTAATTGTAATTGAAAAAAACTCAAATACAATTACAAGTAATTGCAATCGAAAAAAACCATATCGTCAAATAAAACGCAAGAAAAATACAACCATTTTACCAAAATTTGTCAGCGGTTAAACGCACCCATTTAACAATAGTTCACGCAAAGTTTCATAATAAAATATTTACTCACGCGTGCTATCTATGATTCACCGAAATCACGTTAACAGTTTTAATTTGTATTATGTACATTTTACATACGTATATAAATAATTTTTGCTGTAAGTTAAAAAAAAAATAGTTTAAAAAACTTATTTTCACAATCAATTACAATGACAAGAAATTGTAATTGAAGGTTTTTAATTGCAATTACATTTTTTTAACTATAATTAAAAAAGTTTTTTGTTGCTTTCGTTTAAAATAGTCATTCTTTTACATATCAATATGAAACCTCCTTTTGTAAGACCCTTTATGTATATATGTATGTATATGAAAATGTTCCCTGTTAGATAAGAATATTAAATAAATTCCAACTACTCATACTATAACGAAAACAAAGAAAAAAGAATTATAATAATAAAATGATTCAATTTCAATTAATTTAAAGATGACAAATAGTAGTAAACAACCGCACTACACATATTCACACTCACTGGCTAATTTACACTCACTTGTACATATGTATGTACGTATGTATGTATGTATGTATGTAGATGTGTATGTACGCATATAGTCATTCCTACAACATATCAGTAAGGAATGAACAGCTACAGTAAACTGAAAATGAAATTTAAAACGATTTATTGTAAATACAATAAAATACTTGCTACAAGTGCAAACATTTTGAGAGCCTGTCACAAGTTGTGATATGAAAAACGAGAGAAATTACTATACACAAACAAGCAAAACAGTTTTGAAGCGAGACAAAAAAACAACAGCAGCAAAAAACAAGATAATGCAAATCGGCAACATCACAGCTTCATATGCAAAATCAAATATGCAGCAGCAAGCAACTTTCTTTCCACAAATAGAACGGAAGTAATCCTCCAACAGGAAGATGGAAAAAAATTTAGATTTTTATCAATGCTGAAAAGAAGAAGGAAGTGAGTGCCATCATCTTCATTATCACTGCAATCATTTTATCGTGTAAGAGACATAAATCATCGGCACACAAATAGAACAATAATTATAATTACCGAGTAACAAACATGTTTATGATAATTCATGCTGCATACCATACCAGGCTTACAGAGTCAAATTACAAGTGAATTTCCTTATTCAGCTAAAACTGCACTTACATATGTGTTTATGTACATGTACATATGTACATATATGTGCGTACTACACAAGAGCAGTTGGGAGTCAAAAGAACTGCAAAAAATGTTTTAAATAACAGTAACAACACCCAGTAGCCAGTAGTATTTTCCACAAAAAAAATTATTATTATTTATATTTAAAACTAAAGACTGCCTGCGAAAAAAAATTAATATGTAAAACAAAAGTCCAGATTAGCAGTTTCATTTGCACTAGACAGTAGAGCTGGGTCCAAATCGTTTAGTCGTTCATTTTAGACACCCATATGTCAAGATGATAAATCGTGTTAATTGGCTGGGATTCAAAAAATATCTTAGTCTATCTTAGTCTAATCTAACATTGCCAATCTTAACGAGAATATTAAACAAGCTGATGAACATGCTACTACCTCCCATCCGCATACTGGGTTTAATAGAATTTATTCTACAGACGTTGAAAGTCTCGTACGTGAAAAAAGAAGAGCTAGAAGGGAATGGCAACAGCCCAGATCACCTCAACACAAAATCAGATTTAAAGAGTGCACTAAACGACTCCAAGAATTGCTTGAATCTGAAAAAACTGCATCTCTTAAAAATTATCTGGAAGGTCTTGATGTCACACCAGCATCTAATTACTCTTTGTGGCGCGCTGCTAAAAAGCTTAAAACACCCGTTGAGTTTAAGCCACCTCTGCCACATCTACTGGAGGTTGGGCAAGAAGCGATACTGAAAAACGTAACATATTTGTTGAGCATTTAAAATCCATATTTACACCAAACACATGTACCGGTGTTGCTCTACCCCCTCGACTCTTAAAATTCAAGATGTGTGATGTACAAAAACTAATTGCCGAACTCAACCCAAAAAAAGCTCCCGGTATTGATGGAATTAGTAACCTGTTATTATTATTAGAATCCTGTTATTCATTTTTAATGCCATTTGCAATGCCACTGGAGTATTATACACACTGCTGGAAGCTTGCCAAGGTTAAAATGATTCCAAAGCCAGGTAAAGATCTTACCAAGGCTGAGCCATATACGCCAATAAGTTTACTGTCAACAATGTCAAAGCTTTTTGAAAAGCTACTCATGACAAAATTGTCTTCAATTTTAACTGATAATGGGTGCATCCCGGACCATCAATTTGGTTTTAGAAGCTAGCATAGCACCATTGAGCAAACGCATAGATTGTTTCAATTTATAAGAAAAACTTTTAATCAGAAATAATTTTTAGTCAGGCTTAAGTTCAGTAATTTCAATTCTTTTTATTGAATGAAATATTTTTATTAATTAATGTGAGTTTCTAAAGAAGAGAAGAAAAATTAAATTAGACTTTTAAGCTGGGGGAAATACCGATATTTTTCTGTGCAGTAACGCACTTCATCAGCACCCTAGTCTATCTACTTGGGTAGAGATTATTATTAACATCTGCTATTTAACGTAAGTTTTAATGAAACGGAATGTGAGAAATGATTGTTGTGTACAATTATTGATTTACCTTTGGTAAATACATATGTAAGTATCACTATTTATTTCCCCTGTTTTTCGATATTTTCATTTTTCTATTTAGGTTAGAACGAAGTTATATTACTCTACTCACGTATGTTTAACTATTCTTGCTTATATTTTACGATCATCACATTAATTATTTTTACTTATTCGATGTACCGTCGGTACATGCATGTAAGTATTATAGTAGTGGATATTATGTTACTTTGTTTTTGCTTCTACCGTTTATTTGGTATTCCAACATTTGTGATTGCCAAGTGAACAGTGATTGCCAAGTGAACATATTTTTGTCACGTGCCCATGATGAATTAAATGAGTCATTTTTAGATTTTAATTGAACTATAGCGAATTTTTAATCAGAAACATTTGAGGAAAAGAAGTATTGTTCTGCCCTGTTTATTGATGTTTCTCAGGCATTTGATAAAGTGTGGCATGAAGGCCTGATTTTGAAATTGAAGACATACTTACCAATAAACATTCTAAATCTTTTGGAAAGTTACATTCTTGCCCGAAAATTTACAGTTGTGGAAGTACACTTTATGAGTATGCATGAAACTATCTACTATCTTATCCGGTGTACGACAGGGGAGTATACTGGGGACAGTTTTATATTTGATTTATACTTGTGATATGCAGTAGTATCCACACTTCTACATTTGCCGACGATACAGCCTGCCTTAGTATGCACGAAAACCCTGATGAGGCATCCCGCAAACTCCAGGAACACATTAGCCAGATGGAACTATTGTTAAACTTATGGAGAATTAAGGTAAATGAACAAAAGTGTGTTCAAGTAACATTTATCTTACGAAGAGATACTTGTTCTCCCATTTGTATAAATAATCAAGTTGTTCCTCAACATTCACATGTGAAATATCTTGGTATACACCTTGATCGAAGTTAACTCAAATGAAACTAAAATTAACTCAGGTACATTGGCTGATTGGCAGAAATTCAACACTCAGCCTAGACTGCAAACTTTTAATATACAAGTCGCTTTTAAAGCCAATATGGTGCTACGGAATTCAGATATGGAGCACTGCTTCAGCTTCAAATATTGAGAAAATCCAACGAAGGCAAAACAAAATTTTAAGTTTGATAACATCGGCTCCATGGTTCATCAAAAATTCAAATACACATCGTGATTTAAATATGTCACTAGTGACTGAAGAAATTGCAAAATACGCAGGCAAATATCTAACAAAACTCGATTCACATCCTAATCCGCTTGCTCGTAATATTTTGAACTTTACTTTACACATCCGCTTAAAAAAGAGAGATTAAAGGGCTCTAATACTAAACACTCCAGATGAAGCTGCTTGAAAATATTGAAAATACTTTTTTGCCTATCACTACTTATGTATTATTAATAACTATCACTAAGTTATGTCCGACATTGGTCGGGCCTACTAATTATATTTTAGGTTTAAGATTTGAATACTTATTGTTAGTTCATATATGAAGATACAATAAATAAAAAACATGCATTAAAAAAAAAACTTTTTGACAAAAACCTATGTTCAAACCCTTTATTAATTTATTGAACGAGTTGGACTCAGCTCTACTGCACACAAGAGCTCCCAAGTGAATTTCGATGAGTTTTCTTCAAATCTAACAACTTGCCACTATTTAAAAAAAGAGAAGTGTCTTAGGACACCAGGTTAGAGCTATACTGCTTAGATACATCAAACAAATTTAATATGTTAAATAGCAATGCAATAACATTATTTGTATTTTAAAATCTATTTAATTAATTAATCCTTTTTCACGAACAGAGAAAAATAAAGAAAACCAAAACTAATAAATGTAAACAAAGAAATCAAAAAAAAAAAATAAATAAATAAAATAAAATAATAATAATAATAAATATAAATTTATAACTGTGACGATTATTTTTGTTACGTCCTGGCTCCTGTGTCTGACATATAGAGCATAGCACTAATAGTATTATTGACCGAAAACTGTATCCGTACCAGAAAACAGCAATGAGTAGTGCAAAAGTGAGTAGAGTTGAATCATGACTTATAATTTCTTGTACTTATGCGTACGCATACTTATTGCAATGTTGTCTATGAACCATATGCACTCGAAAGTTTGAAGTGAACATCGAACTCATACTTAGCAACATTTATGACGTTGTTGATTTCGACTTTCTTTAACTCAATGCCCATGTACGATGCAAAATAAGTATGATTCACAATACGAACTTCGCATACGAACATTAAAGTTCTCATTATGTGGTTGTGTTTCTCTGTTGCTTTTTTTTGCAGGAATTGAAAAACAACCCTCTTACCACTTGCAAACTGTTTAATGACTAAACTTTTAAATAAAAATACATGCATGAGCTGAGTGAGCTGAATCAATGTGAGTAGTATAAGTATTTTCCTAAAATTAGAAATCAAACTGAGGTTATTATATGTCGACGTCGCATTCATGTGTATTTCAACCTATACTTATAAATCAATGTCATCGTGACAATGCGTAAAGCAGAGTAGTTGAGTTTAAATGATGTCTACTCATTTATATTCAAAATTTCATGAGTCAGTATGAATACCGAAAAAACGATTCATTGCCGATCACTGATACGTCCTCAAAGTCTGGCCAAGTGCGAGATGTTTTGAGATAGTAATGTTCTTCTTCTTGTATGAAACTGGTCGTACTTTTTGGG
Source organism: Tachina grossa (assembly GCA_949987645.1). Taxonomy (NCBI): domain Eukaryota; kingdom Metazoa; phylum Arthropoda; class Insecta; order Diptera; family Tachinidae; genus Tachina; species Tachina grossa. The sequence continues at coordinate 108,580,886 of OX465277.1, read as the reverse complement.
ATATTTCGGGCAAATCGAAAAAAAAAACAATTAGCTGTTTGAACAATAAATCGTCACAAAAACATAAATGTGAAAAAAGGCCAAGTTCTTATCCCAAAATTTCGGCATCATCAGAAGTAGGGATGTAACGAATGTTCAAATTCGTATTCACAAATTGTTCACTTACTTTTGCTTTTTGCATTCGCTAAAATTTATGCTAATATTTAAACATCAAAAACACGAAAACAATTTTAAACCAGAATAAAAGTTATACACCCACATACTTACATGTAGACATTCTAACCAAAGCTTTTAAATATTTAGCGGAAAACTCTGCTATAAATAACACCGAATCCCTGGTTCAAATGTCTACACATGTCCCGAAGTGGATTGCGTAGTTAGTGGAGTCGGGTCCAATTCGTTCAGTGGTTCATTTTAGACACAAACCGATGATCAAACCCTTTTGTATCAACCCCTTTTGTTTGATCAAACTTGTATCGAACATTTTCAGTAGCTCGTTTTTGACACAATCCTAGTCTAGTCTAGTCACTACTCGTAGCTTATTCGAATCTAATAATTATATAGATGAAGAAACTATTGGGTGCTTTCACAAAATTTTCTTTTCTAGGTTTGGCCAAGTAATTAATTTGGGAGTTTACGAGTAAATTACAAATGCTTAATTTTTTCTAATACTAAAATTCCCCAGGTACGAGTAATAATACTTTTTGCAGTTTGGCGTCGTCAGCGAAATAGATTATAAACTTGATTTATGTATTATTTGATTTATGTAACAACTCTATTCAATTGCCAATTAACTATATTATTACACTGCACCTTGTAATTTTTTCCTTGTCAAGTTCAAGTTCACTTGATTTGTTTAATTCTGTATTTAATGCAAAAAATTTATAATTCTTGGTTAACATTATCTATTGCATTACAATTGAAACGCTTCAGCTATAATTAACAATTAAAAGTAATTAAAGGTTATATTGTAATTATGTTTTTAACCCAGACAAAACTTTGATTTTGTGGAACTGGAAATATTTATACATACATATATGTATGTACATATGTATGTAGCTCGTGGTACGAATTCAGTTGAAAGAGCAATAACTACCTTCTTGAATTTTACTCTGAGATTATTTATTTATTTATTTATGTGTCTAATCTTAAGGAATAAATTCTAAGATTAGATTTAATTTGAGAGCACTAGCAAGATTGGCTATCGGCTCTACTCTAAAATTAATTTAAAATTTTATTTAAAAATTCAGAAATTTGTTATCTTGTAGGCAATATCGTTAAAAATTAATAATTGATTAACAATATTATGGTAAAAATTGTTTGATTTTTCTTCAGACAATAAAGTGCAAGAAAACAGATCGAATTCTTACACTTTATTGTTCCTTTATACTCTTCTACTCGTACTACGCCAGGCATAAAGTTAATTTCTGTCTCAGTAAAATTTGGTTATATTTTATTTATCTTTTAAACTTCTTTGCCGGTTTTAGTGTGCAAAGAATTGATAGCCTGCTGCAGAACAGCTGTTTTTAGAGTTCCGTACATCAAAGGTGAACAAGAACCCTATTGTTTTCACCACAAGCTGTTTTCTCGAGAACCGTAAGAGCTACGAACCTGAAATATTCACAGAATATATAAAACTTTGGCCGCTACAACAACAAATATATATGATAGTTAAAAATTAAAGGGTGTTCTAAAGCGAGCAACGAAAAATGTTTATATAGACACCTGAAATTTGCAAAGTTAGTGTATTTATATGCCGATTACAACAATTAACACTGAAATTAAAACAAAATCAAAATTAAACGCTATTCTATTCTGTCAGTTAATGAAATTTCGACTAAGTAATTTTGACAGCTTGCTGTCGGAAACCGTAAGAGGAAAACTCTTGAAATTTTCAAAAACCCTACACTAAAAAATTCCAAAATAAAAATAGCCATCAAAACGAAAAAAACCGCAAAAACGAAAAAAATCGTCAAAACGAAAAAAAATCGTCAAAACGAAAAAAATCGCAAAAACAAAAAAATCCTAAAATCGAAAAAATTGAATAATCGTACGAAAAAATGCCAGACTAAAAAATCGCCAGAAACCGAAAAAGATTTACCACGTACTTATTTTTTTTTTTTTTAGTTTCTAAATCAGGTAAGATATTCGATTATACAGGCTAAAGTTCATATAGTATTACATATACAGTGTCCGTACGGAACCTTCGTTTGCGTGTTAAAATTGCACTTTGCTGCATTTTATTTGACATTTGTTTTACTTCTGCCGCAATGTTATTTTTTAAGCTACACATGATATGAGGAGCCGCAGAACATGAAGTGCCTTTTCGATTATTTCAAAATGTTGAATATATATAACAAGTTTCTTCCTATATAACAAGTTTCTTCCTTATTAAAAAATGCATTAGACCTCAATAAGTCGCAACAATAAATGTTACCGATGTACGAAATTAATGGACTTTTAATATGCAAATATCACGTTTTGTTAAAATAAAACCAAAACAGTACGTTTTGTTTCAAATAAAATGCAAAAAGAACGTTTTGGTATGCGTATTTTCGACATCGAAATATCGTATATTCGAAATATATTTACACAATTAAAACAAAATCTTTAATAATAACTCGATATACATATTTACCACTGTTGAGACTTTTTAATTTATACTTCTTTCGTGTTCCAGTATTTGTCTTCCATCTTTAAACTATATTTTTTAGGCTCTTATGTTATATGTAATAACTTTCAAATACCAGATAATAATCAAATTATTGATTATTATTATTATTATTTATATAAAAAAAGTCATTCTGGGAAAATTACTGTTGGAGATGTGCGCGGGACATCATGCGTGATTTGAGAAAATCAGGACATTTTGTCATCTCTAGTTATAATGAAACAAACATAAATAAATTGTTATAAAAAAACTATGCTTCTTTTAAGAAAAATAACACGATCTGTTCTGCAGCAATTTTTTAAAGACCAAATTTTTCTATGAGAAGGGAAGAAGAATACAAATCCTCATGTATGGCAAAAAAAAATCGTCCGTCAATTGAAAAAAATAATATGGCTGGAAATCGCGAAAAAAAAAGAAATTCTGTGTGGCTGTGCACCTTAAAATAAAAAGCTTTAAAAAAAGACGCATATCTATCTACGGTTTAAGAGGGCCGGCTTATCAATGTTGGTAGAGTTTGACTTGTCGCTTACTTGCGTTCAAAATAAAAACAAACTTTAAAATCTTGTTTTTGTTTCAAATGTAAGTGTGCGACAAGTCGAACGTTGACTCCATTGAAAAACGGGCCCTAAATTTGTATATATATGTACCTAGCTTCTGAGAGCTAGGAATTACCCTATACCATCTTCTTGATATTAGTTTTGAAAAACCATTAAGACAGATTTATAATATGAGTACTTATTTAGGTTTATCACAATGGACCCAACTGCGTTCCCGAATAGAGGTGAGTTGCAGTACTAGCCTTGCTAGCATTTTTACATTTAAGTGTTAAAACTTCTTCAACAGCAATCTTTAGACAGGTGATTTCTTAGAAGAAAAACAGGCATTACACGCTTATAAACTACATACATACATATGCTAGTAAAAATGTTGAAAAACAAACATAATAGGTACATATATAGTATTTGCAGCTGCTAAGTACACCTTGATCCACAAGGCATCATTTTATGGATCATCAAAGCAAATTATATATGTTTGTATGTACATATGTACATACTTACATCAATATGCACGTTTTTATATGCACCAATACAAGAAGAAAAAACAACCAAACAGTCCAGTGTGTATATTCCATCAATTTATGGGTAGTGAGTGGGGTGTTGCCCCTTTAATAAATAAAGAAAGAAAAAAATGGTTATGATGCCAGAGAAATGAAATAAACTTGCCGTGTTGCCTGGTTGTTGGTTTTAGTTTGCAATCATGTTTTTTCTACTGACTTTGCAGTTGATGATTTTCTTTAACCCTGCACTATCATACTTCGTCGAAATGACGACGCGCGATTTTATTTTCGATTTAAAACATATTTTTTGTGATTTTTTTTGTTTCGTTTTTCGTATAGCGTTAGCCGCTAATATCAGTTACTCGAAACTAATGTTACTTTTTTAGTTTAATAAATTTATTATAAGAAACTACAAGACTTAATGGAAAAAAATGTGTAATATTTCATACAATTGATGCTATAAATGCTATGTTTTAAGAAAAAATGCCAATTGATAGAAGTCTGTGAAATGTTAATTTTACGTTAAACGATTAAAAGAAATATATGAATTTCGTTATATGATAATTAAAAACTAGCTAAATATCAATAATAAATCTATTTTCGTACTTATTTTTGCTCAAGACGTTTTTTATTGGCTCTTGAAATAGGTCGTAGTCGATTCGACGAAGTATGACGTTTGCGATATAAAAATAAGTATGATATTCTAGGGTTAAATTATCAATAACAGCAAAACTATATTAATCAGAAATAACAGCAACCGAAACAGACAAATGGACGCACGTCATGAGAAGGCGCCAACCAACACAACACGCTGTGTGCGCTTTATACTAAACGCAAAAATCCAAAATTATGCTCGCCGTGGCCTTTAATAAATTATGTACGTACATTAGGGTGGCCGTTATTTTTATTTTTTTTTTATTTCTTCTACTCTCATCCCTTACATTGAAAAATGGGCTTGAAGGCCAACTTTGAGGCCCGGACGCAACCCCTAAAACGCAACTTATCGGTATGAATTTTTTTTGTATTTTTTTAACATAAAACTTCCCTTATTATATTAAACTCAGCAAAGAGATAATACGCGTAGAAAACCGATTTGGAAAGAATATTTGGAATTATATAAAATAAATTCAGCAAAGTGCGACTTTGACTCGCCCACGAAGGATTCTGTATAGACACTACTTATGTAATACTATACGAACTTTAGCCAGGGTTGTCAGATTTTTTCCGACCTATTTCGCCAAATTGATTTTAAAAATCGCCAAAAATCGCAAAAATCAATTTTATGTATTTTTTCTTAGTATATATTTCATAATAAATTTATTTTTATTTAACATTTTTTTAATAAAAATTTTTATAAAATGACCGTATCATAATTTATCAGAAAATCGCCAGAATTAGAAATTGCCAAAAATTATTTCTTGTAAACTTTTCTCATCCAAATTCAAAACGCATTAATGACTATAATTAATACTATAAGAAAAATCATCAAAATCAAATTGTTTAAATTTCTTGCAGTCAAGTTTAGGCAGGATTTATTTTTGAAACTACTATTTCAAACTAATTTTCGTGAATTAGAAAAATTTGGAAGTTAAATTAAAAAAAATAGCCATAATAATCTCAAGCAAATTTATTTATCGCCAGAAAAATCGCCATGTCGCCAAGCCAAAAATTTGGACGCCAAACAAGTTGAAAAATTGCTACGTTTGTGCGATAAATCGCCATATCTGACAGCCCTGAGTTTAGCCTGCATTTGCCTGTTGTAGATATTTTTAGAATATAATAAATACTCGCTAAAAAAAATTTTTTTTTTGGTTTTTGGCGATTTTTTCTTAGTTTTGGTGTTTTTTTTCTTTTTAGGAATATTTATCGGTTTTTGGCTTATCTTTGAAGTTTTTTCTTTTTTGCGATTTATTTTAGCTCTAGTGATTTTTTAGTTTTGCTGATTTTTCGGTTTTTTGCTTGTTTTTTTTTTAGTTTTGCCACTTTTTTAGTTTTGCCGCTTTTTTAGGGTTCCGTACACCAAAGGTGAAAAGGAACCCTATTGATTTCGCTACGCTGTCCGTCACACGGTATTTTCTCAGGAACCTGAAATCTGGACACAGTATGTAGAACCTTGGCCGCTACAACATCAAATACATGAAAATTAAAAATTAAAGGGTGTTCCAAAACAAGCAACGAAAAATTTTAAAATCCCATTCATACATACAATTGTATGAACATATGTATATTGAAACTTGAAATTTGTAAAATTAGTGTATTTTTATACAGACTACAACAATTAACACTAAAATTTAAAAAAATTAAAATTAAAGGGTGGTCCATCAGTTAATGCAATTTTGACAATTTGCTATATCTTGGAAACCGTAAAAGGCAAACACTTGAAATTTTCAAAAACGGTAAAACTAAAAAAACCGAAAATTATAAAATCGCCAAACCAAAAAAAAAAAATCGCCAAAAATTAAAAAAAATCGCCAAAACGAAAAAATCGCCAAAATTAAAAAAAATAGTTCTAACACTAAAATAAATCGCCAAATTCGAAAAAATCGCCTAAATGAAAAAAACGCCAAAATGAAAAAAAACGCCAAAAATTTAAAAAAATCGCCAAAACGCGAAAATGTCGCCAAAACTAAAAAAAAAAAAATTAAATAAAAAAAGTCGCAAAAATGAAAAAAATCGCCAAAAATAAAAAAAAATCGCCAAAATGAAAAAACGCCAAAAGCCGAAAAAAAATCGTTAAAACAAGAAAATAAAGTGTCAAAACTAAACAAAGAGCCAAAACTTAAAAAAATCGCCAAAACCGAAAAAACGCAAAAACCGCCAAAACAAAAAAACCGAAAAGACCCCAAAAACGAAAAAAATGCCAAAACTATATATTATATAGGATGAAGTTTGTATTAAATTACATATCTAGTGTTCGTACGGAACCCTTCGTGCGCGAGTCAGAGTCGAACTTTACTGAATTTATTTAGTTTTGGGATCTTTTAGTTTTCGCTGAAAATTTCAAGAGTTAAGCTCTTACGGTTTCCAAGATACAGCAAGTTGTCAAACTTACGTCGTTACATTACATTAAATAATAGAATACCATTTAGTTTTGAAAAAAAAAAATTTTTTTAATTTTTTAATGTTAATTAAAAACTGTTAACTTGCCAGCTTGAATTATTACAATTTCCTTCCTTTTCCTCTTTCTCACCATTCAAAATCTTTAATAAGCGTTTAATTAAAGCATAATTCGTGGTGTGTTGAAAACTATGGTTTGCGTCTCTGCTATTTACTTTTATATCAGCATGTGTTTTTATCAGTGTTGGTATCTCTACGAAGAGCAAAAGCACATTAAGCTGTTGCAAAAAGGGTAAAAAGCGCAAAATAAATACGAAAAAGCGGGTAAAAAAGCACGATATTTTTTTTTAATTTTAATACATTAAGCCATTTAAAGAGGAGAGTTTAGAGTGTAAAAGCTGAAAGTATAATTTCAAATCGAACAAATCAAGTTTAGGGGCACCACCCAGAAATTAAAAAAAAATATCCTATCCTATACGAATATGGCCAATATTGGTATTCCAAAAATTTTTAAAAAGTACCGCATCTTATAGAAAATTTAAAAATAAGAAGAAAAAATTCAACAAAACACTGGTGGCGAGGCTTAATTTCTGAGTTATGGGCCTCTGAAATTGTAATTAAAACTATAATTTAATATATAATTATGGTGTTTCCCTAGACGGTGCAGCCTAGGAAAGATTTTCTGCCTTGCAAGGTTTTCTTTCCTTATAACGTTTTCCTGCATTGCCGACGTTCGGCCGGGCTTAAGGATTTTCTCCACCATGATGTTTCCCGAGACGACGCAGCCTAGTAAAGATTTTCTGCCTTGCAAAGTTTGCCTGCTTAGATAAAGCATTTTCCCCTGCATGGCCGACAAAGAGTCTGTTTTTACCATTTCATGAAAGGTATTCTTAAAAGCTTTAAGAGATACGAATATTGGTCATATTCGTTGGAAAACAACGTATAATCACAATATTGTATTAGAATTTCAGAGGCCCATAACTCGAAAAGTAAGCCTTACCGCCAAGTTTTTTATTTAATTTTTTATTATTTTTTTTAATTTTCTATAGGATAGGATACTGTTTTTAAATTTCTGGGAGGTGCCCCTAAACTTGATTTAAGCCAAAATCATGATTAATTTAATAAAAATTACGTATGTAAAAACAAATAATAAAAAAACTAGGAGTCAAGTAATATAGATTCTTACACACATGCATACATACATACAATAGTAGATGAAGCTAAGGCTTAGATTAAAATTTTTATGTTACTGAAAAATCATTTACACATAAAAAATGCATTAAAAGCATCACTTTTTTCTTAAGTACTCTTAACTTAAAAGTTTTTGTTTTTGCGATATTCACCCTTATTCCAGTTGTCAACATTGACAGCACGTCAATACGATATCAAAAATTTGGGGCTTGGCTACCCGTTGTACTGACCACCAAACGCACCAAAATACCATCACTGGTTTTTATGTGTGTGCGTCAGGGAAGGAAAATGATTTCTTGTATTTTGTACCAACTTTAAAAATAAAATGTACTTTTTAGACCATGACGGTACCAGTTTTTAATATTTATTAATAAAAACAGAAACGTAAAAAATTAGTATAAAAATTCAGAAGTTTACAACAAAAAACATAAACTTAACACAAATGTGTATACAAATTCAGTATACAATAAAAAATAACAAAAATATATTAAATATTACATTCATAAAGGTACATTCGTAGATTCGACTATTATATTAGAGATTAAAATAAAACACACACAAAAAAATTAAAGAGCACATAGGCAGAATTAGTTACCATATAGTGAAACATTAACATTTTGAAATTGTACCAAGTAATTTGCGGTAGTACCACGGTACCAACAAGGTCAAAAATGTACCATAAAAAATACAATTGTACCATGATTTCCATCAGTGGTGTGACTGCTAAATTCTTGCAAGAAACATGAAGTTCCAACACCATTTTATTCAATGTTGCCAAGTCATTTTTATTTCTTAGGTTTCAATTGTAGTTTTTTTCTTGGAATTCATTTATATGAAAATAATTATTTTTTTTAGGTATTGCTTTACCTACCTAAGCACAGAGCACATTGGGTAATTTGAGCTACTTTTTAGGCTAAAATTAATTACAGCCATACTTTTGGAGCGATATGGCTGAAATTTGAAATTTAAGGGTTTTTTCGTGAGCACGCACATCTGGGATTTTTTTGATTGGTTTAATATGTAGTTGACATTTTTAGGTATCCCTTTGATTTGATACCCATATAATAAAAGTTACAAAAAAAAAAAAGAGTGATTCTACTCTATTTTGTGTCCACCATATTTTTGTCATCAGCGGAATGTCCGTATCTGCTCGAAAAAATAAAAATCACAAAATGTATTTTATTTCTGTTCAAAAAAATAAAAATAAGAGCATAAGATTTATTTCTGCTTAATAAAAATAAAAATCCAAAATTTTTAAATAATTCCAGTTTTTAAAAATCTAATTGAAAACAATAACAATGGTATGATTGGCTAGGCTCCACGACATTTCATTGTACTTAATTTTTTTCTTTAAAAATTCAAGAATAGCAAATTTTTTTTATTAAATCTAAAATAACAAACTGGCAACGTTGTTTGTTGTAATTGTGTTCCCAGTATACAACTAAGGGCGTGTGCCAAACGGTAGAAAAGTACTATGGTAAAAAAATATTTGCCTGTGGGGAAAAAATTTCATTTTTCTGCTGTACCAAATGATATCTTTTTTGCCAATGTAAAATTTTGACAAATTCGCTTGAGCATAGAAAGAAAGAAGCTGATGAAACAATTGCTGCGGCGGCGGTTTTGCTTCGCCTGACTACAAGCCGCCGGCTACCAACAAATTTTTAAGAGTACAGTTTTATATAAAACAATATTCTTGTAGCAATAAATTATATAACATTATATACATATATGATGCAACATTTTTCGCAAGCTAAAATAAACAATGATTTTTTCATTTTTAAACTTAAAAGACGTAAAAATCTTTGTATTAGGCGACGGCTCGAAGCGACGGCGGTGGATTTAAATTTTATGATACCATGCTTTTTATTGCAGCTTGTCAAAAATTTATCTGTTGTGTCAAAATTTCTACTAGCCCCTAGGGCTAGTGAAATTTTATTCACCTCAGAAGTGTCAAAAATTTACTCACACTAGTACTTTGTTACCGTTTGGCACAGGCCCTAAGAAGCAAATATATCATTTAAAATTGTCAAATGGAGAAGTTGTTTGATATGCTTACGCTGTGCTTCTTCTTCCTCTTCGTATAATGGTAGATAAACACTTTGCAACGTGTTTACGGAACACGTTTATATTATACACACTACGCGAACTACAATGAAATCTCTCTGGTTACATTAACATGTCGCAAAATCTGTAACTACCATAAGCGATAAACGAACATTTGAAACTTGAGGATATCATACTGAAAGTGTTCAAATGGAACAATTACCGATTTAATATAAAACTTCATAGCTTTTCATAAAGTATTGCTTGTAGTTTTTTTAACAATATTAAATTGGTCACTAAAAATGACAGTCACGCACGCAATGGGCTAACAGGCAGCGGCAGTACAAGAAGAACATGAAATTGCATTTTACGCATCTCTGACGTGATAGTGTGAATATATAAAAATTGGAGTTGATTGTGCTGCTTCTTTAAGGTTTTGTTAATTTCAAAAAAACATGTTGTTTGTGGCATTTCTTGTTGCTATTTTGAGCAGGTAGGTTCCAGTAACAAACCAGCAAAGTAACAAACTAGTAAACAAAAGTTTTCTTTCGGATTCTCTTTACTCGCACTCAAATAGTTTCAGAAAATGTTTGTTTTTCTTCAAACTTATATTGTTGTTGTTATTTATTGTTTGGTTCCCGTTTTTACAATTTTTGTTGTAGTATTTGTTAGTTTGTACTACCAGGCGCTCAGAATTTAACGTTTGCTGTGTGTCGCACCGTTGTTGGTGTGTTAAATTCTTGGCTTTTTCATTTTTATTTTTCCGTGAATACAAAACTTGATAGCAACAGAAAAAATACATATGTGTATGTAAGTATGTACCCTGCAGTCAGACTGGGACCAAGTGTCTCTATGTCAACACTAAAATTCTAGTAGTAGTTACATTGTCTACAATTTCTCTTCTATTCGTCAGTATAAAAGAAATAGAGAAAACAGATGTGGTGTATTTCTGGTGGATTTTGCAACAACTTGTCAATATACATAAATTTGTATGTACGTAAGGTACATGGTACATAAATGTACCAGTAAATGTCTGGTTGGTATGTCTCCATGCTCCCATAAGAACTATGAATTCAATACCTCGTCAATTGTTTTAGTGTTACTAGTAGATCTTCAATGACAACCACATGCTAAATGTCTATAGCACAAAGTATTGTATGGGGAATAATTGTAGAGTAGTACTGGTGACAAAGTCAAAAGCGACTCAGTACATTTTCACTATTCGCACTTTCTGCAGGGTATGTATGTATGTATGGAAACATTTTATAGCCATTAATTTGTATCCAGACGAGCAAGTGTTTACAAGCATGTGCATGTAACTACATACATATGTAAGTGTGTTTTACAATATTTTTTATTGAAAATATAGTACATACATATGTATAAAATGTTTGTATGTATGTATATGCATATTTTTTAATTTAGCTGACTTGTATTAATAACAAACATTTAATAAAAAAAAAACAAATATTCAGAACAAATAAACATTATTATGTGAGAATTGCTGGCACTCAGTGCGAAGTAGGTTGGCAACTAAGCAATGAAATATATTTATAGGTGGGATGGAGGTAAATGGATCCTCATCGTGGTCGAAACTAGGGAAAAACGAAGCAAAAGCCACAAAAACCTTCACAGCTGTTGCTGAGTTGCTCTTAGAAGGGTAAAACTTAAGAACGACCCCACACTAATATTTTCCCCCCTATCTGCGATCCTTAAAATTTTTAATTTCTAAAAACAACACCCCTGAGGGATAAAACTTAAGACATACCCCAATTATATTCCCACGCCCACAAAAAAAAATATGAATACACTAACCCACCATATAAGCTCCTTAAGGAGGCTCCCATACAAACTAATATTTTTCATGCAAACATAGCTAGCCTCCATCTTCAATAATTAGGGCGGTCCTCATACAAATATGTTTAATTTCTAAAAACTATTTTATTAGGAATATTGTACGATTTTTTTATTTGAATCGCGAGCCAAAAATGTTGTTTTTGTAATTGGTTTGCAATTGACGCAAATGTTTTCGAACGAAACAAGCATACATATGTACATACGTATGTTGACTAATAAAAAGCACTATAAAAATACTTTAACTTACCCAGCAAAAAAAGTGGTGAAAAAAAGTAGAAAAAGCACCACAATTACTAATATGAAGCACTTCGAACTCCGAGCAAAAAGTAGTGAATTTTACATTAGCGTGTCATTGGAGCGATGTGGTTGGTTTTTGCCAACCCGTGAGTGAATAAGATTTACTTTTTATTTGCTATAGAAACTCTAAAATAAGGTGTGATTTTTTATTGGTGAAGTAAATCCAATATATTTTACATTTAGGATGTGGTTATTAACCACTTTTCTAAAGCACTTAAATCTATGATTTAGGAAGTGGTGCTTATTCACTAACCCAATTGGAAGCTACTTAATTCCTAAAAGTATTCTACTCATTAAAATAATTGTCTCAGAAAAAAAAGAAGGAAAATCTGTTCTAGTTTTCGTTAATTTCTGAAGTTGAGGAATTGGTACTTTTAAACAATTAAATCAATCAGTCAATTTATTAGCTTAGCTTGGTCGGAGTTTGAAGTGGTTCGTATCAGTAGTTGTGGTGCTTTTTCTACTTTTTTTTCATCACTTTTTTAGTGGGTTTATATTTTGCAGGATAATAATAATAAAATAGGTGATTTGTCATTACTTTAGATATGTGATTAAAGATAACTTCATTAAACTAGAATAAAATGCATAACCTATTTTGGAAGTAATTTAGAAGTAAATACTTTCTAAAGAAGTACTCATTTAATTTTTTGCTGGGTAGCAAAAAATCTAATCAAATTTTATTACGTACATAGATCGAGAAATCAGTTTTACATTTACTTACATACGCATATAAAACATATGTATGTATTAGGGATGTAACGAATGTTCGCATTCGCTTTCGCATTCGCAAATTATTCGCTTACTTTTGCTATTTGCATTCGCTTTTGCATTCGCTAAAATGCATGCCTTCTCAAACATTTGAAAAATGTTGAGCACCATTCATTACTTCGCACAGAAAATTTTAAATGCAAACAATTTTAACTAGCAGTTCTTTGTTGTAAATTTTATGCGAAACAAGTGCCACGCATATTATTTCGCAAGAAAACTTAAAATGTTGAAGATATATTTCATATGTTTTTCCCAAGATGAACAAAGTACTATATACTTCTCCAAATTTTTTTCATGAATTCATGCAAATTTTGCTTAATATGTATTTTGGCAGCATTTCACATGAATTATTGAACAGAGTACCAGGATTTAGGGCCAAAGTACGAATGGGTTAATTGCCTAACATTTTGTAAATTTATTTTTATTATCTATACTTATTTCAATATAATTTCATATATACATCTTTCTGTTTTAAGAATTTAATAAATTAATAAATATTTGCTCAATTCAAGACTCAATTTAAATAAAATGGTATATGTAGTACATCTATGTATATATTACAACTTCATGTTCTTAAACAAATTTAGTTTGATGTGTTTTGTTTACCGTATTGTAAGTATTTGCATTCGCATTCGCATTCGCAAAAATTCAAATGCATTATTCGTTTTCGCATTCGCATTCGCTAAACTGGTATTCGTTACATCCCTAGTATGTATGTATGTGTGTACAATAAAATATTCAATATATTCCACGTAAATAATTAAAAGTGTGAAATTACAATGTTCATATGAGAAATTCTTAACTTTTTTACGTAATTTTATAAAAAAGTTTTGTCAGATTTTTCCCGACCTATTTCGCCAAATTGATTTTAAAAATCGCCAAATAAATTTCATGTAGTTTTTATTAATATGTGACCTTCTTCGAGAAAAGGGACCTAGTGTGCGAAAATGAAGTTTTGAGAAAAACGCATTTAAAGTTTCATAAAGCATTATCACTTTGAACACACCTTCAGTTATGAGATGCGATTTGGTATGGTTAGTTATGAGTTAGAAATATAATTCATTTCATCTTATTCTACACCCTTTTAGGTAACAGAATCCACTCTTATGTTCAAACCCGTTTTTTGACACACTAGCTCCCTTTTCTCGGAGAAGGTCTCATATACATGTGTATGTATGTATATTTTACAATAAATTAGTTTTTCTATAACACATTTTTATGTCGTGTTCTTTTCTAGGAAAAATTGTTACATATTGATATGGAAATTCGATATAATATGGATTTTTGATATATAGATGTTATTAGAAATTATTGCATCACACCTGTCGATCGTAAATTTTTGCTTTAAACGAACGCTAATTTAATTTTACTAAGTTAAAAAATTTTTCACTTTTACCAGAAAAGAAAACGGCATTATAATATAAACTTAAATATAAATGTCACCAGAAATCATTTGATCGGCAACTTGTATTGCAAACAACAATAACATAAGAAAATTTTTTGTTGTTTTCAATAAGTTTTCTATCCAACGATTTCTGGTGACATCGTGGGACAGGCCTTGATTGCAATCGAAAAGTAAATTTTTCTATATAATATAATGTTGGACTGAAGTCGATTTTTACCCCGCTGCCGGAGTTGGACCAAATTTTTTAAATTCTACCACATCGAAGCCGAAACTTCATTTATAAAGTATACAAAAAGATCGAAGTCGATTTAAAGTAAAATATAGTGATATCAACAAACCTGCAACTGCTAAAAAAAATACTTTAAACTGCTAGAAAAAAAAAACAACTTAAAAAACAACTTTATAAAGCTAAGTAAAATCCTTAAACACGTCATAGCTTTCACAAAAAGGAAAAAAATCATATTTGTTGGACTGTGTAATTCAATGTGACAAACAGAATTAAAATTTAATCTGGCACGGAAACGTGACATTTTCGGTAAAGAAATAACGAAATAAAAAAATTTAACAAACAAAAATAGCAGTACAAATCGATAAGTGACATTGATTATACACACACACACACACACACACACACAGACATGTGCTCATAAAAGATGTTAATTCATATAAACATACATATCTACATACATATGCACATATATCCATAAATATGAGCAATAACATGTTGGCTTTTAATACGTACTCAGACTTTTTTTTCTTTTTTTTACTTATCTATCACAGCAATTGGAAAATATTAAAAAAATTATTTATATATATTATATATATTATTTATATATATATTATATATATTATTTATATATATATTATATATATTATTTATATATATATTATATATATTATTTATATATATATTATATATATTATTTATATATATACAATATTTGAGATTTTACTTAATAGTATTTCAGCAAATAGAATTAGTTTAGTATTATTTAGAAAACAGGTTTATAAAGGGTGTTTTTATTGAGGTATAGAACTTTAAGTTGGCATCACTTTTTTAACTGGCGGCCATTTTGTCAGCTGTCAAGTGATTAATATTTAGTTTGGTTTGCCATTTCATCATGAACAGGTTGACAAAAGAACAACGCTTGCAAATCGTGCAAATTTATTTCGAAAATAATGGTTCAGTTCGCGAAGTTTACCGCAAGCTCCGTCCATTTTATGGTCGACATAATCGTCCGTCAGAGCAATTAATTCGGTTAACCATGGATCGTTTTCGCACTACGTTTACTCTATGTGATAATACGCATCCGCAGAGACGTCGAACAGTGCGCACCGAAGAAACAATTGCCGCTGTAGAGCAAAGTGTTGAAGAGGACCCGAATGAATCGATTCGCCACCGTGCACAGCAACCGTGCCGACTAACCGACTATTTTGTTCCCGAATTGGATGGCATGAATGTGGATGAGTTGTGGTTCCAACAAGACGGCGCTACATGCCACACAGCGCACGTCACAATCGATTTATTGAAGGAAACATTCGATGAGCGCATAATTTCGCGGAATGGACCTGTCAATTGGCCACCAAGATCGTGTGATTTGACACCATTGGATTATTTTCTTTGGGGATATGTGAAGTCGCTCGTCTACGCCAACAAACCAGAAACGTTAGGGGACTTGGAAGCCAACATTCGTGGCGTTATTGCCAACATACGGCCCCATATGCTCGAAAAAGTGGTTGAAAATTGGACCTGTAGAATTGGCTTTATTCGAGCCAGCCGCGGCAGCCACATGCCCGAAATCATATTTAAACATTAATGGCATAAAATTATCCTTCCAATAAAGCCAAATTGATGGACATTAAAACGATTTTCTTGTTTTATTTCAATTCGAAGTTCTATACCTCTAAAAAAAACACCCGATATATGTATATTTATAATTTAAAGGGAAAAAGATAGTAAAAACCTTATTTTTACAGAAAAAAAGTTCAAAACTGAAGATGAAGTGCTAGCTCTGCAAATTTCTTATTATATCATAGTTTGAATATCTGTTATGATTTTCGAATCTTTGTGTAATTTTACTAGTCACAGCTGCAAATAAGTCTTCTTTGTATTTTGTATGGAGGCGAGTTGTAGGGTAACGTCTTGGTAAGTTATATATAATTTTTAGATTTTTATTCTGAATAATTTTAAGCTTTTTTAAATATGGTTTAGCGCATTTTGTCGACCACATTTGGCATCGGTATGTCATTATTGGTCTTTTACACATTCTGTACAGAAAAATCTTGTTTTTATAAATTAGAGTTGATTTACGATTTAGAAGTGGGAATAGGGCCCTTCCGCATCTGATAGCTTTGGTACATGATTGCAGAACGTGGTTTTTAAAGGTAAGTTTCTTATCTAATACAATCCCCAAGTATTTAACTTCGTCTAAAAGGGGTATGGTTACTCCCTGAATAGAAATCCTTTTACTAGGTATGCGTTTAGGTAATTTGTTAAATGGGAATATGATTGCTTGTGTTTTACATTCATTAATTTTTATTTTCCATTTAGCAAAGTAGTTTTTAGCGTGAATAAGAGCTTTTTCTATTCTTTTTACTACAGCGTTTGAGACTTTTCCCGTTGTTAGGAGGGCAGTATCATCTGCATACAATACTAAAGTATGGTCTTTTAATAACTTGAAATCCGATATAAATATTGGATATAAAATTGGGGATAACACCGAGCCTTGAGGTACACCTGCTAGTATTTTGCGTTCTGTAGAGTATTTATCATCAATATGCACCATAAAAGACCTTTCATTTAAAAAATTTTTTATTAACTTTTGTAAATAAAACAAAAATATATTTGAGAACTGCTTACAAATAGTTCTGGTTTTCAATGACATGAAATATCAATAAAACGGGCGAACAAACAAACTTGTATGTAAATATGTAAATGCATATCAATACGAATGACGGAGCAAACATTAAAAGCTAAATTAATGTATGTATGTTCAAAAAGAAAAAAAAAATTGGGTCAATACATGGAGACGGACAGCTACATTGGCATTGCATCAGAAATGACAACAAGAAATTCAAACAATAGATGAGATCGTGTGTAATGTTGCAACATGTTCGTGGTTATTTATAATTTTGCTTCTTGGTTTGTGCTTATGCACGCACGTTCACGTTTAAAATTACGATTACAAAAACACACTCTCGAAATTACTCACGAAAATATTATGAAAGTTTAGAAGAAATGACTTCAAAATTTTCATGAAAAGCATGTGACCGGTTACCATCCCTGCTAGGTACTGCTTACAAAAAAAAATCATCTAAATAAATCTTAAAATACAGCAGGAATTCTAAAGATTTAAGAAATTTCTGTGTTTTAATTTGTGCGTATCTGCTGACCCGGTTTTTTGTTGTTTAAAATTTTAAAATTTATCTCCGAAGTGCAGCAAATTATTCTAACGAATTTATGAGTCGATGCACACAATAAGATTTATATTGTTTGGGGTCTTTTTCTTTTGCTTTTGTTGTAGATATTTAAAAAAAAATCTTATTAGATTAACTTTTAAAATAAAGAAACACATAACTTATCTAAAAAAAATTTCCTTCGGGCTGGTAAAGGGAGACGACGGTACTACAATGATTGCCCTGGTATAAAAAAACAATCAAACGGGTTTTCATTAAATTTCAATTGTATTAATAACATACATACATATGTGACGCGCAAAATAGAAAGGGACCTAAGGGTAAAAACCTGTTTTGTTCAGGAGAGCCATTTTAAAAATTTAAACACGTGTATCTTTGGTGTACCATCACATCATAAAACGCGCATATCTCTGGGAGGGAACACTTTTGGGGCATGGGATCGGTCTCCTTCGATGCTCAGATGTTGTCCACATAAAAAAAATAAACAGTGAAAATTGATTTTTTTACCCTTAGGTCCCTTTCTCTATGCGCTGTCAAATATATATAAATAATATTAGAAACAAGAAGATCGAAGAAATTTAAAACAATATTTAAAAATAACGATGTAAAAATGTTGTGGAAAATCAAAACGGATTCAGTACTCTTCGAGTACAAGAAGATCGAAGAAATTTAAAACAATATTTAAAAATAACGATGTAAAAATGTTGTGGAAAAACAAAACGGATTCAGTACTCTTCGAGTTACAAGAAGATCGAAGAAATTTAAAACAATATTTAAAAATAACGATGTAAAAATGTTGTGGAAAATCAAAACGGATTCAGTACTCTTCGAGTACAAGAAGATCGAAGAAATTTAAAACAATATTTAAAAATAACGATGTAAAAATGTTGTGGAAAATCAAAACGGATTCAGTACTCTTCGAGTACAAGAAGATCGAAGAAATTTAAAACAATATTTAAAAATAACGATGTAAAAATGTTGTGGAAAAACAAAACGGATTCAGTACTCTTCGAGTTACAAGAAGATCGAAGAAATTTAAAACAATATTTAAAAATAACGATGTAAAAATGTTGTGGAAAATCAAAACGGATTCAGTACTCTTCGAGTACAAGAAGATCGAAGAAATTTAAAACAATATTTAAAAATAACGATGTAAAAATGTTGTGGAAAATCAAAACGGATTCAGTACTCTTCGAGTACAAGAAGATCGAAGAAATTTAAAACAATATTTAAAAATAACGATGTAAAAATGTTGTGGAAAATCAAACCGGATTCAGTACTCTTCGAGTACAAGAAGATCGAAGAAATTTAAAACAATATTTAAAAATAACGATGTAAAAATGTTGTGGAAAATCAAAACGGATTCAGTACTCTTCGAGTACAAGAAGATCGAAGAAATTTAAAACAATATTTAAAAATAACGATGTAAAAATGTTGTGGAAAAACAAAACGGATTCAGTACTCTTCGAGTTACAAGAAGATCGAAGAAATTTAAAACAATATTTAAAAATAACGATGTAAAAATGTTGTGGAAAATCAAAACGGATTCAGTCAAAAATATAAAAACACGCTCATACAAATATCCAACAACTATTTTTATAAAAAATTTTTAAATTAAGCAGCACAAACGATAGCAACTAAAATGTATAGACTGTATGAGCTGTAATCATGAGCACGAATATAAAAATACTCTGACCATTAATCGGCTACACATGCGTATATACAGGCATATTTTATTTACACCCTCACATAAATCACGTTTTCAAACAGCCACACACACCACACGTTTTTTTATTTATATATTTTTTTATCCGACTAAATATCCATACTCTGAGTATAAGCATACTCCAACTATAAATATCATTTATTTATTTTTAGTTGAAGTGTATTTTAGCTTTTCGCATAAGTACAGTAGACATAATTTTCTATGTTGGTGTTGGATTCGACTAAAGTCATAGTTGCTTGAGAGAAAATATGTGAGCGTACGAATTGTTTGCACTACAATTATAATTGTAAGCAAAAAAAAAACAAATTTAAATTCTAGCGCCTCGAAAATGATTTTTTTTTATATGTCGTAGTTCCCCATGCCAAAAGCCATGTTGCCATCAGCCTCTAGAATTTCTGACAACTAAGCTAGTCAGTCAAGCACAATAATATTTTTTTTTTCAATTTCAGGAAAGCTGCACGTGGTGGGCATGTTCTCGTATCCTTGCATGTTTTATAAATATTTTTCTCTATCGCTATAAGACTCGTACCCAAACCTGACTGCATTGTTACTCTTATTGAAATTTTAGCAAATAGGAATTATTCAATTTAATAAATAAAAAATTAAATATATTACATTTTAATTTTTTAGCCTTTTTCTTTACTTTGTTGTATTCATTTGCCTCCCATTTATTCGAAATGTCCTTGATTGAAACTTTTCAGACATGCAATCGTTTAAAACTTGCATGTTTTGAAACAATTCTTTAAAAAAAATGTGTATAAAATTTCACCAAAACTTATACTGAAATATACATACATACATACAAATATATTTTCTTTACATTTCTGCTGTTTTTTAATTCTAGTTGTTGGAAATATAATGCGAATTTCAATGCCATATTGATTAGGTAATTTCTAATAGTAAATTTTATGGATTTGGATTTATTTATTTATTTATTAACCACCATAGTCAAAATCATAGAAATGGCATTTTCTTACCTAGTGACAACACTATTTCTTGAACAAATCTGTAGAGTATTTTCCATTACCGTTATTTTGTATATCTCAGCCAATGTCTTATGGTGGCAACTCCGTGATGTAGATATAGTCTTATATTTTGCAGTGTTGTCAGTCGTAAAGCAGCTCTGGGCGAGTCAACATCACGCGTCGTTGGCAATTATTTCTTAAATGCAACCAGGCCACTGTTGTTTATTGGCCTTCGAGAGTTTTGCGTCTCACTCGCACTGATCTGCCACGTTGCTACTTCCTATGTAAAGGCATAGGTCGTGTACAGTCAGTCACAAAAACATTTTTAAGAATACTGTTAATAACATCATGGACATATGGTCTTAGTCACCCGTCCATTTTTGTGCAACCATATTCTGCAAATTAACTTTGTAGAATATGTAATGGGTGTTTTTTATTGAGGTATAGAACTTTAAGTTGGCATCACTTTTTTAACTGGCGGCCATTTTGTCAGCTGTCAAGTGATTAATATTTAGTTTGGTTTGCCATTTCATCATGAACAGGTTGACAAAAGAACAACGCTTGCAAATCGTGCAAATTTATTTCGAAAATAATGGTTCAGTTCGCGAAGTTTACCGCAAGCTCCGTCCATTTTATGGTCGACATAATCGTCCGTCAGAGCAATTAATTCGGTTAACCATGGATCGTTTTCGCACTACGTTTACTCTATGTGATAATACGCATCCGCAGAGACGTCGAACAGTGCGCACCGAAGAAACAATTGCCGCTGTAGAGCAAAGTGTTGAAGAGGACCCGAATGAATCGATTCGCCACCGTGCACAGCAATTGGAGCTTTGTCCATCAACTTTATGGAAGATTTTGCGCAAAGATCGTGGCTTGCGACCTTACAAGATCCAGCTTGTGCAAGAATTAAAGCCGCGAGACCATGCAATGCGTCGTGATTTTGGTGTATGGGCCGAAAATGAGATTGATCTCGATGCTGATTTTCATCGCAAAATTTTGTTCAGTGATGAGGCTCATTTTTGGTTGAATGGCTACGTCAACAAGCAAAATTGCCGCATTTGGAGTGAAGAGAATCCACATGAGACCCTTGAGACGCCATTACATCCACAAAAACTGACTGTTTGGTGTGCTCTATGGGCTGGTGGAGTCATTGGGCCATACTTCTTCCGTAATAATGCTGGAGAGTCAGTTACCGTTAATGGAGACCGCTATAGAGCCATGATAACCGACTATTTTGTTCCCGAATTGGATGGCATGAATGTGGATGAGTTGTGGTTCCAACAAGACGGCGCTACATGCCACACAGCGCACGTCACAATCGATTTATTGAAGGAAACATTCGATGAGCGCATAATTTCGCGGAATGGACCTGTCAATTGGCCACCAAGATCGTGTGATTTGACACCATTGGATTATTTTCTTTGGGGATATGTGAAGTCGGTCGTCTACGCCAACAAACCAGAAACGTTAGGGGACTTGGAAGCCAACATTCGTGGCGTTATTGCCAACATACGGCCCCATATGCTCGAAAAAGTGGTTGAAAATTGGACCTGTAGAATTGGCTTTATTCGAGCCAGCCGCGGCGGCCACATGCCCGAAATCATATTTAAACATTAATGGCATAAAATTATCCTTCCAATAAAGCCAAATTGATGGACATTAAAACGATTTTCTTGTGTTTTATTTCAATTCGAAGTTCTATACCTCTAAAAAAAACACCCGTTATTATAAATAAATAAATAAATAAATTTTGCAGTGTTGTATTCCAATTTTTTCGTTATACAAATTTAAATGTCCATTTAAATGTCGTAAAAAATACAAAAAAAAGAAGGGCGATGTCTTAAGCTACGTTCACACTTGTCAAACATTTGCCCAAAAAAACGTAAACACTAAATGCTAATGAAAGATCTTTCAATTTAGACAAAAGTTTGTCAAGTGAAAGAGTATCCAATAATGTTGGATTCTATGACATTGTCTATTATTAGTTGTGTTCGAAACTATTTAATTTGATTAACAAGTGTCTGGATCAAAACTTTTTTCATTAGTGTTTCTTGGTTACGCTTTGTTGGGCAAATGTTTGACAAGTGTTACCGTACCTTTAGGACACCCGGTTATAGCTATGCTACTTAGTTATATAAAACAAATTTCATGCATGAAATAACAATGCAATAAAATTATATTTTATGATCAGTGATGCCAACTTTTGAGACTCAAAACGCGTACAAATTTTTGAAAAAAGGGCTGGAAAGGGCTAAATTGAAAAAATATTCAAAAATATAAAAAAAATAGTAAAATTTTTCGAAAAAGCGTGAGAAGGGGCTAATACTGTTGAAAATAAAAACATCAAATCAATTTTTGTAAAGTAATTTATTAGACTATAAATAACTATCATGAGATCAACACACACATAGCTTGAGAGCTTCAATATTGTACACATTTCATTTACATTTCAATAAGGTATGGTACATACGTAGATTAAATAGTTAGCATATACATACATATATGTATAATAGAAATATATATACATATGTATGTTTACATAAGTAGATACAATTAAAATTGGCCGTTATTAAAAAAATTTCGATTTCTCGCTCTTCCAAAAGCATACATTATCTGTTTTAAGCTGTATTGAATAACTTTCAAGGCATAAAAAATTTGGAAGAAATAAAAGATTACTCTATATTATTCTTCTTTTTTAAATTGATAAAGTAATATCGACTTTTTACTCGTTTTATTTTGCTAGATTGAAGGAAGAAAAAGTTCGCAAAAGTTTAAATGTAGCCATATCGAGCAAAAACTAAAAAGGGGCTAAAAGGGTTGAAATATTATTGTAAAAAGTGCTAGGATTTTCACCTTTTTTAGTTTGGGGCTAAAAATTTTTTTTCGCGTTTTGACTGACTGAAAATGGGCTAAATCTAGCCCTAAAAGGGCTAAGTTGGCATCACTGTTTATGATAATGTGAAATTCTCTGCAAATATTTCAAAACGCTTGCATTTACTTCCCATTATTTTCTTTTCTAGCGGCGTACGATTAAATTAATGTATGGTTTGTGCCTGGGGTCAGCTGTTAGGCGGCTTGCAACCGATCGGCGGTGTCCTCTGGTTTGTGCTCATGTGTTAAAAAAAAAAACAAATTGAGCAATCGTTCCCATTGTTTTTGTTTCACTCACTTCAAAGAACGAAACAAAACAACATCAAACAATCCCAAATTAATATTTTACTTATTAAGTAAAATATTTTTTTTTTTATTAAAAATACATTGAAATTGATTATTGAACACAATAATCAACATGTTTTTTTATTTTCTTAAATACATAGTACTGGCTCTCAAGAACAATTTTGTGCAACTGACAATCTATTTCCGTTCTCTAAGGTCTACAAAATAGCATAAACCTGCCAACAGGAGTCAATTGTTTTCGACAATGGGTAAACAAGCCCCAATTTTTTGGTATTGTGTTAAAGTGACGTCGATGCCGACAATTAGAATAAGGGTGAATATTTTGAAGATTATTTAAAAATTTTTAAATCAAAACAATTTCTATAACACGTTAAATAGCTAATCGAAACTTTCGATTGCCACAACAAATATAAATTTTCGAAGCGATTTCCAGATATCGAGCCATAAACGCAAAAAAAAAACTTAACTGGCACATCTTTTGAAACTCGTTTTATGACGCAAATCGATTATTTATGATTCGAATAATCGATTTTGGTCAAAAAATTAAGCTCGAAAATTATGTCGCTTAAGTTTTTTTTTTGCAAATGTAAAGCTTTCTGCTGTCATAAAGAAAAAACACCCGATATGAGTGCATTATGTGAATGTGCATTTGCATACTCGTACGTAAATCTGATATTACAAAATTGTGTCGGTAAGTAATTGTCATCAAATTGTTGCAAAAACTGTCACACTTATAAGTTAAAGCGAACAATATACCTTTATAAATGTAAACAACATGATATTCGAGAACAATGGAAACAATAACAACAATATATATCTGTGTATAT